>CM055117.1:295820874-297020874 GCA_029206835.1 Rana muscosa
CCAGGGCAAAGATGCCAAACTGCGCCCCTTCCCAGTGATGTCATTGTCACTCCTCCTGCCAGCCTTGTAACAGAAGCATCTGGCATAGGGCACGCCCATACCTGCAATAAATATTGCGCCCAGGGCAGCTTCCCCTCCTGCCCACACCTTGTCCCGGGCCTTAAGTAAGAGTATAAGCATTATAAAAATTAAAAGGTAAGAAATATTTTAGACTGCCACAAAGATCAGTGTCCTCAATTTCTAGTATCTCTTTGGATAATGAGCATTTCCTCCCCTGTTATCGTGGTGTGCAGAGGAGCACATGTGCTGCCAGTGTGGGTGGACCACGGCCTTCACAGCCTCAGGCTGACTATACACGGATCATTTTTTTTATTCAGCCAGTGGACTTAGGTGTGGGAAACACACGTTCTGTGTCTGTTTCCCTCACCACGTTAAAAGGGGAGAAGAGCCGAGAGAGAAGTGGTGCATGAACCACGAGAGTGTAAAATTCTTTGTGTGTGGGGAGCCTCCAGTAATGCTGACCTTATAGAGTAGGTGTCATTCTTCAAAGCAGAGCTGGGGGTGGAGAGCAGAAATGGGTGTTGGAACTATACTTGCTGAAAATGTAAAACTTAATAGGTGTGTGATGCCTTACTGCTGGCATGCAAATAGATAAGTGCGGTCAGTGCCAGAGGCAGGATATAGAAGAAAAAGAGATCCACGTGGGAAATCACTGGACTGGAGGCAGAATCCCAGATGTTAATGTGGTACTTAGCTTTTATACTGTATAGGAGGATAAGATGGAATATAATATAAATGTATGCATGTTTATGCTGGAAAATTGATGTAAAGTAGTTTATCCTAATGTCAGCTGCCCTAAAGACAAGTGGCATTCTGTTGCCTGAATACGTAGGCAGCATTATTTTTAAAGAGTTCATTGTCCAATGAGAGATCGACATAACCCTTTTTATAACAGTACAAATGCATATTGTACATATTACAGATAAATCACATACAACATATTAGTGTGGTATCTTTTTTCAATAATACTCATCTGAATTTCATATAATAGTTACCTGGTGGGCTTTGAATCATGATAACAGTCAACTCTTATAAAGAAGAAGTTTGTTTGTTCTTCTAGTCCCCCAGGGGACAAAATGAATGTAGCACTTTGTCCTGTTCAGAACCATGCTGCCATTAGGGAAAAAAAGCCATATTTATTTCTGTTTCTGCTGGCTGTCAGCTCCTCTCCAGGCTGAAGCCCAATTTATGGGGGGAGCTAACAGCACATATCAGGGACCACAACTTTACCTTCTCCCAAATTATAAGCCAGCACAATACTAGGAACCACCCCCATTTTCTCCCCTATTATGAGCCAGTACAGCACTAGGCACCACCCCTTTATACTTCACCCCATTCATGAGCCATCACAGCATTAGGCACCACAACCACTTCCTTTGCCCCATTTATGAGACTATACAGCACCAACGTGCTGGGGGATGCAGGCTTGTGCTGTCACTGCCACCTCTCTCCTTGCTGTCATCCAGTGCTCATTTATTATTTTTCTCCTTGAGAACAGTGTCAGCAGACAATGGTGGGGCAAAGAGGCGTGCTGTCAACCACGCTAGCTCAGCATCCAAGGAATCTGGAACACATGCACTTTGTCCCCTGGGTGACAAGGAGCTCAAACCTTTTTCTGGTAAAAACTTCCTTTTTAACAAGTATTATAGCTATGTATCATTACCAAGTTGCTTCTGCAGAACATTAAAAAAATTCTGATGTACCTTGTAACAAGTCAAAAAATCAGAAGCTTTGTCGCTAATAATTCTTTCTTAAAGAGGAGCTCCAGTCTGGACAAAAACAAATTAAAAGTCAGCAGCTACAAATACTGTAGCTGCTGACTTTTAATATAAGGACACTTACCTGTCCATCGATTTCGGCACCTCAAGCTGATTCTTTAATCAGCTTCAGGTGCAGGAGCCAGCATCTTCATTAAGAGAAACCGGCAGTGGCACTGCCCTTTCTGAATGATCCCACCATCTTCTGGGACTTGTGTGTGTCCCAGAAGGCAGCAGGGGGGAGGAGAAGGGGCTGGAAATACTTCGAAGATCGCCACAGTGATCTTACCTGGAAGTGGGAGCGGATACCTGTCAAAACCAGGTCCCCCCAAAAAGTGCCAAATGTGTCAGAGGAGGGTGCGAACAAGCGGAGCTTCCCCTTTTGGGTGGAGCTCCGCTTTAAGGCTGCATTCACACCGGAGTGTAGTGGAAACGCAAGCAGAAACGGGCGTTTCTGGCCATACTTTTGAAAATGTTTATTAAAAAGGTGCTAAAACGCACAATGCGCTTGCGTTGACATTATTTTTTAATGTCACCCCAAACACAAGTAGCAGTTGCGGGTTGCCAAGCGTGTTTGGCTCAGTGCAAACTTTTAGTACTGGAGCTTCTTTGTTGCGTTGGTTGCACAACAGGCAGCCCATTCAAGTTAATGGGCTGTTGCGTGAAAAAAGCACCAAAAACTGACTAAAATGTACAATGCAAAACGTGGCTCGGCGCTGTGTTTAAATGTGAACGTAGCCTAATTTGTTTACTGTTAAAATTAGTAGTCTCTTCTAAACTTTGGACTACATTTGTGTTCTCACCTTACATCTCTTCTATACTCGTCAGTATAAGTCTTATATGTACCGTTATATTTATTTTGGAATGCGGTATTGGCCCGTAAAATAATTTCATTGGCTCTTTTGCCATTTTTGTTCATGAGATGAGTGAAACATTGATACTTGCAGTCAGGGCCGGGACAAGGGGTGGGCAGGAAGGGCGGCTGCCCCTGGCGCAATGGTTTTTTGCAGGGATGGGGGGCACCCTGACCCTAACCCTAAGGGAAAGGGGGGCGCAGCTTGGCATCTTTGCCCTGGGCGCAGGATGACCTTGTCCCGGCACTGCTTGCAGTATGTCCAGTCTAATGCTGGCCATACACTATACGAAAAATCGGCCGAAATTCGGTCATTTGGCCAGTTCGTTTATTTTTCTGCCAGTTAATGGGCACAAAATCGAAAATCGTTGGGACGTTTTTGAGCCGAAAATACGAAGGACAAGTTTGTAAATTTTCGGCCGAACGAACGATAAATTGAAAGGTTAATGTGTTTGCCGTCCGAACTTGCTCTCACGGCCGAATGTTCGTTTTTTGAAAATGGGTTCAGCCGATTTTTCGTATAGTGTATGGCCAGCATAAGTTTCTGCCAGTCAGTAAGAGGAACAGTGAAGTAAGTGGAATCTGTGCAAAAGTAAATGTATATCGGCACATGAGAAAATATAGACAAGGGGAATATTCATTTGATCGAGAGTCATTTATTCTTACAGCAGGTACACAATAATTCAGAAGACAATTCTGAATGGCATCAGCCAGTTCTTTGCCAAGATTGCACAACTGATCAGTTTAGTTTGATTGGTGTTCAGTACTATTTACACCTCCTGCAGATTATCGTACTATAACAGACCAATAACTACTAGTCAATACCTGTCAACTGACAATAGTAAGTTTGCATGGACAGCTCATTATTCGATTTTACAGTGTTAGTATTCTATATAGTATCATTTAATGCTATATATTATAAAATGTGTTTATTTTTTATTAGATCCTGATTGTTTCATTTTTTATGTTTTGTGTTATACAGAGGCATCCAATGTAAGACCCCAATTTGCTGTGTAAAAGATAAAATTGGTTTGCAGTGGCACTCCAATGGTGGCAATACACTCTTCAATAAACGATTGATTTCTTTTCCAATTGTTTTTTTTTTTTTTGTTTGAAGACAAAAGTGTCTGTAGCTGGAAAGGATCTTGGGTATAGAGAGTATTCTATTAAGTAGGTGAAATAGTAAGATCTCTCTTGTGATAGGAATAATCGATCTGTAGTTGACATCTCATTTAATCAATAAGCCACACAGGTGGAGGTGGATTTTGATCCATTGTTAAGATACAATTGTAAATTACAATCGTAAGCTAACGATTGAATCTCTGTTTCCACCATGTAATCTAATAATCTGATCTATCAAAATATGAAAGCATTGTGAAGAAAGCATCCTAATATTGCCTTTAGATGCAAAGTGACCAATAGTTGGCCACCCTGGCCAGTCAACTCAGTTCGATTGAATCCAATCTATATTGAGTAGAAATCGATCGGAAGGGAAGTCACGGCTGCACAATTTTTTGCGGATTCCATCATTTTGATTAAATATTGATCGGTTAAAAAAAATCTAAGCGTGTATGGCTATCATACTATTGCAGAAAGTGAATCGGTTACAAAGCAACCAGGGTATAACAGCATTCTCTGTAGAAAGTAAATAAAGGATCTAGTTGCTGTGGGAACAGCTCGACTTTTTGCTCCATTATTCGTTAATGAGTCCCAGTGCTGGCCATACATTGATTAAAAAATTTGGCCGGTTCAGTGGGGACTGGCCGAATTTTGGTCCATGTGTGAGCAGGGAGGTTGTACAGATCTACCGATCAACTTCTGTACAACCGCCCTATCAGATTCTCCATGCGTGACCAGCGGAGAGACTTCCCCTCCATCAGAATACACTAATCAGCGCTGCAGGCTATAGCCTGCAGCGCTGATTAGTGTATTCTGATGGAGGGGAAGTCTCTCCGCTGTCAGAATACAATAGCTCAGTGGGGAGGATTCCCCCCGTCCACATCAAGTGTGTGGATAGAGGAATTGGGTCAGTTTTTTTCATTCAACCTGCTAGTCGAAAAAACAAAACAAAAAAAAACGGACTAATCTATGGGCTGCCTGAATGCAGATAGGAGTGTAACCATTTTTTGGGGTTTTGGGAGGGACTGTATATATATATATATATATATATATATATATATATATATATATATATATAATATCTGTTGTAGATGCTGCTGAACTCTGCCCATAACATTCAACAGTTCATGCTCCAGGCTGATCCTCACATGAATTTCAGCAAATTATAGGGGAACTGGTAAGAAATAAGAGATTGCACTTCCATGTATTAGCGCATAATGCAATACATTATCAGATTAGTTCCTCTTTCATGTAACTATAGACATCTTTTCTGAACTGACTCGTATTTAATACTGTTACAAGAGGATATTGCTGTTCATTGCAGTTTTTGTTTGAAGACAGAAATGTCTGTAACTGGAAAGGATCTTGGGTATACAGAGGATTCTATTAAGATGTTTGAAATTCTTGTAAGTGGGTAAAATTGTAAGCTTAAAGTACCACTAAACTATATCCTTATTCTTCCAAAATAATCCATACACCTCCACTACGTAATGGCGCAGTAATCCTATTTTTTATTAAAGTGATTGTAAGCCTTAATTTTTTTTACATTTAAAATAACAAACATGTCATACTTACCTCCACTGTGCAGCTCGTTTTGCTCGGCGGCTCTTGTGGCTCCTCCTCGCATCAGATAACCCCCTAGGAGAAGTGCTGTCCCAGGGGGTTACCTTGCGGGCATGCTCCCGAGTCCAGCATTCGGCGTCCATAGACACGAATGCCGGACTCGGCCCCGCCCCCGTCGCCCGTGTCATTGGATTTGATTGACAGAAGCGGGAGCCAATGTCTGCTCTGCTATCAATCTATCCAATCAAGAGCCGGGACCCCATGCAGAGAGGGACAGCGCGTCTCCGCCGAGGGAAATAAGGGGCTCAGGTAAGTTAAACGGGGGAGCTGGGGGGCCAATCGCTGCCAGAAGTTTTTTCACCTTAATGCATAGGTTGCATTAAGGTGAAAAAACATGAGGGTTTACAACCCCTTTAAATCGTTTTTTACTGTCTTTTTCTGCCTCCTTGTAACTTCCTCTACAAGCCCCCGTATCTCTCTTTTTCCACTTCACTTCCATTTGTTTGGAACAAGCAGTGCAGGTTAATTGCTTTCATGTGCACGGCTCGATGTGCACTACCAATCCCATAGTCCCTAGTCCATCTCAGGTGCAAGCAAGAGATGGTGGCTACATTCCTACATACAGTAGGACCATGGAGGAAAAAATATAGCAACCCTCTAAAGTCCCTTTCACACAAGCAGACCGATTGGGTCCGTCTGTCAGTTTTTCAGGCGGACCACATTGTAAACCGAGGTGTAGGTTTACACCCGCCGAAATCCAATCCGATCCGCAAAATACATGATCGGATCGAATGGCAGTCAGGTGTAAACGGAAAGGCGGTTCTTTACATTTGACCACCCATAGAGGAGAGCGGGCTGTGTCTGTGCCCACTTTGCATAAGCGGAGGGGACATGGACTAGCCATCCGCCAGCTTAGCGGGCCCTTTCACACTGAGGAGTTTTTTAGGAAAGTGACTCAGGAAAGTGACTCAGGAAAGTGACTCAGGAAAGTGACTTAGGAAAGTGACTCAGAAAAGTGACTTAGGAAAGTAATTTTATTATTCCCTTTGTCAAATTGTACAAGCTTATAACACATTGGTTGATTTAATAAAACTGGAGAGTGCAAAATCTGGTGATACCAATCAGCTTTCATGTTTTATTTTCAAAACGTAATTGAACAAGCTGAAGTTAGAGGCCGGTTGGCTACCGCGTACAGCTACACCAGATTTTGCACTCTCCAGGTTTAGTAATTCTCCCCCATTGCTTTCTATGCTGCATACTATATCAGTGCCACAAAGCTTTCTAAACCTCCTCCTTCTTAGGAAAGATTAAATATTTCACATTGTGTTCAAATCTGTTACATATAACACTTTCCCCAAATTTGCGATTGCCTATTTTTATTCTGGGACCAGGTACAGCAAATTGTCTTCATCTTTCGCCCCTTTTTAACAAATGAAACCACCAAACTCCTCATTCACTCCCTTGTTATCTCTCGCCTTGACCATTGCAACTCCCTTCTTATTGGCCTGCCTCTCTATAGGCTATCCCCTCTTCAGTCTATCATGAATGCTGCTGCCAGACTTATCCACCTTACCAACCGCTCAGTGTCTGCCAAACCTCTCCTCCAATCCCTACACTGGCTCCTGATCACCCAGCGAATTAAATTCAAAATACTAACCACAACCTACAAAGCCATCCACAACTCTGCCCCGAGCTACATCACCAATCTTGTCTCCAAACATATCCCAAACCGTCCTCTCTGCTCTTCTCAAGACCTCCTACTGTCAAGCTTTCTCGTCTCCTCCTCCCATGCTCGTCTCCAGGATTTCTCCAGAGCCTCTCCCATCCTCTGGAACTCAGTACCTCAACCTGTACGGCTATCCCCTACTCTTGCTACCTTCAGGCGATCCCTGAAAACTCACCTTTTCAGGGAAGCCTATCGCGTCTCCAACAGGGGCCCTCTTAATCCTCTTGTATTTTATTGTATTGTAACTGTATTGTCTCTCTTTTTTATTGTAAAGCGCTTCGTAAACTGTTGGCGCTATATAAATCATGTATAATAATAATAATAATACAGCAAATTGTCTTCATCTTTACCTACCTGAATAAGCAGTGTTCTATGACCCATTCATTGCAAAATTTGCTAAGCCTCTTTGCAATCAGTGGGGGCCTGAAAAACCTTGGGGTTCTGCCAAGCTTATACCTTTAGGTGCTGGGTAATTGGCATGTGATATTTCAGGGATAGATTCATTTGAAATAATTGGTACTTTTTTAAATGTTAGAGTTGATTAACCGTACACCAATTTAAAATATGTTCATTTCGTACTTATTTTCCTTCAAATAAAAATCCACTTGTCTTTGGGACTTGAGAAGGCTCAGACAGACCTGACTGATTGCTGAGATGGGGTTGTTTTTGTTGAGCATGCCACCAGGAAAGTATGTAAGTCCGGGACAGTTGACAGACACACAGTTGGGTTGGCTTGATATATCCTGAGAAATTGGCAAGTATTCTGCCCTTCAAGTTGACTGCATTTTTTCTTTGTGAAAAAACATCAAATCATATTTGATCAGATCACATTCTATTTAAATGTTGTATAGGCTGACGAATGGCTGATATGAAAATGGATCTTGAGGATCAAGAACACTGAGGGTATCGTAAGATCCCTTCTACTGTCTTCTGCTGTAGAAGGATGTAGATCTACAAATTAGTATAATGCTAGTAAATTTTATAAAACTTTCAAATAAAAATCCTCTTGTCTTTGGGACTTGAGAAGGCTCAGACAGACCTGACTGATTGCTGAGATGGGGTTGTTTTTGTTAGGTATGCCTCCAGAAAAGTACGTCAGTTCGGGACAGTTGACAGATGCACAGTTGGGTTAGCTTGGTATATCCTAAGATGTTGGCAAGTGTTTTGCCCTTCAAGTTGGCTGCATATTTTCCTTGTGAAAGACCATCAAATCATATTTGATCAGATCATATTCTGACTACAAGCTATAGGCTGATATAAAATGGATCTTGAGGATCAAGAACACTGAGGGTATCGTAAGATCCCTTCTATTGTCTTCTGCTATAGAAGCACGTAGGTCTACAATTGAGTATACTGCTAGTAAATTTTATAAAACTTTCAAATAAAAATCCACTTGTCTTTGGGACTTCAGAAGGCTCAGACAGACCTGACTGATTGCTGAGACGGGGTTGTTTTTGTTGGGTATGCCTCCAGAAAAGTACGTAAGTTCGGGACAGTTGACAGATGCACAGTTGGGTTAGCTTGGTATATCCTAAGATGTTGGCAAGTGTCTTGCCCTTTAAGTTGGCTACACATTTTCCTTGTGAAAAACCATCAAATCATATTTATTCAGATCATATTCTGACTACAAGCTATAGGCTTATATAAAATAGATCTTGAGGATCAAAGACACTGAGGGCATCAGAAGATCACTTCTATTGTCTTCTGCTATAGAAGGATGTAGGTCTACAATTGAGTATACTGCTAGTAAATTTTATAAAACTTTAAATAAAACCCCCCCCCCCAAAAAAACGATAAAATATGTAACATATAAAGAGATATCCATTACATGGCATACTAAAAAATATACTCCAAACAAGGCTAGCCCTTGTGATACTTTAGGCTAAAAAAAGCATTGGCGTATTTGTTATGGGCAGTAAACGTTTCCTGTGAAACAGTTTTAAAGTGTCAAAGAACGATTGCAACTGTGCATTGTCCTGTCACTTATTAAATGTGTGTTTGAGGATTTTACACATTGTGAAGTGCTTGACACATTCACAAATCTTGGCTTTTTCCCTGGTGTTCAACTACTACGCCTATAGCATCCCCTTGTGTATGGCAGGTTCTTGGATTTACATGCTGGACTATTCCTGGATTTGGTATTTATATCACAAGTCCACTGTTGTTTTTATTAATACCTGGAGGGATTTTAATCCAACTGAATGCTGATTACTTACCTCTCTTCAAGAGCTAACATTTTCTGTTAACCCCTTTATTGCTAAGGTTTTTTTTTTTTTTACAATTAACGACCAGAGCATAAATGTTTTGCATTTTGGAGAGGTGTTGGTTTCACCAAAAATTTTAATTTATATACACATCTCAATTCAGGACAGAAAGGGCTTCTTTTTTTTTTTGTGTGTGGGAAAATAGATTTAATTTTTTCTTCTGCTTTATTTAATTTGTTCCATCTGCAGTTCACATCAGGTCAGGTGGTACTTGATCCCAGCATCTCTTCTCTTTGCCAGTGGGTCATTTATAATAGTGATCTATTGCCACATGATAATTGGACTTGTATTATTCATGAACTGTCACTACAGAAATATGCCTGCGCCACCATCGCACCATAGCAAATCTCCATTTCTTTGAAAGGATAATCCAAACACCACTTACCAGCCAGCAACCTATGATGCACATTGTAATAGACATCTTTTAATACCAGCCAAGGTTATTGTGCGTTTCTATGGAACTAGGTTATGGGAAAATATACAGCACGATGCGTGAATGGGTAATGCTTAACCCAGTGAGCCCAATTGCTGCCTAGCAATAGAAGGATTACCTGACATACACTAAGCAATAGATGCATGCGTTGAGAGAATAATTCAGTAGTGCTAGCAATTGGTTCTGGATGTTCAAATTCCACCAGCCAACTATTGCATGTAGAGCAGTGGTTCTCAACTCCAGTCCTCAGGACCCACTAACAGGCCAGGTTTGTAAGATAACTAAAATACATCACTGGTGATATAGTTTCCTGCTCAGTGATTGCAGTATTCTAGTCTGCATCTCCCCAAGGTAATACCTAAAACCTGGCCTGTTAAGCCTCATACACACGATCGGACTTCCAACCAACTTTCCCATGGATTTGGGTCCGAAGGGCATTGGCCGCGAACTTGTTCTGCATACACACGGCACAACATTTTCAGCCAACATTCACCAAACCACGTGGTTTTTCAGCTCTTTACCGCCACCCTTTGGGCAACTTTTACTATTGTTGTCTGATCTTTAGCATTGGTTCCGAGCATGCGTGTTTCTACTTTGGATTTTAGTTGGACGGACTTGCGTACACACGATTGGATAAACCGACGTAACAAATTTATTGCCCAACAGTTGGTGAACATGAACAGCCAACTTTTGTTGTCGTTAATTCAGCCAATAATGGTCTGATGGAGCATACACATGGTCGGATTATCCGACACAACATGTCCGTTAGACAATTATGGCCATAAAGTTGGATCGTGTGTACGAGGCTTAAGTCGAGAACCACTGATGTAGATAGTAGGAGATACTAGATATCGTTTGTGGACATACATTTTGGTAATCAAGGTCGTACCAGTCAGCTGACCTAATATTTTTTTATTGGGTATAACAGGAATATCGAATTGATTGCAAAATACAAAACCTATAATCCACTGTAGGAACAAGCAGGTACTTTTTAGAAACTGAAATCAAGTCATCCAATGGAAAGCAGTAAAAAATAGGCACCATTTGTTTTTGTTTTAGTTTTTTTAGGTGTATTGGTTGACCTCTGTTTTTTTTTTCCAGCCAAAGCAAAGTGTACCTATTTGATAGTTGTCTGGTTACAAGTCTAGAAGATTTGTGTGATATACTGAAAATATGATTACGATGAGACCTCTGTTATCTGCAATCACATTGATATGACGAGCACATGATTTGAGGGCTGATTGTGACTCAGATCTACAAGCGTTTTGGCATCATGAATGTACGGTATATAACAATGTGTACGTTTTGAAGGCAGCCGGTACCAAAGGAGATAGGGGGCTACCACTTCTGACCGCTGTTTGGAAGTCTAGAAGTCAAAATACCTGTATACTTAATTGACCATACACTAGTTTAATCTATTTTAAAATAAAATTTGTTTTTGAAACTTTTCTTTGATTTTTCTAATAGTTAGTGGGGTCAAATCAACATTTCTCTTTGACCATAGTGACGAGAAAATTCGAAGGAGAAGGGTGGAAAATTTTCTCGAATGAATGAAATTCTAACTCTTAAGCCTTGTACACACGGTTCGATTTTTTGAAGGGGATTGTCTGTTGACAGACTGTTGTCCTAAATTCTTACCGTTAGTACGCTCCTTTAGAAAATTGTTTTCCAAATTTCGGCCAACAAATGTTGGATGACAGGCTAGTAAATTTTCGGCGGACAACGAAATTAGCAGAAGGGGCCCAAAGGGTGGCGCTCAAGAGCTGAAATTCCTCACTTTGTTCATGTTTGTAGCACGACAATTGTGTAACGTTTGTATGTAAGACAAGATACTGACACACGCCCTTTTGACAAAAATCAGACGCTCGGTTGGCCAACAATCGTACCGTGTGTACGAGGCTTAAGTGTGTTTTTTTGTAATAGACAAATTATACATATTGTAGATGAAAAGTCTTTAATATGTGGGGGATTCCTTTAAAATCGTAGATCTGAATACATTTTTTAAGGACTTTTGAATAATACGAATTCACCCAATAATGGCAAGAAAGAATGTTCTGATAAACGATTTATCAGAATTTCTGTATGAACCTTTGTATAAACATCTAACTGTGTATGGCCAGCTGTATCAACCTGATTTTAAGATAATTATCATTTTCAGAAGGAGGTTAATTAGCCTCCATATTCTCAGTTCAATACAGTGATTCTTTTGTTTGTTTGCATTGCGTTTTGTATTCTTTATTAAAAATTTTCCCTCCAATAATGAAGATACATCCAAATATAACAGATCATAAGGTGGTATACAAATTGTGCCATTAACCATAATAGTGTTACACATTTGGGTTAATTTGCTAAACCTGGAGAGTGCAAAATCTGATGCAGCACTACATAGAAACCAATCAGCTTCCAGGTTTTTTTTTGTCAAAGCTTAACCACTTGCCTACTGTGCACTTTTACCCTCTTCCTGCCCAGGCCAATTTTTAGCTTTCAGCGCTGTCGCACCTTGAATGACAATTGTGCGGTCATGCAACATTGTACCCAAATTAAATTTTTATCATTTTTTGATGATAGAGCTTTCTTTTGGTAGTATTTATTCACCACTGGGTTTTTAATTTTTTTTTGCTAAACAAACATAAAAAGCCTGAAAATGTTGAAAAAAAAAGTTTTTCTTTGTTTCTGTAATAAAATTTTGTAAAATAAGTAATTTTTCTCCTTCACTAATTTGCGCTGATGAGGCTGCACTGATATTTTGCACTGATAGGCACTGATAGACTACACTGATGGGCACTAATGAGGTGGCACTGATGAGGAGGCATTGATGAGGCTGCACTAATATGCGGCACTGATGGGCATTGATAGGCAGCACTGATAGGTGCTACTGATGGGCACTGATAGGCGGAAATGATAGGCGGCACTGATAGGCGGCATTAATTGGCACTGCCACGCATCACTGATGGACACAGATTGGCAGCACTGGTGGGCACAGATTGGCAGCACTGATGGGGACTATTGAGGCTGCACTAATAATCAGGACTCTGATTATCAGCGCAGATGTCCCCTGTGTAGATTTGCTGGTTTTTGCCTCTCCTTTTCCTCACGGCCTGTCGGCACCAGATTTTGCACTCTCCAGTTTTGGTAAATCAACCCCATTATATTTATGTTCAAAGGTAAACCAAAGAGAAAACCATTCACTGAAGTTAGCAGTATGGAAGAAACAATATCACATCAGGCGTCCTATGTATCCCTATAGTGTTAAATGTGTCATACCCTGACTGCCTAGTATAAAGGTAATTATAGCTTTTAGTCAACTCCCAGTTGCATTGATCTGTCGTAAAAGACACAGAAGTGGCGAATTCCTTGTTGTGGAATAGAAGACTTAGAGGTTTTTAACTTTTTACTATAGCAGACCTCCAATGGCTTGCCCAGAATGTCCCATGCACCCTTAAAGTGGTTGTAAACCCTTAGGCTATTTTCACACTGAAGCGCTGGATGCGCTGGCGGTATAGCGCCACTACTTTTAGCGCTGCTATACCGTCGTTTTTGCCGCGATTTGCGGGCGCTAGTGGGGTGATTTTAACCCCCGCTAGCGGCCGAAAAAGGGTTTAAAACGCCCACAATAACGCCGTTTTGGACGCGCTACCCCATTAATTTCAATGGGCAGGGGCGCTATAGGGGCGGTATTTTTACCCTCCTGCCAGCGCACCGCTCCAGTGTGAAAGCCCTCGGGCTTTCACACTGGATACAAAGGAGCGGCTTTTTCAGGGCAATAGCGCCTGCAAAGCGCCTCAGTGTGAAAGGGGCCTTATAGACCACTTAGACCTACAGGTAAGCCTAGATTAAGGCTTACCTGTAGGTGCATGAAATATCTCCTTAACCTACACGGTTAAGGAGATATTTGCAAGAAAGACGGCACTGATGTCTATGGTGCAGGCGCACTGAGCGTGCCGTTTCTGAATGGGATTGTGCCGTCCCATGCGTGCGGGAGTGACGTCATCGCGGCTCCGGCCAGTCACAGCGCCAGGGCCGCGATACAAGAAAGACACTCCGGGAGAGATGGCGGCGATGGAGGAGAGGAACGAGGACCGCTGCGGGGGCTTCGATCTCGGGTAAGTAATTCATAATGAGCTAGTATGACTAGCTCATGCCTTTGTCTTGCAGGGTATATATATATATATATTTTTTTCTTTTTGTGGGTTTACTTCCTCTTTAAGCTTAGTTCACACTATCATGTTTTTTTCGTTTAACCTAGCGTTAGTACAGCGATCTCCCCTGCTGAGGATTGCATGGATGTGAACAATCTGTATGGCTGAATTTGCATCGCACAGACATCGCATGTGATCTGCACAGCAATGCGGTGCAAATCACATGCAATATCTAACATCGCACCAGTGTGAACCCAGTCTTAGGTTTGATTGATGAGCAGAAAATGTTAATTACTGTGAATAGCATTTGCTATTTCCGTATATACTTTGTAAAGCATATTTTGACCGTTGACTTAGTAATGTAGAATAGCCACAATTCATGTTTGGAGGATGCTTTTTTCACTCGGTAGGGTAACTAAGTGCACAGGAGTTTGTCACTCATAAGTAGATCAGTCTTGCAGGGATTTAGTACTGCTTAATATTCCCTAACCAGCTTATGAGAAGCAGATCCTAGCCAGGGAGAATTAGTGACAATCACGCCTTTACATGACAGATGGGTGTACACCCAATACCAATCATAACAGATATATGTATGCGCTATTATCATATAGCAATCTAGTAATAATACGTTGGGGAATTATGGTCTCTATATTATCCTGTATAATTAAAGCAGATCTAAACTCAAGAACAAAAATTTATTATATTGCTGATTGCTAGTCCTTAAATGTAGTGGCTGCATTCATTCTCTTTGTTTTGCAAGGTTTTTTTTTTATTTTTCCCCTAGTGATCCCGCTAGTAACACATTTTTTTGTCCTGGAGTAACAACACTTGGGGGCTGATTTACTAAAACTGGACAGTGCAAAATCTGGTGCAGCTCTGCATAGAAACCAATCAGCTTCCAGTTTTTTTTTCCACATTTTTTATGTTACAACTAAAAACGTAAATTTCTTTTATTGGGGTTTTATGTGATAGACCAACACAAAGTGGCACATAATTGTGACGTGGAAGGAAAATGATAAATGGTTTTCAAAAGTTTTTACAAATAAATATGTGAAAAGTGTGGTGTGCATTTGTATACAGCCCCCGAGTCAATACTTTGCAGAACCACTTTTCGCTGCAATTACGGCTGAAAGTCTTTTTTGGAATGTCTCTACCAGGTTTGCACATCTAGAGAGTGAAATTTTTGCCCATTCTTCTTTGCAAAATAGCTCAAGCTCTGTCAGATTGGATGGAGAGCGTCTGTGAGCAACAATTGTCAAGTCTTGCCACAGATTCTCAATTGGATTTAGTTCTGGACTTTGACTGGGCAATTCTAACACATTCCATTGTAGCTCTGGCTGTATGTTTAGGGTCGTTGTCTTGCTTGAAGGTGAACCTCCGCCCCAGTCTCAAGCCTTTTTGTAGACTCTAATGCCTCGTACACACGATCGGATTTTCAGTCGGAATATACTCCGACGGGTTTTTCAGACGGAATTCCGTTCAAGCTGTCTTGCATACACACTGTCACATCAAATTCCGACTGTCAAGAACGCGGTGACGTACAACACTACGACGAGCCGAGAAAAATGAAGTTCAATGCTTCCGAGCATGCGTCGACTTGATTCTGAGCATGCGTGGTTTTTAGTCAGTCGGAATTGCATCCAGACGAACGGAAATTCATGTTCTCTTTCTAAGTCCGTCGGAATTTCGGAAGGAAAAAGTCAGATGGGGCATACACACGTTCGGAATATCCGATGAAAAAATTCTGCCAGACTTTTTCCATCGGAAATTCTGAACGTGTGTACGCGGCATAACAGGTTTTCTTTTAAGATTGCCCTGTATTAGGCTCCATCCATCTTCCCATCAACTCTGACCAGCTTCCCTGTCCCTGCTGAAGAAAAGCATTCCCACAATATGATGCTGCCACCACCATGTTTCACGGTGGGGATGGTGTGTTCAGGCTGATGTGCAGTGTTAGTTTTCCGCAACACATAGCGTTTTGCTTTTAGGACGAAAAGTTAAATTTTGGTTTCATCTGACCAGAGCACTTTCTTCCACATGTTTGCTGTGTCCCCCACATGGCTTCTCGCAAACTTAAAACGGGACTTCTTATGGCTTTCTTTTAACAATGGCTTTCTTCTTGCCACTCTTCCATAAAGGCCAAATCTGTGGAGTGCTCGACTAATGGTTGTCCTGTGGACAGATTCTCCCACCTGAGCTGTGGATCTCTGCAGCTCCTCCAGAGTTACCATGGGCCCCTTGGCTGCTTCTCTGATTAATTCTCTCCTTGCCCGGCCTGTCAGTTTAGGTGGACGGCCATGTCTTGGTAGGTTTGCAGTTGTGCCATACTCTTTCCTTTTCGGATGATGGATTGAACAGTGCTCTGTGAGATGTTCAAAGCTTGGGATATTTTTTTATAATCTAGCCCTGCTTTAAACTTCTCAAACGTTATACATGACCTGTCTGGTGTGTTCCTTGGCCTTCATTATTCTGTTTGTTCACTAAGGTTCTCCAACAAACCTCCGAGGGCTTCACAGAACAGTTGTATTTATACTGAGATGAAATTACACACAGGTGGACTCTATTTATTAATTAAGTGACTTCTGAAGGCAATTGGTTCCACTAGATTTTAGTTAGGGGTATCAGAGTAAAGGGGGCTGAATACAAATGCACACCACACTTTTCACATATTTATTTGTAAAAAAAAAAAAAAAATCCTTCCACTTCACAATTATGTGCCACTTTGTGTTGGTCTTTCACATAAAATCCCAATAAAATACATTTATGTTTTTGGTTGTAACGTGACAAAATGTGGAAAATTTCAAGGGGTAAGAATACTTTTTTAAGGCACTGTAGTACAGTATTGCTAACACAGCTCTTTGTGGATTCACAGAAGTAAGTTACTTCTCAGCAATAGTAATAATAAAGAACACAGGAAAAGGTTTGCATTCTTTGTGAGAAGGGGTGAGTGTATAAAATGTCTCATAGATGAATAATTTCCTCTGGAATAGTTCCTATAATTGCCTAAATAGACCACAAGCACCCTTTACCAAAAAACGTAAAAATTCTCGGAAAAGCGATTTTAGGCGTATAGCCCTTTTCTTTGCAGGTAAAAATTGATGTTACTTTTATAAGAGTAGTTGATTTACTGTATGAATTAAAGTCATTCACTACATATCACTGCTACATAAAAATACATTTCATATTTTTTATTCTCTCGTTTCCATCCCTTCGCTGCGATGCCGTGGAAGTACTGCTGTATAGCTAAGTGACAGAGTGAACCAGTTTGAAACATGTTCATTTCATTGTACGGTATTTAAAAAGAAAAACTGTCAGGTTCCCCTAAATTAATTCTGTTTATAATGATATAATAATTGGTGTCAGGGCTTGGCCAGAGAGGTGACATGTGCCATTTAGAAGAGGCCAGCTGTGTAATTGTAATAAAATGGTTCACCCATGGAGAGGACCCACAATCCTCTGGGTTTATACTAAAACAAAAGGTTATTCATAGGAGGCATAGAAAATTGGATGGAAGACCTTGGTGTAGAGTAGAATGCAGGAATTCTGAAGGATTACACGTGTGCAGTTCCATTTTTTTTTATATAACTACGAACTAAATCCTCACATTATAAAGGGGACTGAGGATAAATATTTAGCATTATTTTTCCATATGAAAAATCCTACAAACCATTTAATACACACACATAATACACACACTTGTATGCAAACAAGAACATACACACACCTCCCATCAAGGGATTGCTAGCAAGCTGTGACACCAGAAAGGGAACAATATAGAGCTTACAATAACCTCTATGCAAAGGCACTGCTAGATGGTATGGTAAGGAAATGACAAGGGGCATTTTATCGGTAGAGTAGGAATTTTAAAACCTGGCTCTTATTCATTTTTTGCAAAAAAAATTTTTATTTATCTTAAATGGTAACATAAACTCCAATTTTGGAAAAAAACATATTTATTTCGGAATAAAAAAAAAGAAAAGGGTTTGCAGGTCTAAAGTGAGAGGCAAAGGTTCACAGAGGTAGTAGGGGGTGAGCAGTTTCTGTATGACAAAGCAGTGGTTGGACTGCACCATGTGGAGGCGTAGGACAGGTCTGCCTTTTCAATCTCTGAATGCCTGTGTTATACAGCCACAGTACTCGCAGAAGATAGTTGAGTGGCTGTGAAAGCCTTCCTCTTTATACACCTTCCTGGCACAGAGTAGTCAGTTGTCTGCAGTTGCTACCATTGTACCCTGTCCTTCCTCCTTCTCCTTTCTGTTAATCCCACCATAACCCTGTAATTTGATAGAAATATTGGATCACCTTCACTGACCTGCTGCAAGAGGATGATCTTGGTCATGTGCAAGCATTCCACCTTTCAGATATTGAGGAAGATAGCAGCATGACTATAGAGAAGGGGACATTAGCCAGGAAACAGCAAGAGACTGTGATAGAATTCAACAGCATTCTCCTGCTGCAACAACTAATGCCGCGTACATACGGTCGGACTTTCCAACTTTCCGGCGGAAAAGTAGAGAACCTGCTCTCTATCTAAGTCCGTCGGAAATTCCGACGGAAAAAGTCCGATGGGTCATATACACGGTCGGAATATCCGACCAAAAGCTCCCATCGGACTTTTTCCTCTGGAAATTCCGACCGCGTGTACGCGGCATAAGATTACTAGTGGCAAGGCAGGAGGTCTCGCGAAGTGGTTTCAGGCTTAGGATACACCACGTCAAATGGGAAGGAGGGCCAAGGGACCCCGTTGAAGAGGGTTAAGCAAAGACTTGAACCTCTGCAGAATTTTCCTACAACCACTCTGCCATTTCCAGCAGCATCCTTCCCAAGGCACTTGTCTATTCTGCTGGATTGGAAGAAAAAGTGTCCCCAAATTACTCCCATGTCTACCTTCTTAATACCAGCTGACACATGACCTCAACATGCAGTGGTTCTTCATGAAGTACCCTGGCTTCCAGGAGTACTTTTGTCAGGCCAAAGGGGTTTGTGGTCACTTTATGCAGTCATATGGCTCACAATGCATAAATGTAGTGCCAACATCAGCTGCCTGCCAACCGCCTCATCTGTTGGAACTCAACCTTGACCATGCTGAAGAAGAGGCACCACCAGCAGTGTGCTTATTGTATGCGATACTTACAGTACAAAGACAAGCACTGGCGCAACAGGGTTCTTTTCACCATGCCAATAGCTTATCTTTAAGGATGAGTGCAGCATTTAAGCACCCTTTGAAGAGGCAACCAAAACGGTGCGCCTAGGCGAAGCAGAAATTAATATAATAATCCCCCCCCCCATGCTTTTCCTGAAACAAATAATGCTTGGCTTCGAGAACTGGGTATTGGAGGCACCACAGCAGATGGATAAAGAGAAGGTCATGCTGTTATATTAGGGCTAGCAGGAACATTCGCCTGCTGCCTCCATCCCTGTGAGAGAGAGACAGCAAGAGGCTAAGATGAAATATAATGAGAAGGGTTGGGGTGCTGGCAGTGAGGAGAAAGAGAAAATTGGGCAGGCTGGGGAGGGGGTTCAAAACCTCATGTGAGATTATTAAACACGTGTTTGTCTCCAGTGACACCAAGGACTCAAGGTCCGCTGCAGGCAATTTGTGGCAAATGGGGTCTTTTATACTCAAATACTAGCTTAAGGACCCATGTTTTTTTGTCATCAGAAAGAGGAACCGTTATTGTGTGGCTGCCCTATTAAAAAGGTCAATCTCCTGTCAACAAGCAGGGGAGTAAGAACGTGGCACTTTAAGGAGGTGCTACATAATATATACTGCATTTCCTGATGGTTGCAGAATCCTCCCTGATGACCACTGTCCCTCTTACGTATTATCTGATCCTCTTTAGAGATTTATTTTTTTAACAACAGTGGCAGGCAGTGCTCTCAGGCAGCACCTGAGCCACATGATTGCTGAATACTTTGGGTTCTGGGCTGATATGGTCACTTTCAGAAGTGAGGACCCTATGGACTTCTGAGTGTCTAAGCTGGACCACTTGCCAGAGCTTGCTTAGCTGGAGCTTCTGGCTTGCCCTGCAACCAATGTGTTGCCTTAGAGGGCCTTTAGGTGAGCAGGAGGTTTGTTACAGAGAGACCATTTTGTCTGTCCTTGACAGTGTGGACCAGTTCACTTTTAGCCTTAGTTCACATTACAATCCGGTGCATGAAACGTGTGCATCTCCCGTACCACATTCAAATCACAGTGCCCTTGCGATCTGCAGTGGATGTCAATGTAACCTTAACGACATCCTAAACGTAGGTTTCAAATGCAGTGCGTTTGCCTTTGCCATTGGCTGACCACTCTACTTTACCACCTCTTCCTTCCCCTCCCCTTACTCTTTAACCACTTCCCTCTGATTCTTCCCCCCTTTCACCTTATCCTTTTCCTCCACCTCTCATTCCCTCTACTCACCCTCCTTTTCTTGCGTCACCTGTTCCTCCTCTTCCTCCTGTGTGATTATGGCATGTGCAGAGGCAACTAAAATGGTGAGCTACGATAAGGCAGGGATCATTGACGCAATCCCTTTTGTGTTTCTTCTAGAGCACACAGGGCCTAATAGATGGGATCACTCACAAAAACATTTAGCGCAAAGTTCTCACTGGCCTGGGTGGTCTCACATTAAAATATTCCCAACTTCCGTCACTTTTTCATTTTCCCTTTTTGTCCTATTTTATTTATTTATGTATTTTTTGCAAGGTCATCACTGCGCGGGTCAAGCTAACATGGGCAGGAGGGAGGGCAAGATAAATATTTGAAAAATTTGCAGCTTGTTCTGTTTGGGGAAGGTTGCAGAGGATGTGACCCCTGCAATCTGTTCCATGGCACGTGGGGGAAAGCAAAGAGAATAGTGCCCTGAATCATACATGGTGAATAATTGGTGAAAACAGCCCCCTTTCTCCAGCTCCTGGCTCTTGACAACCCCACGATTACATATTACCAGCCGCCATTTTTTTTTACACATTTACAATTTTTTGCAAGGCCACTCCTGTCCAGTCCAGAAAACAGGCAGGAAATGGAAACTGGGTAAAAATATTTCCTCACCTCATTCTAAAATGATTGCCATTTTTCTCTCTGTTTTTTCACATGAAAGTATTTTTGTCTTTTTTACACAATTGTGAGTTGAAAGAATCACCAAGAAGGTGGCAAAAATCTTTATTTTTTATGGTCTAGTCCAGTCGTTCCTTTGTGAGACCAGGGCCCAATAAATTATTTTAAAAAGCTTCCATGCCCTAAAAAGTAAAAAACATATTGCGTCTTGCAACTTCCAGTTTTGATCCCAGGGAAGCAAGCTGACCATACAAGCATCGATTTTTTCAACACGAAAGAAGGGGGGCTGGCAGAATCAATTAGGTATATCTTGTAAATTGAGTGTAGGTAAAAAAAATTAAACACATGCAACAAAAATAGGAGTAACATACACTTTAATAATAAAGAAGGGGGTGGAAAAAGAGAAATTTAACTAAAATTTGGTATTGAAGAGAAAAAAATAAAAATTAATCCGGGAAAAGTAAAACTCATGCATAGATAACACACATGGCTGGCAGAATCAATTAGGTATATCTTGTAAATTGAGTGTAGGTAAAACAAATTAAACACATGCAACAAAAATAGGGGTAACATACACTTTAATAATAAAGAAGGGGGTGGAAAAGGAGAAATTTAACTAAAGTGTGGTATTGAAGAGAAAAAAAAAAATGAATCCAGGAAAAGTAAAACTCATGCATAGATAACGCACATGCAGTACAATGGGGACCTATTAACCCATTGCAATAAACGTTACAATGATTTAGCACAACTCTTTGGGGGGAGTTGATCTGCCTCTTGACAGCTGTCAAGCTGTGACCATGCAACAATACGAAGGCTACAGCCAGGTAGCTCTGTTGATCAGAGAAATTAATTAACAATATGAATTTACTTTTCATTCAAATAGAAAAAAAGCACTTAAATACATCTTTAGCCAGTTATTATTATTATTATACAGGAATTATATAGCGCTAATAGTTTGCGCAGCGCTTTACATCAGGGAAGACAGTACAGTCACAATACAATTCAATACAGGAGGGATCAGAGGGCCCTGCTCATTACAGCTTACAGTCTAGAAGGGAGGGTCCCGTGGAACAAAGGGTAGTAGCTGTGGGGGATTATGAGATGAACAAAAATGAAAATACAGTTGTTAGGTGTGGGTAGGATAGGCTTCTCTGAAGAGGAGAGTTTTCAGGGATCCTCTAAAAGCTAATAGAGAAGGAGATAAATGGGCAGATTGGGGTAAGGCGTTCTATAGGCTTGGAGAGGCTCTGGAAAAGTCCTGGAGACGAGCATGGGAGCAGTTGATGAGAGAGCTAGAGAGCAGGAGGTCTTGAGAAGAACGAAGAGAACGATTAGGTTGGTATTTAGAGACTAGGTCAGTGATGTAGCTGGGGGCAGAGTTGTGGATGGCTTTGTAGGTAGTTGTTAGTATTTTGAATTTGATTCGTTGGGTGAGCGGAAGCCAGTGGAGGGATTGACAGAGAGGAGTAGCAGAGACAGAGCGGTTGGTAAGGTGGATAAGTCTGGTGGCAGCATTCATGATGGACTGAAGGGGGGATAGAATATGCAGAGGTAAGCCAGTAATCGAGGCGAGAGATGACCAGGGAATGAGTTAAAAATAAAATACAAAAAGTTAAAAATAAAATACAAAATCTGATCAGATCTAAAGTATCTGAATTAAACTAAATTTTAAAATTCAACGCATTTATGGTTAGTATTAACATTTATTTGACTTGACTAAAGGCGGCAACACGGCAATACACGGTTCGAATTTCGAAATAATTTTCTTTCAAAAATCGTATCAAAGAATTTTCGTACGAATTTCGCACCGTTAGTGGGCTGCAGCAACAGCCGATTTTCGTGCGGCAATCAAATTTGAGGAATCCGACATGTTGGAAATTTTTTGAAAAACTAACGATTTTCTGATCAATGATGGGAGAATCAAAAAAAATGCGCATGTGCAAGAAAAGAATATTCCCGGAGAGAAAAGAATATTCCCGGCAACATGAAGGTTTGGTCGGGGGAATTTCGAAAATCAATGGTGGCATCATCGGATCACAAAAAAAAAAAAACTTTCTGATTTTGAAAAGAAAATTTGTTCAAAATTCGACCGTGTATGGCCTGCTTTAAGCATCCACACAGAAATAAACACATTTGCATATAGTTAAAGGAAACCTGATACAAGCATGAGCAATTTAAACTGAGTGTGATGACATCATGCATAAGTTAAGAAGTCTTCCGTAAAATCCTTATGCTGGAAGAATTGATGGATCCAGCTGTTGTAAACTGAAGAAAGATGCAGACTTGAGAAAGCTATATAAGTACATAGTTAGTCAGGTTGAAAAAAGACATAAGGCCATCTAGTTCAACCAATAAAAGGGAAAATAAAATAAAAAATCATACAATCCCATGTACACAATCCTATATCCACAGTTGATCCAGAGGAAGACAAAAAAACCCTCAAAGCATGATCCAATTTGCTCCAGCAGGGGAAAAAAATCCTTTCTGATCCTCAAAGAGGCAATCGAATATTCCCTGGATCAACTTTACCTTTAAATGTTATGTAGCGGCCTCACCCCCCGTCCCCTTGTGAATAAAAACGGCTGGCTTGTCTAGGGGTATGCGGGAGGAGGATGAGGTTCACTACGACCCATGTCCTCTGATGTGCAGAGGTGAAAGCCAACACTTATTTTACCTTCGGGCCTGTGTTCTGGATGGAGCCTCTGCTTCTCCTGCGGTAGTTTGACTGTCAGTAATAGAGCCCCACACCATAAAAAGTCCAACACTCCTTTATTCTTCTTGACAAGTGAACAGCATCAGTTGAACTTTTGAATAAACAGACAGGGTGTGGATACAAGTAGGTCCAGGCACAGTGAACTCTCCTATTCCTTCTAGTGCAAATAGGCTTGGCGCACAGTCTCTGCCACCGACCGTGAGATTGGTCGCTGCCACCGACCGGGTGAACTGTTGAGGCCCCTGCCACAGGCCTGATTGCAGGTCTCTGCCACCGACCTAAGTGAATTAGATGAACCGCTGGCACCGGTCACAGAACATGAACCACCTTCCTAGATGAATTGGCCCTTGTTGGGAAAAGACATCCATCCGGACGGTCTCCAGAGGTCCACCCGGCACTGGCAATATGCTGTACCAGCTCTTCGGGAGGATCCCTTCTCTGGTCCCTTACACCCTGGATTCAGGTGCCCGACACCCGGGGCACCTTAGGACACTTCCTCCCTCGCGGGACCCAGCGGAAGGTACTGGGCCCCAGGCCTCCGGCTGAGTACCTCACCCCAGACTGAAGGTGTCTGGGATGGAACACGAACTCCACGTGTACAGGCCAAGGGCGCCTGGACACCGATCACGGACAGCAGCCCTCAGGCTAAAGGTGCCTGGGACTCCGCCCCCTTTATACCCTCTCCCAGCAAGCACAGTGGGTTCCCCGCCCCGCAGTACAGCTGCTGCGAGAGGTCACAAAGAGTACGGCACTGCAGTGATGGTTCAACCCCGGCCCAAGGCGACAGAGCCACCTACTGAGCCGCAGAGAACTGAACACCACTGATGTCCTCACACGAATAAATCACAGCCCTACTGTACCAATTGGTGCATCTGGGTCATACTACCACCCAGATGCTGCCCCTAAATAGTACATACCCGCTACAATTAGTATCCAGAACATGGCCTTGCCCTATCAGCCATTTAAAGCGGAGCTCCACCCTAAAGTGGAACTTCAGCTCATCGGAACCCTCCCCCCCTCCGGTGTCACAATTGACACCTTTCAGGGGGAGGGGGGTGAAGATACCTGTCTAAGACAGGTATTTTCACCCACTTCCGGGAGTCCTCTCTGCGGGAAGCACATCACTTCCCGCAGAGTACCCGTTGTGTTCTGGGAGACACTCGGCTCCCAGAACACACAAGGGACCAGTCAGAACGGCTCAGCGCGACTCGCGCATGCGCTGTAGGGAAACGGGCAGTGAAGCCGCAAGGCGATTGCTCGTCACTCTGCTGCGGACGTCGCTGGACTACAGGACAGGTAAGTGTCCTAATATTAAAAGTCAGCAGCTGCTGTAGCTGCTGGCTTTTAATATTTTATTTTCGGCGGACCTCCGCCTTAAGCTTTTCTATTGGTCCTTTAATGTGATTTTCAGCCTCATTGGCCAAAAGGGAAATGGTGGAGTAAGCACAACTTTTATGGGGAAAAAAAAACAAGATTTCCAGATTACTTTTACTGCTTGCATTTCTCGATTGAATTGTTTTGGTATGCGGTTTTACTGAAGGTAACTTCTGCTTATGCTTTTTCTTTACAATATGTTCGGATTGAATTGCCTAAGGTTGTCACAGGTTTACTTTAACCACATGGTAATCACATCTAAGTGCAAGTATTTAGAAATGTATCATTTCAATTTCACAATTTTCATGACATATCCGCTTTAGGATGCTAGGAAAAATG
Organism: Rana muscosa; assembly: GCA_029206835.1. Classification (NCBI taxonomy): domain Eukaryota; kingdom Metazoa; phylum Chordata; class Amphibia; order Anura; family Ranidae; genus Rana; species Rana muscosa. The sequence continues at coordinate 295,846,257 of CM055117.1, forward strand.
TGTTTTCTCTCTCTTTCTGTCTTGATGCTGCTCACTTTAATTTATTACAGTAAAGGGACAAGATTTCAAGAAAATGTAGTGTTTAGTAAACACTGCTTTATTAATTGATCACTGTCTGCCAATAATGATCACTATCTACAATGAAAACAAATGGCGGCTTTAACACCTGTGATCATTATGATTTTTTTTTTTTTACATTTTTTTATGTAGCGGCCTCACTCTCTCTCTCTCTCTCTTGTATCGGTTGTTCTTGGCTGTTGTCTAGGGGTAATCTGGAGGAGAGAGTGCAGGACACTATGCCCAGCTCTCACCTTACATGTACAGGTCCTTCTCAAAAAATTAGCATATTGTGATAAAGTTCATTATTTTCTGTAATGTACTGATAAACATTAGACTTTCATATATTTTAGATTCATTACACACAACTGAAGTAGTTCAAGCCTTTTCTTGTTTTAATATTGATGATTTTGGCATACAGCTCATGAAAACCCAAAAATCCTATCTCAAAAAATTAGCATATCATGAAAAGGTTCTCTAAACAAGCTATTAACCTAATCATCTGAATCAACTAATTAACTCTAAACACCTGCAAAAGATTCCTGAGGCTTTTAAAAACTCCCAGCCTGGTTCATTACTCAAAACCGCAATCATGGGTAAGACTGCCGACCTGACTGCTGTCCAGAAGGCCATCATTGACACCCTCAAGCAAGAGGGTAAGACACAGAAAGAAATTTCTGAACGAATAGGCTGTTCCCAGAGTGCTGTATCAAGGCACCTCAGTGGGAAGTCTGTGGGAAAGAAAAGTGTGGCAGAAAACGCTGCACAACGAGAAGAGGTGACCGGACCCTGAAGAAGATTGTGGAGAAGGACCGATTCCAGACCTTGGAGGACCTGCGGAAGCAGTGGACTGAGTCTGGAGTAGAAACATCCAGAGCCACCGTGAACAGGCGTGTGCAGGAAATGGGCTACAGGTGCCGCATTCCCCAGGTCAAGCCACTTTTGAACCAGAAACAGCGGCAGAAGCGCCTGACCTGGGCTACAGAGAAGCAGCACTGGACTGTTGCTCAGTGGTCCAAAGTACATTCGGAAATCAAGGTGCCAGAGTCTGGAGGAAGACTGGGGAGAGGGAAATGCCAAAATGCCTGAAGTCCAGTGTCAAGTACCCACAGTCAGTGATGGTCTGGGGTGCCATGTCAGCTGCTGGTGTTGGTCCACTGTGTTTTATCAAGGGCAGGGTCAATGCAGCTAGCTATCAGGAGATTTTGGAGCACTTCATGCTTCCATCTGCTGAAAAGCTTTATGGAGATGAAGATTTCATTTTTCAGCACGACCTGGCACCTGCTCACAGTGCCAAAACCACTGGTAAATGGTTTACTGACCATGGTATTACTGTGCTCAATTGGCCTGCCAACTCTCCTGACCTGAACCCCATAGAGAATCTGTGGGATATTAGGAAGAGAAAGTTGAGAGACGCAAGACCCAACACTCTGGATGAGCTTAAGGCCGCTATCGAAGCATCCTGGGCCTCCATAACACCTCAGCAGTGCCACAGGCTGGTTGCCTCCATGCCACGCCGCATTGAAGCAGTCATTTCTGCAAAAGGATTCCCGACCAAGTATTGAGTGCATAACTGAACATAATTATTTGAAGGTTGACTTTTTTTGTATTAAAAACACTTTTCTTTTATTGGTCGGATGAAATATGCTAATTTTTTGAGATAGGATTTTTGGGTTTTCATGAGCTGTATGCCAAAATCATCAATATTAAAACAAGAAAAGGCTTGAACTACTTCAGTTGTGTGTAATGAATCTAAAATATATGAAAGTCTAATGTTTATCAGTACATTACAGAAAATAATGAACTTTATCACAATATGCTAATTTTTTGAGAAGGACCTGTATATGAGGCTTGAGCAAAGTCTCTTTAGATTTCCTTCGGGTCTGCATTCTGCATATGGAGCCTCCGCTTCTTCCGTGGAGGTGTGTCTGCCAGTAATAGAGCCCTACACCATTTAAAAGTTCAACACTCCTTTATTTCTTCAATACCAGAATGAACATACTCAGTTGAACTTCCATAACAGACAGACAGACAGGGGTGTGGATACGAGTAGGCCCAGGCACAATGAACTCTCCTATCCCTTTCTCGTACGGATAGGCCTGGCGCACGGTCTCTGCCACCGACCGTGAAGTTGGTAGCTGCCACCTACCGGGTGAACTATTTGGGGCCCCTGCCACAGGCCTGAGTAACGGTCTTTGCCACTGACCGGAGTAGCGGTCTCTGCCACAGACCTTAGAACATGGACCACCTTCCGTATGAACATGGCCCCTGTTTGGCGAGGACATCCATCCCGACGGTCTCCGGAGGCCCTGTCCCGGCACTGGCAATCTGCTGCACCAGATCTACAGGAAGGTCACCTGCGCAGTCCCTTACGCCTGGATTCAGACACCCGATTCTGTGGGTGCCTTAGGACGATTCCTGCCAGGCGGATCCCAGTGAAAGAAGCTGGGCCCCAGGTCTGAATGATGCACCTCACCCCAGACTGAGGGTGTCTGGGGTGACTCCCGAACTCCACATGTCCAGGTCTAGGCCGCCTGGACACCGACCGCTGGACAGCAGCCCTCAGGCTAAAGGTGCCTGGGACTCGGACCTCGTGGCGAAGATGTCCGCCTCTTTTATAGCCTCTCCCAGCCAGCACAGCGGGTTCTCCACCCCGCCGCACAACAGCCGCGAGAGACCAAAAAGGGTACGGCACTCCAGTGATGGTTCAACCCCGGCCCAAAGTGACAGCACCACCTGCTGGGCCGCAGGGAACTGAACATCACTGATGTCTCCACCCGAATCAGCATATTGAAAGGTACCTACCCACTACATTTATTTAAAGGCATGCATCAAAGTAGTACACATGACAGGATAATATGAATGGGTACATATAGGCCATGAAAAACCATCATCAGCAGAACTGAAAATTGTCACTAGCACCATACAGGTATATTTCCCAATTAGAACTACCATTGAGATAAAAGGTGTGGGACCTCATTAAATCATATAAACTATAAAATATACATCTTGAGGTAGCGGCTAGTGAGAAAACAAAACAAGTTCAGGGGTACAAGAATCAGAATCTGTGCACATATCCTACGGGCGGTCATGCCCACGATGTCAACGCACACCGAACACTTTTTTTTTTCTTCAGAAAATAATAACTTGAAAAGATAAGAAAGAGATACAAATAAATGTTTTGGGGGGGGGGGGGTGGGGGGGCAAAGGAAAAAACAGAATGATGGGGAAGGGGTGAGGGTCAACGGTGGGAGCAACAGGACCTCAAATCGAATCCAATGCAATAAGGTTAGGATAATGATAAGTATTCATCTGAATAGTAAAACATGTCCCAGTGAAGCCATCGCACGTTGTGCTCCTCACTTTTATTTCTAAGAGCGGCAGTAGCGGTCTCTGCCACAGACCTTAGAACATGGACCACCTTCCGTGTGAATATGGCCCCTGTTTGGCGAGGACATCCATCCCGACGGTCTCCGGAGGCCCTGTCCCGGCACTGGCAATCTGCTGCACCAGATCTATGGGAAGGTCACCTGCGCGGTCCCTTACGCCTGGATTCAGACACCCGATTCTGTGGGTGCCTTAGGACGATTCCTCCCGGGCGGATCCCAGTGGAAGAAGCTGGGCCCCAGGCCTGAATGATGCACCTCACCCCAGAATGAGGGTGTCTGGGGTGACTCCCGAACTCCACGTGTACAGGCCTAGGCCGCCTGGACACCGACCGCTGGACAGCAGCCTTCAGGCTAAAGGTGCCTGGGACTCGGACCTTGTGGCGAAGATGTCCGCCCCTTTTATAGCCTCTCCCAGCCAGCACAGCGGGTTCCCTGCCCCGCCGCACAACAGCCGCGAGAGACCAAAAAGGGTACGGCACTCCAGTGATAGTTCAACCCCGGCCCAAAGTGACAGCACCACCTGCTGGGCCGCCGCAGGGAACTGAACATCACTGATTTCTCCGCCCGAATCAGCATACTGAAAGGTACCTACCCGCTACACTCTCCCCCCGGTTATTTGACACTGGTCCCCAGTGTCTGGGGTAAACTATGCCAAAACTGACATAGCCTAATCCAGAAACCGACTAAAAATTTCAAAAATACAAAAAGTTTTTTTTTTTCAAAAAAACTAACTAAACCGTTGTGCCTGAGCCGAACATGAAAGGGGAGGGAAGGGAAACAAACAACACCTAACAACAAACATATTCACAAATCACAGTAACACTTTCCCCACCCATCCTAACTAAGACCCGCCCCTTTCTCGCGGTCTTGATGGGACGTTCTCCTGCAGAGGGGAAAAGAAACATTAACACACATAACCCTGACACATATGTTCGTGTAGGAACGAAAAAACTTCTCCGTAAAGAAATCCTTTCCTTCTGTAAGTGTGTGTGTGAAAAGTGAATATCGATACGCAACACTGCCACCTGGTGACAGTGTCGCGGTAACTGCACCTGTTGAAGACTTTTTCCTCCATCTTCTTCTGCAGCTCTAACTACCCCAAAGTCCACAATCACTCTGTGATAAGGAAAAACTGAAGAAGGACAAACAACGGCAACAGTCCTCCAATTCCTCCAAAGAGCACAAACACCCGTTAAACTTGGGTACAGTCACTGGGTTTCCGGGTAACAGAACAACAACCCCGGAAAGTTCAGCAGCAGTAGACTAAGCAAGAACTGAGTCTTTTTCCTCCTACAGATAGAACCTTGGGTGCGGCAGGACAAGAGGCTTCAAATGCTGGTCCATTGTCTCTAAATGGTACTCGACATCCTCCCCTTCTTTCCGTCGAATCAGCACCTTATCCGCGTGGATGTGCCGACCCAACATCCATTCAGCCTTACAGTCCTTGAAGCGTTGAGATGCTTTGGGGGAACACGCGAGGTACCTGCTGGCATGTGGGACCTGAATGTGCATCCACACAAAGTCATTGTACCAGCGCTCCCTGCAAACCTCCACCTCATACAAAAGTTCCTTAGACAAAATACGGGTATTCCCACCCATACTCGCTGGCAACCTTTTGGCAGAAAAGGCGGTGTAGCCTCGCTAACGGGGGCATGGTATGGCGATCTCCTTCTCCCGGCAGAACAATAGCATCCGGGTGCCGAGGCACTTTGATCACCTCCATCCTGGGCATAGGTGCCCGCAATAACAGTCTCTTTCCCCCGGTACTAGATGCAGGTGGCACCGGGGGTGGAAGGGCAGACTGGGGACAGGATCCCTCCTCAGGCGCTGGTGCCTCCACCCGGGGTGTACTATCCCCTGTTGACATAGGTGGATCCCTGACACTGCGGGACGAGGAGAGAGGCATCTTGTCCCAGCCCTTTTGAGCAAAAAGTTAGTCTATGACGACGTCGTCTCCCAACTCGGAGAGCGACTCTAGGTCGGAGGTGTCACACTCCTCCGTGGGCAGGTAGCCTGTAGTAGAGACTGAATCGCTACCTCCCGTGAACACACAGGGCCGTGACTCCCCGACACCTCCGCCCGAACACCAAGTCCCTTTGCCCGGCTTACCTCGGCCCATTCTTGAGGAGGGATGTCCGGGACTCTTCCTACCAGATCCATCCGGGCTGGGCGTAGGCGGGCAGGACGATCCACCGCGACCGCTGGACGGGGCAACCATTCCGGTCTTCCACTTCGGCGGTGGATGCTGGGAAGCAGTGGTGACCGAGTCAGCATCCTCGGATTTCTCCCGTATCTCTCTAATCACGACCTCCCCCGCGGTCGCTGCAGTGCGCACAGGGACGGCTGTCAAAGCAGTGATTCCTCCTTCCTGAGTGGTGGTGCCTGTAGTGCGGTTGAGGTGGATGGTTCTTGGCTTCTCGACAGGTGGCTCCACCTCAAATAAGAACTCGCAGCGCCCGAACGGCTTCAGTTGACACACCAGTCCCGAACAGCTGGGAGAAATCAAACCCAGGGCCTCAACGTCCATGCATGAGTACAGTGCGAATCGTCCCCGGGGCTTTAGCCAGATCCCCGTATCCGTTTATCGGAGCAGCAGCAGTAGTCAAACTCGTAGAAAGATGAAGTGGAATCCACGATGTATTTCCGAACATGGCGACTCTCTGCTGATCCATTGTGCACTGCAAGGTTGGCGCCAAAGTCCCCACGTGTAGTCCTTCACACGACTGGACTCCTCCCCTTTTTCGCCCCAGTTCGCGGGCTTTCCCCTCTCGGCCTAGGTCACGCCCACAAACTGAGCAGGGAGGGTGTGCCTCTTGACGCAGTGGCCAACATGGCCGACCTACTCGGAACTCTTCCGGGCAGACACGTTCAAATTCCACAACTTCAGCTCCATAGTCACACGAACACATCCCGGACACGATGCCCCCACGTGTAGCGGCCTCACTCTCTCTCTCTCTTTTGTATCGGTTGTTCTTGGCTGTTGTCTAGGAGTACTCTGGAGGAGAGAGTGCAGGACACTACGCCCAGCTCTCACCTTACATGTATATGAGGCTTGAGCAAAGTCTCTTTAGATTACCTTCGGGTCTGCATTCTGCATATGGAGCCTCCGCTTCTTCCGTGGAGGTGTGTCTGCCAGTAATAGAGCCCTACACCATTTAAAAGTTCAACACTCCTTTATTTCTTCAATACCAGAATGAACATACTTAGTTGAACTTCCATAACAGACAGACAGGGGTGTGGATACAAGTAGGCCCAGGCACAATGAACTCTCCTATCCCTTTCTCGTGCGGATAGGCCTGGCGCACGGTCTCTGCCACCGACCATGAAGTTGGTAGCTGCCACCTACCGGGTGAACTATTTGGGGCCCCTGCCACAGGCCTGAGTAACGGTCTTTGCCACTGACCGGAGTAGCGGTCTCTGCCACAGACCTTAGAACATGGACCACCTTCCGTGTGAATATGGCCCCTGTTTGGCGAGGACATCCATCCCGACGGTCTCCGGAGGCCCTGTCCCGGCACTGGCAATCTGCTGCACCAGATCTACGGGAAGGTCACCTGCGCGGTCCCTTACGCCTGGATTCAGACACCCAATTCTGTGAGTGCCTTAGGACGATTCCTCCCGGGCGGATCCCAGTGAAAGAAGCTGGGCCCCAGGCCTGAATGATGCACCTCACCCCAGACTGAGGGTGTCTGGGGTGACTCCCGAACTCCACATGTCCAGGCCTAAGCCGCCTGGACACCGACCGCTGGATAGCAGCCCTCAGGCTAAAGGTGCCTGGGACTCGGACCTCGTGGCAAAGATGTCCGCCTCTTTTATAGCCTCTCCCAGCCAGCACAGCGGGTTCCCCGCCCCGCCGCACAACAGCCGCGAGAGACCAAAAAGGGTACGGCACTCCAGTGATGGTTCAACCCCGGCCCAAAGTGACAGCACCACCTGCTGGGCCGCAGGGAACTGAACATCACTGATGTCTCCACCCGAATCAGCATACTGAAAGGTACCTACCCGCTACATTTATTTAAAGGTATGCATCAAAGTAGTACACATGACAAGATAATATGAATGGGTACATATAGGCCATGAAAAACCATCATCAGCAGAACTGAAAATTGTCACTAGCACCATACAGGTATATTTCCCAATTAAAACTACCATTGAGATAAAAGGTGTGGGACCTCATTAAATCATATAAACTATAAAATATACATCTTGAGGTAGCGGCTAGTGAGAAAACAAAACAAGTTCAGGGGTACAAGAATCAGAATCTGTGCACATATCCTACGAGCGGTCATGCCCACGATGTCAACGCACACCGAACACTTTTTTTTTTTTTTAGAAAATAATATTTTGGAAAAAAGGGGAGAGAAGCACTTGAAAAGAGAAGAAAGAGATAAAAATAAATGTTTCGGGGGGACAAAGGAAAAAACAGAATGATGGGGCAGATGGAAGGGGAGAGGGTCAACGGTGGGAGCAACAGGACCTCATATGGAATCCAATGCAGTAAATGTTAGCAGGTTAGGATAATGATAAGTATTCATCTGATTAGTAAAGCATGTCCCAGTGAAGCCATCGCACGTTGTGCTCCTCACTTTTATTTCTAAGAGCGGCAGTCAAGTGCTCCATGTGTTGGATATAATTATGTATTTGAATTCAACAATTTGATGAGAAAAGTAAAAGCACACCGGACACTTTTTTTATAGAAAATAATATTTTGGAAAAAGGGGAGAAAAGCACCATAGGGTGTCTGGAGGGAGAGGGAAGACATGAAAAGATAAGAAAGAGATACAAAGAAATGTTTCGGGGGGGGGGGGGCAAAGGAAAAAACAGAATGATGGGGCAGATGGAAGGGGTGAGGGTCAACGGTGGGAGCAACGGGACCTCAAATGGAATCCAATGCAGTAAGGTTAGGATAATGATAAGTATTCATCTGAATAGTAAAACATGTCCCAGTGAAGCCATCGCACGTTGTGCTCCTCACTTTTATTTCTAAGAGCGGAAGTGAAGTGCTCCATGTGTTGGATATAATTATGTATTTGAATTGAACAATTTGATGAGAAAAGTAACATAAAAAAATAAGGAACGCAGTTTAAAATAACTAGTACAGTTTAGTGAATTGAATTGACTCCCTAGGACACTATCCCACTGTTCCCAGTCTGGCGTTCATCACTTGTTTATTTATGTGCCAGCATAGACCTCTAAAGCTAGCTGTAGACGGATCGCAATTCATCCGGAACTGCAGGAACTGGACGCATTTCGATCTGTCTATGGGCAGGCTGGTTGTACTGACGTCGATGCATCGATCAACGTCAGTACAACCAGCCTGTCAGATTTTTTTTTACGCTCAATCACTGTTGGGGGCTATAGCAGCCAGCAGTATTCATTGTATTCTGCCGGTTGGGAAGGCTTCCCATCGGCAAAACACAACAGCACTGCGGGAGGGATTACCCCATCAACACTCACTATGTTGATGGGGGAATCAATCATTTTTCTTTCCTTCAACCCTTGGTTGAAGGGTTTGGCCTGCTCTACTCACCTAATTTTTTAGCATTAACCCTCCCTCCATCACACCATAGTGTTTTGTTGTATGATCCACAAAAGGCAACAAACGTTAAGATGAAGATTCCCATTTTTCTCAGTTGGTCACCTGTCGCATGAAGCTCAAAGTATGCAACTTTCTTTTTGGCCCAAATACTTACCATCTGAAAAACACTTGAAAATCGTGTGCTTACACACATTTCTCAGGCACTCACTTTTAACCTCGGCAAATCTCGGGAATGAAGTCTTTCCAAGGTTTGCCGAGGTCAGCCGAGTTGTCCTCGGGCCTTTTTGGCCGTTTCCGAGGCTCTTCGGCGCCCCCCCGCCTCTGGCCGCATGCGGTATTGCATGCCATTGAAGTCAATGCGGAACAAAGTATTTTCGTTTCCATTGACTTCAATGGGGAAACTCGCTTTGATATGTGAGTACTTTGGATTACGAGAATTCTCCTGGAACGGATTATGCTCGTTATCCGAGGTTCCACTGTATTTAATTTTACTTTTTTTCATTTTTTTTTTAATGATTAGTGGGGTCAAGTCATTCATTTTGGACCATAGTGATGAAAAAATCTGAAGGAGCAACATTGAAAATCTTTCTTAAACACACAAAATTCTAACTGCAGTCAAAATTTCAAGGACTTTCAAACTAAATTAATTGAGTCTGTGATGGTAACAAGGAATGTTCTTACAAATGATTTTTGTCTGCTTTTACCTATACACAGCAAATATGTATGTCTGGGAAGTCTTATGCCGCGTACACACGGCCGTTTTTCTCGTCGAGAAAAACAACATTTTTCCCATTCGACGAGAAAAACGATAGTCTGTGGGCTTTCTGTCGTTTTTTTCGACGAGAAAAACGGCATTAAAAACGACGAGAAAAATTACATGTTCTAATTTTTCTCGTCGTTTTTTTCGACATGTTTTCCGCGGCAGTGTTTCCCATAGGGAAACACTGCCGCGGAGCCCACAGACGGTCGTTTTTCTCGACAAGAGAAAAAACAACGTGAAAAATGACCGTGTGTGGGGAACAAGCCGTTCCCTCGTTTTTAATGACATTATTCATGGCGGTTTTTTAACCGCCGTGAATAATGATCGTGTGTACGCGGCATTATATGAGCCTTCATGAGCTGGCATTAAGTGAAGCCTTTACAACCAATATCTGTCAGTCATACAAATAAAGAGATTTGTGAATCTAAATGTAGACCAACAATACACGTCTTTTTATTTGCAGAGCTCATCTGAGATATTACTGTTTATAGAATAAGTGCTTACATTGTTCACATTAGTGTTATATATTGTTTACGTATGTATTAGTATTATACATCATTTTGGCTTGTTACCAAAAATGTACAAAAGCTCAGAATAACGTATACCATGAAGCATTACTAAAATCAAAAATTACATATATGCTTTAAGTTTCAACTCCCAGTAGTTTGATCCTGTTTCTTTAACATTTTGTGTACATTTAGTCCCCATAAATACCTTAGAATCATTCCAGAAATCCTTATCTGCATCCATTTCCTTAATGCCTGTGTCTACAACTCATTTTGCACTCTCATTATCTGCCTTTGTAACCACCGATTCATATTCAGATGAGTGATGAGTGAAAGTACACATCCCTGGCAACCCATTAGACAAGCATGTTCCTCCCTTCTGGCCACTGGATGATGCAGACTGTGCTGTATTGATCGGTTGCTTAATTACTGTTCCAGAAGCAGCCCTGAGAATCAAGTAACTTATGGGCAGACTGCATAACTAAAGTCTACATCATTCAGTGTCCAGCTACCTCCCTGAAACATACACATCTAAAGGGTGCCCGGGGATGTATTCTTTCACTTTTGCAACAAGCAAAAAGTTAATGTATCACCTCCCTTGCTGACTGTCATGAAGAACCCAAAATAGCAGCGGCAGCTGCAGGGATGGACTGAGGATATGCTCACATTTTCAATATAAGAAAAAAATGTTTGAACAATAATAACACATTGTTTTGTGTCAGTGACTAATGCTCTTTATTAAAATCTCATGTGTTGAATTTGACTTTGGTATTCCTTTAAGTATTGCTACGTGGCTCTATAGGGATTCAGTAGCTACTGTAGTAGAAATGGCTTCTGACACGACACATGGTCAGCGAATGAAAACGATTACTTTCACCAGGTGCCTCCATCATAAGCTTCTGCCAGTACTTTAAAAGCTGGATACGTGAAAATTCTCTAAGTTTTCCACCTTAGCAGAATGATACCATCTTACTGTCACAACAGTACAAACAAATGGTCACTGCCCCACCTATAACTGGCCTTTGCCGCAAGGAGCACATGGAAGGGTAACGCATGCAAAACAAAACCAGAGAAGACTCCCAGCTCAACTTACCGACCAGCCTGCAACCAACCAAACTGAATTATCCTGTCTAACAATATGGGTTAAAAACAGGGGTTTAGTTTGCACACATTTGCAAATACATGCGTAAGCGGCAGAGACACTTTACGGCACCCCAGTATCATCTGCAGTCCTAACGATAAATTTTGGGACCCTCTATAGTAGAAGCACGCGCATAATAAAGGATAGGCAGAGGGCAGGTGAGCCTGGAGGGAACCCACCCTTCCTTAAAGTGGGGTGCACCCAGCATATAGCACAATGGCAGCAAAGGTGTCCAGTGCGTCCCCTCCCCAGTATCCCAACAGTATAAACAAATGGCCACTGCCCCCACATATAACTGTCCTTGCTGGACCAAACTGTGTCTTTAGTTAAAGGTGGTGTGGCTAGATATACGCTCCTTCCTGATGGTATGTGGCTATGTGAATGAGGTCTATATCTGCAGGCTTAATACTAAGATAGATGCCTCTTTTCCATATGTCATTCTCTGTCTCACAACAGGAGATTGTAAGCTAAAATACGCTAGCAAATTAGTTTATGATCAGTCTTGTGAAAATTCACATCATTGTCTAGGAGGTGTTTCTGCTTTTTCGAAGCTGTGCAAGTTCCCAAGAAGCATTGAAACTGACATTGAGGTTCAGGATAATTAGGAGAACAATGCCATCTATAGGACTTTGGATAGAGCAAAGGAAGGGGGTTAGATTTTTACCCCTTATTTCTTTTGCCATCTGTGTCCCACTGTAGAGATTTCTCTTCACTTCCTGTCCAGGCCAAACAGGAAGTGAGAGGTAAACCCTAAAAATTAAGGGAATTCCTTGGGGACCCACAGGTCCCCATTGGAAGATTTCCCCATCAGTGCCTCATCATTGATTTAAATGGTAGGAATAGTGCCCCATTGTTGATATCTGTCACACCTACCCCAACGTGGTATGATCAGACACTATAGTTGGCTACTGTGTTCTTCACCTATAGCAGCCCCCTTTCCCAAAATGCAAGCAGGCCTACCGGTACCCAGTTTCCCCCAGGACTTATACACAATTCTATAGTGCCTGGCCACCACGCCAGGGCAGGCGCGAACTGAGCAAAGAAAACAGGTACTTGCGCTTGCCAGACAAGTAGCGTGGTTCTATGACAGTCCACGTAAAAGTCAGGCTGGTCAGGAAAAATCCAGTCCAAGGTCATACACAGGGAAATACAATCTAGCAGAGGAGGGCAGACAGACAGGGGGCTTGATCAGGAATTACACACGTATCACTCCCTATCACAAGCATGTGAGTGAGGGTTTGGCTGACTTAAAACAGGTTTGGTTTCCACCCCGACACTGATCAAATTAATCACCTTGCAGGTGGATAGATAGACAAGGAGAGTAGCATAGCCAAAACCCCAGTTGCTGGAATAGGGGGCAGGAGCACTAAATGCTCCTGACAATATTAATGTGAAGAATAGTGCCCAATTGATGGTATCAGTAAGGCGAATTTTGCCCCATATTTGGTGTCAGTTGGTGAAATATGCCCCAAGGGCCAGATAAAGGCAAGCAAAGAGTCACATTCAGCCGCAGTTTGGAGACCACTGGTCTAATGAACCATTACACATGAGTCGAATACCGTACGAAAAATGTCGTTCCGAGGAAGAATTATACGATAATCGGATCGTTAGTACAGAGCTTAGAGAGATTTCCCTTCACTTCCTGTCTCTAGGCCAAACAGGAAGTGAGAGGTAAACCCTAAAAATTAAGGGAATTCCTTGGGGACCCCCAGGTCCCCATTGGAAGATTTCCCCCAAATTTGTGATTTTCTTTTACTTTCACTTTGTAAATAGGAGAAATAGAGAGGGAGAATCTCCTTGGTCGAGGGCACAGACAGCAATAAAAACTGACAGGTGTTCTAATCCCTCTCCACTCTATTCAAAACCAAAAAAAAGGTTTTGCCTTTAGTTATACTTTAAGTTTCTCACACACTAGAATGGAAAATAATATAAGGAAGGGGAAGTCAGTGACCGTAATTACACGAAAACCTGAACTTTTCAAAAAAACATGAGGCCATTAAAAAAACGACAGTCAGCTTAGGGAATACCTTGAACGCTTTCTATCTCCTCTATTATTTGATCCCATAAGGTAGTCTTTTCATTGTGATTTTTATATTGATGGGGCCACTGATGAAGCATCCTTTTTGTCTGGTTCATCAGGAACTGGCAAAAATTTGCAGTGCTGACTTAACTTTACTTACTTTTTTATGCTTTCTCCACCACCTTTATACAGTTCCCAGTGTATTGTGTAATCGGGCAGACTGATTCTTTCCTATGGCAGCCCCCATTAAGAGGTGGGCTCACAAAATGCCGGCTTTCTTCATGTAATGCCGCGTACACACGATCGGAAATTTCGACAAAACCTTGGATGGTTTTTCCGACGAAATTCTGCTCAAGCTTGGCTTGCATACACACGGTCACACAAAAGTTCTCTGAACCTTCGACCGACAAGAACCGTCAAAAACGCGGTGACGTACAACAGTACGACAAGCCGAGAAAGTGAAGTTCAATGCTTCCGAGTATGCGTCGAATTGTTTCCGAGCCTGCGTAGAATTTTTTTTTGAATTGCTACAGACGATCGGAATTTCCGATTGGAATTTTTTTGGTCGAAATTCCGACAGAAAAATTCTGATGGAGCCTATACACGGTCGGAATTTCCGACCAAAAGCTCACATAGGACTTTTCTTGTCGAAATTTACGAACGTGTGTATGTGGCTTTAGTGTAATGAAAGTTGGACCTTATATTGCCTACACCTGGTCTGGTGAGGTGACACACTCGAAGCTGATTGCTTCCATCTTCTACTTTCTGGAACTAACCTAAACAGTAATGTGACCCACCTCTCGCACAAAGTTGTCATATTTCCGTAGAGCAGCCAAGGATTAATAAACCCTCCTGAGCTGAGGAAGACAAAAATAATTTTGTGTTTTGCCTGATTACACAGTGCGCTGGCTGCTATTTAGAGGCAGTAAGTATAGAAAGATGGATGATCTGTCTTAACTATATGTTACAATAATTTTTTTCTTTCAAACTGGTAATTTATGATGAGCACTATCACAAAATTGCAGAACATTTTGCTGTGATGAGATGAGAGTTCTCTTCTTTTTTTTTTTTTTTTAAGTTTATGCATGCAGGTTGCTATTTATCTTAAATGTGTATTTCCCTTGTATGTGCATTTTATGTTGATCTACGCTAATGTTTCATATCTCTTGGCGCCTGTTAACAGCAGACCTGAGTTCTATTCACACTTGTGCATTTTTACAGCAATTCACTGGGTGAGAAGCTGTACACGCAATTCTTGAGAAAATCTGTGTAATTAGACGACTGTGTGCAATCAGCGACTATGCAACTGTTTAAATGTGTTTTCATGCACTGAATTCCTAAGTCTTGAGCGTTGGATAAATGCACAGTTGACATATGCAAGAATTAAAGTGGAACTGTTGCCTATAACAGCCAATAACAATTTTTCTTGTACTGACTAGCAAATGAAAGTGAATGCCGTACTGGTTGGAAAAGTGAAAACAGAAACTACAAACCAGTCAGCAATTATCGGTAATTTTATATATCAGCCTTTCTTAAACTTTTAAACATGGAGGAACCCTTGAAATAACTTTCCAGTCTGAACGAACTCCTGCTGCTAATAATTACTATATCTATAGCTCACTGATTATGGGCGTTATGGTCAGTGTGGAAAAATGCTCCTTACATTTGTGGTCAGTTGGAAAAAATCCCCTCCTACAGATAGGTAAAAAGATCAGTGGTGTTGGTGGTTACTTATCTGAGAGATGGAAATTGCTCAAGGAACCCTTAGTAACCTCTAGAGCAGTGGTTCTCAACTCCAGTCCTCAGGGCCCACCAACAGGCCAGGTTTGCAAGATAACTGAAATGCATCACAGGTGATATAATTTGCTGCTCAGGGATTGCAGTATTCTAGACTGCATCTCACCAAGGTAATACTTAAAATCTGGCCTGTTAGGGGGTCCTGAGGACAGGAGTTGAGAACCACTGCTCTAGAGGGACTCTAATGCCTCGTTTCCACTGAGCTGATCGGTTCGGTACGGTTTGGTACGGTATGCTATTTTGAGTGTTTCCATTATGAAAGCAGCCCATACAACCGAACCGTACCGCACCATTCTGGGTCCTGCTTCAGATGTGGGGCCATAGAAAATGGTACGGTTCGGTTAGGGCGGAGCTACTGGCTTCACACGATACATTCCACTGATTGGTGGACACGCTAGGCATTTTTTCTAAACCCTGTATGGCCCCTGATGGTCCGACTTGCAGTGGAAACGCTCACCAGAATAGACCGGACCATTCTAACTGTTCCAAACTGTACCGAACCGGTCCGCTCAGTGGAAACGAGGCATATCGTTCCACAGAACCCTGGTTGAGAGAGGCTGTTGTATACTATAATGAGGGTGACTATGTTGTTTCTAGTTTGTATGGGCAATAGCTTATTTTTTTGTCATTAGTCTAAGGCAGGGGTCTCTGGAATTTCAAAGCAAGGGGCCAGTTTACTGTCCTTCATGCTGTAGGGGGGTCAGACTGTGGCCAGTGGGAGTAGAAAATGCCCTGGCATCAGTGCCTCATCATTGATTTAAATCAGAGAAATAGTGCCCCATTGTTGATATCTGTCACGCCTACCCCAACGTGGTATGGTCAGACACTATAGCTGGCTACTGTGTTCTTCACCTATAACAGCCCCCTTTCCAAAAATGCAAGCAGGCCTACCGGTACCCAGTTGCCCCCAGGACTTATACACAATTCTATAGTGCCTGGCCACCACGCCAGGGCAGGCGCGAACTGAGCAAAGAAAACAGGTACTTGCGCTTGGCAGACAAGTAGCGTGGTTCTATGACAGTCCAGGTAAAAGGCAGGCTAGGCTGTTCAGGGAAAATCCAGTCCAAGGTCATACACAGGGAAATCCAATCTAGCAGAGATGGGCAGACAGACAGGGGGCATGATCAGGAATAACACACGTATCACTCCCTATCACAAGCTTGTGAGTGAGGGCTTGGCTGACTTAAAACAGGTTTGGTTTCCACCCCGAGACTGATCAAATTAATCACCTTGCAGGTGGATAAATAGACAAGGAGAGTACCATAGCCAAAACCCTGGTTGCTGGAATAGGGGGCAATATCAATGTGAAGAATAGTGCCCAATTGATGGTATCAGTAAGGCGAATTTTGCCCCATATTTGGCATCAGTTGGTGAAATATGCCCCAAGGGCAAGATAAAGGCAAGCAAATAGCCACATTCAGCCGCAGTTTGGAGACCACTGGTCTAATGGCCCGTACACACGAGTCGAATATCGTACACATAAATACACATAATTATAATTTGTGCCCAGAATAATAATTTTACATAAACCCAAAGCAACAACATCATATCTTAGAAGATCCTACCTACTATTGTTTCTTGAGTTAGCAAAATTCCCTTGCATGTTATGGATATAATAACCAAATATACTATGGAAGGGTCTTCCTCCATGTAAATTTGAGTAATTGAATTCTTCCTGTTTTTGGTGTCTATGAGACTATCCCTGAGAGATGTGAACTGGCATTTCTCCCACTCTCTTCTCATTACATCTCTCTAGTGTTGTATAATTCTATGCCAATGCTTTCACAGTAAGTGTAGTAACTGGGTTTGGTTTATTTGGCACTGAATCTGCTTAAATCAGATCCGGTTTCTCTGGTTCTACCTGCTCAGTGGGCGAGTCAGACAGTCTTTTAAAAAAATAAATAAAAATGAGGGGGCCAGATGCAGTAACTTAGTAAACTTCTCTAAAAAGAAGGCAACTTTAATGTCCTTTCCAATGACTTAAAGTGTTACTAAACCCACAACAGTAAAATCAGTCTGTATATGCAGTAAAGCATGCTTGTTATACTCACTGTGGAACCTAAGGAGTTAATCTCCGCATTATGTAAAAGGATGTTTGATCCTGTCTTCTCTGTTCCTCCTTTTCTTCCGCTGTCCCCAAACCATCTCCTGAAAGAACAGAGTCTTGGGGCACTCTGCACATGCTCAGTTTGGTGTGTATTGCTAGAGAGGTTTTTTTTTTTAGAGTGCATGTGATCATCACAGGGCCATGCAGCACTGTCCAGACAGAGGGTCAGGGGTCTTGCAGTCTAATAGGACAGTCAGAAAACTCCTCCTATAAGCTTTAACCAGTGCTTGGCTGGACACTGATAGAAGTCACAAGACTGCACCAACTGCTGATGAGAAAAAGTATTTATCAGTTTATATTTACTAAAATAATTGCATTTCCATGTTCTGTTTACTGTGGGAGACCAGACCTAGCAAATTCAGGGTCCTGGGTTTAGTAACACTTTGTTACCTGATCTAAGTTTTTTTTTTGTTTGTTTTTTTAAGAAAAGTATGGCCAAAGCTTTTTTGGCCATACTTTCCTTGTGGGTCACAGCAGTGCACTTACTTTTGTTCTCCTGTGACCTAGAGTCAGCTACTGCCCACTGTGTGCTAACGGGACAGAGCTGCTTTAGCTTTTGGAAGGATCCCGACAACATTGTTGTAACCCACTTAATTGCCTGATAGACAGCTGGCTGTGCCTGAGCCAGCTGTGCCCGCCTCCTCCCCAGCCTGGTGCTCCAGCGAGTGCTGTTACTGTTAGTTACTGCTCTCTGCTCAGAGCATACGGAAAACTGAGTGATCACCGGTCATGTGATCGCTCAGTTTCCAGTCTGCTCTCCATTTGGAGCAGACAGAGAACTGAGCAATCAGCAGTCATGTGATCATGTGATTCTTATGCCGCGTACACGCGATCAGAAATTCTGACAAAAAAACTTGGATTTTTTTGTGACGGAATGTTGGCTCAAACTTGTGTTGCATACACACGGTCACACAAATCTTGTTGGAAATTCTGACCGTCAAGAACGCGGTGATGTACAATACGTACAACGAGCCGAGATCAGTGAAGTTCAATAGGTAGTTTGGCTCTTCTGCTTGATTCTGAGCATGCGTGTTTTTTTGCGCGTCGGAATTGCATACAGACGATCGGAATTTCCGTTAGGAACTTTTTCCGTCGGCAAAATAGAGAACCTGCTCTCAATCTTTTGTTGGTGGAAATTCCAACAGCAAAAGTCCGATGGAGTCTACACGCGGTCGGAATTTCCGACCAAAAGCTCACATCTGACTTTTCTTGTCGGAATTTCCGATCGTGTGTACGCGGCATTAGACTGCTCTCCACTCAGATCAAACTAACAACTGAGCGATGAGCAGTCATGTGATTGCTCAATGCCCAGTCTTAGAGCTGATGTGAGACAGCTTCAGGATCACATCGATGCTGCAACATGGAGGTGAGTATGTAGGTTTATTTTTTCATTCCCCTTTAAGTCATTATTTCATTTGATAAGAATGAGATAAATTAACATAGAAACGTCATCTATAAACGTATTTATGCACATAAGATATATGCTATACATTTAAGTCCTTTGAGGAACTGGGAGGAGATTTCGAGGTTCATTTATACTGGTATTCTAAATATACCCCACTTAGACATGCAGCCGCAGCACAATTTGGTTTTTAGGAGATGACCCTGCCTACTAAACTCAAATCCATTCTCATATCTTCAGGACATAACAAATCTATATACAGTATTTATTATTTCATTCACTGATTTGCATGGTGAAAATGATGAAGCCATATCATAAAGAAATTCACTAAAAAGAGCTCACATACTTATGTTCCTACTGTAACTATACGAGCCGGTTCACACAGGGACAACACGACTTCCAGCGCGACTTTGGGAGGCAACTTGGACACGACTTGAGCATGAATCACAGCACGACATGAGGCAACTTACAAGGCAACTTCAAGTTGCCTCCAGGACAGGCGACTTTCCAGTGGCCATTCAAACAATAATCAGCTCTGTGGGAGGGAGGGAGGGGTTTGCCTG
The DNA here is from genome assembly GCA_029206835.1 of Rana muscosa. NCBI lineage: Eukaryota > Metazoa > Chordata > Amphibia > Anura > Ranidae > Rana > Rana muscosa. The sequence continues at coordinate 295,865,538 of CM055117.1, forward strand.
GGAAACTATTTTTACTTCCTGGAAAGTTGCTTCAGTTAAGACAGGGGATCCGATTTGGAGGCAACTTCCATTGAAATCAATGGGTACAAGTCGCCTCAAAGTCGGATTGAAGTCGTAGAGGAACCTTTTCTGAAGTTGGAGCGACTGCAGTAGTGTACATTAAGACGGCTCCATTCACTTCCATTACTTTTCTAAACCACGCGACTTGGGGCGACTTGAAGTCGGATCCCAGGATGCCCCTATGTGAACCGGCTCTACAGAATGGAGGACGTTAGCCTGTTATCAATACTGGAATACAGTATGGGAAGAAACCAAAGCACTTTGAGGAAATGTGCAAAAATAAACATAGTATGCCTAGAAATAATCGCACCAAGGAGATCAGCCGCTGTGCCACATTGTGCATTGTATTTATTGTTATAAAGATATAAAACTTACAATACTTACAATAAATGTAAATTCTTCCATCTCTTTATCTAGCCTTTGTAATTTCACCAGATTCAGCTCAGTTGGCAGGTGGAGACATCACTGGGTGGGGGAAGGAAATACTTGGCAGAAGTGCCTGTAACATAAGTTCCCCCCATCGAGCTGTGCTGGCAAGAGTCCTTTGTGGAAGTTTGGTGCTACCTTACGACGCGATCTCAGAAAGGCATTTTGCTGTGTGCTACCACTTTTTGGCAGAGTGATTTGGAATGTCCCTGGACTTACAACTGGATCAGCTATTCCAGGTTGGCTTGTATATGGGGTTGCGGCTAAACCTCAGTGATAACCAAATGGCTGCAAAGAGTCGTCAGCCACCAGCTTCTTATCCATGCTTGCAGGCAGAATCTTGTTGCGTGGTGTACAGATTATGCTTTACTTAAAGAGTGAAGCCAATAATGGTAAGGGTGTAAAAAAAAAAAAAAGGGGGTAGTGGCACTACCTAGGCCCTAAAGAGTAATCTAACAGGTCTCATTCATCATTAACAAGCTAGGTTGGGTGCGTATAAGAAGATCCAAGTGAATAATAGTGCTCTCTAATGGCTAAATACCATAATAAGTGTCAACTCAATAGGAAAAATAAACACTCCTAAAAGGAAAAATCCCTGGAGGAAAAATCCTAAAATATGTGACCAATTAATCGTAGTGCTCTGTGATAATTAGGAACCTATTCCCATAAAATATATTTTATAAAAAAATATATAATTTTTTTTACATCATTAGAACTTCCCTTTGGGAGCTCTTTAGGGGGGGGGGCTGCAACCTTTCTATTTGTTTACCTAAGCGCGGAACTTTCTACCTTATACAATAACGGTAAGGGGTTAGAACCCTAGTGAGTTTTTTTTTTATTGGTGTCTGTGTGCCTATTAGGAAGACTCACCCTCTCTATTTGTCCTGATAACCACTGTCACTAGGACTGAAAGTGAAAATCCAAAAGATGAGTTGTCGCCAGAATAGCAGTAGTGGGGAGAGCATCCAATGGCAACTTTTTAAGAGAGGTTTTCCCTCAAATTGGAGAACTTTCCTCTCACTTCCTGTTGTGCCTACAGGACAGGAAGTGAACTCTCTGTCAGACAGAGCTAGAAAAGAAATCTGGACAGGGTTTTTAAAGTGGTTGTAAACCCTTTACAACCACTTTAACCTAAAGGTAAGCCTAGATTAATGCCCCGTACACACGATCCGAATATCGTACGACAGATCGTACGACTTTTTTCGCTTAATAGTCGCAAGTAGAAATTAAATAGGTTATTAAAGTCACGAAAAAAAAATCGGAAGTGATGTCATGTATTTGTATTGTATTTTCGGATGACAACCGTACTGACTAAACGAAAATCGTACGATCTGGTATCATACGGGGAAAATTTTCATGCATGTCCGATAAAATAATATCGGATGAACTGTCATGATCGGCTCTCGAAGCTCTGTACTAACGATCCGATTATAGTACGATTCTTCCTCGGATGACATTTTTCGTATGATATTCGGATCGTGTGTACGGGCCATTAGGCTTACCTGTAGGTGCTTGAAATGTCTCCTAGACCTGCACGGTCTAGGATATATTTGCAAATCGCCGTACGGCGATTTCTTCTGCACATGCACCGGAGTTAGAAAGGGCACGCCGTTTCTAGCTCGGGTCATGCCGTTAAAGGCGGCACCCGTGCGCATGTGCGGGAGTGATGAGGGAAGGAAGAGGGGTGAACAATGGACGCTCGCGGCTAGCGAGGAAGACGGGGACATTGCTGACTTCTCCTGCAGGTAAGTGTCACATAATGGGCTACTATGCGATGCATAGTAGCCCATTATGCTTTACCTTTGCAGGGAAACAAAGAGGAAGTAACACCCATCAGGGTTTACTTCCTCTTTAAATAGCCCCTACTCCATACAAAATGAAAGCAAATAATTTTGCCTTTTTGTAAACATTAGGGGCGTTCTTCATGGGATGGGCTTCGTTGAAGTCTGCCTGTTCAGCAGGGAATCTGTCTGCTCATCTCCACTTAGCAGACGGATAGCTGGTTTGTGTCCGCTCCGCTTATGCAGAGCGTATACTGACACAGCCCACTCTCCTCTAGAGGTGGTTGGATGTAAATCGACCGCCTGTCCGTTTACACCAGACTGCCATCCATACCAATCCCCCAGACGTCTGTTTTTTCTTTTTTTTTGCAGATATGATCGGATCAGCTGTCAATGGACACAAGTCCGTTGATACCAGCTGCTTCATAGAAGAGACTGGAGGGTCTTTTTGGGTTCGCCTGAAAAACTGACAGGCAGACCCAATCGGTCCGCTAGTGTGAAAGGGGTCTTTAATGTTGGTTCACTTTTTCACAAAAAAAATTAAATTGAACTAACTCATAACACCCACCCCACCATCTGATCCCTGCTGTATGGGGCTCATTTGATGATTATCTTTCACTACCTTTACTATCTGATATAGTGGTCTGCTTGGTCACGTGGCGGTGCTGACCAATGACCACTCACTATTGCATGCATTATGATGCCAAGACCACTACACTAGCTGGCGTGGGCAGTGGAAAATAATCTTTAATGAAGCTAATTAAGTGGGGCTCCATCGGACTTTTCCTGTCGGAATTTCCGCCAACCAAAATTTGAGAGCTGGTTCTCAAATTTTCCGACGGAAAAAAATTCCAATTGGAAATTCCGATCGTCTGTAGCAATTCCGACGCGCAAAATTCCGACGTGTGCTCGGAAACAATTCGACGCATTCTCGGAAGCATTGAACTTCATTTTCTCGGCTCATCGTAGTGTTGTACGTCACCGCATTCTTGAAGGTCGAAAGTCCAGAGAACTTTTGTGTGAGCGTGTGTATGCAAGCCAAGCTTGAGCGGAATTCCGTCGGAAAAACCATCCAAGGTTTTTCCGATGGAAAATCCGATCGTGTGTACGTGGCATTAGAGCCAGCTTCTGCTCCCAGAACAGCTTGCCCTCAGTGGATGGACTTGTCATGGGACATTTTAACTACTGTATTTATTGGCGTATAACACTCACTTTTTTACCCTGAAAATAGAGGGTAAACTGTGCCTGCGTGTTATACTCAGGGGGCTGTGGAAAGTTTTTTTCCTGAAACTTCCCTCTTAAAGTTAGGGTGCGTGTTATACGCCTGTGCGTGTTATACGCCGATAAATACGGTATATATTATTACCTATACGTGGAATTGTGAAGTCTACTTACCTGCATGTGTCTACTGTCCATCCTGGACCCACCCCAGCCTGTGACTAAATAGTGAAAGGAGAAGCAGGACACTGATGATCCCATTACTCTGCCTACTCCTCGTATCAGCATTCTTCTTGTCAGAACATGAACTGATTGGCTCCTTGTGCTGCTTCATCCTTGCACTCTCCTGGTCTGCCACTATTATTATTATACACGATTTATATAGTGCCAACAGTTTACGCAGCGCTTTACAATGTAGAGGGGGGACAGCACAATTACAGTAAAGTTCAATACAGAATGTACAGGAGGGCCCTGCTTGTAGAGCTTATGCCGCGTACACACGATCGATTTTTTCGATGGTGAAAACACCGTCGAGAAAATCGACGTGAAAAACGAGGAACAGCTTGTTCCCCCCACACACGGCCGTTTTAAATTACATTTTTTTTTTGGTCGAAAAAAACGACCGTGTGTGGGCTCCGCGGCAGTGTTTCCCTATGGGAAAACTGCAGCGGAAAAAAACGACGGGAATCACGACGAGAAAAATTAGAGCATGTTCTAATTTTTCTCGTTGTGATTAATGCCGTTTTTCCCGTCGAGAAAAACGACAAAAAGCCCACAGACGATAGTTTTTCTCGTCCAAAGGAAAAAATGTAATTTTTCTCGACGAGAAAAACGGTCGTGTGTACGCGGCATTACATTCTAAAGGGAGGGGGTGGTGGTACAAAAGGTAATAGCTGCAGAGAATTATTTGATGGGGGTGGCTCGGGGACAGTTGTTAGGTGGGTGTGGGATAGGCTTCCCTGAATTAATGAGTTTTCAGGGATCTCCTAAAGGTGGACAGAGTAGGGGCTGATTGGACATACCGGGGAAGGGATTCCCAGAGGATGGGAGAGGCTCTTGAGAAGTCCTGAAGGAATGAAGCCATTAAAGGTGATACCGGGTCAAATTCACTTACTCTGATTGTATTTAAAAAATACATTTAATTATATATTCATGATTACAGACCTGCATTCATTTGTCTCTTTTATATCTGCCTGGAGCAGATGTAACAGTTTATAATGCCAGGAAATAAATATAATGTATTTTAGTCACAGTGCATCAAATTATGAAAACGCACAGAAAGTGTTATAGGCAACAGGAATATTAAAAGCAATATTTTTTTTCTAGTCGTGTAGAAAGAGAGAGGTCACCACGGACGTTGCTGAACTGACATTGTTGTAATTGGTCCCTGAGTATGATTGTTGTATATGATAGACCCGCAGACTCCACTTACGTATGTCCAGAAGGTGCATTAAACTTTGATTATGTTGACCTTTAAGCCTCTTCTAGAGATTTGAAATGTTTCTGGATGCAGGCTGTAATGAAATCGCTGGGCTGAATAGGTCGTTATAGATCCCCATGAACCTGCAGATTCCATGATGTAAGTATGCTACATATAGAAGTCTGGAAATGTTTAATCAAAGTTCTTAAAGAGTTTGTAATATTACAAGGGGAAGAAGGTTTTAGGTAACGTGTTGGCTTTTCCTGAATGTCAGTTCATTTGCATGATTGGCCTTTGTGGAATGACATTTTTTTAGGCTCAGAAGCAATCTCCGGTTGTAGCACGTATTTTACACATTACCTGCTCCCCGCCCAGCACACACCTAATTGGTATGACCTACATTTATGTCAGTTCGAATAACATAAATAAATGAGTAAATTAAAATGTAAAGACCTTCCACTTATTTCACAACATAGAGAAAAGCAATATGGTCGCCCATATTACATTCACTAGGTTTCCAAAGACGGCTTGGCTACACCACGACTACAGGCCGCCACTGGACAAGGAAATCATGCGTAAGAATGCAAAAACAAAAATATTTAACGAAAAAATAAATACAGGTTGACTTCAAAATGTAATTTACGCCAGCCCCAATCTTACACCCGAAACCTTTCCCTTTTTTTAGTTGACCTTTACTTACTCTTTCTAAAAACGTCCCTATGTATTATATTGTCATCAATAAATCAAACTCCCATTCACACGTGAGTATTTTTCTGCTCATTTTACTACGCCTTACTATGCTCAACGTGCATTCTTTCCAATTGTTCGCTCTTTATGCTTAGTCACCCTATATTCTATGCCTTAACGCAGTGTTTCTCAACTCCAGTCCTTGAGGCGCCCCAACAGGTCATGTTTTCGGGATTTCCCTCAGATGAAACTGCTGTGGTAATTACTAAGGCAGTGAAACTGATCAAATCACCTGTGCAAAATAATAGAAAACCTGAAAACATGACCTGTTGGGGCGCCTTGAGGACTGGAGTTGAGAAACCCTGCTAACCTCCCTGGCTGTATGATTACCGTATATACTCGAGTATAAGCCGAGTTTTTCAGTACATTTTTTTGTGCTGAAAATGCCCCCCTTGGCTTATACTCGAGTCACCTTTTTGCGCCTGATCTCCCGGACTTTGGGGACCCAGTACCGGCCGGCCATAGGTCCCCTGGACCCCACTCTTCCTCTACAAGTGTGCAAAGTTTGTTGTCCGTGGGACCTACGGCCGGGGAGCACTGATTTTTCAAAGCCGGGCACCCCTTCCATAGACTCCCATGTTAAATGGCCATTCTCCGGTAAATTTAGGGATCCGGTACTGGCCGGCCGTAGGTCCCCTGGATCCGAAACTTGTCACACATATAGCCCCACTCTTCCTCTACAAGTGTGCAAAGGTTGCTGTCTGGGGGACCTACGGCCAGGAAGCACCGATTTTTTAAACCCGGGCACCCCTTCCATATACTCCCATGTTAAACGTAAGTCTAGTCATGGACACAGTGAGGCATGGGCACAGTGAGGCATGGACACAGTGAGACACAGTGAGGCATGGGCACAGTGAGGCATGGGCACAGTGAGGTATGGGCACAGTGAGGCATGGGTACAGTGAGGCATGGACACAGTGAGGCATGGGCACAGTGAGGCATGGACACAGTAAGGCATGCACATGGACACAGTGAGGCACAGTGTGGCATGCACATGGACACAGTGAGGCATGCACATGGACACAGTGAGGCACAGTAAGGCATGCAGATGGACACCCTAGGCTTATACTCGAGTCAATAAGTTTTCCCATTTTTTTTGTGGTAAAATTAGATGCCTCGGCTTATATTCGGGTCGGCTTATACTCGAGTATATGCGGTATGTCCGATTTTTGCGTCTCAAATCGGTACATCGTTTTGCATGGAAATTTGGCGTTTTATATTGTAGGCCTGTAAATCTTGGGAATAACTCACTTAACCACTTGACGACCAGCCACCGCAGTTTTACTGGGCGAAACAACGTTATGTTACGTCGCTTCGCCCTGTGGCCACTAGGGGCGCGCGCCGCCGGAGGCACGTGCCCGCTGCTCGCCCCTGAAGCCGATGCGAGTGCCCGGCGGGCGCCATGACCGCCGGGCACTCGCGAACGCTCATGACAGAGAGAGAACCGGGAGCTGTGTGTGTAAATTCACAGCTCCCGGTTCTTTCAGGGGAGAAATGACTGATCGGCTGTTCATACAAAGTATGAACAGCGATCAGTAATTTCCCCTAGTAAGTCCCATCCCACCCCTTCAGTTAGAACACAGAGAGGAAACACATTTAACCCCTTGATCGCCCCCTAGTGTTAACCCCTTTACTGCCAGTGAAATTTTTACAGTAAACAGTGCATTTTTATAGCACTGATCGCTGTAAAATTGTCAATGGTCCCAAAAATGTGTCAAAAGTGTCCGATCTGTCCGCCATAATGTCACAGTCCCGATAAAAATCGCAGATCGCCGACATTACTAGTAAAAAAAATTAAAAAAACAAAATGTCGTAATTCTATCCCCTATTTTGTAGACGCTATAACTTTTGCGCAAACCAATCAATATACGCCTATCGCGATTTGTTTTTTACCAAAAATATGTAGAAGAATACAGCCTAAACTGAATTTTTTTTTTTTAAATTGGGATATTTATTATAGCAAAAAGTAAAAGATATTGTCTTTTTTTTTTTCAAAATTGTCACTGTTCTTTTGTTTATAGCACAAAAAATAAAAAACGTAGAGATGATCAAATACCACCAAAAGAAATCTCTATTTGTGGGGAAAAAAAGGACAAACATTTGTTTTGGGTACAGCATCGCACGACTGCGCAATTGTCAGTTAAAGTAGCGCAGTACTGTATCGCAAAAAATGGCCTGGTCATGAAGGGGGTAAATCTACCAGAGCTGAAGTGGTCAGTTTAGAGGATGCAGAAGAGGAACTTTGGGGATGCAAATAAAAAAAGTAGCTTTAATGGGATGATCTTGTACCTTGTAGATTTCGTTTTTGCTGCACATTTCATTCTTACACACACCAATGTAGTGAAACGATTAAAGTGTAAAAAATGTGGCATGTAACGATTGATAATTAATTAAAAAAAAACATTGTACCAGTTTTGTTCTTAAAAAGTATATAATATCAAATCGAACCGTATTTTAGAAAGATTTGAATGGCTTAAATGTAAAAGATTGTCATCAATTAAAGAACATTTAAAAGAGGTATTGTGGGTTGATATACACTTATATTATGTTTTCCATTTGTACTCATTGCTCTGTTTAAAGAATTATCTCATTCCTAAACTAAATATTTATTCCTACACTTGTCATTCCTCAGTTGATGTTGAACATAGTTAGCTTAGACCAGGGGTCTCAAACTCAAATTACCTGAGGGCCACAGGACAAGTTTTCACATCCAATGGGGGCCGCATGCAAACTGTCCTTTCCCCCAGCATTGGTGTCAGCGGACGCACTAATAACTCCCAGCACTGGTGTCAGTGGACTCACTAATAACCCCCAGCACTGGTGTCAGTGGACTCACTAATAACCCCCAGCACTGGTGTCAGCGGACGCACTATTAACCCCCAGCATTGGTGTCAGCGGACGCTCTATTAACCCCCATCATGGGTGTCAGTGGACGCTCTATTAACCCCCAGTATAGGTGTCAGCAGACACACTATTAACCCCCAGCACTGGTGTCAGCGGACGCACTATTAACCCTAGCACTGGTGTCAGCGGACGCACTATTAACCCACAGCACTGGGGTCAGCGGACGCACTATTAACCCCCAGCACTGGTGTCAGCGGACGCACTATTAACCCCCAGCACTGGGGTCAGCGGACACACTATTAACCCCCAGCACTGGGGTCAGCGGACGCACTATTAACCCCCAGAACTGGTGTCAGCGAACGCACTATTAACCCCCAGCACTGGTGTCAGCGGACGCACTATTAACCCCCAGCACTGGGGTCAGCGGACGCACTATTAACCCCCAGAACTGGTGTCAGCGAACGCACTATTAACCCCCAGCACTGGGGTCAGCGGACGCACTATTAACACCCAGCATTGGTGTCAGCGGACGCACTATTAACACCCAGCATTACCCACTACACTCCACAAATAACCCCCCCACACTCCACTTCACAAATACCCCCCTTTACACTCCACAAATACCACCCCCCCCCCACACACACACACTCCACAAATACCCCCTCTTCACAAATTTCAACCCCAGTCACTCAACTAAGGACTTTGCTCAGCCTCGGTGTGATGGCTCACTTACCTCTCCTCCTGGAAGTCAGCTGGTGTCCCGATCTTCTGCCTCCCGAGTCCTCTCCTCCTATCAGGTCCTGGCTTCATCACAGGTCTATTGGTAGGGCACCCGAGAACGCCGCAGTCTTCCGCCCTGAGGTGGCAGCAGGACCCTGGATCCGGTGCCGGTGTTCTGTCGAGAAGTGCCTGCTATCCAATAGTGCCCAGGATGAACTGCGCATGTGCCGTACGTAATAGCACAACAGCTGCTTTTACGATCAGCTGTTGTGTTGGCAAGACGGTGCCTGCGCACAATAACCGACTGAAGACATTTTTCAGTCAGATTGTGCCTGGCGCTGCCGAGGCACATTCATGTAGGTAAGGGGCAAAATTTAGCTAGCTAAACGTTTACAATTCTGCCCCCATTTTTGCAGCAGTGGTCATCCTTGAAAACATCTGCCCCCTTCATGTTAGGTCAGCACTAGCCATCATTGAAAACATCTGCCCCCTAAATGTTAAATTCCGCCCCTCACCTACAAGAATGTGCCTCGGCACAATCTGACTGAAAAATGTCTTCAGTCGGCTATTGTGCGCAGGCACCGTCAAATACAGCTGATCATGGTATTACGTACGGCGCATGCGCACTTTTTCCGGGGCACAGTTCGATTAGCACTAGGTGGGCGGGGCGATGGGCGGATCCTCCCGCCACTGCTCTCTTGTGTTGTGCAATCTGGGCTGCAGCAACATGCGGGGAAGAGCAGACGGAGAGATCGAAACCTCCTAGCATTTCCCACAGGATAGGCCCTGCCCGCGGGCCATTTGTAGCCGGGCCATAAATGGCCCGTGGGCCAGTACTTTGAGACCCTTGGCTTAGACCATGACCATTTGTGTACACAATCATCTTATATTATGACATAACTGCTTCTGGATAATGCACATAATCCAATTTTTTTTTAGAAGCCTTGGCCTTTCAGCTATAGTAGTTTTTAAATATGGTTAAAATGGGCAGAAAATCTATGAATGGGCGGTGTATTTTCTGGTGAATAGGCAACTTTTATATCTTGGTTTGGATTTGTATAGGAGTTCTATCTAATCTGACCATAAACTAGTAGACTTTCAAACAAACCTTCATACAAAAATTCTCAGCAGTACATTCGATGACAAATGTCATTCGAATGTACTTCAAAAAAACTTGTATTTAGCATTACATTTTGGCGTGAATAGACTGTCGGTACCAGTGTCCTATTCCATTCTGCTCCTACAAATTTTCTTGTCACTCTATTTGACTCCAGTAATCGTGGGAAAAGCAAACAAATGTTCTTAAAATGAAAAATTTTCAACAAAATTCTACTGGTACCTAATGCCCAGTATACACAATGAGATTATTGGATGAATGATCATTTTTTTTTGCATGCTTATCTCAGATCGAATTTCCTAAAGTCACCAAAATTTTCGGACGACAGAATCAAAATTCGGAAGTGATTTCATGTGTTGTAATGCATTTGTATTGCATTTTCGAATGACAGCTGTATTGATTAAACGAAAATCGTACGAAAAATAATCTTGTGCATGTCCGATCAAATAATATCGGATGAACTGTCCTGATCGGCTCTCGAAAGCTCTGTACTAACGATCTGATTATCGTACAATCGTTTCGAAAGCGATATTTTTCATACTATTTTCTGATCTTGTGTACGGGGCATTACTCTGAACTATTGCTGGGATAAAAATAGCAGCTCTGGTAATGCAAAAGGGCATGGGATGTGCATTTTTTTCACGTTTTCTTCCTCTCATTTTCTAGCATTACTGGGGAAACAAATTCATGTAAAATTCAGGATATGGTCAAGTCCTCATTAGCAGCCGGCAGGTATTTTTTAAAGCCGAACACCGAACAGTTCTAAAAATACATGTGTGTGTTTTATATATTTATATACTGTATCTTGCAGAAGGGGTGAGCAGAGGGTTGAGTTAATCAGTTTACTTCTGCTCATTTATTGTTTGATTAGTAAGCTGAAGGTGTGTTTTGATAGGTGTTTTTGACCAAGCTCTGGCTTTTTGGAAGGGGTATCTGAATTATAAAATTGATTGATTGATCAAAACAGCAAATTTCTATAAAGTGTTTCGCAACTTGTCCATGTAACCCTCCTCCCCACCTACTTATCTGACTCGGATGACCACAGCCCACGGGAATCTTTTGCACTGCTCATCTACAGTAGAACCCAATAGACTTTTTATGAGGGCCATCTCTTGATATCAGAACCACTTGGGTGTTGACTGTATTGTGATCTATTGGGTTCTATTGAATAGAAGAAAAAAGGTTTCGATCAGAGGTGCCGATTTTTAAGCCAATACCGGTAATATACAGCTGTCTCAGGAAAGGTTTAAGTCATAGGGTGAGAAGTAAAAAAAAATAGCAATATTTTGTATAAAAATAGGAGCCTTGGACTTGTAGCGTCAAGGGCACATAAATATAGTTAACAGCTTGATTTTTGCATGCTTAGGTGCTTGGATTTACCCACCTCTGTGCAAAGGCATTTTTCGAATTAACACAGCTTATCAAACTTATTTCCCAATATACATGTTTTAAATTAAAATTTAAAGAAGTGAACAGGAAACAGCTAATACAGCTGATGCGAATGATGTTGTCTTGAACACCATTTTTTTTATTACCGTACATACTCGGGTATAAGCTGACCCGAATATAAGCCGAGGCACCTAATTTTACCACAAAAAAAGGGGAAAACGTATTGACTCGAGTATAAGCCTAGGGCAGGGATATGCAATTAGCGGACCTCCAGCTGTTGCCAAACTACAAGTCCCATGAGGCATAGCGAGACTCTGACAGCAGCAAGCATGACACCCAGAGGCAGAGGCATGATGGGACTTGTAGTTTTGCAACAGCTGGAGGTCCGCTAATTGCATATCCATGGCCTAGGGTCTCCACCTGCATGCCTCACTGTGCCTCACTGTGCCCATGCCTCACTGTGCCTCACTGTGCCCATGCCTCACTGTGTCCATGCCTCACTGTGCCTTACTGTGCCCATGCCTCACTGTGTCCATGCCTCACTGTGCCCAATCTCCCTACCTGATCTCCGGCGCTGTGTGATTAGACAGACGTTTAACATGGGAGTCTATGGAAGGGGTGCCCGGATTTGAAAAATCGGTGTTCCCCGGCCGTAGGTCCTCTGGACAACAAATTTTGCACACTTGTAGATGAAGAGTGTGGCTATATGTGTGCCAAGTTTGGGGTCCAGGGGCCGGCCAGTACTGGGTACCCAAAATCACAGAAGAAGTTACCGTTTAACATGGGAGTCTATGGGAGGGGAGCCCGAATTTAAAAAATTGGTGCTCCCCGGCTGTAGGTCCCAAACAAACTTTGCACACTTGAGTATGGCTACACGTGTGCTACACGTGTGCCAAGTCTGGGGTCCAGGGGACTTACGGCTGGCCAGGATCAGGCGCACAAAGGTGAAGATGGACACAGACTCGAGAATAAGCCGAGGGGGGCATTTTCAGCACAAAGAAATGTGCTGAAAAACTCGGCTTATACTCGAGAATATACGGTATGTGGATTTAACATACTCTAGGTTTGAAATATAAATCAGTGCAGGAGGACATAATACAGAACATTTTAGGCCATTGTCCATTTCTCTTTATTAGCATTTGTAGGCTCCAGTCATTCTGTAGGGCAGTGAAATATGAAATCCCTGACAAGTCTCCTGAGGGACTCTGCGTCCCAGTGGAGTGTGGCAACAAGAACGTTGGGCCCTCCAGAGATGAAGATGCTGTAACATTGCATCATTAACAGCAGGAGGGGTGTGCCCAAGGAAACATGTCTCTGGGTAGCACCTTTCATTAACCCCACACATTCTGTGTCAATTAGAGTTTGTCATCTGTCGCGTATTATAACACCTTCACTAAAGGTATCGATGACAAGTTCTTTATCTCCTGACTTTTGATGACTTGTTCTTTAACACCTGGCTTTGTGATAAAACATTGTAGAAATGTGTTTTTTGTATGTTCGAAAAATTATTCTCTTATAGCGCCCAAAATCTTATGTATCAAAAAGTGTTCCTTGTTAACAGTAATGCCGCGTACACACGATCGGAATTTCCGACAACAAATGTTCGATGTGAGCTTTTGGTCGGATATTCCGACCGTTTGTAGGCTCCATCAGACATTTGCTGTCGGAATTTCCGACAACAAATGATTGAGAGCTGGTTCTCAATTCTTCGGACAACAAAAGTTCTTGTCGGAAATTCCGACCGTGTGTATCCAATCCCGACGCACAAAAATCCTACGCATGCTCGGAATCAATTCGACGCATGCTCAGAATCATTGAACTTAATTTTTCTCGGCTCGTTGTAGTGTTGTACGTCACCGTGTTCTTGGCAATCGGAATTTCCAACAACATTTGTGTGACCGTGTGTATGCAAGACAAGTTTAAGCGATAATCCGTCAGAAAAAAAAACACGGTTTTGTTGTCGGAAATTCCGATCGTGTGTACGCAGCATAAGAACCCATAAAAAAACAATCAGATGTCAGTGATAACAGACTGGTGCAACATGGATTCTGATTGGTGGCTATAGGTTACTAAACTAAAGCCCTGTACACACGATCGGTTTTACCGATGAAAACAGTCCGATGGACTTTTTTAATCGAACAAACCGATCGTGTATGGGACCCATCGGTCTTTTTTCCATCGGTTTTAAAAAATAGAACATGTTTTACATTTTTCCGATGGATCAAAAACCGATAGCAAATTCCGATCGTCTATGGGCAAGTCCATCGGATAAAAAACCCACGCATGCTCAGAATCAAGTCGACGCATGCTCAGAAGCATTAAACTTAATTTTTCTCGGCTCATCTGAGTGTTTTACGTCACCGCGTTTGGAACGGTCGGTTTTTTGACTGATGGTGTGTAGGCAAGACTGATGGAAGTCAGTTTCATCAGATTTCCGATGGACAAAACCATTGGATTAGAATCCATAGGATATCCGATCGTGTGTACGAGGCTTCAGACTTATGATTATGAACTTTTTTTTGCTGCTCAATTCAGATTTCGGCAGATTTTTGGTAAACGAAGGCAGTACTTTGATTGCATGTTGACTGAAAGCGGAACCAAACTAGTCACTGTCAGGCTTCTTTAGGCTGGGTTCACACTTATGTGAATTTGCATGACAGAAGAGTGTGCCCAGCTTGCAGTGGAGCCGGTTCACACACATCCGGGGCGACCGCGGTCCGCATTTGGTCCTGCGCGTCTTTGGTACCGATTCAGGTGGGAATTCAGGCCAAAATTTGGACCGCGGCCGCAGCATGTGTGAACCCAGCCTTAATAAAGAAATACAAAGTATAATGCATATTTCAGTAATGCCGCGTACACACGATCGATTTTCTCGACGGTGAAAACACTGTCGAGAAAATCGACGGGAAAAACGAGGAACGGCTTGTTTCCCCACACACGGCCGTTTTCCCTGTCATTTTTTCTCTTGGTCGAGAAAAACGACCGTGTGTAGGCTCCCCGGCAGTGTTTCCCTATGGGAAAACTGCCGCGGAAAAAAATGCAGTGAACCACGACGAGAAAATTTAGAGCATGTTCTAATTTTTCTCGTCGTGATTAATGCCGTTTTTCTCGTCGGGAAAAATGACCAAGAGCCCACACGGTTGTTTTTCTCGTCAAAGAGAAAAAATTTCATTTTTCCCGACGAGAAAAATGGTCGTGTGTACGCGGCATTACAGTTACCGAAAGAAACAATCAGATTTCCCTTAAATGAGAAAATAAAATGTGATTTTTTGCAAATGGTAATTGTTCTTTACATGCAGTTATCACGCTCTTTCTTAGTCAACTGTCATCTTGCCCGGTTACGGTGACAAGAATCCTTTAAAGTCTTCCCCCAACCAAATTACTGTATTTTTATCTCCACTCCTTCCTCCATCGCAGCTGCATCAAAATATCAAGTGTTGGCTAGTGTCGGAGTTTACATGGAGATACAATATCACTCTTCCATCATGTTGCCATGTTTGGGCCTAATAGTTGGCTTCTCTGGCCCGAGCTCTACGTCATTGACGTAGGTCACATGCCCCTCCATACATGGGAGCCCTAGTTTTTTTTCAGCAATTGCAATTACTGTAAAAAGGAGTGAGAAAAAGTATAAGGCCCCTTCCACACGAGGCGGACTCCGTTGCTACGGAGTCCGCCAGCTCAGCTGGAGATCAGTCCGTTGATCTCCGCTGAGCCGCCGGATGACAGGTCCCTCTCTGCTCACTGAGTGGGGAGGGGCTTGTCCAGCGCCGCTGTCCCCTATGAAGAGATCGGAGCATGTCCGTTTTCATCAGATCTCACCCAATCCGCCATGGCCGGATGGGGACGTATCGCCATTCGTCTGATTTTAGCGGATCGGGACGGATGTCAGCGGACATGTCTCAGCTGACAACCGACGCTCCATAGAGATGGATGGAGCGGCCGTTCAGGTCCACCAACAAAACTGACAGGCGGACCTAAACGGTCCGACCGTGTGAAAGGGGCCTTAAGTGTAACTTTACCCATAACAAAGTGATAAAAAAATAATGTTCTTTAGTAAGGAAAATACATTCCAGATTAATATGCTACCAAAATTAGTGTGTGCTGGAAATTGCCTCCAGCCTTGTTCCTGTTTCTTCTTGTCGGAGGATGCCATTTCGCTGAAGCCCAGAACTTTAGGCTGTCAGCAGATTGACCTCTACATTTCTGGCACAGTGCCGAAAAATACAGAGCAACTGAGCATGTGCAGGTGAGACAGTTGATTTTGAAGAGTATAGACACTAAATTTTAATGTTTAAAGCAGTACTTAATTTTATGACTCAAGTTCCGCTTTAAGTACATTGTGAGTTAACGGGGAACTTGAAAGTGTCTCTGTCATATTTCCCTGAATGAGAAAGAGTCTCTTTACATATGCCCTTTTTTTGTGCATGCCGTGTGTGCTGTTTAGGAACAGTGTTAAAAAACATTATTCTGTTTTATTTTCTTTATTCTTAGTCAGTGACTTAGATAATGTATTTCTTTAATATTTAATCTAGGCATCCGATCCACCTATGATGGTGCTAATTTTAAAAATGAACTATGAATTGGGCACCAGGCCTTGCAGTTTGCTGTTGACATTTCAGACTACCTGGTGGCATGCTGAAGCCCCATAGACTGTAGACTAGTAGTGATCAACGTGATATATTTTGAGCGCCTGGTACTGTAGATGTTTTATAGACGTTGAGCTATAAAATAAACTATGGTACTTAGTGTCTGGCACAATTAGCAACGTCTATGAATGTTCTAGCAGTAGCCTTGAAGGGGGACTTTAGTCAGGATAACATTTCCAGTAAGGATATGGAATGTGTACTTTATTCTTAAAGTGAAAATAAACCGTGGTGGAGGTGGCCAGCATTTGCCATATTGTGCAGGATGCACAGCATACTTAGACATTATGACATACTTCAGTGCCTTGAAAAAGTATTCATATCCCTTGATATTTTCCACATTTTGTCATGTTACAACCAAAAACGTAAATGTACTTTATTGGGATTTCATGTGATAAACCAGCACAAAGTGGCACATAATTGTGAAGTGGAAGGAAAATGATAAATGGTTTTCAAAATTTGTTACAGATAAATATCTGAAAAGTATGGCGTGCATTTGTATTCAGAAGTCACCTAATTGGTAAATAGAGTCCACCTGTGTGTAATTCATTTTCAGTATAAATACAGATGTTCTGTGAAGCCCTCAGAGGTTTGTTAGAGAACCTTAGTGAACAAACAGCATTATAAAGGCCAAGGAACATGCCACACAGGTCAGGGATAAAGTTGTGGAGAAGTTTAAAGCAGGGTTAGATTATAAAAAAATATCCCAAGCTTTGAACATCTCACAGAGCACTGTTCAATCCATCATCCGAAAATGGAAAGAGTATGGCACAACTGCAAACCTACCAAGACAAGACCTACCAAGACATGGCCGTCCACCTAAACTGACTGGTCAGGCAAGGAGAACATTAATCAGAGAAGCAGCCAAGAGGCCCATGGTAACTCTGGAGGAGCTGCAGAGATCCACAGCTCAGGTGGGCGAATCTGTCCACAGGACAACTATTAGTTGTGCACTCCACAAATCTGGACTTTATGGAAGGGTGGCAAGAAGAAAAGCATTGTTGAAAGAAAGCCATAAGAAGTCCTGTTTGCAGTTTGCGAGAAGCCATGTAGGGGACACAGCAAACATGTGGAAGAAGGTGCTCTGGTCAGATGAGACCAAAATTGAACTATTTGGCCTAAAAGCAAAATCCTGTGTGGCGGAAAACTAACACTGCACATCATCCTGAACAGTGAAACGTGGTGGCAGCATCATGTTGTGGGGATGCGTTAATTCAGCAGGGACAGGGAAGCTGGTCAGAGTTGATGGGAAGATGGATGGAGCCAAATACAGGGCAATCTTAGAAGAAAACCTATTCAAGTCTGCAAAAGACTTTAGACTTTGTTCACCTTCCAGCAGGACAATAACCCTAAACATACAGCCAGAGCTACAATGGAATGGTTTAGTTTAAAGCATATTCATGTGTTAGAATGGCTCAGTCAAAGTCTAGACCTAAATCCAATTGAGAATCTGTGCCAAGACTTGAAAATTGCTGTTCACAGACGCCCTCCATCCAATCGGACAGAGCTTGAGCTATTTTGCAAAGCAGAATAGGCAAAAATGTCACTCTCTAGATGTGCAAAGCTGGTAGAGACATACCAAAAAGACTTGCAGCTGTAATTGCAGTGAAAGGTGGTTCTACAAAGTACATCGTACATGTTCAATGCATACAGTGCGGTCCTAGTTTGCCGTGCTGCAGTCAACATCCAAATAATGTTGCTGTTGTTGCCTCCTGTTTCCCTAATGCCACGTACACACGGTCGGAATTTCCGAGGAAAAAAGTCAGACGGAATTTTTTCATCGGATATTCCAACCGTGTGTATGCCCCATTGGACTTTTTTCAGACGGGAAAAATTTCTATCGGAAATTCCGTTCGTCTGTAGGAAACTCCAACCCAGGGGGGCTGAAAACAAATGCACCCCACACTTTTCACATATTTATTTGGAAAAAAAATTGAAAACCATTTATAATTTTCCTTCTACTTCACAATTATGTGCCACTTTGTGTTGGTCTATTACATCAAATCCCAATAAAATACATTTATGTTTTTGGTTGTAACATGACAAAATGTTGAAAATTTCAAGGGGTATGAATACTTCTTCAAGGCACTGTACATCTAGATGTGCTCTCCTCCAGTGATGGGAGGTCTGAGCTTCCGGAAACCCACTCCATACTCTCCAGTGCCATGCTATTTTCTTCTTCTTCTGGGCTTGCTGTCTTCTTGCTTCGTCCATTGGGCAGGCAGTGATGTTGTAACTCCTATGCAATGGGATTGTTGGAAAACGTTTGTTGATCTTCTGGCTCCAGCCAATAAGCTGCAGTTGCTGATCAGTGTATTCTGACAGCGGAGGAGTTCCAATGTCAGATTACAATGGCATTGCAGGGAGGATTCTTTGGTTGTATGGGTAGGGGAATCCATTCTTTTTTTTTTCGATCAGCTCTCTGGCTGTTCAAAAAAAGCCAGGCATCTATGGCCAGCCTTTGATGCCAGTTGGGTGATTCTACCGTGAGAGACAAACCGCCAGTGGCAGGATTGCTAAACAGGCAACGAGATGTCGCTCTGTCGCTTGCCTGAACCATGCTAACTCCCGATCACTAGTGATGGGGGCGACATCTTCCTGCCTTAGCTACAGAGGGAGCAATTCCATTGGGCCACACAGGTGATTTCCATAAATTGTCAGCGGCAGGATCCCTGTCGGCAGAGTTGCCCATCTGACATAAGCCTAACTGCATGCTAAAAAGTCATAATATATATATTTAGACAAAGAAGCCAAAGTTACTCAGTCCTAATAATAAATGAATGCTCTCAATTTTACATGCAGCAAATATATATTGTTCAGTTCAGTATGTAAATTAGCAATAAACCATCAGTCTCGCCAACAAGAAATTGCCGTTCATCTGAAAACTGGCTTAGTCTGTAGCAATGAGTGCCAAAGCAGGGATTAATGACTTTGGTTATCAGTCACACTGGGATCGATATTTTGGAATGGCACATTTAACGGGTTTCAGCAATACAGATTAGTTATTGTGGATTGAGCCCTGAGAGACCGTACAGCAGCGATAAGCTTTTCCTCTTTAGGAGGGTTTATAAAAATGTAATAAAACAAAAATGGGGGGAGGGAAATTTTGACATGTGAAAGAAGAGGTTCACACAGGTAATGCTAAACTGGCATTGTTATAATTGGTCCCTGAGTGTGAATGTTGTAACGCACAGACAGAGTTACACTGCATATGCACCACATGGTTTATTGCTTTGCACGCAGTGTCCCTTGGATATCTTGCTTGCCTAGCTGCTAACTCAGCCTCATTTTATAAGGGCCTGAAATACCAACTGGATCTTATGCCCCACAGCAACCAATCACATTCATCAGCCATTCTCTAAATGTAATCTTTCATAGCTGTAGCAGAGACTGTACTTATTTCAGATCCAGTGATTTACTAAATTAAATAATCAATGCACAGTCGTGACTCATGAACCTATGTAGTTGATCGTACATGTTCAATGCATACAGTGCGGTCCTAGTTTGCCGTGCTGCGGTCAATATCCAAATAATGTTGCTGTTGTTGCCTCCTGTTTCCCTAATGCCACGTACACACGGTCAGAATTTCCGAGGAAAAAAGTCAGACGGAATTTTTTCATCGGATATTCCAACCGTGTGTATGCCCCATTGGACTTTTTCCGTCGGAAATTCCGACGGAGTTAGAAAGACAACATGTTCTATTTTTTTCCGACGGAAAAAATTTCTATCGGAAATTCCGTTCATCTGTATGAAACTCCAACGGAGAAAAAAACACACTTGCTTGGAAGCATTGAACTAAATATTTCTTGGCTCGTCGTAGTGTTGTACGCCACCGCGTTCTTGACGGTCGGAATTTGGTGTGTATGCAAGATAGCTTGAACGGAATTCCGTCGGAAAAATCCGTCGGAGTTTATCCCGACGGAAAATCCGACCGTGTGTACAAGGCATAAGGTGCACCACCAAATGCACATTGCAAAACATTTTTAAAAATAAGCTGAAATGAGATCGAATAATGTGACCAGCTTGCTAAAAAATGAAATGCGCACGTGCCAAAATAAAAGACACGTGAGAAAAAACCCTGTACGCAATTTGTTGAAACAATATTGCCATGTAAATGGCCCATGGATGCATTTTACAAATGAAGATTTTTTACCATCCAGCCCCCTCCCTAGACATCCAAATACACCAAGTTAAGCCACCCCCTACAGTTGCTTTTTTACCTCCACCAACCTTTTTTCAGTCGTGGCACCCTATAAAAGTATGCAAAATCTGGAAGAACCACAGTTCAAAATGTAAAAAAGTTAATTTTACTTATCCTGAGCCCAGGATGATGCACACAACCACCTTGATGAAATTAACTTCACATTCACTGTATTGTAAATGCACTGTCTGCCCTTATGTTGTAAAGCGCTATGTAAATAGTATAATAATAATCAGGGGTCCCCCCATCACATCAGAGTTCCTCCTTCACATTAGAGCTCCTCCATCATGTGGTCAAGTGGTCACCCCATTAATCAAAGCCCCCCTAACATCAGAAACCCCTGCCAGATCAAAGCCCCTAATATATTAGACATTCCTCCATGCATGAGAGTGGACTGCTGTCTTCTCTTGAATACTGGGGGCGACTCTGCATGCCACCTGTCCCTGATAAGTCATGCATTGCCATGGTGTGGGTAAAATGGACATATCACCATAGCAAATAATAAGGCTGCATGACCTGGCCCTAGAGCATCATTGGTTGTTATGGTGCTTGTGGCTCTCCTGCCTGCACCATAGCAACACATTGCTGATCCAGGGCAAACTGGATCCTGTGCATGTGACACCACAGGGGGAGCTCAGACAGTACCCCTGGGTGCCATGGCTTCCTGGTTATGAAACACTGGTCTAGAACCCAACCTTCAACAACCTAGTAAAAAAGCTTCTAGCACACTAACATCCTATAGACTTGAATGGGAAGATACTGCAGGAGCAACATTCTATTCAAGTCTATGTGATGTTAGTGTATAGGCATGATCAAGCCAGAACTAAATTCTTATCAGTCAAGTTATAGATAATGCATGAGGCTGCCACCATTAGGGGATGAAGGTAAGCATCTGTGCAGTGCAGGAGATGACTTACCTTAGTGCATTTAGGGGTCTAGGTAGGAGGCCGTGGCCAATTTTTAACATTTCTAAATTAGTCCTTTAAAAGAGAAGTATGGGAATCGGGAAAAAAACAATCATACTCACCTAGATTGCTGCAGCACCGATCCCAGCTGCAGCTGCCCCCCGCCACCTCTAAGACCGCTGATCGCTCAGCTCTCGGTCTTCAACCTGAAATGAGCTGGTGCCTTATAGTCAGCGGCTTTCTGCTCTGCCCCTCCAGCGCTCACTGGAGCACTGCGATGTGGAGGGGGCAGGAGTGGCTGGCTCAGCCTCTCAGTGGCTCGCTGAGCGGCTGAGCAAGCTGCCAGTCCAGGCTTCTGGGCAGATCCCAACCATATGGTCGGGATCTTTTCAGAGCCGGAACCGGCTCCACGATGTCAGCAGACAGCAGGGTGTAGCCTGCAGTTGGCTGAAAACGCATAGGAGTGCAGAAAGAACTCACTCCTGTGATCTATAGGAAAAGTTTAGCCAAAAAAGCTTTGGCCCTACTTCTCCTTTAATAAATAGTGAACTCTTCCCTATTCACTATTCATGTCTACAATGGCAACCTAACAAAATTCTATTGTATTTCAGTATTGGAAAAACTAATTACAACCTGTTGTAGGAAAATGGCTCTTCTAACAGATGCATGCAAATTTGAATAGTAACTCCTGTGTAGTCACTTACATAATTATATGGTTAGTCAGGTTGAAAACAGACACAAGCCCATCTAGTTTAAACAAAAGTAAAAAAAATATATATATACATTGAAAACCTACAAATACAGAATCCTATACCCGCAGTTAAAGGAAGGAGAGAATAATGTGATTTTCATTGTCGTGCATTGCAGCAAGATGGCAGATACCGTGATTGTACTAGTGTGAACGAGACCTAAAGCATAGTCACTTCCACTCCGCATATGTGTAACACCCCTTTCACACTGGGGCGGTGCGGGTGCTAGCGGTAAAGCGCCGCTGATTTTACTGTTCTTTGGGGAGGTGCGGGAGAGGTGTATTGAAATGAATGGGCGCAGCTTTCAAAGCGCCTTAAAAGCGATTTGAAAGCAGCGCTAAGCGGGCGCTTTTAACCCCTTCTGGGGGGTTAAAAGCCTCCCTGCTAGTGGCGCCAAAGTGCCGATAGCGGGACGCTTTTAACCCACAGAAGGGGTTATAAGCACCCGCTTAGCGCTGCTTTCAAATCGCTTTTAAGGCGCTTTGAAAGCTGCGCCCATTCATTTCAAAACACCTCTCCCACACCAACCCAAAGATGCTGCTTGCAGGACTTTTTATCCTGTCCTGCAAGCGCACCACCCCAGTGTGAAAGCACTCAGGCTTTTCACACTGGGGCTGCAGAAGAGAAGAGGCAGTTTACAGGCGATATTTTTAGCGCAAAAACGCCTGTAAAGCGCCTCGGTGTAAAAGGGGTCTAATAGCCGAGTAGGTTTGAACATAATAAAATAAACTGATCTTCCATGGTGCAGTTTCTCTAATCTGGACTGCCAATCAGTACAGCAATGGAGGGCTTTCCAGCGCACAGTTAGTGAGGGTGTTGGCTTTGGATCTGTAAATCAATTGCTTCCTCATTGCTAGGATCATATAAAAAGGTGACATTTAGAATGCTCAAAAGCGTATGTATATTCTGTATTTAACGTATTGCAGAGAATGAAATCTGCAGTAACCTAGCAACCGGCAAGCATTTTTACGAATTATTTTTTTTTTCAGCTTCATGCGTCGTGATGTTTAACATGCATTTTTCAATGTTCATGTTCCATTCATTTTCCTGCGTTTTCTGTGCAGCTACCAGCATTATAAAAACACGTATTTACACATATAATGCTTTTTATATTCACTACACTTAGCGGAGTTCCCTTTTAGTATGCCCACATCTGTTTGATTCCTGTTTTCATTTTATAATATGAAGTCCTTTGCTGTAGTAGAGCCCTTTCTTAGTAAATAGCTATTAGTCCTATTTTTTATTTATTTTTTTCATTCAACCACTACCCTTTTAGATTCCTTTTATCGTCTCACTCTTTGTCACATTTCCTCTTGCTGTTTGTCTGTTCTCCTTAAACGTTGCGTCAACCTTTTTTTACTATGTCTCCCAAGCTTATTATTGCCGTCTTCGCTGTGCTCTGGCTGTCCTCTTACGTAGTCTGCGTGTTCCCTCTCCGTCCCTGTCTGACCCTGTAATTCCTCTGTAGATGTAGTAAAACTGCAGGGATTTCACCCCCCTCCTCAACCCTTGCATAAGGAAGTCAAGTCTTGTCCTCAAATGAACCCCAGGAAAAACCCCACTCCCTTCCAAGCAATAACGGAACCGCCTGCTAGATAAACGTAACTATAGGAGCCAGAGTTTATGTGTACATAGAGGAGAAGTGACACTGTAGACACTGGTATATTTTAGGATATGCTGAAATAGTTATGTAAGTCGTTCTATAAAATGGTGGAAAGTAGTCGTTATGAGGAGAAAGCTGAATGGTCATACAATGAGGAGGATACGAAGGAGATTCTACTATAGGTTATCTGAGGAGAAACTACAGAGGAGAGCTGAGCAAAGGTGTAGATTTTATAAACCGCACGTTCTAAGGTTCAGAGAATGTTGATATAGACATACAAGAAGTGCTGGAAGCGTTTTACTGAGTTTTCAGCCCGTCCAAAATTTTGTGAACAGCCCGTAAAAAAAATGCAGGCTGGTTGAGGCACTCCAAAAGTCTGTAAAAAAAAAAGTCTCCATAAAAAGTATTGACTTTCTTCTTACATTCAGTCTCCATCCAAACCTAAGCGATTTGTTGCACATTTTCTTAAAAAGAAACATACCCAAAAGGAGAAGTTTCCGCTCATCCTCCTTCTCCCCCCTCCTCTGGCACATTTGGAATACATAAAAAAAATTCATAGTTTTAAAGGATAAGTTCACTTTTCCAGAAAAAATGATAAATGCACATTTTTTTGCAGGTAAAAAAAATGTGCATTTATTATTTTTTGTTGCAGGAGCCTATAAAGCATTGCACCAGCAATCAGCCATGCAGGTCTCCTGCACACTGTCAGTGTATCGCTGTGCTCGTACCTCACACAAGGAAGCCGATTCATGTCAACAGGAAGAATGAATGAACTTCCACAGCGCTCACAGCACTGGGGTAGTTCATTGAAAACTGCAAGCCGATGGCCGCAAAGGCTGCTGGACCTTGTAGTTTTCCATTTACAGAGTGCTGTGAATGAGCGACACGGCCGGATGGGCAAAGCCCCACGCGGCCAATTTTTTTTTTTTTATTTCGACATATAGCGGGTGGAGAAGATCCCCTGCTAGCTGGCACAGCGGGGAGCGGGAGGTGCGGGGGCCGGGGCATCCATAACATTTTACATGTTACACCCAAATTATGGGTGTAACATGTAACATGTTATTAAAGGTGAACTTATCCTTAAACACTTACCCACTCCCAGTCAGATCACCGCAGTGGATCCACCGGCAGTTCTCAAGCCCCTCCCCCCCTGCCAGCAACCTTCTGGGACACATCGCAGGTCCCAAAATGTTGCAGGATCATTTACAAAGCACAGCGCAGCTCGCACATGCGCAGTGGGAAGCCGACTGTGTGGCCGTAAGGCGTCACAGCTGGCTGCCCACAGTTAGCATGCCGGGGCTGGGGACCCGATGACCAGTGAAGAACTGGCTCAGGTGAGAACGGTGCTGGATCCTTGGACAGGTAAGTGTCCTTTTATTAAAAGTCAGCAGCAGTTTTTGTAGCTGATGACGTTGAATTTTTCTGGAACTGACTAAAGCTCTTCTTTAAAGCGGAGCTCCACCCAAAAGGAAAAGCTCCGCTTGTATGCCACCTCCACCCCTCCGCTGCCACATTTGGCACCTTTTGGGGGGTTCCTACGGTAGTTTTGACAGCCTCCCCTCCTTCCCCCAAAACCTTCTGATACACTTCACAGGTACCAGAAAACTGCGGCCCATTCACAAAGCGCAGCGGACTTTGTGTATGCACAGTCGGAAGCCGGTTGTAAAGCTGCAAGGCTTCACTGCCGGTTTCCCTTAGTTAAGATGGCGATGCCAGCACCCGATAACCGATGGAATAATCAGCTTGGGTGAGGACACCGCTGGATGCCTGGACAGGTAAGTGCCCTAATATTAAAAGTCAGCAGCTACAGTACTTGTAGCTGCTGAGTTTACATTTTTTTGGAGGGGGCCTGGAGCTCTGCTTTAAGTGCACCAATGCTAAACATAAAGATTCCCATCATATTCAATGGCAAAACATTTTAAAAAAATAAGCAGTAATGAAACAAATAATGTGACCAGCTTGCTAAGCAATGAAATGTACATGTGCCACACTAAATGGCTCATGGAGTTTTTTTTACGGTCCAGCCCCTCTCCTTAGACTCCCAAATACACTACGCTGGGCCATCCCCCACAGGTGCTTTTTTACCTCGACCAACATCAAACTGATCCAAAAATCTGTGAAAAAAACTCCATAAAATATTATAATTTTTTTTCTTACATTTAGTCTCCGTTCACACCTGAGTGTTCTGTAGTGCATTTCCTGAAGCACGACAATGCTCAACATAAAGTCTCCAATTGTATTCAGTGGTGCCCATTCTCACCTGAAAATGCTGCTGTTTGGAGCACAAGAAAGTACATTTTTTTTTGGGCAGAATAGCACATTTATGTCCTCATTGACTTCAGTTGCAGTGCCTGAAAAGTATGTTTTTTTATGCATGACAGCTGGCCCTCTCCTCCTAGCAATATCAGGTCTGTGAACAAAGGAGGATTTGGGAGTGCCTATGCTGGATGTGGAGAATTTCATCTGACTGGTGAGCTCCCACAGGAACATATAAAGCTCCAGTGATGCCCATTATGAGAACTATGGCAAGCAGCAGAAGACCATTGCCATAAATTGCCATAACAGACATGGTTTAAAGTATAACTAAAGGCAAACTTTAAAAAAAAAAAAAATAGTTTTGGACAGAGTGGAGAGGGGTTAGAACACCCGTCAGTTTTTATTGCTGTCTGTGCCCCGTTAGGGAGATTCTCCTTCTCTATTTGTCCTGTTTACTGTTATCACCAAAAATGAAAGAAAATCACAAATTTGGGGTTGTCCCCAGAACAGGAGTAGAGGGGAGTTCTTCAAATGGGGACAACCAGGGATTCCCTCATTTTGGGGGGATTTCCTCTCACTTCCTGTTTTTTCTATTGAGATAAAAAGTGAGTCTGAAGTTTTAGAGATCAGTATTATGGACAGGTAGGGGAAGTAATATGGATCCGTTTTATGGAGAGATAGGATAAGTAATAGGGATCAGTAATATAGAGAGGTAGGATAAGTTATAGGGACCAGCTATATGAGAAGGTATGAGAAGTAATAGGGATCAGTAATATATAGAGGTAGGATAAGTAATATGGACCAGCTATATGAGAAGGTATGTGAAGTAATAGGGATCAGTAATATAGAGAGGTAGGAAAACTAATAGGGACCAGCTATATGAGAAGGTATTAGAAGTAATGGTGATCAGTAATATAGAGAGGTAGGAGAAGTAATAGGGATCAGCTATATGGAGAGGTAGAAGAAGTTATAGGGATCAATTTAATAGAGAGGTAGAGGTAATAGGGATCAACTATATGGGGAGGTACGAGAAGTAATAGGGAAATAAAAGTTGCCTGGAAATTTAGGCGGTATGAACACATGACATGAAGAGATGGAGGGAGCTATAGGGAACAGGGGCAGGACAAGTAACAAGGAACAGTTAGGGGAAGTAATAGGGATCAGTTACATGGAGAGGTTGGGGAAGTAATAGGGATCAGTTATATGGAGAGGTAGGAGAAATAATATTAATTGGAGAAGTAGAAGTAATAGGGATCAACTATATGGAGAGGTAGGAGAAGTAATAGTGATCGGTTAAATGAAGAGGTAGAAGTAATAGGGATCAACTATTTGAAGAGGTAGGAGAAGTATGAGGGATCAGTTATATGGAGAGGTAAAAGAAGTAATAGTGATCAGTTAAATGGAGACGTAGAAGTAAAAGCGATCAACTATTTGGAGAGGTAGGAGAAGTATGAGGGATCAGTTATATGGAGAGTTAAAAGAAGTAATAGTGATCAGTTAAATGAAGAGGTAGAAGTAATAGCGATCAACTATATGGAGAGGTAGAAGTATGAGGGATCAGTTATACGGAGAGATAAAAGAAGTAATAGTGATCAGTTAAATGAAGCGGTAGAAGTAATAGGGATCAACTATATGGAGAGGTAGGAGAAGTATTAGGAATCAGTTATATGGAGAGTTAAAGAAGTAATAGTGATCAGTTAAATGGAGACGTAGAAGTAATAGCGATCAACAATATGGAGAGGTAGGAGAAGTATGAGGGATCAGTTATATGGAGAGGTAAAAGAAGTAATAGTGATCAGTTAAATGAAGAGGTAGAAGTAATAGGGATCAACTATATGGGGAGGTAGTAGAAGTAATGGGGAAATAAAAATTGCATGAAAAGTTAGGAGGTATGAACACGTGACATGAAGAGATGAGGGAGCTATAGGGAACACATATAGGTATTTGCAGAGAGAACGGAGAAGTTACAAGGACTGGTTACATGGAGAGATAGGGGGATTTATTGGAAACAGTGTTGTGCACTGGTTGGGAAATATGGATCAGTTAAATATAGCGACTGTAACCATTATTTAAACAAATACAATGATTAGTAGCTCCTCAAAATAAATACAATAATGGGACGAGTTTCAATGCAGGTCAGGAACATTGACTGTTATAATAGTTGATATGACAGGGTCCCTTTAAAAGGGGTATATTGAAGAAGCTGTAGGAAACAGGTGGAGAAATAGGCCAAAAGTGTTTTGGAGAGATGGGAGTAGGATTGCCACCCATCTGGTTTGGGCACTCTACATCACAAACTAGTAACCCCCCCTCCTGCAATCACTCTACACAGGGTCATTATTTTTCCGGACAGCGACTCCGGTGTGAATGAAACCTGCAATCACTCTTGGCAGGATTCATTCATAAATGTGTTTTTCATTGCAGTGTAGTTTGTTTACTGATTATGTACAGATGTTCTTGTTCCAGGAAATGTTCAAGTGTAAAGATTTTCTTTAAGTAAAGTTGTTCATGTTAGTAAGTATAATTATCCTAAATAGCCCCTTAGGTCCCATTCACATTTAGCGATTTGGAATTGTGGGCAGAATCAGAGCACCACTTCCTGACCAGGCCATTTTTTGTGATACGGCACTGCGTCGCTTTAACTGACAATTGCACAGATGTGCGACATCGTACCCAAATAAAATTGATGTCCTTTTTTCCCCACAAATAAAGCTTTCTTTTGGTGGTATTTGATCACGTCTTAGCTTTTTATTTTTTGCGCTACAAAAAAAAAAAAGACTGACAATTTTGGAAAAAAAATAACAATATTTTTTCTTTCTGCTATAATACATATCCCAAAAAAATGTAAAAAAACGAATTTCTTTATCAATTTAGGACAATATGTTTTCTTCTACATATTTTTGGTAAAAAAAATCCTAATAAGCGTATATTGAGCGTATATTGATTGGTTTGCGCAAAAGTTATAGCGTCTACAATCTATGGGATACGTTTTTTTTTTAAATAGAATTACACAATTTTTTTACATTTATTTTTTCACTTATAAATGTGTTCATCATGCTTTGTACTAGGAACTTAACTTTACATTAAAGTGGATGTAAACCCACTCTCATCCTTTCTAAACTACTGCCATAGTGCTGATCAATAAGGATATAGATGCCTCCTGCATGTATCCTTATCTGTCAAATGTCTCCCCTCTGTCTGTTATGAGAACTGAAAAACTGCAGATTCTGTGGGTGGATCTGTTGTCTGGAGCTCGGTGGGTGGAGTCATGATGTCAGTAGACTCCCCGCCCACCTCTACACTCCCCTTGTCAACATGCATTTTCTCCTGTGTATTCCTTCTGCTATGATCACTAACATCGAGTCAAAATCCAGAAAAGGAACCACATGACTTCAGAAAAGAAGTGGGGGTGGGAAATAAAAAAATAATGCCTGTCTAAAGCTAGTGCACGAGATATGTAAATAACCTGTCACTCAAAGCAAGGGGGCGGAACGGACAAAAGTTTTTCTCTGTTTGTCTGTTTTACCTCACTGAACAATAAAAGAGGATTGCTCAGAGCTGGATTAACTCTTTGTGGCAAGACCTGGCACAAATGATAGGAAATCTTATACTCTACATTGTGACAACAAAAAATAAATAAAAAAATTTCGGGTTTGCATCCACTTTAAGTAAAAAAATAAAAGAGAAACTGACGAGTTGGGCTGTCCTAGTTCCTAAACTGTAGAAAAAATGTTTATAGTACTCCTAATGAAACCCTGGCTCTATTGTAACATGCTCATTGTAATGGAAAGTACATCTGTCATATAATCTTTAACATGGTAATGTCATTTCAACAGTCATTTTCAATCTTTTTAAATCTGCAGTTTTTATTAAAATAATACGTGGTAAGCCTGCCATGAAGATCCTTGTATAGGAAAACCCTGTTATGAGGTGACAACACTTTTTCACCCATCTCCCAATTACTCTCCTGCAATGTTACCCTGCCACAGGCACTTTCATTGGAGCCTATAAGCAACTATGCTAACACTCACTGCACAGGCATATTTCTTCCACCGTCACCATCAAAAAGCCAATCCTGAGCAATGATGTGCCAGTGCTGGAATGCACGTAGACAGGAAGTTGCAGCAAAGCAGATGCAGGAGATCAGCAGCGCTGAGATGCAACAAAGGTAAAAACATTCACTGGAATTAAGCCTAGGTTAACACATATGCAGTGCAGAAAACTAAGCGATCCCTGCACGTTTCCCGCATCGCATTGCAATCGCACTGTGTTTGCGATCCGCTGCCGGTGTCAATACAAAGTTACATACACATTGCAAATGCAGTGCGGTTTGCTTGCACTGGATTGCATGGTACAAACCGACCATGCGATCCTGTTGCGGTGCGGCTCCAAAAAAGTTGCCTGCACTTCTTTGGTGCAGTGCTGTGCAATTTGAGCCCATTCAAAATGAATGGGCTCAGAGTGCACCGCACTGAATCGCATGTGAATTACACAGGAATGCAGTGCCGTTCCTGTGCGATTTACATGTGGGTGATAGTATGAACCGGGGCTAATAGAGTTTCCTAGGCATGCTTTAGAATTCAGTTGTGCCACCCCTCCCACAATCGTTGGTGCTTGCAACAGGTTCATGTACCTGTCAGGAACAGGTACGAGAAGTTATCGCAGGTGGTGGCCACACATGAATCGAAATTTAGCTGGTATAGCAGGGAATGGCTGAATTTTGACCCATGTATGGGCAGGCTGGTTGTACACTAGACGATCTATTGATCTAACCATCCAGCTTTTCATGAATGGTCATTGCCGCAGGCTATAGCCGGCAACACTGATCATTGCATTGTGCCGGTAAGGAAGACTCCCCAAGGCGGTGTATATGGAGGATTGGTTCATTTTTTTTCCTTTCAACCCCCTGGTTGAACGAAATAAAATAAAGCCTTGCTGATCTCCCTCTTCAACTAGTGCACCTCTATCAAAGAGACTTCAGTGACTGGAAGGCCCACCAGTCTGCCGTGTGAGCTGTTTGGTGGGTTTGGC
Source organism: Rana muscosa (assembly GCA_029206835.1). NCBI lineage: Eukaryota > Metazoa > Chordata > Amphibia > Anura > Ranidae > Rana > Rana muscosa. The sequence goes on from CM055117.1 coordinate 295,896,648, forward strand.
TTGATGTTGAGACACTAGTTCCCTATTAGTTCCACCTCCCTATAGCTTGACAGTGGGTGGAGCCTGATGGGGAAGCTAAGAAACTATTTTTTTAAAAGCCAGCAGCTACAAATACTGCAGCTGCTGACTTTTAAAATATAGACACTTACCTGTCCAGCGCGCCCGCGATGTTGGCAGTCGAGGTCGAGCAATCGCTCGTCCCTTGGGTGCAGCCGCCGCCATCCTCGGTGAGGGAATAGGGAAGTGAAGCGTTGCGGCTTCACTTCCCGGTTCCCTACTGCGCATGCGCGAGTAGCGCGGCGTACTGTCACTGGTCCCTGCTCTCTCCTGGGAACAGTGTATTTCCCAGGAGACAGCGGGGGGGTGCGGGAAGGGGCGTGACTCCCGCATGAGTCTATTCCCGGAAGTGGGTGCAAATACCTGTCTTAAGCCTCATACACACGGTCGGACTTCAAACAAACTTTTCCGTGGATTTTTGTTCGAAGGGAGTTGGCCGGGAACACCCATAGCATACACACGGCAGGACTTTTCTGCAAACTTTCCCAACATCACGTGGTTTTTCTGCTCTTTTCTGCTCTTTACCACCACCCTCTGGTCAACTTCTGCTATTGTTGGTTGATTTTAACATTGGTTCTGGGCATGCGTGTTTGTACTTCGGACAAAAGTCCGATGGATTTCTGTACACACGATAGGACTTTGCACCGTAGGACTTTTGTTGCCAAAAAGTTTGTCCGTTTGGTTTGCAGAGCGAACTTTTGTCTGATGAAAACCGAAAAAGTTTGTCCGATGGAGCGTACACACGGTAGGATTTTTTTGAAAACTTGCTCATTTTGAAGTTTGTTGTCAAAAAGTCCTGCCATGTGTATGGGGCTTTAGACAGGTATCTGCACCCCCCTCCCCCCTGAAAGGTGCCAAATGTGACACCGGAGGGTTCCGAAAAGCGGAAGTTCCATTTTTGGGTGGAACTCCGCTTTAACTCATGTTATGGACAGATTTGAGGAGTAGGGAGGTATAGAGATATAGAAAGAGTCAGAGACCTCTGTCTAAAAATTTCAGGAATTTTAATGAAGTGTTCTATGAAAGTAGAGATGCATGCAGTAAAAATTGCTGAGTTGATCACCTTGAGTGGAGACTCGAGGGCCTCCTGTACCTCTGCAGATTTAAAGTAGTTGTAAACCCCAGAAATGAAATATGAATGCAGCATATCCCTCTATAGTGTCTCAATCCAGTGCATTAGGTGTCGTTTCTGTCTGCTGCTTCGTTCCTCTGCTATAAGCATGAGTCACCTCTGATGAGTGTTTCTGACACCAAAAGAAAAAAGGTGACAGGGGAAGGACCTCCAGCTGATTGACAGCCTCAACTCTGTTCCTGTGTGCTGTGTGAAGAGGGTATGTCCCTTTCCTTCCAATCAGCTCTCAGAGCTCTCCTCACTTGTGTAACTTCAGCTCTCTGCCCCCTGCTTTTCAGAGCTGAGAGATTGTGTGTAAATTCTGCACTTTGAATGGATGTAGGGGAAAGATGTCTGTAGATAAAAAGGTACAACCTATGTAGGAGGATTTGTTTAATCTCTGTGTATCACCTGAGGCCAGTCACTTCACTGGGTATATGTGAGTGTTTACAACCACTTTAAGTTGTATGGTTCATCGCCTCTGGATGGGGGGCACTCAAATGGAGGTAATTGGTAAAAATAGTGTGCGTAATACCAGACCTGTAGAAGTGTAATGGAGCACAGGAGGGCCCTTGGTGGAACTCGTGTCCACCTAAGGAAGTTTTATAAAGAATACTTTGGATGACTCTTCCCAGTCTGTCCCTGCTGTCTGTGTTGAATTGATTCCCCTCTCTCCCCTGTGGCTCCAGGAACTTGAGGTCACACGAGGAGAGCAGACGCTCCCTGTACATATTTCTCTTTACTGCCGACATTATTTTTATGGCCACACCATAAAAGGATTGAGAATGGGGAATAATACAGAAGGAACACACTGTTCTGTATATTGATGCTTAGCATTGATGAACAGATAAAACTTATTGTACCATGTTATCTAGAGTAATTATGAATATACAGTCCGTTTTTTTCTGAGCATCTCTCCCCTTTTTCATAAGCCCTCAGACCTGCACAGTGCTGAGCATATTGCCCCACACCTTTCTGCCAGGGTTATAATTCGTAGGCTGGGTGTGTGGAATGCATAAACGTAGCTCCTGTTTTGTCTATGGTCCAGGATTCCGTCATCATTTATGTCCATCTACAGACATTACAAGGCTGTTTGCTTTAATGTGTCAGTAGCTAACTTTGTGCATTAAATGTGCACCCTTTTTCACCAAAGGGTTCTTATTTTTAAAGCTGAACTGTAGTGCTGGGAATGTTGGCATCTCATGCCATATTAACATTCATAGCATACTGGCACATTATGGCCGACATACAGGGGTTGGACAAAATGGCCGTCATACAGGGGTTGGACAAAATGAAACATTTGTCTACATGGGCTTTGGAAGACTGAGCTCTGCAGTCACTTTTGCAGTCGTTGTTTTCTTATTCGGGGTCACAATCCTGCGCCATGTCCTTTTTGTCTCTTTCAGTCATTTGACCATGTCAACTGCGCTTATGCTTATTACACAACGTTTTCCCGGAAACTGTATATGCCATCATAACCTTTGATACTGTACCTTGTGTCACACAGGCACCATCTAAGCGGGCACCAACAATTTGCCTTCTTTGAAACTCGGCAGGCAAGTTTAAGGAGGAATAGTGCCCCGTTATTGGTATTAGTGGGAGGAATAGTGCCCCATCATTGGTATAAGCGGGAGGGAATTCCGCGCGCAGTGAATTACGAAAGTGAGGCTTCACGTAGTGTCTCATCACACAGCGGAAGCAAAAGAATGTTACATCACTTCCGCTTTCAACGTGAAACATGTCACCATTTTCACACCTGCAAATCATGTAGTGTTTTCATATTTTTGTCCAACCAGGTTGTACCTATTAGCTTACCCTCCTGAAGCACTGACAGGTCCACAGGTCCACAGGTCCCATTGCTGCTTTGTCCCTTGCCACTGACACATGCTCCCCCTCTCTTTCCACCGCAGAAGGTTTCTTTGGCCTTTGGGGTATTTGGGCCATTTATGCTTATTGGGTTTACATTGTCTCAGCTTGTTAAGGTCTAGGGAAGAGTAATAGCATTTTACTGTGCTCATCCATGCTGTACTGTGCTCCCGATGGTGGACTGTCACTCTGCGCCATCACATCCACTATAGGGTATTAGTCATGATTATGTCAGGAGGACCTTAGACCAGTGGGGCATGCGGGAGAAGACACTGCAGGGACTGAAGCAAACGTGTGAAAGATTGGGTAAATAAATCTAAACAAGCAGTTAACCCTCTGCAAGGACACATTTTCAAGCTTCTCGGAGTTGGGCCTTTGAACAATGCATATTGATGCACAACACATTCTTTAAACACATTGCAATGAATTCTCTTGTTGTAAATGGGCCTATAGGCAGTTGGTCACAAAGTGTCCTCCTTCTGTAGTAAGGAGAGTAACAACACAGGGTGAGGTTGACCACTGTGCTGTCAATAGGGGGTCTTTTGCTTGCTTCACCACCTGTTCCCAAAAGATGTCAAATTAGGCCTGGAAAGTTCCTTGATATGGTTTGGACCATATTTCACAAGGAGGTCAGCAGTTACCACATAACTATCATTTATGGTATAGGGTGAATCATTGCAATGGCATAATTCTGTTTGTTACTAGGCCAGCCATTTTCATCTAGGGTTCCTCTAGAGCAGCCTTTCTCAACCTTTTCAACACAGAGGAACCCTTGAAATAGTTCTCCGGTCTCAGGGAACCCCTGCTAAAAATCAGAAATCTACAACTCATGATACATTAGTGTAATAGTCAGTGGGAAGAATGGTCCTTACACTTGTGGTCATTGGGAAGAATTACCTCCTTACAGATAGATAAAAAGATCACTGGTGTCAGTGGAAACTTATCTGAGGCCAAAATTGCCCAATGCTGAAGGAGCCCCTAGCAACCTCTGGAGGAACCCTAGGGTTCCACGGAACCCTGGTTGAGAATCACTGCTCTAGAGTTTGCTAGAGGTTCCTTAAAGTGGATGTAAACCCGATTTTTATTTTTATTTTGCTGTCACAATGTAGTATAAGATTTCCTATCATTTGTGCCAGGTCTTGCCACAAAGAATTAATCCAGCTCTGAGCAATCCTCTTTTATTGTTCAGTGAGATAAAACGGACAAACAGAGAAAAACCTTTGTCCGTTCCGCCCCCTTGCTTTGAGTGACAGGTTATTTACATATCTTGTGCACTAGCATTATTTTTTAATTCCCACCCCCACTCCTTTTCTGAAGTCATGTGGTTACTTTTCTGGATTTTGACTGGATGTTAGTGATCATAGCAGAAGGAATACACAGGAGAAAATGCATGTTGACAAGGGGAGTGTAGAGGTGGGTGGGGAGTCTACTGACATCACGACTCCACCCACTGAGCTCCAGACAACAGATCCACCCACAGAATCTGCAGTTTTTCAGGTCTCATAACCAGACAGAGGGGAGACATTTGACAGGTAAGGAGGCATGCAGGAGGCATCTATATCCTTATAGATCAGCACTATGGCAGTAGTTTAGAAAGGATGATGGTGGGTTTACATCCACTTTAAGCTGTAGCCAATTGACCTCCTATATGATGGTGCCTGCATGGTTTTGGGTCCAACACCACTTGGCAGAGAAAGTAGCATAACACCAGTGATCTTTCCGACTGTCTGCAAGGATGACATTTTGATCACCGCTGTCAGGGAAGTTTTTTTTTCACTGACTTCCCACCAATGAATTCATTTTTCCAGGGGTTCCCTGAGACCTGAAAGGTTCCTCTGTGATAAATAGGTTGAGAAAGGCTGACCTAGTCTGATTAAATATTGTAATTTCACTGGTATTTTGACAAAATAACTAGCGGCTATTAATAAAGGGGGTACAATTAAAAAATTGCTGCTCTTTTATAGTTTTATTTAACCCTGTATATATATATATATATATATATATATATATATATAATAAAGCAAAGCTCCTTTGCTTTTTGCTGGTACTTCACTGCTTTCCATTGCCACATTATCATCTTTCTTCTAATGGATTTTCCCTATTCATAAACTCTGTATCGCCTGTTTTCTTTTTTAGTATGCTTAATCTGTTATTTTTAATGCAGGGAACTAAATAATGTATTCTCCCCTCGAAGTGGTATAATTTTTTTTATATACAAGATTTTAGACAGTTTTTTTTTAACCCTTATTACTTCTATTTTGTCGGAACATTTCATTTTCAATGCATACCATTTTCTATTTTGGTAGGAAAGCCAGTTAGAAGTGCACTACTATGATGCATGGTAATGTTACGCATTACACACTTTGGTGTGCTGCAGTGCCATTTGTAATGTGTTAAGCTGCAGAAAATGTTTGGTCTGTTGTGGTGCGTTAGGCAGCTCATTCAAATAATGCACCACAGCAGATCGAGGTGGTGTGAATAGCCCCAGTGGCTCAGAAGTTATAGGGAACTCATACTTGACTAGAGATCAAGAGCTTACTTTTTCATTGAGTTTACCAAAAAACAATCAAAACATTAATTAAATACATTGCTACGAAAGGATAGGTAGCATGTGCATGTGTGTTTGCATATTTGCAACACTGTATATCTTGTATTTGTGTAATTGTGAATAGTTTATATACACAGAATTCTTGTTCATTAAAGGCATGTTAATATACTAGTGAGTCATTTCCCTGGCTTTATTGCAACAAATAGACAAACAGCAAGAACTATGAAAACATTTGGGATGCAAATTTGCATCTTCAGAACCCTAAACTTGCAGTTAATCCAGAGAAAGGAAAATATAATTTTAAACTGAATCCTCCTGGCCTGTCCTCCTTATATTTAATATACACCTATGCAGAGTGAACATGTTCTATAGCACTGAATCCACTCAACGTCCAATTAGATGTTAATGGCAACTGTCTTTTTTTGACAATTATTAACCCTGGCTGGGGGTGTTGGCGGCTAGATCGTAGGATGTGATGAGACTTTGGACCATAGGATGTGTATGTGTTATTGTAACTGCCGTTTTATGACTGGTGTGAGCTGTAATAAAGTTATTGGAAATTACGACTATGAGTTCTACTGCATCTTCTCTACATTATTTTTCCTTTCCTTACTTGATGGGATGTAACCTGTAGCCCTGGAAAATTGAAATATACGTTTAATAAAAGCTGAATCCTGTTTGCTCCAACAGGTAAAAAAAATTCTTCCTTATACCCGAAGTCAGTCGGATACTCTTTGGATCAACAAGTTACATTGCTGTTTCTACTAAATAGTTTTCATTATATTTTACTAATTGTTTCCTTTTTTTAAGCAATCTACTGAGTTGGCTAGAACTTTGGAGGACTATGTTACATTTCCACAGGCTTTTCTGTAAGGTATCAATGGGTCCAGAACCCGTGTAGATTAATTGACAAGTATACTTGACATGCAGTTGACCCAGAGGCGTAGTGTGGTTTGTCAGCGCTCGGGGCAAGGCAAGTAATTTGCGCCCACTAACCTGTAGACTTTTACATAACCCCCCACTCTGATCACCCCCCCCCAGATACCCCCACCCTGATCACACCCCCATATACCCCAGACTCTGATCTGTGGCTGGGGAAAAAATCGATTTGAATCTTGATTAGGGTTGAGAGGTCAAATCGATTCAGATTTTCAGCAAATCGATTTTTTTGATTTTTTTTTTCACCAGGCTTTGGCCTAGTCCACGAGGCCGGACGCTACGGACTAGGCCGAAGCCGCGGCCTCGCCTAAAAACTCCTGCTCGCAGCTCCTCAGGACCGGCGCGGTGTCCATCAAAAAATAATTATTCTCGATTCGAATCGTGAATCGAGTTCTTTTGTTTTTTTAAATTGCAGATTTTTTGGGGAGAAAATCGCTAAGCTCTACTCTGATCACACACTCCAGATACCCCCACCCTAATCACACACCCCAGATACCCACCACTCTGATCACACCCCCAGATACACCCCCACTCTGATCACACCCCACAGATACCCCCACTCTGATCACACACCCACAGATACACCCCCACTCTGATCACACATCCCCAGATACACCCCTACTCTGATCACAAACCCCCAGATACCCCCCTACTCGGATCATACACCCCAGATACACCCTCACACTGACCACACACCCCCAGATACTCCCCTTACTCTAATCACACACCCCCACTCTGATCACACCCCCAGATACCCCCCTCTCACTCTGATCACCCCCCAGATACTCCCTCCCACTCTGATCACACCCCCAGATATCCCCACTCTTATCACACCCCCCAGAAACCACCCCCTCCAATTTCTCTACTCTGATCACACCCCCACATCCCCCAACAGATCCCTCCACTCTGATCACACCCGGATCTCTCCACTCTGATCACACCCCCAGACACCCCCCCTTTTCTCCCATCACACACACAACCCCCCCCCCACATCTCACCAGTCCTGATGCACCAGGGACAGGAGGGTCAGCTGTGTCCCGCGCAGGCAGGAGAACATCTCCAACAGGATATGCAGTGGCAGCGGCAGCTGGAGCCTCCTCCACCTTGACCTCCTCCTCCGCCTGCCCTGTCTGCGCCCCTCTAAATGTTGCGCAAGAGGCAACCACACTTATCCTACCTCTGTATGAAAAATCAGTATGTAGGTAGGTTGAAGAGTGTGTAGTTAGTTCCAAACTACACGCAACCAGTCTTTAAGCGTGGTACCCGAGCAAGGTGGCAGGTCCTCCAATAGTGAGGGGGCCGATGTTCTGGCTCCCTCCCTAGCGGTTCATCTCCCATAATAACCAGGAGCAGACTATCGTTACGGAGATCCATGGCCTGGTCATGTGGTACAGTAAAGAAAGAGTTAAGTGTGAGCAGACATGAGGTCTGCGCTATGTGCTCAGCGGGACCCCAATCTGTTACTGGGAGTGAGGTAACAGGTACGCTGGACTGGTGAAGTGGGTGCAGGCTCAGTACGTCTTTCCTAATGCAAACATACAAGTTACAGTGTGTAGTGACAAGGGACAAGTCGCTTTGCAAAGGAATTCTGTATTGTTACTGCACACAGTCAAAGCTCATCTCTAAGTCAGTCTCTAACTGCCTTAATGATCGATTTTTCACATGGCCACAGTCTATTCCTGGTCCCAGGCATTGGAGAATGCACTCCGTGTGAAATGTACCCCCCGAGTTGGCCCCGCCCACAAGTATCCTGGACAAAATTTTGGTAATGCAACATTCAATTACTAGCAGTATATTATCTGCAGCTCTATCTATGCTGGGACATCTACTAAGCTCTCGTTTCACCTGCGAAAAGTCCTTTGGGCTTCCAGGTTCTTTTCAAAATACTTTTGCATCGTTATTACTATTAGAAGTAATGGGAATTTGTAAATTAGGTGTTCTATATTTAGGGTTTGCTCAAATGAGCAGCAAAACACATTTCGCAGACACTGCCCATCACTGCAATTTCTCTACAGCTAAAAGAGCTTTGCTGCCCCGCTGATATGCTGCTTTCAAATCGCCATTCAGATGAGGAAATTGGAGTGAGAATGGCGCATTCCCATGCATTTTCTCACTACCAGCATTCTTGCCTTAGAATATCTGCTCTTTCTTGATTGATAACTGCAATCATCCTTTGAGATGAATGAAACCTTTTACTGGTTCAGCAAACTATTGCTAGCCATACACGGCTAGAATTCTCTGGTTCAGCCCATGGACTGAATGGGAGAAAATTAAATAGATGTAATGAATAGATTTAGTGTGAATCTCCAGTGTTGGCTACTATGTTCAGGTACCCATGGCTAACTCTGTGAATAGTGACTTTATCTAATTGGATGCAGTCACTATTCAGCCCATAATTTTCCACCCAACCCAATCGATCTTCCATTCGCATTTTTTTGAGCTGGGTGCTGACTGGGCCAGCCTGGCTTAAAATTTTAATTTTCTAGTATTTTCAAGCTTAAAGCTGAAATTCAGGTATGCATACAAGGTAATTTTATTGCATAGGTACTATGGTCCAGCTTGGACCAATCTACATATGTCATAACTGTGGGACCGATATGAAATCAGGGAATCACTGCATTAATCGCCACTATTACAGTGACCGACACTGTTTTCTGCGTCCTATGCTTAGTGGCTGCCCTACTGCATAGTAACTACAGGGGCCCGCACGCTCGGCTCAGACGCCATTCAAAGAAAACCTTACATTTTTCTCGGTGATGTAATGATCTGCACCTCGCCCAACCAGAAAAACACTTTGCATTTAATGAGAAAAATGTAAGGTTGTGTACATGGTGTAGCGAACACTGTAGTAGATGAGACTAGTACAGTCATTCTTTGCTTCCACAGTTGTCCAACAGGTATGATAAATGCATAGTAACCTGGGTCTAAGCTCGACCAATGAACCTATGCAATAAAATCCATACCTGGAGCCCAGCTTTAGGGTTTTTGAATGGTGAGCTGTGTCTGTAGGAAGCATCTTCCCACTTATCAAAGTTAGCTCAGTGTGGCGGGGAGCCTTGACCACAATACTGGATGAACAGAATTACAAATCTTTTAGAAATGTGTAAAACCATTTCCATATATTTCGTCTCTTATTCAGTTGTTAACCTTGAGGACTTTAAAGTGATCCAGCTAGCTATGATAAAAAAAATTCCTTAGCTTCATGTAAAAGAAGAAGTTCAATGCTTACAGATAATTATGGGCAGGACAGTGGCTAAGTGGTTAGTACTTCCTCCTAGCAGCACTAGGGTTGTCGGTTCAATTCCTTCCACACCCACGAAGACCTGCTGGTAGGTTAATTGGCTCCTGTCTAAATTGGCCTTAGTACATGTATGAATGTGAGTTAGGGACCTTAGATTGTAAGCTCCTTGGGGGCAAGGGCTGATGTGAATGTACAATATGGCCCCTTTCACACGGACGGATAGAATGGTTCTTTTAGCTGCGGATTTTCTAGTTTTCTACCGCAACTAAAAGCACACAATGCTATCCTATGGCCCCATTCACACACAGCGTTTAGCTGCGATTTCGTTACATGCGGTTTGGTGCGAATAGAAAAAATAGAATTTAATGCGTCCAGGTGCGATGTAGCGCAGCTATATGCACATAACCACAGGTAATCGCAGTCTTTTGTGTCAACTGCGGGTAGCAGCGTGAGAAAAAAAAAGAACAACAGGAAGCACATCATAATCAGTAGGTATAAAAAGGGTTGCTATGGGAATGACTACCGCAGCTAAATGCGGCCGCATGTAACCGCACGTAAACGCAGGTAATCGCAATGTACAAATGCAGCTAATCGTAGTGCATGGAGCCTTGAATTTCACAGAAGATTTTACATGCTTTTAAATGCGGCAAAACAGCCGTCCATGTGAAAGGCGCCTAAAGATGTAAAGCGCTGTGAAAATTGTCCAGGAGGCAACATGTCCAGTCTTTGTTCTCTTGCAGTGCTATGGGTGACGTTGCTACCCAACATTTTTGGGTGTGTGCCCCCTCTGGGCTCTGATAGTTTGACCTACTAGGTGCTAGGTCACTGCTGTCCCATGTAGTGATGTGGTGGCCAGTGAAAGAAAGCACAGAAGTTTTGGATAGTAGAAAAGGTTCTTGCTTTGGTAAAGAATGGAGATTAGACTCTGTCTGGACAGGCAAGTATTCTCTGTGATTCGCAATGTTTCTCATGGCAACTGGGTCCCTTTAAAGGGTAGCTGCTGCTTTTATTAAAAAAAAAAATGCTAAATGCTCCCTCCACACTTTTGAAGGAGATACTCACAAGGACCTCATATGTAGTGTGGACCCACTCTCCAATGTTGACCTCTGCTGCAGTGGACAAGTCTGGAGTTCCTCTACTGCGGTAAAATGGCATAGCTCTGGGCTATAGAAATGATGTTCATTTGGGTAGTCATTGGCTCTGCAGAGGCCTGGCAATGAAGAGGATGTTTAGGTCCATCTGAGGTCTGCATGTTAAAGGTTTCTTCAAGAGAGGTGGGCAAGAGGTACTGACAGGTGCAGCAACACTTGTGAACATCCATTTTTCATCCAGCCTGTCTTCATAATGATTTTGTACATTGTAAGTGAGTGTAAACAAAGATGTCTTTTCTCATGGCTTTGCTTCTGTCTGCTTTTTATAAAAATCTTAAAGTAAACTTGTCACAAGAATATAGAGGCTGTCATTGCTGGTCTGCCGAAAGCTCTAGTTGCCTAAATGTGATATTTTCTGAATAAGTCACCTAGAATAAGTACCGTATATACTCGAGTATAAGCCAAGTTTTTCAGCACATTTTTTTGTGCTGCAAATGCCCCCCCTTTGGCTTATACTCGAGTCTGTGTCCGACTTCAACTTTGTGCGCCTGATCCCAGCCAGCCAAACTTGGCACACATGTTGCCCCACTCGTCCTCTACAAGCGTGCAAAGGTTGTTGTCCGGGGGACCTACATGTGTGCCCTTGATTTCCCTTCTAAATGTTTTTTTTCTTTGTCTGAATTTCTCACTTCCTGTAAGCTTGCCCCCATCATTCCAGCCGTTCTGGCTGGGGGTTAGTCAGCGTGCTCGCCCCCTCCCTTGGGACTACATCCCTGCGGGGAGACGCTGTGAACGTTCACAGTGTCTCTCCGTCACAGCGTCTCCTCACAGTAATGTAGTCTCAAGGGAGGGGGCGAGCACGCTGACTAACCCCCAGCCAGAACGGTTCGGATGATGGGGGCAAGCTTACTGAGGAGGAACAGGAAGTGAGAAATTCAGACAAAGAAAAAAAACATTTAGAAGGGAAATCGAAGGAAAAGGTAAGTGAACCAACAATGCACTAGCTTAAAGGAACCTATTTAGAAAATAAAAAACCTTTACAACTCCTTTAGGCTAGATTTTACCGTGATTTCACGGCCGCGATTTTGCCCCCAATTTGCTGCGATTTTGCAGCGATTTCGCATCGCAGTCTATAGAGCTAAATTCGCATCGCACACGGATCAAACTCGCACAGGACCCTTTTTTCCCGCAGCTTATATTCGCAACGCATTGATGTGAACGGCACTAATGTTAAACTATGCAATTTAAATGACTTGCGAATTTGAGAAATCGCAACGGCTCAAATTCGCAATAGAATTCGCAGCAGTGTGAACCTAGCCTTAAGAAGGAACTAAGCTGTAAAAGTTGGCAATTGTGAATCTGTTCCAAGCTGTTTGATGACAGCAGTGTGCTTTAAATGGGTTAGCGATGAGCTGTGGCCTTCATGCCTCTACGGTGCATTGAAAGGTGGCACATCTAGATTGATTGGTTTTTAGTTGTCTGGTTGTGGCTAAGAACTAAAAATGTTGTTCATGCCTCCTTGTTTGCATTGCTGCAAACCATAGCCTAGTCATTTCTCAAATATATTGTCCTTTAACTGTGCGTCTCGTATTGGTGAGAACAACCTTTACAGCTCATTTGGTCTTCTGTGTTGAGGAACAGATAGCAAAGATCATTACGTGTGTTGCAGTGCCATTCATTTGGAGCAGAACCCCAACAAACTAAGGCAATGCACCTGTGTTGCAGTGCGCTATCACACAATATAGTGTGTTGTATTACAAAATGTAGGTAACATCTGGTTTTCCAAATGCTTTGGTGTGTTGGCAGCCCATTTATGTCAATGGCCTGCCTGCCGTAACTCAATGCTCATTAACACACAACATGATGTACATTAATGCACTGCAAAATGTGGGTTTCTAAAGAAACCTTTCAATGCAGGCTGTCATTGCTGATTTCTCATTCTGCCAATGCTAGTTACCTGCTGTCATGCTCATCTTCCTACTTCAAATCTGAGTCATGAACACAGACGACTCAGGATTCACATATGAACCTCTGACTTGACAATAACATTCCTGATCTGCATACTTCAGAAGCTTCAGAGTCAGCATAACTTGAACCTATGGCAGAGGTCAGCAATGGATTTTGACAATGAAACATTTTCTTGAAATCAGTGTATTTGTATAGCCATTATGCTGGCCACAAGTTGCAATTTGATAGTTCAGAATTACTTTAGATTTGAAAATAGTCATATAATCTGAGGGTCTACCTCATGGGTGCTCAACCTGTAGCCCTCCAGCTGTTGTGAAACTACAAGTCCCATGAGGTATTGCAAGTTGCTGACAGTTACAAGCATGACTCCCAAAGGGGCATCATGGGACCTGTAGTTCCGCAACAGCTGAAGGGCCAAAGGTTGAGCACCCATGGTCTACCTAAACAACCTTCTTAGGGTACTTTCACACTGAAGCGCTGGGTGCGTCGGCGGTAAAGTGCCGCTATTTACCGTAGTTTTTGCCGCGATTTTCGGCCGCTAGCGGGGCGATTTTACCCCACTAGAGGCCGAAAAAGGGTTAAACCCGCTGGCAAAAACGCCGCTTTGTGGGCGGTTTGGAGGCTCTGCCCCATTGATTTCAATGGGCAGGGGCGCTGTAGGAGAGGTATATTCACCGCTCCTACAGCGCCTCAAAGATGCGGCTGGCAGGACTTTTTTTACCATCCTTGCAGCGCAACGCTCCAGTGTGAAAGCCCTCAGGCACTATTTTTAGCGCAATAGAGCCTCAGTGTGAAAGCAGCCTTAATTTACGATACTTTCATTTAACGAAGAAGGCACAGATACTACAGAGTTGTTAGTAGATCTAAATGGGACTGTAAAGGTGGTCATACATTTTCATCCGGTTCCTGAAGAACTGGTTGACAACCCTGCTTCATCAGCTTTTGTTGAGGGAACCTGCTGAAAATTTTTGTCTGGGGAAAAAAAAAAATTCTGATGGCCACCAGTGAATGGTATTACAGGGTATGGAAGTACCTGGCACTTCATGGTATGGAAGAACATGTGACTTGCTTCATATGCCAGCATTGGCCAACCTTTAGGCACCAGCGCTGTCAAATATGGAGATATGGAGCCCTGACCCAGAATTTACACAGGCAGCTTTCATGTTCCCAAGCCGCAAACAGGGCGTTGAGAGGGGGAAGAAAAAGTAAAATATGTGCTGCTTAAGCGAAGGTGTCAAAAGGTACCTGTTTGTTGACCCTACGTGGACAGACCACATTTAACTTTAAGGAGAACAGTCACATGACCAATTTAATGGGTTAGTGGCAACAGGGGAAAGGGAGAGCGTACTACGCATGTGTCTGTTTGTCCCTGTGATGCTCGGGGCATGCTCAACCATTAATGCCACCCACTTTCTGTGCCAGGACAGTGCGGAAAAATCAAGATAGTAATTTTTTTGCCAGGTTTCAGAGTTTGGACTACAGGTATGGCATCAGTGGCAGCCGCTCATAAGGGGCGCTGCCCCCCTAATCTTCATGTGCCCAGCCCCTGATTTTCATGCAGGGCGCCGAACGCATTGCTTTCTGTGGGTTTTGTTTTTTTCCAGAAGCACATGATTAGAGCCTGAGGCTCTAATTGTCTTGAAAATGGGTGGTCTCTTGGAGCATAGCACTGCACCCCGAGCCAACCCACTTGTGTGACATTAGCAAATTTATATTCGCTATTGTCTTCCTGCTCATTCTCCCGGCCATTCAGGAAGTTGGAGGAGAAGTGACCAGATTGGCCGGTAGGAGAAGAAGTGGGGAAGCATTTATGCTTGCACACGATTGGATGAAAGACGTCAGCAGAGCTTCCCCTCATTTACCAAGCTCTGGAGCAACTGCACTTTCAAAATGCACTCTTTGCCTTTAGTACATCAGCCCCACAGTGGTCACAATTTTTACATTATCATTATTCTGGGAGAGGCGATATTAAACACAACCGCACAAGTATTCCTGTATGGAGGGTTACCTGTATGTATAAGCTGGGCAGAGAAATACAAGTGCAATTACATTTTTCAAATTGCACTTCTAGAATTATAGGGGATTTAATTTAATGAGCTGGTGGGCTGAAAGAATTTAATTGATCCTTTTATAATCTTTATTATGTGGGATTTATCGCTATCAGAAAGGGTTAATTTTCTCCTCTGAACTATGAATATATTTAAGAATAATTCAGAATGTTGATGAATATTAGATTTGGCTTAATATCTTTCCATATTGCTATACTCTATGGTCGAGTTGGTTCTTTATATATAGACTACTTCTATATCACTAATGCTTTTTTTTAGGAACATGAGTTGATACAAAATATCGGTATATATCATAGAGGCACACTTTCTCTGTCCCCACAAACACCCAGTCACGTTTCTATGGTAACACTCCTGTCGCCGGCCGTCATGGCAACCGTCTGGGGCTCCCGTAACCACGGCGACGTGTGTGCTCCCCCCTCCTATGCACACATACACTCTTAGAGGGAATTCCCTGCCTTTCCACTTGATTTAAAGGAGCAGCAAGTTGGTTTTTCGACGTTGCCGAGACAAATTGGCGTTTCATATGTCCCTCATTGTCTGCTGAATACCAAATAGGAATTGTAAAAGAAGTACTTTGTCGGCAATCCTTTTTCGTTTGATTGTTTTCTCTTCATCTTTAATCGCCGTTTTTCTCCTGCAAACGATGTTACGGTGCACTTAATTTCTTATAAAACCACAATCTATGTATGCTGATTATATTTACTTCTCTTTCTGGGCTTTCATCAGTGATTTACCCCCCGAATTTATGTAGGTGCAGCACAATCTCTTATGTCCTTTGTTACTTCCATCAACCTGTTGCAAGCTCCGTATTTTTTTCTTTCCTGCTGCTCGTGGCCAATTTATTAATTTATTTCAGGTATTTATATAGCGCCAGAATTTTTTATACTGTACATTCACATCAGTTTCTACCCTCAAAGAGCTAACAATCTAAAATCCCTAAAGCCTTGTACACACGATCGGATATCCTATGGATTCTAATCCGATGGTTTTGTCCATCGGAAAACCGATGAAGCTGACTTCCATCAGTCTTGCCTACACACCATCAGTCAAAAAACCGACCGTTCCAAACGCGGTGACGTAAAACACTCCGATGAGCCGAGAAAAATTAAGTTCAATGCTTCTGAGCATGCGTCGACTTGATTCTGAGCATGCGTGGGTTTTTTATCCGATGGACTTGCCCATAGACGATCGGAATTTGCTATCGGTTTTTGATCCATCGGAAAAATGTAAAACATGTTCTATTTTTTAAAACCGATGGAAAAAAGACCGATGGGTCCCATACACGATCGGTTTTTCCAATGAAAAAAGTCCATCGGACTGTTTTCATCGGTAAAACCGATCGTGTGTACAGGGCTTAACTCGCATACATACTAGGACCAGTTTAGACAGGAACCAGTGAACCTACCAGCATGTCTTTGAAATGTGGGTTGAAACTGGACTACCTAGAGGAAACCCAAGAAAACATTTGGAGAACATGCAAACTCCATGCAGACGGAAGATTCCATCAAAGCCCCCCCCCAGTACTACAAGGCTAAAGGGCTAAAAGCTAAGCTACTATGCTGCCCAATAGTCTTTCTTTGTTAAAGTGGTTGTAAAGCCTTACATGTACCCAGTCAAGTGACTGGCCTCCTATATAAAGTGTATTTGTTTATCTTCAGTCTTCTCACCTCTACATCCGTTCAAAGTCCAGAATTTCTCAAGCTTTTCTGAGCGTTCAGAAAAAAGGGGGTGGGGAGATGAAGTTACACTCTGCAGAGCTCAGTGAGGAGAGCTCTGTGAGCTGATTGGAGGGAAGGGACACACGCCCACTTTACGCAGAAACAGAGCTGAGGCTGTCCATCAGCTGGAGATCCCTCCCCGTCACCATTTTTCTCTTGGTGTCAAAAGCGATCCATGCTGATAGCAGAGGAATGAAGCAACAGACAGAAATGGCACTTAGTGCTCTTGATTGAGGCAGGTAGGCAACCTGGGGCCCTCCAACTGTTGTGGAACTACATTTCCCATGAGGTATTGCAGGGCTGGCAGTTACAATTACTCCCAGAGGCATGATGGGACTTGTAGTTCTGCAACAGCTGGAGCGCCCCAGGTTGCCTACCCCTGCTATAGAGGGATATGCTTTGTTCATATTTCATGTCTGAGATTTAAAACCACTTCAAAGGAAACCTTTTCTGAGATCAACATTTACGCTGTCATTGCTGAACTCCTGAATTTTTTCTTTGCCTGGCTGCTTCAAGCTTCAGTAAATTATAGAACCTGGAACATACAGGAAAGACAGAGTGAAGTCATGACTCCTAATCTGCATACCTTTTATGACCCAGTGTTAGAAATCCATTAGAGCAGCGTGACAGCCGGGGAATTCGTATTTTTAGGCTTCATTCTGACAGGTGCTGACACCTATCGTACGTTCGGGCTCACTTTGTTATAGCCGCTGCATCTGCCCCAGGCTTCATGTGGGCAGCCTATGGAGGTGAATGTAGACGCAGCGGCTGCATGGACACAGCCATATGTGAACATTTGGGTGCACCGATTCGTACGCAGACAGTGTAGACCGGAGACGGGTGCACGGATCCAAATGCAGACAGTGTCTGCGTTCAGATCCGTGCACCCGCTCCTGCCTGTATGTCAAATTATGAAATGTGGCTGTGCCTGTGCAACCGCTGTGTCTTCATCCGCATCTATAAACTGCCTGCATACAGCCTGGGGTGGATGCAGCTGCAATAACAAATGAAGCCTGCACGCAGGACTGGTGTCAGGGCCTGACTGAACAAACCCTTAGGTCTACAGTTGAAGTTCTTTTAAGTTTTTTTTTTTCTCTCTGAGAAATTAAATAAATCATAAAAACCAACAACGTTTGGTTTGTATCACAGACGGATTTTGATTGGTTGGAAAGGGTTACTTTCGCTACCCATGCTTTAACTCCTTCTTTCTCCTTATGTTTGGTTCTGGAATCCCTGGCTTGTGTTTCCTTTTTCTATGATCCTCGTCTCTCCATCTCGCTGTAATTCCTTGCGTGCCCTTGCCTTTCCAGCCATGCCCTCTCGCACATGGTTAAATATTTCTGCTCTGTCACTGTCATGTGACTGAGTCTCTCTGGCTGTGACCACACGCTAGAGCTGAACTGCCACTGCTAAAAAAAATGCTGCCTGCTTCTCTTCATCCATTTACTTATCTTGTGTTTATCATATTTAGGAAGCCTGAAAATCACTTACCAGAGTCAATTATACAAGGTGACAACCTTTCAGACAGCTATGGGGGCTGCAGCTGATAACTTGCTGAATGAGCAAAGTGACAAGTTGTCTTGCAAGGTGAACATCCGATACTCTTTTTATCTGCCCTCCCCCACCACTCCATTTCTCCATCAGATTAGATTAAACCCTGTGTAAGCCCCGGGGTTGTATGTCGTTAAAGCCCAATTGAACCTCAGTTCAAATCAGCTAAATACAATCCAGGGACATCAACACTAAAGTTGTTCAATGACTTTGTTTTCTTTCTAAAGCAGCCACAGCCTGAGTAGAAAAGCCTGTCCCCTGCCAGCTTACTGCAGAGTGGTTTGACATGTCCCCTGTTGAGCTGCCTGATCAGGGGCGGCCCGTCCATTAAGGGCGCGCAGGCGTCACCCGAAGTCTATCTGTCTGGCCCCTTTCAGGAAGCTGGATGCATGGATTCCAATGCGGGTGGGTGTTTTTTGGAAAGCTCCTGATTAGAGCAAGAGGCTCTAATAGGCTTCAAAATAGGGTGGGCTCAGAGCACATAGAATGTGAACAGAGCCCATCCAGGTGTGTTATAACAGCGAATAAATATTCACTGTTATAACACTGATCCTCCTCCCAGAAGGAATCAGGTTTTGAGACCCATCACCCGATTAGCTGAAAAGACAGGCGATCCTATTGGACGCCTAGGAGGAGGAGAGGAGACCCACGGCCGCTGAGATAGAGGAATGGAGGAGATGCCTGCTGCCCGATCCCGCTTCCGATGATCGCTGGCCGATACCTGCCACCTGGATGGGGTAAGACAGCGGCTGGGGGGTTTGAGGTGCTGCCAGCTGCCACTGTGTCTGATCAGCAGGGAGCGGAACTGTTGCTATTCGCAGGGCTATAGGTCTTACTCTGTAGGGGCTTTTCCGGATCTCTGTAGAAAGACCACTTCTTCCACCTTAATTGAGAGGGTCCCACTCTGCAGCATGTTACTTTTCTACTCAGGCTGTAGCTGCTTCAGAAAAAAAAACAAGCTGTAAACATTGAAGACCTTTTATTTTGATGCAGCTTTAATATATTTAGCTGATTTAAAATGAAGGATCAACTGATCTTAATGTGGTTGTAATTCCTAACTTATAACCCAGTTAAGTGACTGGCCGCAGGTGATACACAGAGATGAAACAAATCCTTCTACGTATATTCTCCCTGTTTATTTGCAGTCATCTCTTCTCTAGATCCATTCAAAATCCAGAATTGATAAAGCTTGTCTGAGCTGTCTGAAAAAAGGGGGCGGAGAGCCGAAATTACACAATGCAGAGGTCAGTGAGGAGAGCTCTAAGAGCTGATTGGAGGGAATCACCCCCTTCACACAGTTTAAAGGAACAGAAATTAGGCTGTCAATAAGCTGAAGATTCCTATGCGTCACATTTTTTCTCTTGGTGTCAGGAAAACTTGTCAAAGGTGACTCATGCTTAGAGCTGACGAACGAAGCAGCAGACAGAAATTACACTTAGGCCCCTTTCACACGGGACGGATCCGTGAAGATCCTCCCCGTGAACCTCCGCTTGCTCAGTGGGGATCGCTCCATTGATCCCCGCTGAGCTGGCGAATGACAGGGCGGTACCCGCACACTGTGCAGGGACCGCCCTTTCAAATCTCCGCTCTCCCCTATGGGGGGATCGGATGAACATGGACCGTCTGTCCGTGTTCATCCGATCCGCTCTGCAGACGGATGGAAAAATAGGATTTTCCTCCGTCTGCAGAATCAGGGGATTGCGGACACGGATGAGATCGGGTGTCAGCGGATGTTCATCCACTGACACCCGCGATCTCATAGGGACCAATGTATGTCCCTTTTTCATTCGTAAACGGATGGATGAAAAAGCTGACATACGGTCCGCTGGTGTGAAAGGGGGCTTAGGGGTTGATTTACAGCATTTTTTGCACATGACTGGATGATGGAAGTCAGCAGAGCTTTCCCTTATTAACTAAGCTCTGGGAAAACTGCAGCACTTTGCAAGGTGCACAGTCTTTGCCTTTAGTAAATCCACCCCTTAGTTCTCTGGATTAAGACAAGTACACACTATAGAGGGATCTGCTTTGTTCATATTTTATGTCTGAGCTTTAAACCACTTTAACCCTCTTAAAGTGGAAGTAAACCCTCGTTTTTAGCCAAGGAAGCTGCCATCTTGACCTTTGTTTAATCTTCAACTGCCGTGATGCTGCACATGTGACCAGTTATGACACCAACCATTGGATGGTTTGACAGTTTGGTTGAGAGCACAACCAATGTGGCAGTTAGCATTTCCGGCATGCTGGGAATTTAACTGTTTTTTTAAACTGTTAAATCAATGGGTTTACTTCCACTTTAATGTGACAGTTTTTTGGCATGACAGTTGGCCTCCCAGATTTACCAGTTTCAAAAACAGTTATATTCCCAGCACCTTCCACATTCCCAGCTTGTCCTCTCAATCAAACTGTCAAATCATCAAATGGTTGGTGTCATAACTGATCATATGTATAGCATAAGGCCCCTTTCACACTGGGGCGGTTTGCAAGCGCTATTGTGCTAAAAATAGCACCTGCAAACCGAGCCTAAACAGCGGCTGCTGTCTCTCCAATGTGAAAGCCCCGAGGGCTTGCACACTGGAGCGGTGAGCTAACAGGACGTGAAAAAAAGTCCTGCTAGCTGCATCTTTGGAGCGGTGAGAGGAGCGGTGTGTTTACCGCTCCTCCACCGCTCCTTACCATTGAAATGAATGGGACACCGCTGGAAATACCGCCCGCAAACCGCGGCTGTAGCCGCGGTTTGCGGGTGGTATTAACCCTTTTTCGGCCGCACGGCTAGCGGCCGAATACCTCAGAAATCCAGACGGTAAAGCGTCGCTAAAAATAGCGGCGCTATACCGCCACTGCACCCACCGCCCCAGTGTGAAACCAGCCGAATATCAGTTGAAGATCAAACAGGAGCCAAGATGGCCAGTTCCTTGGCTGAAAAGAGGGTGGTTTAGTTCTGCTTTAAGCACTGCATCCTTGAAGGAGGTCACATGCTATACCAAGAACTCCAGTGGAGCAACAGAGCAGTGCAGGAACACAGCAAAGGTTTCATCCTACAAGTTACCATGTCTATATCTCCTCAAGGAACAAAGTGACAGATTCTCTCCAAAGGTGCAGGCTCCAGGGCTGTCATTCTGATCCTAGCTTTACTTAGCTTTACTACCTAATAAGTCACCGACCACTAAAGACTATGCAGGACGTGGGTTTACACTTCGCTGGTTGCATGCTTGTTCCAGATCAGTGACGGCTCTGGACCCTACACCCTTGGAAACAGGTTAGCAGGTTAGCAGTAGCAGTTGCCATATTTCTCTCATCATAGATTTATTTTGAACGGTTTTCGGTTTTCATTTGGACAGTAGAACATTAGTAATTACAGAATGAAGATTCAGCCTTCCTATACAGTATACCCATACCTTCCAACATTTTAAGTTGGGAATGAGGGACACCTACTAGCAAACGTATGTAGGCATAAGACACACCCCCTCTCACGCCCCCTTAAAGGGGACATAACCCCTGAAAAGGGTTAATTAACTCTTTTACCACTACTATTCCTTTATATTGGCTTTTAAAATTGACAAATGCAGCCATTTAGTATTTGGATGAAAGGTTTAGCACTGGGAAACACATTTTGAAAGATAAAAAATGCATTTTATATACAACTATATAGATCAGACCAAAATGAGGGACAAATGAGGAGGAGGGACAGAGGGATGTTGCGCCACATCAGGGACAGTCCCTCAAAATTTGGGACAGTAAGGAGCTATGGTATACCGCACTGATCAGCTACTGTAAATAAGCTGCCCGTATAGCTTGGCCTTCAAAACCTATTTGCATTTGGTGGGCTACTGAAGCAAGACTTTCATGGCAGAAAAAGTCAAATGTCTCTATGACCTCACAGATGTTCTGTGACTTTTTTAAATGGATTGGCGAGGGAGACACCAGCCATTACCTGGATTTTTGTGAAAATTATCTTTAGGTATCACATTTATAATGTGCTGTGCAGATCTGTTCTATTCTTTATGTGTATGTCCATTTATAGACCTGTACAGGATTTCTAGGGTGGCAGTGGACCTTCATGCTGAACCTCCTTTTGGAGGGACCATGCATAATCTAAAGGGTTAAGGTACTGAATGGTCCATTCCAGGACATTATTCTTCCTTTTCAAGCAATCTTTCGGTGCTTCCTGTCCATGCACACATTTGTATCTAACATACATTGGATGAAATTCCCATCAGAGAGAGAACTACCATTTGTTTAAATAATCAGCAGGCCATGTGGTTTACAGATCATATATCTGGATAGATTTTCTGACCTTTGTATCAGATTTGACTCTCAGGAATAGAATTAGAAGACTGCTTTGTTTTATCAGCTATTCTGTATTATATTTTAGATTGGTGGTGCTCATCTGGTGGCCCACCAGCACTTACTTGGAGACCCATGGTCGTAAAAAAATATATATTTACAGAAAAAGGCTTGTCCTCCCCAATTATAATCAGCTTTCTACAAGGCTGTAGAGCAACCATGCTACATGGTATAAGTTTCTGTGTATCACAACTAACATATTTGGCTCAGTTTGAGATTCGTAGACATCTAAAATCAGTTGATGATGGTTTCACTCAGTAAAAAGTCCTAATTCAACTGCAGTTTACCAATACATTTGAAATAATACTTAACTCCTTTAACGGTGAGCAACATTAGAATTAATATTATGCATGGATCTTAAAGTGGGCCTGTGCAAGTTCAGAATTTGGAAGATTAGGGTACATTAATATACAAATAATGACCAGCTACTGTTGCCCTTGGCTCTGGAATCCACTCTACAAGCCAGTAGAGAGGTATGAGTGTGAGAGGGCAAGAGCTAGTAAACACAGGAGTTGAATATTATGAATGTCTAATGCTGGCCATACACGATACGAAAAATTCGGTCATGTAGATAGACAGTTTGTTCATTTTTGCTCTTTACCGCCACCCTTTGGTCAACTTCTGCTATTGTTGGTTGATTTTAACATTGGTTCTGGGCATTCTTATTTGTCCATCGGACAAAAGTCCGATGGATTTCTGTACAGACGGTCGGACTTTGCTCCATCGGACTTTTGTTGGCGAAAAGTTTGTCCGTTTGCAGACCGAACATTTGTCCGATGAAAACCAAAAAAGTTTGTCCGATGGAGTGTACACACGGTCAGATTTTTTGTCAAACTTGCTCATTTTGAAGTTTGTTGGCAAAAAGTCAGACTGTGTGTATGGGCCTTAAGAATGAAGAAGGATATGGCTCCAGAAGGAAGAAATATGAAGCGTCGGAAGCCTCGGAAGGGGGGTCATCTTATAAGGTGAGTACAGGCAAAAAATCTTAAAAAAATGTAAAATTAGGGGGTCTTCTTATACACCCGGTCGCCTTATACACTGGGAAATACGGTACTTTAACTGGCAATTGCTCGGTCATGCAACACTGTACCCAAATGAATCATATCATTATTTCATACAAATAGGGCTTTCTTTTGGTGGCATTTAATCCCCAGGATAAAAAAGTTAGATTAGAAAAGTTTAAAAAAAAACTTCTACTTTCTGTCTTAAGGCATTTGCTTTATATCTTTAAACATAATAAAATCTGGTCATTTTATGTTTTGTGTGTTGTCATTCTTGAACCTAAAAAGTCCCATAACTTTGTTATGACATTTTTCTATGAAGCTTTTGGCATGTGGTGCATGGTGCAGCCTTTGAGAATTATTTAATAGTATTTCATCTGAAATATAAACCTTTTCTTTACAGCAACACGAACTACTAATGTTCGTGTTAATGAAAACTGATGTTTGCTTGTAGCCTCTGCAAAACGTACAGTAGATGAAAGCATGAAAAAGCCGCACAAAGAGGCTTGGGGTGTACTGTCTACAAATCTAGAAGTTGTGCTGGTAACCAGTATAATAATGGACGAGGAGCTGTTCACATGGATAGTCTGCAAGAAAGACTGGATATCCCTGGGGATAATGTCTACGCCCTGCGCCCAGCAAGCCACAGCTTGCCCTTTCTGGCCAAGCTCCATTCGTCCTTCTGCCACTACGGTCTCATGAGTATTTCCATTCATAGCACTTATTAGGCTTCTTACTATTTCTTTGGAGGTTTACATCCTTTAGTATATCCTTGAGAGATAATGATCTATTCCCTTGATACTAAGAAAATACCTCTCTAATGTTGATGGCGAAGGCAAGCAAAAATCGGACATTGTTTCTATAAAAACACACTGGGCAAGATTTGAGTCAGTGTTCAGTGACATCTGTGGTGTGCTTGAGATTCATCAGCATTCCCTGAATCTAGCAAAATTCAAGCACAATGTCATGTACAGATTTCATTGAAACCTGCAGGTAGGGAGGTCCTAGTGTGGACATAGGTAAACAACACTTGTACTGTTCTCTTGCATTGATCAGTAGTTACTAGCAACAGGTCTCGGTAAAATCTACATACCGTATATACTCGAGTATAAGCCGACCCGAATATAAGCCAAGGCACCTAATTTTTCCACAAAAAACAGGGAAAAATTATTGACTCGAGTATAAGCCTAGAGTGTCCATCTGCATGTCTCACTGTGTCCATGCCTCACTGTGCCCATGCCTCACTGTGTCCATGACTAGACTGACGTTTAACATGGGAGTCTATGGAAGGGGTTCCCGGGTTTGAAAAATCGGTGCTTCCCGGCCGTAGGTCTCCCAGACCAAAAACTTTGCACACTTATAGAGGAGAAATGGGGCTACATGTGTGCCAAGGTTAGGGTCCAGGGGACCTACGGCCGGTCGGAACCGGGTCCCCAAAGTCAGGGAGATCAGGCACAAAAAGGTGACTCGAGTATAAGCCGAGGGGGGCATTTTCAGCACAAAAAATGTGCTGAAAACTCGGCTTATACTCGAGTATATACAGTAACTTAGCTGAGGCTTGCTTGAGTTGCACAAATTATAGTTGATTGAGTATGTGACCAGGCATTCTACAGGTGCATTGCTCCCCTTTTGAAAGAGCAGATAATGAACACCAGGTTAACCACTTGACCCCTGGAAGATTTACCCCCCTTCATGACCAGGTAACTTTTTGCGATACGGCACTGCTCTACTTTAACTGGCAATTGCATGGTCATGCAACACTGTACCCTTTTGTCTCCCAAATTTTGATGGTATTTGATCACCTCTGCGGTTTTTCGTTTAAATATATATATATATATATATATATATATATATATATATTTTTTTTTACTTTCTTCTTCTTAGTTTTAGCGCTATAAACAAAAACAATTAAAAAAAAAAAAACAGTTGTTTTACTTTCTGCTGTAAGACATATCCAATAAAAAAAAACAAATTTCTTCATAAATTTAGGCCAATATTTATTCTGCTACATGTTTTTGGTAAAAAAATCCCAATAAGCGTATATTGTATAGCATCTTCAAACTATGAGATATTTTTAAGACTACTTTCAGAATGTTAAATACTAAAGGGTTCGCTGTTTAATCAGTGTGTATAGTGCAACTACGGGTAGTATAACCCTGACGCAGTTAACGGGGTAGAAGAGAAGAGATGAACCAGAGATGGCAGAAAGATCGACTGTATGAGAGAGTAGTAGAAGAGAGAGAGGAACCAAAAATGATTAGGGGGTATAGGAAGCTCCTGGAGGAAAACCACCACTAGGAGAAGGCAAGGGTCACTAGAGGTCCAGTAGTCATCACGGCCTTAAAATGATTCAGAGGACCACCAGAGACATTAGTGGATGGTAATATGAGGAACATGTAAAGTCAAACCAATAAGACCAGATTAGTTCATCCTACCCATTGGCAGATGCCACAGTTTCTTCCATGAGAGCAATTTCTTTACCCAAAAGACTGATCAGGGGAGCTACAGTTTGTTAAAGTATAAAGGAATGCATGCTTTGGCAGCATTTAAAAGGTAGATTAAAAGGGATTGTTTGTATCATTTTGACGAAAGTAGGGCAAAATGCAGAAGGAAAGCAGACAGTTTGCTTCCCAAATTTTCATCCAGAATTTTAGGACTAATATCTATTCCTTTTTATTTAACCCCTTCCTAACCAGCCCTGGCATCCCTTTAACAGTGTTTTCATGCTGGCGTGGGTGAAAAGGATTGGCCGATCACGTGACCAATGTGATTGTCACAGTGGCTACATGATCGGGAGCGGGTATCACTAGCTGAGACGGAGTATTGTCTTTGACAGCTCAGTCACTGTACTGGGAGCGTGCAGTAAGCGTGCTCTCAGCACAATACACTCTGCTGCCTAAGGACACATATATGCGGTGTGTGTGCATTAAAGCTATTACCTTGTACACTAAACACCTGTGTTGTTAACATTTCCCTAAGCTTGTTCACACCACATCATTTGAGCTGCATTGAATGGCATAGATTAATGCAGGCTCAATGCCAGGACATTGCGGTGGGTTGTGTTTTGTTTTTTGTTTTTTTTTGCGTAAAAATGCACAGACAACACACTGCACTGGAAACAAATTTTGACTGCTATATCTCTAATGTCTGTCAGCTATCAGCAGTCATTTTTGAAATTTGTGATTTTCATGCAGTTTAATTTTCTTCTTTTAGGAAGGTACACTACATGTTGATCAGAACATTGGATTACAGTTAATTCATATACCCCTGATTTGAAGCAACAAACCCATTTTCAAGGCAATTTTTGTAAAGTCTCAGTTGTTTTTTTGTTGTTTTTTGTGCAGCGCATTTATTTTAAATCTAAGCTCGTGTTAAAAGCACTTCATAAACCATAAGATACAGAGAGTGGCATTGTTTTCTACGCAGTTATCTTACTAGTGAAAAATTGTATTACCAAGTCTTTCTTCAAATCCCTTGACAGTTACTGAGTGATATTGCGATAGCTAGTGCATGTCAGACTCCACGAATATTAAAGGCCTGAAAAACATGTTCATATTAACTGCCCGTCATGTCAGTACATATTAAGTATAGCTGTCGACCCAACTTGGTATCCCCGCATATGCCCTTGTGGGCTAACCCTATGCTGCCTCACATGAATAGTATCCCAGATCCATCCCTGTGGGCGAAAAAGGGAATCGTTACTCTGAAACATATAGTGAAAGCGGGTACGATTATGCCTTTCCAAGAACTCAGGCAGGCGTATCTCCTGCCGGTCTCTTTCCAATTTAGGTACTGGCAGCTGAGACATGCTTTTGAGGCCCAATTCCCAGAGCCTATAACCCTGGAGTCAGACTCTATTGAGCGACTCTTATCCTCCGCCCTCATGGACCGCCCCCTCTCGTCCCTCTACCTGTACCTCACAGTACAGTATGATGCCAAGCTTACTAAGCCGTGGGAGGAATGGAGGGCTGATATTCCGTCACTGGACGAGGAGGAGTGGAGGGATTGCCTCGCATCTTATATCCCTGTTATGATAGCTGCAAAGGATAGGTTTATACAATTTAAATTTCTCCACAGAGCCTACTACACCCCGCAGAGGCTGGCACGTATTTACCCGCAGCGAGATCCTAATTGTCAGAGATGCAGGCAGGAGATAGGTACGTTTTGGCACATGGTCTGGTCGTGTCTGAAACTCCAGCCCTATTGGGTGGATGTGGCTTCCAGACTGACGGACGTGACTGGCTTAAACGTGCCGACTGACCCCAAGATCCTACTGCTGAATCATATGGAGGACGTGGAAGGGGATAGATATTGTAAACTCTGCCTGACCTTCTCACTATTTTATGCTAGGAGGGAAATCCTGCTCAAGTGGAAATCTGAGGACCCCCCCCCCTCATGTGCCGCCTGGCAGCGCTCAGTCGACTCAGTACTTTCTCTATATAAATTGACTTATGAGAGTAGACAGTGCCCCGCGAAGTTCGACAAAATTTGGTCTTCATGGCAGACCACTCGCTCTGACTTGGAACCTCCCCCTGGGTGTGACTGACTGGGCTGTTTGTTGGGGATGACTTCCCCCCCCCCCCCGCCCCTCTTGGTCCCTGGACTTTACTGCTACTCAGGGTTGTTGTGTGGCCGGGGAGGGGTGAACTAGAGTCGTTATTATACACGACCGGGGTTGGGCCAATGTTTGTTGATTATTTGCATTTAGCAACGAATGAGAGGGGTGTGTTCCCCCAGATGTGACGCATTATCCTGTTTGTTTGCTCTGTACTAGTGGATGTGCTATTTACTGGTTGTATTGTAATGCTGATTTGTCTAATAAAAACTCTCTGTTAAAAAAAAAAAGTATAGCTGTGAAAAGTATAGGTTTGATTACATAGCCAACAGCAGTGATTTCAGGAAAAAAATAAATATATACCATATATACTCATATAAGCCAAGTTTTTCAGCACATTTTTTTGTGCTGAAAATGCCCCCCTCGGCTTATACTCGAGTCACCTTTTTGCGCCTGATCTCCCAGACTTTGGGGACCCAGTACCAGCCGATTTTTCAAACCCGGGCACCCCTTCCATAGACTCCCATGTTAAACAGTAATTTCTCTGGTAAATTTGGGGACCCGGTACCGGCCGGCCATAGGTTCTCTGGACCCAAAACTTTTCACTCATGTAGCTCCAGTTCCCCTCTACAAGTGGGCAACGTTTGCTGTCTGGGGGACCTACGGCCGGGGAGCAACGATTTTTCAAAGCCGGGCACCCCTTCCATATACTCCCATATTAAACGTAAGTCTAGTCATGGGCACAGTGAGGCATGGGCACAGTGAGGAATGGGCACAGTGAGGCATGGGCACAGTGAGGAATGGGCACAGTGAGGCATGGGCACAGTGAGGCATGCATATGGACACAGTGAGGCACAGTGAGGCATGCAGATGGACACCCTAGGCTTATACTTGAGTCAATAAGTTTTCCCAGTTTTTTGTGGTAAAATTAGGTGCCTCGGCTTATATTCAGGTCGGCTTATACTCGAGTATATACGGTATATATTTTGTATTTGCATGTATAAAGGGACCACTTTTCTGAAAATATCATTACAGAATAAAAAAAGTGCAAGAAGCTTTGTGGACTGTACTTAAAAAGAGCAAGGTGTAGTTATACCCTGCTCAGTGAACACTAAACCTCTGACTTCCCCTTGGGCTTGTTCAGTCTAGATAAAATGACTTATAATCAACATATGTATAGATAAGGTTAATATGAAGATTATTCCAACCGTATTTTTTATCCAAGGGACTATTTAAAAGTCATGCTTACTTTAGTTTTCTATGCACCCTTTTATGGGATGTGATTTGACTGTAGGAGGTTGTGTTCCCAGCAAGTGGTATGCATATCCTGGGATACTTATGATGGGTCTATGGGGGGGGGGGGTCTTGTGGTAAACGTATTAGAAAAGTTTAGATAGGGCTTCCTTGACCAAGGTTCCTCTAAGGTTGCTGTGGGTTTTTTTAAATTATCCTGCCTGCCTAATACAGTACTGTAGTTCCAAAATATTTTTTGAGCCAACGTCACTTGGCAGAGACCTCAGCTTTGGGATAAGTGGAGCATCCACTTTTCCTAGATAAGTTTTAACTGACACCAAGATCTTTTTAGCTCTCTGTAAAAGGTGCATTCTTCCTTCTGATCAGCATAGTAAGTAGGAAGGGGGCCTGACTTGTAAATGCTACTTAGGGTTGCACTGATACTAGTATTGGTATCGGTGCCAATACCGTGTATTTGCACAAGTATCGGTACTCGTGCAAATGCACCGATACCTGAAACTGATACTTTCAGGCTCGGGTCTTTAAGCTGTCAGTGGGTTTCCCCTGTTGACAGCTGAAGTGTTAAAGAAGTCCGGTAATTGCAGCTGTCAAAAAAAACAAAAAAAAAACAACATTGATCAGCCACTGAAACACTAAAATAAAAAGAAACCTTGTTTCATTTTGTATCTATCTGTTTCTTCATCTACAGATCAAAGGGATGAACAAATGTTCCTCTGTTTAACCCCTTATTAACCCTTAATTTACTCTAATCTGCCTTAACTCCCTAATCTCCTCCAATTTATTATTATTTTCCTGCTTTTTTTTTTGTTTACGTCTATTTTATAAACGATAAACAATTAAAACTTTTTTTTTTGTTTGCTTTGTTAGTAAATTATTTTACACATATATATTAACATATATTTACACATTTCACATTGAAAAAGAGCAAAAAAAAAAAAAAAAAAAAAAATCTATTTATTTAATTTGTAAATAACTTTTCAATGCTTTGAGTCATGGCTGGCAACTGAAGTGAAAACAAAAGTTGTAGTGGTTATCAGTAATTGGTATCGGCGAGTACTAAAAATAAAGAAATAAAGTATCGGTACTCGTACTCGTAAAAAAAATGGTATCGGTGCATCCCTAATTCTACTTAAAGTATTACTAAACCCAGGACCCTGCATTCACTATATCTGGTCTCCCACAATACACAGAACATGGAAATGCCATTATTTTAGTAAGTATAAACTGCTAAATACCTTGTCTTGTGCAGTCAGTATATAGCAGTCTTGTGACTTCTATCAGTGTCTGATTAAAGTTTGTAGGAGGAGTTTTCATTCTACTCTGACTGTCCTATGAGGCTGCAGTACCCCTGACTATCTGTCTGGACAGTGCTGATTGGCCTTGTGCTGATCACATGCACCCTCCCAAGAAAATAAATAAATGCATGTGCAAAGTGACTCCAAATTCTCTGTCTTATCAGTAGATAGATTGGGGACAGTGGAAGAAGGGGAGGATCAGAGAAGACAGAATCAAACAGCATTTTTACACAATGCGGAGGGTTAACCCCTTAGGTTCCACAGTGAGTATAGCAAGCATGCTTTACTGCATATACAGACTGATTTTACTGTTGTGGGTATAGTAACACGTTAAATGTAGCAGAAAAAAGTAAAGTCCTCTGCCCTGCCAGACACGGCTGTGCTGTGTGGCAGAGTTGCGTTATTATCACAAATGGAGGGGCAGAAATATAAATCTTTTGGCAGGTACATACATTTATTTTAATTTTTTACCCCAATAGCCGTTTTTTGTTTTGTTTTTTGTAAACAAGACTGATTAATGGTTTTTAACTTGTATTTATTTAGTTGCCTGTCTGCTTGCTCTCTAAATCCTACATCTTTAATGCAGTACCCCATGTCTAAAATGGAGACTTACAAGTACTTTATACAAGGGGATGCTATACTTGCATCTTGTGCTTCTATTTTCCTCTGAAGATATGATTTGCTTTTGCAGATATAATTATGTTGATCCATCTCAACTTAGAACTTCTATAGCACAGGGGTTATATCATTATGTAGTATTTGGCTTTTAATGATTCATTTTCTTAAAATAAAACAATAAAATGTCTCATTAAAAAGTCATTTTAAGTTTCAGCTCTTTGGCAAATCACAGTGGACAAACTATCATTATAGAATTTGTTGTTCAGTAAGATGAAGGAATTGGTCAAGGGTCTAAAATGTCAGGCGTAAAAGTTTACAACTTTTCTGTTTACGTAATCAGAGCTTTTCAAACACCTATACTG
Source organism: Rana muscosa (assembly GCA_029206835.1). Lineage (NCBI taxonomy): Eukaryota > Metazoa > Chordata > Amphibia > Anura > Ranidae > Rana > Rana muscosa. The sequence continues at coordinate 295,928,236 of CM055117.1, forward strand.
CATTTCTGTGAAATATCTCCAAAATGTGTCACAAAAATTGGGAATACAAAAACAGGGAGGAAAAACCAACTACGGTATATAGTGTATTACTAGATATAGTTTATATCCAGTAATTCAAGAAAGTCTATCATTTTATTTTTATTTTACAGTTCTGCCCCCTACTACATGTTCTTTGTCCCATGTTTCTAAGTGCTTTCTAACCTTAGTAATGAGGTCTGATCTGCTTGCCTCCCCTCCTGCCACGGCCGATTAGACAACAACTTTCAAGGAGACGGTTGATTTATAGTTGCAGCTTGCCTTGGCTGTGAGCACTTTACCGAGCCAAGCAACGGCAAGTGGAATGCGGAGCCTGACACGTCCCTGCTCCCTCTGCATTCCTCCTGCTGTTGCTTGTCTGTATAAAGTGTTCACAGCCAAACAAGCTGCAACTATGAATCAACCGTCTCCTTCAAAGCTGTTTTTTATATCAGTCACGGCATGAGGAAAGGGTTAGAAAGCATTTAGAAACATGGGACAAAGTGCCAATGTACTTTGTCCCATAGGAGAAATATTAAAAAAATGATAGTGATAGATCTTCTTAAAGTGGACGTAAACTCTGCTGTTTTTTTTTTTACCTGCAAAGTAAAGGCACAATGTACTAGTAAGCATTGCATACCAGCACATTATGTGACACTTACCTGCATACAAAGCCCTCGTCGTCCCCGCTTCAGGCTGCATCCATCTTCGCCTGTCTTCCTTCCGGGGCCGCGAACTCCGGCTCTGTGACTGGCCGGAGCCGAGTGACGTCACTCCCACGCATGCACGCGGGAGCTGCCGGTCGTGGTGCAGGGCTCTGAAGAAATGGCACCAGCGGCCGTTCCTTCAGAGCGCATGCGCAGATAACGTAATTGGCACAGTATACAGTAAATATCTCCTAAACCGGGCAAGTTTAGGAGATATTTATGCTTCATCTAAACTGCTGCTGGGAAACGGACGTTTAGGAGCAGTTGGGCGTTTTTTTCAGCTGCCCCTAAACTCTCCTCTACTTTATCTTATCAGTACATGTACACAGGGTCGTTTATAGTCATTTTTAGGCAGTTGAGTTTAGAAGCATTTTTTGGAAAGCAAAAAAATGCGTTTAGGGCGGATGTTCAGAGGCATTTGAAACGCCAAATTCCTGCAACGGCTTGTAAACGTGGTAACTCGCATTTAGACACGTTTCGTTTACAGGCGGTTTTAATGGAGATATATTTTTGACAATTTGCAAAAAAAAAAAAAAACGTAAATGCATCAAAACTGACATTTTTAAACGTTGGTTACTATCTGTCAAGTTAAATCATTCAGGAGAGGTTTTAAAATGTCCTGTGTACATTAAGCCTAACAGTACCTATAGGTAAGCCCTTATTATAGGCTTACCTATAGGTACAAGCATTAGAGGGAGGGTTACTTCCTCTTTAACTAAATATGTATCTGTACTTACATCCGTAGTGTGTTGGTCAGCAGACAATTTTAATGTCTTTATTTAATAATGTTATTACCGTCACAATGTCTTTATATTGAATAGAACTGTTTTTTATTTATTTTTTATTTTAAAACACCTGTTTTACTATTACAAAAAAAAGTTTTATTTAATGCAAGGGCGTTGCGTCATCCTGAACTTTCTACTTTCCAAGACATTAGTTAGTGCCGGTTTACACAGGAGCTGCTTCAAAGTCATCCGATTCTGAAGCCGCTCCGCACAGCGTGACCTCAGCGCGGCTTGCAAACGACTTCTTTAATAGAAGTCAATGCAAGCTGCTCCGAAGTAGTACAGGAACCTTTTTCTAAGTCGGAACAACTTGAGTCGCGACTATTAGAATGGTTCCATTGTACTGAACAGAGCGCGACTTGTCAGGCTGACAGGTCGCCCCAGTGTGAACCCGGCACTAAGAGCGCCTTGGCAGAGAGTTTTATATTTTTGTAACCAAAGTCCCTACAGTGTATGCTGGGAAACCCACTAATCCAAAACTAGTCTTTAAATAATTATAATACCCATTATTCTTTTTCGTCTAATGACAGAGACAATTCTGCAACTCAGCAAATTTCTGTGTTTTTGATTTGATTACATTATTGAATCATTTTTATTATTAATATATTATTATTTGTTATAATTATTTATAGTTATTTATTATATTATAATTTATGATTTCGTGTTTCAAACTTTATCATACCTGGGATGCACCACCTTATGCAGTCATTTAGGGTGATCATAGAAAGTAAGAACGACCTGTAGAGTTGTCATGTACAGTCAGCCATTATGTATTTGGTTTTTGGACATAGATTTAATTAGCTGTTGTGTTTGGAGCCACCAACTTTTCTAAGTTGAAGGCATGTATCATAATTTATACAATTTTTTTTATTGATTAGCTGCCATGGGTTATTTTAAAAAAACAAAAATAAATCCCCCAGAAAATCAAAATGAAAAACGAGTCTAAGATTTTATACTGATGTATTCTTGTGTTGTTACCCCTGTACTACTGGAATTACACTCTACATTGTGAACTTCACTCCCTTCTACCCTGTTCATCTTATTAATGCTCTAAATACTAGTCTAGAAAATGGCGTGCTTCAGCCTGTGCATTCGCAGACAGCATGGGGTGAGGCTGTGACATTCAGTGACCCAAACAGGCCAAACACGCAAGAGAGTGTTTTAGCTGGGAGGAGGAGGCCATGCAGGAAAGAGAGAATTCTCATTTCACCAAGTAGAAATCCTCAGTATTAAATGTTCATTAACGACTTGGCTCCTCATCATCAATATACTAGGCTGCATTTACTGCATAGCAATTATTCCACTTGCACTAAAGCTTGAGCACTCGCTAATCTTGTGTGTCCCTGCGTTAGCTGTAATGTGTCTGAAGTTTGACATTCCTGTAATCAGTCATAAGGAAAGGACACATGGACAATGCTATGTTTACATTCATCTTAGATATATCGAGCATAGATTTAAATATGCTGATTTGTAAAATAGAAATAAAATTGGAAGGCTGTCTCGTCAAACAGTAATTATCCAGCTGTCATTCCCCGGTACTGATTGAATGGCATGAACTCCGATCCTCATTTGAAAAATGTTCTTTGGAGAAAAGAATATAGAATTCAGGAACCAGTTATGAGCCAACATTAGTTAGGAAGCAATATCTAAAATAATTTTAGTTGCTTTGGCCACATGGCTCCTGAGATTCGTCTAGACCTGTTTTAAGGATAAATTAGGTAAACTCCATGCCCTTAGACGCTGAACATCATATTGAAATTCCATGCTAAATAGGGAGGCAATCACAAATTTTGACCCTTACACAACAATTGGTTGATTTTATTTAATATTGTTGGGCTCAATTGACTAAGCTATACTGCTTGGTTATTTGCCAAAATGATCGTTATTTTTAACCATGTGACCATAATTTGCAGCTCTCGTTGAAAATAACTGTTGTTATAGTTAATAATCGTTGTTACTTAGCAAAATGAACCTTCTGTCTTAAAATACTGAAGCATACGAAATAAACAACATCATGACACTCACTTTATTGCAGTCTTAAGCCGGCGATACAGAAAGAATTTTCTTATGAAAATCGTAACTGAGAATATTTGTTCGCATTTCGCACCATTAGTGGACCCCAACAACGGCCGATTTTTTTTCGGCCATCGAATTTGAGTGATGGGGCATGTTGGAAATTTTTGGAAAAATGTACCAACTTTGAATAAATGATGGGAGAATTGTGCGAGAAATATAATTTAAAAAGGAAATGCGCATGAGCTGTGACCTGGAAAGAAAAGAAGATTCCCAGGCACTAAAAAAAAATTCGGTAGCAATATGAGGTGAAATTGAAGGCTTGGTTGGTCGAATTTCGAAAATCAATGGTGGCACCATTGGATCACAAAACCCATGAAATTTCTGATTTTCCAAAGAAATTTATTTCTGAATTCGAATCATGTATGGCCTGCATAAGTTGGTTGAATAAAATTAAATACACAGAGGGCATATTTCTAATACATTTCTACCACCAGAGCTCCCATGTGTTCCTCGTTTTGGAGGGGCAGACTCTCTTTTGCAGCCACTTTTTCTTTTTCCACTGTTCACTGTGCGCCCTATGCACCTTTTCTTTTTCCACTGTTCATCATCCACTCTATGCACTTTTTCTTTTCCACTGTTCATTGTCCACCCTATGCACTTATTTTCCCCACTGTTTGTCCTCCACTCTAGGCACTTTTTCTTTTTCCACTGTTTGTTGTGCACCCTATGCACTTTTTCTTTTTCCACTGTTCTTCGTCTGCCCATTGGCCTTTTTCTTTTTACACTGTTTATTGTCTGCCCTATGTACTTTTTCTTTTTCCAATGTTCGTTGTTGGGAGAGAAGTGTAAAGTGCAGGGCTGCCATTGTTGGCCTCTGAAAAAATGCTAATTGGTCAGCTTTGTCTGGCTTCATTACTCAAAGACCAGATTTGGGTTTGGGGATCCCCCCTTTTCACCCCCTATACACTATTGGAGACCCCCCCAACCCTTTTTAAAAAAAGAAAATCTTTATATATGTCTTTTATTCAGGTGTCTTCAGTCCAGTGACATCACAAATCCTCTTTGTCCATTTACAATGGACAGATCATGAATGCAGCAGAGATTGGCATCAGGTAATGTCAGGGCACTACTGTCTACAGCAGGGGTCTCCAAACTTTCTAAACAAAGGGCCAGTTTACTGTCCTTCAGACATAAGGGGGGCCGGACTGTGGCCATTGGGAGTAGAAAAGGTCCCTAAGTCAGTGGCAATAACTAATGCCCCATCTTTGGTGCAATTGAGATGAATAGCGCTCTATTGTTGGTGTCATTGGGAGGAATTGTGCTCCATCATTGGTGTCATTGGGCCCCATTGTTGGTGCCATTGGGAGGAATTATGCCTCTTCATTGGTGTCAATGGGGGGAATTATGTCCCACTGTTGGTATCAGTGGATGAAAATAGTGCCCCAAGGGCCAGATAAAAGCAAGCAAAGAGCCGCATCTGGCCCTCGGGCCGCAGTTTGGAGACCACTGGTCTACAGCATTCTACTTTGAGCCTAAGACAGTGGGCAGGCCCTTAAAACTCTTGGCTTACATAAATTGGGTTGAATGAAGTTTGGCCAGAATCCCTTAGCATCTGAGTCTGCAAGGGACAATATAGAGAATAGGTGAATATTGCAACCAGAGCTGCGTTTTTATTTCTAAGTGCTGCTGAGGATTTATTTTTGGGTTTTGTTTCCCAAGTTGGGCTTTAAGAGTCACAGACCCACAGAAAGCATGCACTGAATAAATGTCATCATTTCTTATCTTTATACAAGAAATCCACATGACAGCCAGGCAACTAACATTCTTATAAAGAAAGGTGAACTGTCGCTTCCTGATATAATTCTGTGTATTTATGAACGCACCTCCACTACTTTTGGCCAGTGCAATACTTGCCTGTGTTAAAAGCTTTCTTCAGTTCACATTTAAATTAATCCCCTCAAGATGTAGAGGTTCAAGAGTGAAACATGACTCATCTTTGCACATTATTTACTGCCTCAGTTAGAAGGTCAGTCAACATTCTCGTTATTCTCATCTATTTGTTGCTGAACACCAGCCTTGATTACAAGTGGGTTTTAAACTGCAGCGCTATAAATATCTTTTTTAGTGATCCTCACGACACATTTTTTTTTCAAGACTGGGTCACTAGTGTGTATATATCAATACACATGTGACGGGAGTCACTTTGGGCAGGGGGGCTGGTGGAACCCAGCTTATCTTAGAGAGCTCTGGAAACTCCTTGTCCAGCTCCCCCGGCCCCTCCTATGTATAAGTCACCCTGTGTCTATTAGGGGCACAGGGTGACCGAGAACCCCCGTTGGGTCTGCACTAACCCGACTCACCGTACAACCACACCGGACTCAGCATTTCCTTTTACCCCTGTTATGCAGGGTCTTATATGTGTGTTTTTTGTTAAAATAATGAAGGGGGCTCTTTCACTTTGGACAATAATATTTCAAAACAATATCCCTCAAGAAAATATCAAGATAAATTCCTCCTTTCCAACCGCTAGAATATTGTATAAGCTCGGTCTCATAAATTGTTGTATACTTTTTACTAGATCGTTTGAGGTGTGGCTGTATCCCATTGTTCTATTGTGTGTGTCTGCCTTGGGAGCAACCTATTATGGGATGTATATGTCTATGTGGATTACCTGTGAGAGAGGAGGGGGGGGATTTCTGCAGCAGCCCCTCCCAAAGATGGTCTACTATTGGAAAGTTGAATACACCTGTGTCATGCTACTGGAGGAGGTAACGTTTACCCTGCCCTATGTCATTATGCAAAAAAGGGGGATTGCCCCCTGAGTGTATATCTCTGTGTGCCTGTGTTTGAATAAAGAGTCTGATGTTTTCACCCTACACTAATGCTTTAGCAAGTAAATGGGTGGGCTAAGGAACCTTGGATCGTGCTGGTACCGGACAAAGGAAGCCTGTACGGCGGACAGAATCATCTTGGATACGGGGGTCCGTGACAACACATATACAGGAAAATTATTTTAATTATTGCTTTCAGTCATTTATGTTAATGTACATGTGCTTTTTGAGCATTATGAGTATTATTCATCTTTTTGGAGGAAAACAATGCACATAATATGTGCTATGAACATAAATATTAGAGTAGCTAATTGGTGTCCTAAGAGGCCTTTATCCTATTGTACTTACCAAAAGGTCCATCCAAAAAGAGCATTTTCATGAATCACCACAATATTTTTGGCAGTTTAGATGTGGCATTGTATTTTTGGGAACAGGTACTTTCGGCACTATTTTATAACCTAAAAAAATAAAATTATCGTAGCAGAATATGCACATATTCAGTTGTGACTTCAACATAACCCTTGAGTTTTACCCATAAAGGTAAAGAACAGGTGTAATTTTACAACACATACCGTAAGTTCCTGTCGTATATCGAAACAGGAAGCCACTCTGTAAGTACCTCTGCAATTTTATATTTGCTTTAACATTGAGCCTATCTGCCGTCTGCACTGTGCAAAAAAAAACTGTAGAGAACAGCTATCTGTTTTTAATAGCAACAGCCATGAATAATATCTATTTATAAGTTTAGTAAAGCCCTGTCCATACACTTCGTGTAAGTTTAAACAGCTAGTTGTGGAAAGTTAGGTGGCCCACCTTTTGCACAAAATATTATTGATGCTTATGAGGAAGCCGTCTATTGTACGACCCAACAGTTGGTTGCCTATCCATAGAAATGAGTGGGATTTGTCCATGCATGTGCAGAAGACTATAGGTTCAGCCAGGACAGTCTCCAGGGGTGGCTGTGCAGTTTCCTGAGGGCCTCACAATATAAAACTGCAGAGGTATTTACAGTTTAGTTACAGTTTAGGTGGCTTCCTGCTTGGATATAATACAAGAATTTATGTGTTGTAAATTTACAACTGCTCTTTACCCTTAGGGAATAGAGTCAGAGGTTATGTTGCAATCACAACTGAAAATGTATTTATTCTGCTGTGATAATTTAAATTTTTTAGGTTACAGATTAGATGGTGTCAAAAGTGCTTGTCTGTGTCCAAAAATACGATGCCAAATCTAAACTGGCAAGATGTAGTTGTTCAAAAAAATGCCCGTTTTGGATGGACCTTTTGGTAACTGCGTTTCTCCACGAGCCACTCAGCGTGAATGTGCCAGAATCACGAATTTCTGAGTATAAGATCTGGAAGGGGAAATTATTTAAATAATAAATCATTTTAAAAAGTATAGGTTAGAAAAGGCAGTAGGTAACAGATTGTATTTGCAAATTTTCTTGGTTATCCTGGGTATATTACAAGAGTTAAGGAGTTTTATAAGAACAGCTATTCTTTAACCTTACCCCCAAAGATAACTCTTAATTAAACAAACCCCTTAAACCTATTTTTTCCCTAAACTTCCACCTAGCCTCAAAGCCTAGCCCTAAAACAGACTCACTTCTAAATCTCAACTTGAGATATGAACCAGGGTCAGTGGCTTAAAGGAGTTGTAAAGTCTCAGGGTTTTTCACCTTAATGCATTCTAAGGTGAAAAACCTTCTGTGCTGCATCTGCCCCCCAGAGCCCCCCTTTTTCTTACCTGAACCCGGACGTTTCAGTGATGAGCACGAGCCCAGCAGCTCCAGCCGCTGTCTTGGGTCCTCATTGATTGATAGCAGCATTGGAGCCATTGGATCCTGCTGCTGTCAATCAAATCCAGTGACACGAGGGGCGGGGCTGAGTTCTGCTGTCTGTGTGAATGGATGCAGCAGCAGGACTCGGGAGCGCGCCCGCACGGGTGCCCCCATGAAAATCGCCTCTCCGTGGGGACACTCGCTGAAGAAGAGGAGCCAGGAGCACCTCCGGGGGACCCCAGAAAAGGAGGACCCTTGCACAGAGCAAGTAAGTATGACATGTTTGTTATTTTTATTTTTTTAAATTAACCTTTACAATCACTTTAAAGCAAGTAGGTCAGCAAAACAGCTGGGCAGCTACTCTAACCCAGTGTTTCTCAACCAGGGTTCCATTAAACGCTAGGTTCCTCCTGAGATTTCTAGGGCTTCCTTGAGCAGTGAAAGCTAGGTTCCTCCTGAGATTGCTAGGGGTTCCTTGAGCAGCGAACGCTCGGTTCCTCCTGAGATTGCTAGGGGTTCCTTGAGCAGTGAAAGCTAGGTTCCTCCTGAGATTGCTAGGGGTTCCTTAAACAGTGAACGCTAGGTTTCTCCTGAGATTGCTAGGGGTTCCTTGAGCAGTGAACGCTAGGTTCCTCCTGAGATTTCTAGGGGTTCCTTGAGCAGTGAACGCTTGGTTCCTCCTGAGATTGCTAGGGGTTCCTTGAGCAGTGAACGCTAGGTTCCTCCTGAGATTGCTAGGGGTTCCTTGAGCAGTGAACGCTAGGTTCCTCCTGAGATTGCTAGGGGTTCCTTGAGCAGTGAACGCTTGGTTCCTCCTGAGATTGCTAGGGGTTCCTTGAGCAGTGAACGCTAGGTTCCTTCTGAGATTGCTAGGGGTTCCTTGAGCAGTGAACGCTAGGTTCCTTCTGAGATTGCTAGGGGTTTCTTGAGCAGTGAACAGTAGGTTACTCCTGAGATTGCTAGGGGTTCCTTGAGCAGTGAACGCTAGGTTACTCCTGAGATTGCTAGGGGTTTCTTGAGCAGCGAACGCTAGGTTCCTCCTGAGATTGCTATGGGTTCCTTGAGCAGTGAGCAATGGCAAATGACCACCCAGCTACACTGCCCAGCAGGCTGGGGGGCAATTTTCCACTAATCACCAACATAAGAGGTCACTTGTTGTTATAGGTCTCCACAATTTTTACTGTCTTTTTTTTCTGAAGTTGTTTCTCACTTCAAGAAGATTATTAAAAACTATTTTGTAGGGAGTTAATAACCAAATTATATGCCCTGGGTGTCAAATACGCTAGTATACCGGTTACCGATACTTATTTTTTATGTAATGTGACAGTTTTCAAAGCACAATACAGACTAATGATATTTTCTGGCACTGATTAAGCAGCGCTGATGAGCACTGATAGGATTGGGTGGCACTGATGGTCACTGATACGCAGCACTGATGAGCACTGATTGGTGGCACTGATAGGATTAGCACTGATGTTGTAAAGCGCTGCGCAAACTGTTGGCGCTATATAAATCCTGTATAATAATAATAATAATTAGGTGGCACTGATGGGCACTAATATGCAGCACTGATGAGCACTGATTATGCAGCAGTGATAGGATTAGGTGGCACTGATGGGAACTAATATTCAGCATTCATGAGCACTGATAGGTGGCACTTATGGGCACTGATAGGTGGCACTGATGGGCACTGAAATGCAGCACTGATTGGTAATTGCTGGCCTGGCATAAATGATGAGAGGAAAGGAAGGATTCTTAAATGCTATATAACATATAGCATTGCAAAATCCTTCCTTTCCTCTCATCATTCATGTCATTTATCATATAGTATATGCTGCGTCGCCCATTTTGGTACACTTTGTACTTAGCCGCAGTAAGCAGCAGCGGACATCTTGTTACACCCAGCCCGAACTATATGGGCTGGGTGTAACAAGCTGTCCGCTGCTGGCTTACTGCGGCCGAGTGCAGGGTGTATCAAGATGGGGGTCGGATGTTCAACCTCTGACTGAGACACGGAACGTCACTTCCTTTACCGCATGTGAAGGCTCTGGTCACCGATTCTGATGGAACGTGCGGCTGCGCCCTGCACCCCTGCCCCGGCCAGCTTACCTAGTTCCACTGCTGCCAGCCTCTCCGCCCGCTGATTTCCGGTTGCGAGCAACGCCGCCTCATTCCCAGGTATCGGATCAGGCATCGGGAGCATTTGTGCGAGTACAAGTACTCACGCAAATGCTCGGTATTCGTACCAATACCAGGTATCGGGAAAACCCTAATTATTGTAGATAACAATCCAGGGAAGGCCATTCCACTGTATTTAGGGTTATTCCAATATAGAAGTCACCTGTGCAAATTAGAAACCCACTCCTAAGTAAACCAAACTAGCAGACTATAACCTGCTTCAGTGATCCACTGTGGGAAAACAAGCCGAAAAGTCACTTTGGTGGCATTCTGAGACGGTATTGAAGTAGACGTTGGAGTTGCCAGATAATTTAGACTCCTGAAATGTGAATGACACAAAGAATGTTGTAGAGGAATTAATACAGTGGGGATACCCTGGAGACGGGTAACTAGAAGAAGATATGTAGAACATCAAAGCAAAAGACAGAGGCAAGGCTAAGAAGAATATGGTAATTGCCGTGCGACAGGACCAGATGCTAATACCACCACCTAGTGGACATTAAGCAACCTGTTTAGTAACTGAAGATGGATACAACTCCTTGTAACTGGGGTGTGCAGATTTAGTCCCAAACTGCTATATACATCGCTCTAAAATAGTGGTTTGCAGGAGACATTTAGCATAATAAAATGCTGGAGATTTGCATAAAAAGTATGCAGTTTCATCAAGCTACATATTATATATAATTTGAAGCCTATGTACTTACTACCACTCCTCATTGACTGCAAATTTGACAGTTGCTGGGAAAAAACATTTATCCGTAAAAAACAAAACAAAAAAAAAAAACATGCAAGCATAACGCGTTATTATTTACAGAATTTATTTTTTTAAGCCAGAGTTTTCCTTTAAGCCTCTGTATTTTCGCTCTTTCTAAGTGAGAGTGAATCGATCGAATGATCCTGATGAGTAAAAAGTAGACCATAGATACTATACTGCCACGAGGCAAGGGAGATAAAACAAGAAGGGTGACAGATTCATTAAGTAAAGGGACTGTTTTAAGGGAAATAAAGTAGCGATGATCTTTAAACCGCGGGCAATTGTTTATGCCCCTTTTTGGCACCTTGGCGAAAAATATAAATTCTTGGAGGTACAAACCTTGTCCCTGCATACAGCAGCTTTGTATGTCTATGCGATGTATGTGAAAGCAGTCTACTTCCGAATTCTAACCATCTCCAGAGAGCTAGACAGAAAAGACAGAGCATGTTGAGCTGGGGGGGGGGGGGGGGGGGGATGGGAATTTTGCTGATAAGAACGTAGCCGCTAATAATTCGACAAAAGGGAAGGAATGAAATCAAAGTTTATGACAAAAAAAAAAAGATATTGCAGTGATGTTAGCGGATGGAAATTTGTATGCAGTTGTGTTTTTTTTCGGCAGGATTTTTTTTTTTTTATATGGACAACGCTATTATAAAGAATTAAATAACCAAATTAGAAGCTTTATACACCCTCTTAGATTGTAAGCTCTTATGAGCAAGGCCCTCTTAACCCTTTTGTATTGTAACTGTACTGTCTCCCTTTTTATATTGTAAACTATTGCCGCTATATAAATCCTGTATAATTATAATAATAATATACTTAGTTCTGGTTCACACTGGTACACTGTGTGATATCGCATGTGATTCGCACTACACTGCAGTGCAAATCACATGCAATGTCTGTTCGATGCGAATGCCGCCATACAGATTCTATGGTTGAATCTGCATTGCATTCGGATAAAACTCGCACAGGACCCTTTTTTTGGTCCGCACCAGAATCGGATCACATGGGTGTTCACACCCATGCCATGCAATTCCTGTCCGAATTGACAGTTCGCACTGCGATATGCATACTGATTTGGGGGTGTCATTAACTTTCTATTGACGCTCCCAGCAGTTTGCATATGGCAGTGTGAACTGACTTGTGAGTCGGGTGCGATGCAGGAACCCGCAGTGGATTCGTAGGGTTCTCGCATTGCACCAGTGAGAGCCAAGCCTTAAAGTGGTTGTAAACCCCGCTATTTTATTTTTATTTTTTTACCAACCTGCAAAACAAAGACATAATGAGCTAGTATGCTTAGCATACTAGCTCATTATGAATCACTTACCTGAGATCGAAGCCCCCGCAGCGGTGCTCGGACACCTCCGTCGCCGATGCCATCTTGCTCCCCTCTGCCTTCCGTGTATCGCCGCTCCGGCGCTGTTATTGGCCCAGGAGCGGCGATGACGTCACACGCATGCGCGCTCGGGCCGGCTAACTCCATTCAGAAATCCGGCTACTAAACCGGCCCGCTAGTGCGCATGCGCGTGACTTCAGCGGCGTCGGTTTTAAATGCAAATATCTCCTTAACCGTGTAGGTTTAGGAGATATTTCATGCACCTACAGGTAAGCATTGATCTAGGCTTATCTGTAGGTGCATGTTGTCAAAGTGGGTTTACAACCACTTTAAGCCTCATACACACAATCGGATTTTTCGACGGGAATTGTGTGATGACAGACTGTTGGCCTAAAATCCGACCGTTTGTACGCTACATCAGACAATTGTTGTCCAACTTTCCGCCGACAAATGTTAGATGGCAGGCTAATAAATTTTCCGCGGACAGCGGTCTGTTGTCAGATTTTACTATCGTGTGAACACAAGTCCGTCACACAAAAGTCCAAAGTACAAACACACATGCTCGGAATCAATGCTCACCAAACACGACCTTAGCAGAAGGTGCCCAAAGGGTGGCGCTCAAGAGCTGAAATTTCACGTAGTACGTCACTACGTTCGTGTTTTTTGGCCCGACAATTGTGTGCCGTTTGTATGCAAGACAAGTTCCTGGCCAACGCCCTTCGGACAAAAGTCTGATGCCTTGTCTGCGGAAAATCTGATCGCGTGTACCAGGCTTTATAGGTTTGGAGGTTTCTTGCTTCCTGTGTTTAAATCAGGGAAGAATAAATCCCAGAATTCTGAATTGACTTATTGACCTCTCCTACTAAAAGGCTTGTCCCTAGCTGTTGTGCAGATCCAGTGTTCAGTAGTTTCTAAGACCCCTTTCACACCCTTGCGTTAGCGATGAAGCGCTGCTTGTTTTAGCAGTGCTTTTTGGCCACATCGGGGTGCTTTTACCCCAAAGAAGGGGTTAGAAATGCCTGTGTTGCGGCGCTTTCAAAACGCTTTTCTGGCACTTCAGAAGAGCTGCCCATTTATGGGCAGCGGCGTTTTGGCAGCGGTGTATACACCACTGCCAAACCGCCCAAAAGATGCTGCTTGCAGAACTTTTCTAACATCCCGCAAGTGCACCACCCCAATGTGAAAGCACCCAGACTTTCACATTCGGGCGGCATGGGAGGCAGGTTTCAGGCTCTTTACAGGTGCTATTTCTAGCACTAAAATGTCTGAAAACTGCCTCAGTGTGAAAGGGCTCTAAGAGATTGCAGATCAAGAGTCCTGACTTCTCTCTGACATTTCTGAATTGCAAGCTTGTTCCAGGTTAGTGTCTTGGACTCCTTTCACACTGGGGCCGCCCGTGCGTTAGCGGTAAAGCACTGCTCGTTTTAGCAGCGCTTTACCGCTGTTTAAGCATGATTATTCAGCTGCTAATGGGGGCCTTTTAACCCCAAGGGGTCAAAAATGCCCATGTTGCAGGGCTTCCGAAGCACTTTTCATTCATTTTTAATGTCCCGCAAGTGCACCGCCCCAGTGTGAAAGCACTCAGGCAGATTTAAAGGGACGTACCTGTACGCCAATCTGCCTGCGCGTGCCATTCTGCTGACGTACATCTGCGTACGACAGTCGGCAAGTGGTTAAAGTGTTACTAAACCCTGGACCCTGCATTCACTATATCTGGTCTCCCACAATATACAGAACATTGAAATGCAATTATTTTAGTAAACATAAACTGCTACATACCTTTTCTCATCAGCAGTATATAGCAGTCCTGTGACTTCTATCAGTGTCTGGTTAAAGCTTTTAGGAGGAGTTTTCATTTGACTGTCCTATGAGGCTGCAGGACCCCTGATCCTCTCTGTACAGTGCTGATTGACCCTGTGCTGATCACATGCACCCTCCCAAGAAAGAAAAAAAACTCTAGCAATACACACCAAACTGAGCATGTGCAGAGTGACTCCAAAGACTCTGTCTTACCAGGAGATTGTTAAAGGACAGTGGAAGAAGGGGAGGATCAGAGAAGACAGGATCAAACAGCCTTTTTACACAATGCAGAGGATTAACTCATTAGGTACCACACTGAGAATAACAAGCATGCTTTACTGCATATACAGACTGATTTTACTGTTGTGGGTGTAGTAACACTTTAACATGTCTTTAAGAAGTGGGTATGGACTAAATGTTAGGTTCTTTCACACAGTCGTGGTTTGCTCTGTTCAGCAAGGGATCCATGTGCAGATCCTCTGCTAAATTGAAGAAGAATAGGACAGATGACAGTTTTGTGACACCCATGCCTGTTCAGTTTTGTGTCCGCAATTTGAAAGTGGAGTGTGGTGGACCTGTGTTGGATCTATAGTCTGCTGTATGGAAATGAACTTGTGTTCTTTTTCAATCTTTCACATTTAGGTTTGGAAAAATGGAAAACGATACCGCCTGGACCTGGAAAGTCACGGAGTTAGGCGGATGTAAACAGACACACGTCTGTTTACATTCACCTCCATATTAACCTGCATTAGGCTTTTAATAAGTTGTGCCTACAAAGCTGTCAGGCAGACCTGATTGGTCAATTTGTGTGAAAGGGGCACATTCAAATTAAATTAGTTTACTTAATGACAAGATCAAATGCTCTAATGAACCATTTTTCAGAATCTCTATACAAACGTTAAAATGAAATTCTACTGGCATACGGCCAGCTGAATGTCTAATTCCAAACATATAAAGTAACAGCCTTACTAGAGACAGTATACGCTGTCAGGGTATACGTTATACTTCATTTTTCATACCTTTGGTGCAGGCAGGAGCTATCTTATCTTTAAATATGTCATAGCAGAGAATAGTTGCACCCTTGCCTCTTTCAGGAGACTGCAAATCGCAATTATCAGCTTTGACAAAGTTATTACTCGTCTAGGACCTTTGGAAGGAATGGACAGAAGGTAAGATTAAAGGAAGGATATGAGAGTTTATGATTCTTTCACCCTGGTATAGCTTTTACAGGGGTGTGGAAATAGAAAAAAAATACTTGTCCAAGGGACTATATTGGAGTTCCAATCTACTTGTCCCTCATGACATTCTAATTGTTCTGATAATTTTTTTTTTTTTTTTAACCAAAACCGTATTTAACCTACTAGGCACTTTTGCCCCATTCCTGCCCAGGCCAATTTTCAGCTTTCAGCGCTGTCACACATTGAGTGACAATTGCACGGTCATGCAACACTGTACCCATATGAAATTTTAAAGAAAAAAATTCTCCCTTACTGATGTGCGCTGATGAGGCTGCACTGATGGGCACTGATGGGCACTGATAGATAGACTGCACTGATGAGGTGGCACTGATGAGCACTGATAGGTGCCACTGATGGGTACTGGTAGGCAGCACTGATAGATGGCACTGGTAGGCAGCACTGATAAGTGACAAGACAAAAACAGAATGGCGCACGAGAGGGCACCGAAACACACTGATAAAACAACTAAGACCCCTTTCACACTCAGGCGCTATAACGCTAAAAATAGCGCCTGCAAAGCGCCCTGAAAGAGCCGCTGCTGTCTCTCCAATGTGAAAGCCCCGAGGGCTTTCACACTGGAGCGGTGCGCTAGCAGGACGGTAAAAAAAGTCCTGCTAGCAGCATCTTTGGAGCGGTGAAGGAGCAGTGTGTATACCGCTCCTCCACCGCTCCTGCCCATTGAAATGAATGGGCACCGCGGCTATACCACTGGCAAAGCGCCGCTTTAGCGCTGTCAACCCTTTCTCGGCCACTAGCAGGGGGGTAAAAGTGCAGCGAAATTGACGGTAAAGTGCCGCTAAAAATAACGGCGCTTTACCGCCGACGCATCCACCACCCCAGTGTGAATGGGGCCTAAAAGTCAAAGTCCAGGAAGTATACGTATGCAACATTAGTGGCAGCTCCCTTGAGAGCACAGCAGTCTCTGGAAGAAGAATGGGAGAAAAGCAAGGTGCGCCAAAAACTAAGTGCAGCAGAATATGCAACGAATGGTTTATTTACTAAAAATTAGCCAAATGGCTACTCACACTTATTTAAAGATCAGTAGCCATATAACAGTATAATACTGTGGTCACTCAGTGGGTCCCCTGTGGATGGTGCTGTGTAGATGTTAACACGAGAGGAGAGGAACAACCAGCCGGACATCCGTCTTGTCATCTCAGAACCAGCATGGAACACACTCAGAGTCACATCCGAAATGATATCAGAACATTGAGATAACGTTTCAAAGCATCCGCTTCTTCGTCAGATCTAAATGTCTATTGATCTACTGATGATGGGCACTGATTGGCAGCACTGATGGGCACTGATAGGCAGCACTGATGGGCACTGATAGGCAGCACTGATGGGCACTGATAGGTAGTGGTGCAACGGATCGTCATTGATCCGTGATCCGAATGGGTCAACGTGTTCGGATCGGCACACCACGCGATCCACGGATTGAGCTCCGCTGCCTGGGCCATAGGAAAGGCCACGGCTTCGGCCTAGCTCTGGAGCGGCAGCCATCTTGGTACACCCGGCGGCGGCCTAGGTGAGCGGCGCGCTGTCGGGGAGATGTGGGGAGATGTGTATATTACAGTGGGGGAGATGTGGGGAGATGTGTATATTACAGTGGGGAGATGTGGATATTACAGTGGGGGAAATGTGGATATTAGTAATACCCCCCACTGTAATATTCACATCTCCCCCACTGATCCGAGGAACGATCTGAGCCGTGAGTTTTTTGATCCGTTGCACCCCTACTGATAGGTGGCACTGGTGGACACTGATTAGCAGTACTGATGGTCACTGATAGGTGGCACTGATTAGCAGCACTGGTAGGCACTGATTAGCAGCACTGGTCGGCAATGTTGGGACAAATGTCACTTTAACCGAAGCCGGCTATCGGCTTTCCTCTTTTCTCCTCATGCTGTCAGCGCGAGGAATAAAAAAGCTGGTAACAGGCTTCTGTTTACATCCTGTGATCAGCTGTCATTAGCTGACAGCTGAGCACGTTATAAAGGGCTGCTGTCATTGGCCCTTTACCCTGATCTGTGATTGCCACCCACGAGCATGGGACGATGTCCATGGACAGCTTCCTGGCATTTTAAGCCGGTGCTGTAGCTGTCTTTTGGCTATTGCGCAGGCGGGAAGGGGTTAACTACGGTCTAATTTTTACATAAAAAGCCACAGTTGTCTAGATTTTTACATAAAAAGCCATAATTTACTTAAACATCATTTATGGCTTTTATTTTATAATTTTAATAAAAATACTACTGAATGGGAAAGTTTTATCACTAGGGATTTTCAATGGCTGTCTGTCCCTTTAAACCTTAAAATGGCATTACCAGGATGGAAAATATGAAGGGTTGATGTTTTTTTATTAGACAGAGGTGTAACCACACTCGGGGACTGGCAGGGAGGGGAGAGACCTTGCAGTGTGACAAGCACTGATTGGGTGTTTCTCAGGAAAGGGGAGTGTTGGGCTCTCTTAACACTCAGCAGAAGCGCATCTGCTGAGCAAGTAAAGAAGGCGCCAGCCCCAGTGAGAAAAAAAAACAACTTTATTCATTCATTTTTTTTTTCATTTTTTTTTTGTTTTGTTTACTTGACACTCATGCGAGATCTGTCTCTGTTTCTCCCCATCTAGGTCCCAGGTTTCTGATGAGAAATGCCCCTTGTCGAATAATGCCCGCCCTGTACATCGCAAGCGCAGCGATTGCGTAGTACGGAGCCGCCGAACATTGGAATACATTCCCGATGCTCGTGAAAGTCTGGAAGGGGCGGACTTGTTCATGATGGGAGCATGTGAGGGGCGAATGGCAACAGTAGGGGGCGTATTTTGTAATGATGGGCAGTGCTGTATATTTGTTTAGGTGATGTGTTTGAGTTTTGTGACAAATTCCGCCCCCCTCTTAACAGCACTGCCCATCCGCCCCTCACACACTCCCATCATGAATACATCCGCTCCTTGCAGAGTTGCACGAGCTTCGGGAGCATGCAGGAGCGTGTGGCACAATGTCGTCTTTTGTGTACAGCTGATCCAAATGAAGATGTTCGGACGCTTTCGGCGGCTCCGTACTGCACAAGCGCTGCGCCTGCGCAGTACCGGGCGGGCGGGCATTATTCGACGGGGGGCATTTCTTGCCACAAAACTGGCAGTGCAATTGTAATGCAAAGTGGTTTTGCCTTTCGTAAATAACCCCCTAGTGTGCACTTGGCTGAGAAATCTTCATTTCAGTTAGTGTCTTGGCATTGCAGGAAACCTTCCATGCTATCATGCATGGTTACACAATCTTATGAGCTTCTATTTTAGGCGAACATCTTAGGCGATTTGTCATGTATCTAACTCACAACTGAAGCATGACCATGCTGAAGATCTCCAATAATTCTCCAAGTGAGCTTCTTTCGGAAAAAGGAAGCTGGTCTTCCTAGCACAAATGTAATCCGTTTGCACGGTCTTTTCACTATGGAGGTTACTGTTACTTATAAAATGCTATTAGATTGTCTAATTGTAACAGCTGGGGAAAAAAACAGTACATGTGCCATAACTCTAGACTCCAGTTCCCGTATCATCACTGGTGTCTATGCAGGGCAAATGGGACAATGTACATGCACCTAGCAGTTGTTGAATGTGGTACTACGTAGATATCCACCATTTACAACCCTCCAGATCTGGATAAGTTTATCTGATATTATTATTACAAGCATGTATATAGCAGCGACAATTTACACAGCGCTTTACATACTACACATTTACATTAGTCCCTCAAGGAGCTTACAATCTGCTTTGGAAAGCAACTTGTGGTAATAGCATGTGCCTATACCATCCTGTGCCTAAACAAAAGAAAAACAAGCGTGCCATTGGCCCCCTCTCAGCAGTTGATCACACCATGGCTTTTGATCCTTCAACAATCTGAATTCTGAACAGCAAGCTTTCGAACTGCCTTTAGACCCCTTTCACACTGAGCTGCCCATAGCGTCAGCGGTAAAACGCCGCTATTTTTACCGCCGACTCTATGGGCGGATTTGCGGCGCATTTTGGCAAGAGCGGTAAACACACCGCTCCAAAGATGCGGCTAGCAGGACTTTTTTTACCGTCCTGCTAGCGCAACGCTCCAGTGTGAAAGCCCTCGGGCTTTCACACTGGAGACAATGGAGCAGCTGTTCGAGGGCGGATTGCAGGTGCTATTTTTAACACTATAGAACCTGCAATACGCCCTCAGTGTGAAAGGGGTCTTACACGCACATGAACTTTAATTGCATCCCACTCTTAGTCCATAGGGTTCAATACTGAGTTGGCCCACCCTTTGCAGCTTCAACTCGTCTGGGAAGGCTGTCCACAAGGTTTAGGAATGTGTCTATGGGAATGTTTGACCATTCTTCCAGAAGTGCATTTGTAAGGTCAGTCACTGATGTGGACAAGAAGGCCTGGCTCACAGTCTCCTCTCTAATTCATCCTAAAGGTGTTCTATCGGGTTGAGATCAGTTCCTCCACCCCAAACTCGCTCATCCATGTCTTTATGGACCTTGCTTTGTTCCATGGTCCTAATCATTTGGTGGAGGGGGGAAATATGGTGTAGGGTTGTTTTTCAGGAGTTGGGCTTGGCTCCTTAGTTCCAGTGAAGAGAACACTTAAGGCGTCAGCATACCAAGACATTTTGGACAATTTCATGCTCCCAACTATGTGGGAACAGTTTGGGGGTGGCCTCTTCCTGTTCCAACATGACTGTGCACCAGTGCACAAAGCAAGGTCCAACAAAGACATGGATGAGTGAGTTTGGGGTGGAATCCTGACTTTAACCGGATAGAACACCTCTGGGATGAATTAGAGCAGAGACTGCGAGCCAGGTCTTCTCGTCCAAAATCTGTGCCTGACCTCAAAAATGTGCTTCTGGAAGAAGGGTCAAACATTCTCATAGACACCATAGACTAAACCTTGTGGACAGTCTTCCCAGAAGAGTTGAAGCTGTTATAGCTGCAAAGGGTGGACCAACTCAATATTGAACCCTACGGACTAAGACTGGGATGTCATTAAAGTTCATGTGCATGTAAAGGTAGGCGTTCCAATACTTTTGGTAATATAGGGGTTGATTTACTAAAGGCAAATAGGCTGTGAACTTTGCAAAGTGCAGTTGCACTCTACAAGAGCAGTTGTTCCAGAGCTTAGTAAATGCGCAGAAGCTCTGCTGACTTCCATCATCCAATCCTGTGCAAGCAAAAATGCTTTTTTTTTATTTACATTGCACGTGATTGGGTATTTTTTGCAAAGTGAAACTTCACCTCATTTACTAAGCTCTGGAGCAACTGCACTAGCAGAGCGCAACTGCAAAGTGCACAGCCTATTTGTCTTTAGTAAATCACCCCTAAGTGTATATGTAGTGTGTAGCAAGCCAAGAGTTCTATTATTTTTCTCCTTTCTCCATCTTTCCTTTTTTCTCTCTTTCATTTGGTGAATCACTGTACAACTGTCAACCTACTGAAAAGCTAACGCAGGCGTATGTGACAGAAGGATTTCGAAAATCCAGGAGTTGCATGTTCCTAGGGCTTTGTGGTATCACAGTTCACACAGAAGTATCTAAATTAAAAGTGAAGCTCTACCTCCTACCCCTAGTATACAGTAACTATGACAGCCATGGCTTTGCTAAAAGCTGAATTTCATGTTTCCCTATAATTCTGGCTTCACTGAACCCGAAATGGATTCTCTATATCAGTGGTTCTCAACCCTGTCCTCAAGTACCCCCAACATGCCATGTTTTAGTAATTTCTCTTAGATAAAATAGCTGTCCAAAATACCAAGCCATTGACTCTGATTTAAAGCACCTGTGCAAGATAAAGGAAAACCTGCAAACATGGCCTGTTGGGTGAGGACAGGGTTGAGAACCACTACTCTATATGAATATATGGTGATTGCACTACAAAAGGAGCATCCAGAAATGTTTACTTCCAGGACAGTCTTGCCATTCACAGTCAGTAGTAAACACTCACTGGAGGATCAAACCCCTCTTCTTCTGGTCTACTCCTGATCTGCAGTATTACTTAGTCAGTGGAAGACTGGTTGTCTCCTTCTCACACCTTTGTGTACGCACAGGTACAGCATTCAGAAGCAGTACACATCAGTACAAGAACAATCTTAGAAGCACGCTATATTGAACCTAGGCTGCAGCTTTGGTTTATATTAAGATTGCAGCCACTGTTGTCTTTAGCAGCCCCCCCCCCCCACTACCACTTGTTTAAGGTTGTACATTATCAACCTATGCTTGTGTACAAATTCATCTTAGACTGGATCTAAATTATTTTAGATTTTTGTCTGGTACTATGAGTTACTGCACTTTTGAATGAAAGCTTAAAGGGGTTGTAAAGGTTTGTTTTTTATTTTCTAAATAGGTTCCTTTAAGCTAGTGCATTGTTGGTTCACTTACCTTTTCCTTCGATTTCCCTTCTAAATGTTTTTTTTCTTTGTCTGAATTTCTCACTTCCTGTTCCTCCTCAGTAAGCTTGCCCCCATCATCCGAGCCGTTCTGGCTGGGGGTTAGTCAGCGTGCTCACCCCCTCCCTTGGAACTACATCCCTGCGGGGAGACGCTGTGAACGTTCACAGTGTCTCTCCGTCACAGCGTCTCCCTGCAGGGATGTAGTCCCAAGGGAGGGGGTGAACACGCTGACTAACCCCCAGCCAGAACGGCTCGGATGATGGCGGCAAGCTTACTGAGGAGGAACAGGAAGTGAGAAATTCAGACAAAGAAAAAAAACATTTAGAAGGGAAATTGAAGGAAAAGGTAAGTGAACCAACAATGCACTAGCTTAAAGGAACTTATTTAGAAAATAAAAAACGAATCTTTACAACCCCTTTAAAAAGATATATGATAGCCGCTGCTGTTGAGGCAATCAGAGTGACAGAGGTCACCTAAAGTCTGACAGCTGCTGGCCTGTTGAATTGCTTACCTGCTTTCTTCTGACTGTGAGGTTGTGTAGTTGACTAGACTAGTAGCTTCTCTCCAATTTTGGGTGACCTCGGACACTCAAGTTCAAATGTCAAGCAGAAGCAAATTAAGTAAAGTGAAATGTAAAAAAGTAAGCCTGTATAATCATATTAAACATTATGTGAATGTTCAGATTTTATTGCATGCAATCAAAGTGGAGCTATGGGGCAAAATCAAAAATGATATACCGTATATACTCGAGTATAAGCCGACCCGAGTATAATCCGAGGCACCTAATTTTACCACAAAAAACTGGGAAAACGTATTGACTCGCATAAGCCTAGGGTGAGAAATGCAGCAGCTACTGTAAGTGGAAAAGAGGGTCAACAATGCCCATTTGCAGCCTCACTGTGCCCATTTGCAGCCTCACTGTGCCCATCTGCAGCCTCACTGTGCCCATTTGCAGCCTCAATGTGCCCATTTGCAGCCTCACTGTTCCCATATGCATGCCTCACTGTGCCCATATGCATGCCTCACTGTGCCCATATGCATGCCTCACTGTGCCCAAGTTACTTGGCAAAGACTGATCATTTTTTAAATATGGGCACAGCATTGGCCCTGTGCCAATCCAGTGGTACTATTCCAGTCATTAACGAGTCCCTAAAAATGAGAAACAATGGCTTTGATTCAAATGACATTGCTATCTAAATTTTATTAACACCAAATAAAGGTATTTTTTAAAGTTATCTTCACACAAATTGGTGATTCATTTATGGGTGGATACTAATGCATTCACCCACATCAGACAGTAAGCATTGATATGTTGGTCCTTCACTTCTCACCTGACCATTTATTTCTCACTTCTTTTTGCCTGCATTCTTTATAAAATAATTCAAATTTATTATCCCAAAATATATTGAGACACCTTTATTAATGGCTGCAGCATAGTCCTGTCTAGCAGGGGAGGGGACCTGATCTATCTGTGTTGCAGTTTCACTTTAACTTACAGGTGCCCTGAGACTGGGCAGTAAAATGATGCTTTAAAGAATTACACGTCTTAATTGCAAAATTAACTGAATTCCTTCCTTCAATAATGTCCTTATTTAATAAAGAGTTTTTATTCCTATGTGGTAATTGTTTGTTATTCTCAGAAACCGAATGAAATGAATCTTGTGCTGGTCTGCCTTTTGTGTTTGGGTGCTATGTATTATGGATAATGGATAGGAAAATGAAGTGAGGATTATGGGTAACTTGGATGTGGCTGCATTTATTTGATATTTTGGGGCTTTTTTTTATTTATTTTCATCTGGCTATTCTGCCTGTAACACACTTTTTGTTCTAAAGTGACAACACTCACTCATTGTAAGAAGCCTGGGCTGCTTGTACCCCCTCCGCTCCTGATCTCCATAACCTTGAGGGAGGTGTTCTGTAGTTCAAAGATGACTAAGGCAGGGCTGATAACACTGCTTGTGCTTGCATAAACAGAGTGCACAGGAAGTTAGGAGTACAATACATTTTTGACAGGTATTTTTCTGTACTTGCTGTACAAAAGATACAAAACTTGGGGCATCTATTGAACACAAATACAGATTTTTGTTTTTTCTTATTTTTCATAGATATATGTTAATTTTTTTTACCCTTTTCACACTGACAGTGACATACATGCGTTTATAAACGTTTATAGGGCATTTCTCAACACATATAAATGCATGGTTTTGGTATATATTCACACTACGTTTAGGTGCATTCTGTTTAGCTTTGTTTAGAGAAAATAGAAAAACGTTTGAAAGGCATTATCTAGACCAGGGGTCTCCAAACTTTCTAAATAAAGGGCCGGTTTATTGTCCTTCAGACTTTAGGGGAGCCGGACTGTGGCCAGCAGGAGTGTAAATTTTTCTGGCATCAGTGAGAACAAACATCACCCCATTTGGTATCAGAGGGAGGAATAGTGCCCTATGGTTGGTATCATTGGGAAGGAAAGTGCCCCATTTTTAATGTCAGTGGGAGAAATGGTGCCTCATTGTTGATGTCAATTTGCAGAATTGTGTCTTGTATCGGTGGGAGGAATAGTGCTCCAAGGGTCGGGTTCAGGCAAGCAAAGGGCCGCATCTGGCCCCCGGGCCGCAGTTTGGAGACCACTGATCTAGGCTAAACATATCAGGAGTAAAAATCTTTAGATCGTTTTTTGTCTACCATATACATTTGCATTGTTAAATGTTATAATTTTGCTGATTCTGATTTTTTTCTTTATCTTTCTTTTTAGAATTCCATCAGACATAACCTTTCCCTACACACACGTTTTATCCGTGTTCAGAATGAGGGAACTGGAAAAAGTTCTTGGTGGATGCTAAATCCCGAAGGTGGAAAGACTGGAAAAACTCCACGTAGGAGAGCAGCATCAATTGACAGTGCAAGTGGAAAATTTCTAAGAATAAAAGGCAAAGCTGGAAAGAAGAAGCAGCAAGCGCAAACTGCACCAGAGCAGACAGAAGGCAGTCCTGCTTCCCAACAAGCAAAATGGTCTGAAAGTCCAGCTTCTCATACAAGCGATGATTTTGAGGTATGGGCAGAGTTCCATAATCGAGCCAATCCTGTGGCAGGAAACATGAGTGGAAGACTTTCACCTATCTTGGGTAATGATGAGCCCGATGAACTAGAGGATGATGAGGTGACACCCTCATCACCTCTTATGTATCCAAGCCCATCTAGTGCTCTGTCGCCCAGTGCTCATTGTTCAGTTGAAATGCCAAGGCTTGCAGAAATGAGTGGTTCTATTGGTCTGGGTGAGGGGCTTTCAGATCATTTATTAGACGAGTTGCAGGATGGTTACAGTGTAAACTCTGCTACTTCCTTGCGCCAACGGAGCCCTGGGTTCTCCTTCACCTCCAAGTGCCCACCGTTAAGCAACACGTCAAATGCATTTTGCGGCACCATATACAGTCAGCCAACAATGGGCATGATGAGAAGATTACCAATGCAGACAATCCAAGAGAACAAACAAGCTACTTTCTCACCTGGAAGCACCTACAGGAATTCTTCCCTCCAGGATCTTCTCACATCAATGTCCTATGGACATAAAGAAGCCATTTCGCAGACTGATCCAGGTTTAGCTTCTACGATGGGACCACAACGCAATCACAGGCAGAACACAGGCATGCTAAACAACTGTGACTCAGGGTCCATACCCTACTCTACCAGTTTAATAAAGAGCCACAATTTGTACCACCCATCCACTCTAAACCATCACTGCTCTGTTAATAACAGTGCCTTAGCTAGCTTAAGTGGACTGGTAAATTCAGAATCATGCAGCTTGTCCTCAGTTCCACATCATTCCTATTTCAGTAGTCAGAGTGCGCATGCAAACTTGCTGGAAGGGCCATACCAAGGTGTGTATCATCACCACCATCACCACCACCATCATCCCCAAGTTTGCAACCAAGACAGATTTCCACCAGATTTAGACCTGGACATGTTTAATGGTACTTTAGAGTGTGATGTGGAATCTATTATCCTCAACGACTTCATGGACAATGATGAAATGGACTTTAATTTTGACTCTGCTCTACCACCACAAGGTGGGTTTAACATGGCTGCTGCAGCACAGCCAAATCAAAGCTGGGTACAAGGTTAAAATATAACCAAGGTCCGGTCGTAATGTAAATTGTTTCCTGAAGGCAATCAAACAGATGTTTAGCATAACTAGATATTTATTTGATATACGGTACAATGTTGGTTTGGTTAAATTTTCCTGCAAAATATGAAAGACCTAGGTTTCTAGAAATGTCTCTTGTTGGATAAGGTTGTGGCTTCAATATTCTATATTATGGATGTTAGTTGAAATTCCATTTCGTTTTAATAGCAGAGCTAAAAATGAACCTCCCATAAAATGTGGAAAGAGCTATGAGAATTTGCCTTTAAGGCCTTTGTCCTTCCAAAGGGTTTGATAACATGTGTGGTATGTTTATTTTGTTGGTTTTTTTTCTATTCATAAAGGTGAAAGCTGTTCATGTTCCCAAGTTTAGTCTGAATATGATCATTAGGGTGTCTCTTTGTTTCAGAAATAAAACGTGATCGACAAGGTTCAAATGTAGACGCCTTTGATGCCCTTACCTTGTTTAATACAGTAGCATTGTACTGTTTTACCACAAATTTAAAATTACAGACAGCCTACATGTAATTTTTGTAACAAAAGATAACATTAATTCTAAATTTCTCAAAAGTAATCCTGTGCATTTAGATACAAATTATATTGGCCAATGATACCCAAACTAACAGATCATGTTTTTCAGGTGTCTTCACAGACTCATGGCCGTATAGTTCATTAAAAAATATTTATTTTAATACACCTGCTATAGGCCCCTGTTATGCCGCATACACACGATCAGAATTTCCGCCAACAAATGCTCGATGTGAGCTTTTGGTCGGATGTTCTGACCGTGTGTAGGCTCCATCGGACATTTGCTGTCAGAATTTCCGACAACAAATGTTTGAGAGCAGGGTATCCATTTTTCCGACAACAAAAGTTCTTGTCGGAAATTCCGACCGTGTGTAGTCATTTCTGATGCACAAAAGTGCTGCGCATGCTCGGAATCAATTAGACGCATGCTCGGAATGATTGTACCTAATATTTCTCGGCTCGTCGTAGTGTTGTACGTCTCCGCGTTCTTGACCATCGGAATTTCCGAGCAACATTTGTGCGACCGTGTGTATCCAAGACAAGTTTGAGCCAACATCCTTCGGGGAAAAAAAACACGGTTTTGTTGTCGGAAATTCCGATCGTGTGTACGCGGCATAGGTCTGAAAAACATGACCTGTTTTGCTGCCAATGAGGACCAGAATTTGGGAAGACTTAAGTAAGATATTGTGCTTATATCCTTGCCATACACACTATTCACAAAAGAAAGAATTACTTTTTTTAATAAGATAACATGGATCCATACCACTTTTATGAACTAACATTTTTAAACTGGATCTTAAGGGTGCCTTAGACTCAACATTTCAGTAGTGTGACAAAACAATAAAGACAAATGCACTTATGAGAAGGTTGTTCCTAGAAGTAGAGAAATGTAAAGAACCAAAGATTGTGTGATCACGTGACTGCCATATTAACTGTTAACAGTGTCAGAGATGATTGGTAATACCATTTTATGTTAAAGGGCTTTATTCTGAAAAATATGTTTTATAAGAACTGACAATTGTTCCAAATTCAGATTCAAAAATTCAGGCGCCAACTGTCAGTTTTTATCCAAAAATATGAATACTGTTAATTGTGCTGCAACACAGATAGTTTTAGTTTTTATTTAGGAGTCTCTTTCAGAATAAAGTATTACTTACTTTTAAAGTTAAACTCCAGCCATATATATATATATACAGGGCTGCTGTTAAAAATCACGGGGCCCCATACAGCCTACCTGGCAGGGCCCCCCAATAAATCAAGGCCATATTTTCACAAAAAATACACTAAATTCATTATTAGCGGACACAAACATAACAGAGAATGTGAATTAGTCCTTTTTTATTTGTTTTTTACAATTAAAAAAAATATATATATTTTCACAGTGACAGGGGGACACACGGGGGGGATTTGAAGCTGGTAGAACAGGGAGGGGAATCAGTGATCAGTGTCAGAGAAGCAATTACAGGAATGATGCCCGGATTTTGTGTCTTTCCCTACAGCAGCTGAAAGCTGGGAGAAGGGGGAAAAACTGTCTTTCAGCTGCTGCAGAGGGCATCCTTCTGTAAGGCCCCTTTCACACTGAGGCGTATTTCAGGCGTTTTTGCGCTAAAAATAGCGCAAAAATAACGCCTGAAGTACTCCTGCCCCAACATTCTCAATGTGAAAGCCCGAGGGCTTTCACACTGAGGCGGTGTGCTGGCAGGAGACAAAAAAATCTCCTGCAAGCTGCATCTTTGGAGCGGTGAAGGAGCGGTGTGTATACCGCTCCTTTACCGCTCCTTGCCATTGAAATCAATGGGACACCGCGATAATACCGCCCGCAAACCGCGGCTATAGCCGCGGTTTGCGGGTGGTATTAACCCTTTTTCGGCCGCTAGCGGGGGTTAAAACCACACCGCTAGCGGCTGAATATCGCGGTAAACACGACGGTATAGCGGCGCTGTAAATCGCGCCGCTATACCGCCACCGCATATGCCCGCCCCAGTGTGAAAGGGGCCTAACTGCCACTGCGCCAAACCACACTAATTCCCCCTGCTGTTTGGGCCCCCCTGTGTGCCTGGGCCCCCTACAGGAGGACTGGTGGTCCCCCCTATCAGCGGCCCTGTATATATATATATATATATTTAGAATGTTAAAATACCTAAATCTCTTTTTATGTTAGCCTTGTTTAAATGCTTGCAAGGCTGGAAAGAGAGGGGTATCATTGGTCTACTACATTTCCCAGTACTTTCAGAGGAAAGGTCAGTGACTGAGCTGTTTTGCATAACTGCAGTTGAGTGAGGTCACCGCACTCGTTGTGCTGTCTGGCAAGTGATGTTGGGATCACAAGACCACTGGAACAGGTAAAACGTTCACATACTCTATAAGCTCTTTTAGTCATTCCAGCAATCAAATCTTTTAAAGGAGCATGTTACACATTAAAAATGTAATCTCTGAACACTGTGACTAATAATATGCAAGTGTTTATTTCAAGTTTTATGCCGCGTACACACGATCGATTTTCTCGACGGTGAAAACACCGTCGAGAAAATCGACGGGAAAAACGAGGGAACGGCTTGGTTCCCTACACACGGCCGTTTTTCCAGAAATTTTTTTTCTTGGCCGAGAAAAACGACCGTGTGTGGGCTCCGTGGCAGTGTTTCCCTATGGGAAAACTGCCGCGGAAAAAAATGACGGGAATCATGACGAGAAAAATTAGAGCATGTTCTAATTTTTCTTGTCGTGATTAATGCCGTTTTTCCCGTTGGGTCGTTTTTCCTGTTAAAATTTTTTTTTTCATTTTTCCAGACGGGAAAAATGATCATGTGTACGCGGCATTAGTCCACGCAAAAGTAATAGGTGGGATTTCTCTGCCATATAATCTTATTCTGTTGCTGTCACCATGAAGTTATGAGTGTTATCGTCCATCTTGGGGTGCTACATATACATAATATACTGTATAATAAACTATTCAACAAGCAGAATGGGCCCCCCTCACAATGGTCATGGTAGATGAACAGATCTCAACTTAGATCTCAAGGACAGAGAATTTCCCACCAGAGTCCCCTGGAGACAAAAGGAAGTGCCCAACAACCCCCAGATGAAGAAATATAATTTTTGAGTAGATTGACCTCTTTACGATGCTTTTAAAAAATATATATATATATTCTCCGAACAACTTTTTCAGGTGGGTGAGAAACCTCAAAGGGTGTTTAATCAGTTATTTGCTAAAGAACTGGTAAAAACATTCCGGTGGAGAAAAACTAGTGGGTTGAATAGTAAGACTGCTGGACAATTGGGGGGGTCTTCTCATCTGTTAAAATAGGAGATTTAGTCATTGAATCCACAATAAGGTTAAGCTTGTGTCATCAGCTTAGAAGACCTTAATCGCTTATACTTACGCTTATACTTACTGCTATACGATTAAATTGCAACATTGTGCGATCACGGGAGATCAAGTTACACTACTAAACATCTCTTGTAGCTACCCACCCCAAAAGTAATGTTATACTCAAGCACCAAGACAAGCAAGAGAAGTGGTGTTGGAAATTTAGAGGATTTGATCTATGAAAGATGCAAAGATGATAAAGACAGATTTGCTGTTTTTATTATTCCGCTACAGGTTCGACAGTGAAAATGAGCTTGATGTGGACAACATCCCTATTTATATTGTAGTTTCAAACTTCCTAGCCTTGGTCCTTCCTACCAAAATTGATATTTCAATTGTAAGTAAAGTCTGGTATACTGTAACATTCAAATGGTTCTTGGAGTTTTCACAAATCAAGCCCTAGAGAATGGTCAAAGGTTACTATTAGTGAACACTAATTACAGTTAGAATTGCCAGGAATAGGAATTACGTTTCACCATATCAAAATCCCTAAACTTGGAGAATTTACATACATAAAATCCCTGGAAGCCCCCTTATGTTTTAAGCTTTTTTTTGCAAAAAAAACCCATTATAGTAAACTATAAAATCGCAGACTTGTCGATTGCAGTATAATTACCTCTTAATGATCACCAGACAAAACTGTACCCTAAGATTTTAACAAAATAGATAATAAAGTTAAATAAGCATATACCATGAATGATATAAAATTTAAACTTGAATGACAATAAGGTCTTTAAAGAGATAGCATAGCAACCAGTCAGTTTTTTGGGTTCTAACTTTCTTAAAGCTTATCTAAACCAAAAAAAAAAAAAACAACAATTTACTAAATTGTAGCTTACCAGTCCTTAAATATGGTGGCTGCATTCATTTTTATTTCTTGGGCTTTTTTTCTTTATTTTTAACTGGTAATCCTGCAAATCCACACTTCTTGCCTTATGGTGGCTGTACTCACTCCTCCACCGAATCAATGGAGGGATACTTGGTTGTTGTCCAATCTGGAATTCAAACATGCCTGCCTTTGTTCATCTCCATTAGGGTGCGGATGGGGAAATTATCAGTTTAAAGACGGAAGATAACATTGTTTGTGCTGTTACTTCCGCTCACAGGAAGTGACAAGAACAAGGCAAGTGCAACAGGTATTTTCTATATTTGCTAAATAATATTCTTAGTCTGAAAAATTAAAACGAATGCAACCTCTATCTAATGACTGTTAAGCTGCAATTTATTACATTTTTGTTCTTAGGTTTAGATATCTTTTAAACTAAAATATGGTAAAAATCTATTGCTAAAATCGCACGTAATGACTCTTTGCACTTCCTTGTTAAAAAGGTCTAAGGATGTCTTATTGACCCAGTTGTTCCAAATGATATTTTTTCTCATTTTAAATGTATTTATGTGTGGTCTTGAGCAACAATTATTCTTTAAATTTAAATATGTTGTTAAAACTGCTTAGGTCATAATCGCTGCACTTACCTAAATTTATTCCAACCGCCATTGAACACAAGTTGACTTCACAATTTACCAATGTTTAGTAATACTTAAGTACCCGTTTTTTATAAATTTTCTATTTATTCCTATTCTTATATTCTACAAAAGAAGGGAAAAGGATTGCAAGAAATTGAAAGCACTTGTTCTTCCAAAGAGCACAAGTCGGCAAGGGAGGTCGCCCTTATTTGCCATAACAATAAAAGGGCATTTTTACTGATAAAAAAATGCACAGTGTTTTGTAAAATGGTGCTAACTAAAGGGTTACAATGTTATGTGGTATTGACTACATATTGAACTGCATGCAGTCTGAATTGTCCAGGGACTTTTTAATGGTAGGTTTGGACTTGGTGACCTGGGCAGCTATCTAAGGGCCTGTGTCGATGTGCATTTGTTCGCACCAGATGGGTTTTTGCATTGCCATACAAGTCTAAGGGAATGCAGAACTCACTTGAAGCAGATCAGGAGTTCAGCACCAGGTCAGTCGCACCTGTCAATGAATTTTAAATGACCTCAGAAGTGTCTCGAACTGATGTTGTCAACACAAGCCCAAAGCCACAGGCCCTATTGCTTATTGATGCAAAAAAAAAAATGGGGAAAGGCAATTTTTTTTTAAAACATTGTTTAATGTAGTGACTTTTAAAATGGTGTTATCTGTTTTGAAATGTGCAGTTCATGTATGAAATTGGGGGATTCAGTTAAAAAAAAGGACACCGCATCTAATTTTCCGGCTGACCAGCTTAACCCAACGCTAACACTGGGTTACTTTGAATTGCACCAAAAAGAATTAAGATAGTATCACAATGGTGTGGTGCTGAAAATGTTGCTCATGGTAGTGCAATTGTATGGTCTATGTATTTATTTTTAGGGAAAAAGTATGTAGAAAATCTCATGTAAAAGTTAGTGTATTGATTTTTCTGGTTATTTGTTTTTCACACATAAAGTGAATATAGCCAACCTATAAACTGGCCTTAATTAGAAATGTTCCCCTTTCTCTAATAACAGCAAATTAACAACACCCCAAGATCCATCCTATTAAAGAGCTATGAAATGAAAATATGTATTTTGCCTCTATTTACAAACCTGGCTGCTTTCACACTGAGGAGTTTTTCAAGCGCTTTTGCGTAAAAAAAAGCGCCTGAAAAGCTCAAGAAAAATTGCTTCCCTTTACATTCTGTGTATGTGTTCATACTGGGGCGGTGCGCTTCTGTTGCTGTGTAAAAAAATCCTGCTTGAAGCATGCTTGGGAAGGTTAAAAAAAAGCACCTCCATATTGAAATGAATGGGAACCGCATCAAAAACGCCCCTGCTAAGCGTTTTTGGTGCAGTTTTTGAGTCACATGTCCATTAAACTGCATTAGTGGCAGTTTTGAAGTGAACCAGTGTGAAAGTGCCCTTCATGTTGTATGCCCTAAAAACTCATTACCCTTCACCTCTCCTTAGTAAGAAATAGGGCTTATTTTATTAGATTGCAGCAACGCAGTGGATATTTCTGTAGAACTTCTACAGATTTCTGCTTTTGTCAGTTTAAAGCAGTTAAGATACGATCGCTGAGCATTAATGCAGACATAGACTTCAGATCAGTCAGTCAATAGTCAGGAACAGTTCTTGACCAGATCTCTCTATCATCCATTGTGGTGCACAGCGTGGTAATAAGTATTGTAAGATTATATTGCCACCTACAGGAAAAATAGATGCTAGGCACTGAAGGCCATACACCTTGAGGCTATAACTTCTTCCACCGGCTTCAATTTCACTTGAAGCTTTAGTCAAAAAGTCAGCTCAAGGGACATTACGTAGAGCCAATGTGACTGTCCCTTGTGCTGCTGGCTGCAGATTTAGTTTAAATCTTCCATCCTCCGATGCCCCCTAATCCTCCCACTGTAGTTTTCCGGTGCATTGGAGGTTAATAGAGCCAAGGGACCTGCCATACCAAGAGTGCCAGCTATTCTTTTCCGCCCCCCTCCTCCTCCATTCATAGAAGCTGTACTATAGCTGCTATAAATGAAATATGATCTATGAATAGAGGCTGCAGACCTTTCATTCATTTGCCCATTTTCCATTCATAGATCATTTTTCATTCATGGAAGCTATAGTACAGCTTTTATGAAAGGAGGAGGGGGGTGGAAAGGGCAGAACGGTTGACACTCTTGAATGCATAGGACAGGTCCCTTGGCTTTAATGTCTTTAAAAAGGATAATGTGTTACCTTTTCTGTGTCCAGCACCGGTTCGTCCCAAGGAGATCTCTCGCCATTGTCTGGATGTGGTGAAGGCCATCGGGGTTTACCTTTCAGCCCATATTTTAGGTATACAAATTCATTATTGTCATTCCAGAAGGTCCTTAAAGAGGTTCTTTGGCTTTAAATCCATTATTTGAAATAGATTTGACAGGTGTTTGCTCAGGCACAATCAAGTGCCTCCTTATTCTATAAAAGGCTGCTCCGCTACAGCAGTGATTGCTTCTTTGTCATCAGGCCCCCACTTCTCAGATCTGTAAGGCTGCAACTTGGTCTTCTGTACATATTTTCTCTAAGTTCTATAAGGCTCAACAGATGCTTGTTTTCGTTGAAAGGTTTTACAAGCGGCAATTTAATGCTCTTGGTTTGCCTTTTGATTTTGGTCCTTTTTTCTTTTTGGGCTTATTTGCCTGTGTTAGTTTTTGTGTCTGCCCTTGGATTGAAATGCTTTTGGACATCCCTAGGTTTCCTATTACCAAGCTGTATCCCTCAATGGACGTTAGAGAAAATGGGATTTTTCAAATCACAGTAAAATCCTTTTCGCGGAGTCCATTGAGCGGCACATATTCTATTTTTCTTTCTTTTTGGCTGGGTTCACACCTATGCAAATTGGATGCGGGTTTCCCTGCATCCAATTTTCATAGCAGGAGATTATGGCCGGTTCTCTATGGAGCCGGTTCAAACATCTCCGCAGCGGCTCTGGTGCGAATTGCACAGGGGTCCTGTGCGTCTTTTGGTCTGTTTTAGGTCAGAATTCAGCCAAAATTTTGGTCTGAAATCGGACCTGAAACTGTGAATGGAGACGCAATGGACTCCTGCTGTGAGCCAGAGCATACTGCCATGTGAACCCAGCCTTAGACTGCTTGCTACAGCTGAGCAGGTATAAGGTGGGAAAGGTTATAACCAGAAGAGGGCTGGCCTTCAGTTTTTTCTGTATGTAGTGTCTATTCTTCCTGTAGGTGGCAGTATAACCTAGGTTGTTTCATTACCAAGCTGTACCCTTCGGTGGACTCCAAGAAAAAGACTTTACAGTGAGTACAAAAATCATATTTTTTGTGCTCAAAGTATAACTAAGCCTTCATCAATAAATTCATTTGTTTATGGAAGATTACTTAGATATAACCACATGCCTTTTAGCTGTCAAATTCACAGTGCCATGCTCAGTGCAGATCCTTTTCACTCCCGGTTTTTGCACGAGCCGCAAGCAAAGTTTCCAAAAGCAGCGACGATGCTGCTTTTGCTTAGGAGCCACCCAAACAAAGGAAGTTGCTGTAGATACTGCAACTGGCAGGATCAATAGGTTGAAAGAAGTAAAATACATAGAAGTTAAAAAGTATGCATAAAATGAATCAAATACATGGTATATACATTGATAATACTTTTTAAAATTAGGGGTTATATACACTTTAAGCAATTACTATATACAACTAGAGGAGTGGAAAAGATTGAAGGAACCTTCCAACACCAGCTTATCGCTGCAGAAAATAACCTGTTTGGTAAATTCCACACCTTCTCTTCAAGAGTGGTCCGCGGGTATGTTTGTAGTGCACATGGGCATGAGAATCCAACTGAGTTGGGCAACATGTCTATGGTCAGCTTTATTTCTCTTGTATACAGGGTAGTCTGCCATGAAGACTAAAGCACAATGTATCCATAGGGAAATTACTTATTTTAGGGAACGGGCACATCTTATTATTAATTTTATTAATTAATATTAATTAATATTAATGTTGTTGACTTATAATTCATGTAATGTATGCAGAAGATCTTTAAACTCTGTGCAAAAAATAAATAAAATAAAAAAAAACGTTCATACAACACAAGCTAAAAAAAAAATGTAAATCTGATTTGGCTGCAGACTTGCTGAAATGAGCTAGGTTAACCAGGCTTAAAACATTTCGGCCAGAAAGATTGTGTATCCAAGTCAAGAGGCACTTACCTAGGGAATTACATTTACCATCAAACTTCCAACCGGTTAGTCACAAACTGTACATATCGATGCTGATCAAGCGGAAATGCGTGTAGTTCAGTAAGCCATTTTCTATATGTAGCTTTGGAATCAAAGCAGAGTTACTGTACTTGAAATGGAGGAGTATAATGATCTATGTCGTGTGATTATTTGTGTTATGGCGTAATAGCCAACCTGCTTTCTCTATGTATACTGTTCCATCACATTTTTATGGTTTTCTATGTGTATAGTATGCTCTTGAAAGGCTGCATTGCCACAGCCCTTTCCCTGCTATTATTTATTAAGACTACAATGTCAGGAACAGAAGGACAAGGTAAATGCTCTAAAAGCCAAGGAACTAAGTTTACCCTAATTAAAAAATATATATTTTTTGTTCCATTGACGAGAATACATTATACATATTAAATAAGTAACTCCACTAATAATAAACTAAACAATCTGTATGATAAAATCCTTAACACTACCTAAAGACTAATTTTCAGAAATTTTATTCTAGCCCTGGAATCCTCATAAATGATGATTTCTAATTTACTGCATATATATGATTGTTTACATGTTTATTGTTATTTTTTTTTTATTATTTCTTAAACAGAATTTAATATATACAGACACATGTACATACAGAAAAAAATATATTCGGAATAATTTTTATTTTATTTGTATCTTTTTTTCTATACACTCAAAACATTTTAAGCTCAATTTTTAAGGACTGTTTTTTTTTTTTTTTTGGCCTCTGTACTAATAGTGGAGGTCTTGCAATTGTGACAAGGTACGTTTATGTATCATTCAGCATAGTTTAGGCACAGGAATTAAACAGATAAAGGGATAAACTTGAAAAGTTGCTTTTTGGTAATGCCTTCCACTATGAAGGTGATTTTTGAGGATTGTGACTAACAGGTAAGGGGGGAACCTACAAGGCTAACTCCGAAAGTGCCTTACTGCACCTGGAAATGCCATGTAGTATCTCACAGTTACAATAATGTTTTCTTTATGGGACATAGTTCCCTGTGTGATGACTATTCTGAATACTTAGATTATGCTTTGTATAATGGTTATGAGTATCCCAATATCAGTTTGTGGTACAGTGTAATGATGCTCAGTATCACTATACATTGCTTCACTTTGCCCATCTGGATCCCCCCTTGTCCTCACTGCAGTGTAAAGCAATTGTAATGTTTTTTGGGTGTTGTTGTGTAGTGTGTGAATCTTCAGATGTAACATAAACCTGTGTATACTGACTGTACAGAATATTTTCAAGAATAAAATTGTTTTAAGTATTGTATGTCTTATGTTTGCTTATTTGCCTTCACTGTTGCATATTGAACTGTCATAAAGCTTATTGCTCCTCATTTGTACTGTGTTATCGAGATACAAAAAAAAACAAAAAAAAAAAAACAGGTTCCACTATAAAGTACCCGCAACATAGTCCCAAATTCTCTTACTTTACTGCCCATGCAGCCGTATCCTGGACAGTTCTGACAGTGAAAGTACATTTATGGGCAATTTGGAAGCTTGTAGCTACCTTTACATTTCTATAGGCTCATAGTGAGCTGCCACACTGGCCCATAGGATTGTGACAGTCAGTGTCTGGCTAGTACTAAAAAATCAGTACTGATATATAGAGCTTACCAGCCCAGATGTAAGCAACGTTATGATAGATTTATGCTAAATAGTTATTTATACACTATGTTGTCAAAAGTATTGTGATGCCTGCCTTTACACGTACATGAACTTTTATTTTTTTTAAAGGTGTTTATTTATAAGTTTTGCAGTTAAACACAGTAATCACATTATAGTAATGTGGATACAAGAAAAAAAAGGGGGGGGATAACAAGGCACCAATTACGCATTGCCCAAGCAAGTACATTTGGGGGTCTTGGCGACCCATTGAAATCAATGACATGACTTAGTAGGCACATTCACCATCCCAGAGCCCTGGAAAAATATCTCCCCCCCCCAACAGGGCAGGGGTCAAGGAGTTAGGATGCAGCTGTAGGGTACCCATAACAATACAACAGCAGTCACACACACACTCATTCAGTCATACACACTTATGCACCCTAAACCTACTTAGGTCTCAGCCCACCTCACTCCTGATTTCAATTGAAACTAAAGCTTTGTATTGTATAAAGCCCTTTCCAGTTCGAACGTACCATCTCCTCCGGGAGTTTAGGGGTATCGCTCACTGTAGGCCAAGCTAGACTAGGTCATCTGGGATGACAAAACAGTACCCCAAAATGAATTAGTGACATCCAGCCATGGCTGCCATATTTTAGTGAATTTATTTGTACAAGCTCTACTCTTATATATTAGCTTGAGCTTGGGGAGCTCCCCGTTGATGATGCGATAGAGGGTTTGGGTTGTTGGAGAGTTTACATCCTTCCATTGTAATAATATAACCTTCCGCGCATAATACTGAACTGTGTAGAGTAGAATTCGAGGGTGGGTTCTGTGTACAAAGTCGTTTAATATACCCAAGAGTGCAACCTCTGGAATCTGAGGTATAGGAAGTTTAAGTTGGTTCTCAAAAAACTGAACAGGTTCCTCCAGTAAGAGGCCAGCCTCGGGCAACTCCAGAACATATGAAGGAACCTGCGTTCTGTGAGCAGACATGTCATGTCACAATGCTGTTCCCGGCTGCTTCTGAGCTGACAGTCTGTGTGCAGAGAACAGCCAAATGGAAGGGGGTGGATCCACTCTGCCTCCTCCAGCCCCCTCTCTCACTGTGCCTGCCCACACTCAGGCCAGCCTGTGTGCTCCGTCTGTGAATAGGACTTGTGGGCGGGAACGTTTAAATTGAGATCCGATGCTGCTCACTGCTCTGTATGGGACGCTCTGGAAGCTGATGACCGAGCCAATGAGTCTTCTGCCTGCTGGGTCCTTCCTTCCAAGTTACAAGTGAGTGAGCTGTGACCGGCCTCTCTCCCAAATTCCTCTCCCCCTCTCTCTGCAGATAAGAAGGTTTCTTTCAGCAGCCTTGTGCAACACCTGGTCCTGTGTGCTATAATTTGGGCTCCCACTGGTCTGCTGCAGTTTGGCTGCAGTGTTGGTGATCTGCATGTTACCCCCCCCCCCCCCAGACCCATAGACTTCTATTAGTTTGCACATTTTTGCTGCATTTTCTGAAAGTGCACAAAAACTGCTGCATCTTTGGTGCGCTATAAAAAAACTGCAGCAAAAACGCAGAACCTAAAAGAAGCCTATGGGACTGCGGCTAAGGAAACTGTGTACATAAGCACTGTGGCCAAATCGCAGCACACCAAAGGCTTGTACACACTTGCAGCAGGAACTGCCACTCCACTGAAAAGTGATCCGTGCTCAGGTCACTTTTGCTCATGCTCAGCGGCTCCAACCAGAGCTGTCAGTTTTTTTTTTGTTCAACTCCCTGGATTGAGCAAAAAAAATTTAATAAATAGTGCTGTGTAAGGATGAGCTCCGGCGTGTTCGCATAGAACACATGCAAAGCCTGCCAGGAAGTCGGCACTGCACTGCGCTAATCCCAGGCAGGGAGACATTTCCCAAAGTGCGGCTGCAGAGATCGGGAAATGTCTCACTGCCTGTGATAAGCGCAGCGCAGTGCCGATTTCCTGGCGGGCTCTGCGCGTGGGCTGTGCGAACACGCCAGAGCTCATCCTTAGTGGTGTGTACAAGGCTTTACTATGTTGATAAGGGAATCAAGCAATTTTCTTGAGGAATGGTCTCTCTGTGCGGTCAATTTGGAGAGATGTCTCTCTCTGTCAGTGGTGGCTGGTGCTCAAATTTTATTTGGGGGGGGTGCAAACTAAAAAATACTGAAAAAAACCCCATCAATTGCAGCCTCACTCTGCCATTAAATGCAGCCACTGTGCCATCCATTGAGGTAAGGGCCTGAGGCTCTCTGGGGACACTGATGTATGGGGGTGCTCTCTGGGGACACTGATGTAAAGGGGGCCTCTCTGGGGACCCTGATGTAAGGGGAGGCTCTCTATTCTTAAGAAAATGTTTATTTCATAAGCTTTAAGGGGGCGGGGCTTTAAGGGGGCGGGGTTGGGGGACGGACCTGGGAAAGGTTTGGTGGGGCAACTGGTGGAGAGTAAGGTTTTTGCCTGGCTAGTAGGTCTAGACTTGAAATTTTAAGTCCTGGTGTAGATGATGTATAAATTTAAATTGGATGAACCGGTCAGCAGTACTGATAATATCTTGAAAACAAACCTCAGTGGCTTCCTCCCAGCCCTCATCCGAGAGCTCAGGTAGTAAGACCGACCACTTACCACATGAGTTCTGTAATGGGTCGGCCTCCTTTGGTGACAGTTTTCCATAGAATGTCACCAGTTTGGAGATTTCAGAATAGGAGAGCAAGTCCTCCATTGGAGTCTCCATGAGCTCTACGGACAGCGTCTCAAATTGTGTGCGGGTGGCGTGTCGGAGCAACAAGTATTTGAAGAAGAACTTGTTATCAATGCTCCTATCCCGCCTTAGACTCTCAAAGGTCACAAAGTTGTTTTCATGAATTATGTGTGAGAGATGAGTGACCCCGAGGCGAGTCCACCAAATTGCGTCTGGCTGTCCATAGAGCTCAGGAAGGTTGGGGTTGTTCCATATAGGAGCATGTGGCGAAGGGTCCTGATCCGACATCCCGAGTATGTTTCCCCCCTCCATGCCAGGAAGCCCACGTCTATGGGGGAGTAGCGGGAGCATCTAGATTTCTGTATTTTATGTAGCTCGTCTTTAAGGGAGGTGGTTGGAGCAAAAGAGATTAGTAAAAGAGTTGTCAAGGGGGGTCTGAGGGTCAGCATGCAGCCATTCATAGTTATATGTAAGTTGAGATGCAATGAAATAATTTCGCAAATTAGGACACGCGAGACCACCAGAGGATTTAGATGCCTGTTTAGATGATCTTGTGATCCGAGGATGGGTATTATTCCAAAGGAAAGACGAGAGAGCGGATTCAATGGTCAAAAATCGTTTTTTGGGAAGAAAGACAGGGGCAGCTCGAAGTCAGTAAAGGAATTTTGATAAATAAATAATTTTGAAGATATTAATTCAGCCTATGAGGTTTAGGGGCAGTATTGACCATGTTCGGAGTTTATCCAACATTTGACTGATAATTGGGGCGATATTAAGCATCTCATATTTCGAAATGTCATTATGTATATAGACCCCCAGCGTTTTAAAAGTGTAGGAGATACTCAAGCCAGAAATCTCCAGGTAGTCTGTGGCAAAGGGGGGACCCACAGGAAACGCTATGGATTTCTCCCAGCCGACCCTCAGACCAGACACCTCACCGAACTCCCCCACCACCTGTATTAACTTATTGAAAGAGGCGTGAAAAGAAAATATTGGAGAATTGAGCACCTAGGTGCTCAGGGATTTTAAACGGTGTTCAAAAAAAAGTAGCTTACAGAGAGATATAAATAAAATTTAACAAGGTTTATTGAATGATTTTAAAAATAAAAAAACAAACATGCATATTGTAAAAGACCATCCACAGAAATAAATGACGAAGCAATCACAGCATATGATAAACTGGCGTCGAGAGTCACTCTACTAGTTTCGCTCACTCAGGAGTTAATTGACAATGAACGCTGATCATACTAGAAGATAAAATTTGCCTCAGATTCAGAAAACCCACAAACCAAACTGCAGGTGATTAACTTATCATCCACAGAATTGTCATTTGATCAGATAGCAGTCCTACAATTAGGTCTCAATTTCTGTCCAACTGACAAAGTGGATGAATTTGAACTTATCAAAGATCTCAGATTATTATTCAAGGTTTTATATGACAAACCCCCCAACCCTCTGTCCAAACCACTAACTTTGCAAATCCTCTTTGGAAAGAGATGACGTTAGAGGATATAAGGGCCATGGAGGAATTGATGGAGCTATGGGAGGGGGGCAACATTGATCCCCTAGAGTTTGAGGAGGCTGCTCATTTTGATTTGGTCCCCCCCTCCTCTTCCATCTCTTCTTCCTCCTTGGTACCTTTTTCCTTCTCCATGGCTCCCAGTTTGACCTCAGCTAAATCGAAACCCAAGGACTATAAACCCAGATCGAGGATGTTTCCTGCTCTACAGGGAAATCCAAACATCTGGGCATTTACTAAACAGGTTACCAAAGAAATCTGTCAGACGAAGTGGCAAAACATTGCTCAGTCCAATTTGAATGATAGTCAACTGGTGGCATTGTCAGCCTTACAACGCAACCAGGATATTGTCATCAAGCCCTCCGACAAAGGGGGCAACCTGGTGGTTATGGACACAGTCATGTATGAGAACATGGTTTGGGACATCCTCAACAATAAGGAATGGTATCGAAAGGTGACAACTAGCCACCTTAGCCTAACCCAGACCCGTTATCGGTATTTATTGGGCAAAGCATATCATGAGGGACTTATTACCAAGACAACATGGGAATTTCTCAATGTATCCTCTCCCCGAATACCCACATTGTATGCCTTGCCCAAAGTCAATAAAAACGTATCCACCCCTCCTGGACGGCCCATAGTTTCGGGAAACGGTTCGCTAACTGAAACGGCCAGCCAGTTGGTGGACGATTTTCTCAGGCCACATGTTGAGGGTCTTGCTTCCTACCTACAGGACACCACGGATTTGCTCAGGGCCCTTGATGGTATCCATTTACCGATGGGTTCTTGGTTGGTGGCCTTGGACGTCAAGGCCCTGTACAACTATATACCCCACAAATTGGGGGTGCAGGTTGTTGAGGGCTTCATCTCTGAGGGACATGATGCCCCCAAAGCCTACAATCGCTTTGTATTGGACCTTCTTGAGTTCATCCTCTCAAACAATATTTTTTTTTGGAGAGTCCCACTACCTCCAGATACAGGGGGTGGCTATGGGGACCAAGTGTGCCCCCTCCTATGCCAATTTGTATCTGGGGGGTGGGAACGGGAGCTCTTTTTCAGTGACAATATGCAGCCTTTTTTTGAACACATACCAATCTGGAGAAGATTCATTGATGACATCTTTTTTATCTGGACTGGTCCCAAGGATGTCCTCTTATCCTTTCTGGAAAGCCTCAAGGTGAACGTATACAATCTCAAGTTCACCTTTGAGATGGATCAGATTAAACTGAATTTTCTGGATATCAACATCTTTGTCCAAGAGGATGGCACCCTCGGCACTTCCCTTTTTCGGAAGCCCTCCGCCTGCAACTCCTTGTTGCATGCGGAGAGTTCCCACCCCAAATCTCTTATCACCAGTGTGCCCTATGGGCAATATTTAAGACTACGCTGCAATTGCAGTAACAACAGTGATTTTGAGACACAAGCAAAGTTACTTAGGACCCGTTTCCAGGAACGAGGCTACAGCAACAAGTGCTTGAAGAGGGCATATGTATGTGCCAAACAACAGAATAGGAAATCTCTCCCACATGATCCTAAAACTCTAAAATCCAATCCGGGGGTCCGGCTAATTACCAAATTCACGGGCCAGCATAAACAAATGAGACCAATACTGGATAAATATTGGCATCTTCTTACAAGTGACGACTTGATATCCAAACATATCAAGTCATATCCGGAAATCACTTACAAAAGGGCCCGCTCCCTACAGGATGGTTTGGTCCATAGCCACCACACTTTTCCATCTTCACCCTCTTGGGATCAGAGGGGTACCAGACCATGTCACAGATGCCACTTCTGTAAGTACGTCCATTCTTCACAATCTGTGGCTCTTCCGAATGGACGTACCTACAGACCGCGCTTTTCTGTGACATGTCAATCGGTAGGCATTGTGTATATAATGCAGTGTGAATGTAAGGCCTTCTACATAGGGAAAACCAAGAGACCCTTCTTTTATAGGATCCGTGACCATATTGCCCTCATAAACAAGAAAAGGATGGAGACCCCTATAAGTCGCCATATTGGTCTCTATCACTCTTTTGTTGCCTCAAAAATGCATTTTTCGGCCTTGGAACACATACCTCCTGGCGATAGGGGTGGTGATTATGACAAGGCCTTGCTCCAAAACGAAGCAAAATGGATCCACAATCTTTCTGCCTTGACATCACCTGGCCTGAACGAGGCTTTCAGTTTTAAGCCTTTTCTTTAAAAAAAATATTTTTATTTTTTTTCTTCTCATTTACTCTTCTGGTTGTTTCCTTTGTGTTGTCTGTATACAATGCGTATTACCCTATTAGATGTATTTAAGATTGTGTACTATGATTTGTGCATTGGTATCTCATTTTGAATCATGACCTGGTCTAGCAGAATTGTCTCCATGTACTCACCAAATCGCATTGATTTATTTAGTAGTTGGCAACCTACTTGATTCACCTTTCTCTTTCTATTGTACTATACCTAGCATCTGGGCCACAGTTGAAGTACAATTCCGATTCAATGTTACATTTGACGATTTTACTGCAATATCTTCTTTTGTACCTAATTATTCAATTATCTAATTTACTCAATTATTTAATTATTTCTAGAAATTCAATACCTTTTTTTTTTTTTTTTCTCCGGGACTCCACTGTGGGGAAAGTGAACCATCTGGCATTCTTTGCCATACGGACGCCCGGGGTGCCTATCCGTAGGCA
Organism: Rana muscosa; assembly: GCA_029206835.1. NCBI lineage: Eukaryota > Metazoa > Chordata > Amphibia > Anura > Ranidae > Rana > Rana muscosa. The sequence continues at coordinate 295,972,345 of CM055117.1, forward strand.
GGTGTTATGCCAATCATCTGTCCGTTTAACGCACCCCATTCATTGCACTAGCATTGCTCCATTTTCTGGCATTCCCCTATTTGTTGATGGGCAGACCTAATTCCATTCTGGCAATGTTTTTTCATTGCCCACTTGGTCTTTCCCATACTGCTCTGTTTCCATCCAGCAGCTTTCCCTTATTCGAGATGGCGCTGTTTGCCTCTGATGACGCAACGCCGTTGGTGTCTTTGTACAGACAACGTGCGCCGTCCCCATGCACGGCGCCACCTCTTGACTTTGGGATGCCGGACATGCGCACTTGATGTGCTCAGTACGTCCGCTTCCCGGCGGTGACGTCAGACGCTGCCGAAATGGGGAGCATAAGAGCGTGGTGCTTACCGCAATCCTGACAGGACAAACTCCCGCTGTGGGGAGAGGTGGCCACTTTTGCCAAACCAGTGCCCAGCATCCTACTATTACCTCTGGTAAGTTTTCCCCCTTTTAGGTGCCTTTGGGATAGGGATAATTTTTTAATTATCCATTCCCCATTCAATGTATGCATTTTTTGAAACCTCACGGAAAAACATTTTTCCTGATTATCTTTTTTTCTTTCCTTTCTTTTTCTGCTCATCAAGTTCAGCGTGAGATGTGCTCTCACTCATGCTGGATGTCTAGCTGGGGATTTTAGTTTTCTAAATTCAACCCCTTACTATTCAAGCGACTGATCGAGCAAGAAAAATCGTCATCAAAATAACTAATTGGCATTATTCTATGCTGTACCTGTCTGTTTCAGGTATTTGTTTATTCATTATATATTTTTGGAACCTGTGCTCGATGTCTTCTGACCTAGGTCAGATACCGAGATTATGCTCCGACAACCAATTTTCTTTTTCTTTTTGCTATACCCAATTTTCAGGTTCTACTCTGTTCTATCATCTTTGCTCTCTATGGCCTTGATGTCTGGGATGGTTTGTTTTTGTCCATAGTGGTAGGTCCTGTTTATCTGTGGGAATTTTAGTGACCCTCTGCCTATATGCGATTTTGAGTCTCGTGGTGAGTTATATTCTGCTATCCAGATTGTGATTATTAATATATAATACTTTTTCTTTACACCATTATACTTTATTAACTATGATGTGTTTCATGTTTGACTATGTTGTATCACAACTTATTGCTCTTTATGTTTTTTGTACAACGGACGGACGTGCCTTACATCCACTGTTTGACTTATGCAAATTTTATCTTCTAGTATGATCAGCGTTCATTGTCAATTAACTCCTGAGGAAGCTCTTAGTGAGCGAAACTAGCAGAGCGACTCTCGACGCCAGTTTATCATATGCTGTGATTGCTTCGTCATTTATTTCTGTGGATGGTCTTTTACAATATGCATGTTTGGTTTTTTCTTTTTATAATCATTCAATAAACCTTGTTAAATTGTATTTATATCTCTCTGTAAGCTACTTTTTTTGAACACCGTTTAAAATCCCTGAGCACCTAGGTGCTCAATTCTCCAATATTTTCTTTTCACAATTCAAACGGGATGAGGTGTTCCATATCTGTGTGAGTTGGGCATCAGCCTAAATTATTATTGAAAGAGGCCTCGCTGCCGTCAAGGTATATGAGAGCATCGGCAACGCACATGAACTTTAATGACATCCCAGTCTTAGTCCATAGAGTTCAATATTGAGTTGGCCCACCCTTTGCAGCTACTGTGCCTTGAAAGAAGTATTCATACCCCTTTAAATTTTCAATATTTTGTCATGTTACAACCAAAAACTTAAATGTATTGGGATTTTATGTAATACACCAACACAAAGTGGCACATAACTGTGAAGTGGAAGGAAAATGATAAATGGTTTTCAATTTTTTTTACAAATAAATGTGTGAAAAGTGTGGCATGCATTTGTATTCAGCCCCCTTTACTCTGATACTCCTAACTAAAATCTAGTGGAACCAATTGCCTTCAGAAGTCACCTAATTAGTAAATAGAGTCCACTTGTGTGTAATTTAATTGCAGTATAAATACAGCTGTTCTGTGAAGCCCTTAGAGGATTGTTAGAGTGCCTTAGTGAACAAACAGCATCATGAAGGCCAAGCAACACAAAACAGGTCAGGGATATAAAGTTGTGGAGAAGTTTAAAGCAGGGTTAGGGTATACAAAAATATACACTTTTAACATCTCATGGAGCACTGTTCAATCCATTATCTGAAAATAGAAACCGTATGGCACAACTGCAAACCTACCAAGACATGGCCGTCCACATAAATTGACAGGCTGGGCAAGGAGAGCATTAATCAGAGAAGCAGCCAAGAGGCCCATTGTAACTCTGGAGGAGCTGCAGAGATCCACAGCTCAGGACCAAGAACCTGTCAACAGGACAACTATTAATCATGCACTCCACAAATCTTGCCTTTATGGAAGTGTGCCAAGCCATTGTTGAAAGAAAGCCATAAAAAGTCTTGTTTGCAGTTTGAGAGAAGCCATGTGGGGGACACAGCAAACATGTGGAATGTGCTGTGGTCAGATGAGACCAAAATTTTACTTTTGGATTAAAAGCAAAATACTATGTGTGGTGAAAAACACTGCACATCACCCTGAACACACCATTTCCCACTATGAAACATGGTGGTGGCAGCATTAAGCAAAAGACTTTAGACTGGGTTCACCTTCCAGCAGGACAACGACCCTAAACATACAACCAGAACTACAAGGGAATGGTTTAGATCAAAGCATATTCATGTGTTAGAATTGCCCAGTCATAAAAGGGATTCTCAATATTATATCCCTTCTTATCTATGCTGGTAACTCCTGACGGATACTGGAAGATGGGCGGGAGGACACTCTCTCCTCCCTGGACACAGCTTGATCCCTTTAGGGGTGTCGGGGAGGGAGGGCAGGGGTCTTCTCGGTTATTCAGCTTTAATTGGAGTTAGCTTTTCCTGGTGGAAATTTAATATGTAGTTTACTCCATAAGTTATATAATGGTCTATAACAAAGTCATATATTTTATTTAATTCGTCAACTGGACGGCTATGGTCTAGTTACAGTGATACTATATATTTAAGTTTTCTGTAATGATCTCTGCATTATACAGGAAGTTTATTGTAATAATTACTGAATGTTTCCTATCCTGTAATGACTCTCTTTTTGATGAAAATAAAAATTTTGAATGATAAAAAAAGAATTGCTCAGTCAAAGTCCAGACATAAATCCAATTGAGAATCTGTGGCAAGACTTGACAATTGCTGTTCACAGACGCACTCCATCTAATCGGACAGAGCTTGAGCCATTTTGCAAAGAAGAATGGGCAAAAATGTCATTCTCTGGATGTGCAAAACTGGTAGAGACACACCATAAAAAACATGCAGCTGTAATTGGAGCGAAAGGTGGTTCTACAAAGTATTGACTCTGGGGGGCTGAATACAAATCTACGCCACACTTTTCACATATTTATTTGTAAAAACTTTTGTAAAACATTTATTATTTTCTTTCCACTTCACAATTATGTGCCACTTTGTGTTGATCTATCACATAAAAGCCCAATAAAATACATTTTTTTGGGCTTTTGTAACATAACAAAATGTGGAAAATTTCAAGGGGTATGAATACTTTTTCAAGGCACTGTATAACGGCTTTAACTTTTCTGGGAAGGCTGTCCACAAGGTTTGTCTATGGGAATGTTTGACCATTCTTCCAGAAGCACATTTGTGAGGTCAGGCATTAATGTTGGACAAGAAGACCTGGCTCACAGTCTCCGCTCAAATTCATCCCAAAGGTGTTCTATCGGGTTGAGGTCAGGACTCTGTGCAGGGTAGTCAAGTTCCTCCACCCAAAACTCACTCATCCATGTCTTTATGGACCTTGCTTTGTGCACTGGTGCGCAGTCATGTTGGAACAAGAAGGGGCCATCCCCAAACTGTTCCCACAAAGTTGGGAGCATGAAATTGTCCAAAATGTCTTGGTATGCTGACACCTTAAGAGTTCCCTTCACTAGAACTAGGGGCCAAGCCCAACCCCTGAAAAACAACCCTGCACCATAATTCCTCTTCCACCAAATTATTTGGACCATGGCACAAAGCAAGTCCATAAAGACATGGATGAGCAAATTAGGGGTGGAGGAACTTGATTGGCCGGCACCGAGTCCTGACTGATAGAACACCTTTGGGATGAATTAGAAAGGAGACTGCAAGCCAGGCCTTCTCGTCCACATGAGTGCCTGACCTGACAAATGCGCTTCTGAAAGAATGGTCAAACATTCCCATAGACACATCTTTTCGACAGCGTTCCTAGAAGAGTTGAGGCTGTTTTAGCTGTAAAGGGTGAGCCAACTGAGTTTTGAGCCCTACGGACTAGGACTGGGATACCATTAAAGTTCACGTGCGTATAAAGGCAGGTGTCCCAATACTTTTGACAATATAGTGTATAATATAATTTCTAAGGACTCAATGAAACTTAGCAGACTGTATAGTAGTATTCCTGCCAAAAACTCAGAAACACCAAATACTCTTTCAAATGCAAGGATGCCAGTTCAGGCTATAGCCAGTAGATGTGAATCACCAAGCATTGTCATGTTTAAAGAGGAACTTCACTCTCAATCAACATTAAATATTTGTAATCCTTATGCTGCTAGCATTAGTAAATAGATAGATAATATATATATAATATTTACTTGTTTTAAACTTTTTTGTTTTACATTTCTTCAATTAGGCAAATGATGTCATACATCCCAGGAGTCTTCAGGAGGGGAGGAAGGGAGGAGGGTTTTCCCAAATAAGCACATCCTGCCTGCATGTCCGAGCTAAGGGCAGATGGATTCCAGGAAGTAAATGTTACATGAATCATGTGCCCTTACTCAAGATGTCCACAGACAGAAATGCTAGGAGTGTTTTTTTTAAATGATTTCTCGGTAAAATAAAGCATAGAGACATGGATGGATGTATGAGTTGGCTTTGAATATTAACTACTTCGTATGACAGAAATAAACCTAAGGCTAGGGTTGGGACTTTATATGAGGTAATGACTACATACACCTCCATCCCCGATATCATGAAACAAGAAACTAGATGGTGGGACTTTATATGAAGCACACTACTGAATTATATGGACCAAATTATATTAAGCATAGTTTATTCTTTACAAAAGGACATGGCATACACATAAAGGATGGTAAAATAGTATTGATAGATAGCAATAATTGGAGTCTAGATATTACATGATTGTACATAGTGTTCCAACGTAACATACATGGTAATGCATGATAATCACAAGTCTCAGTAAATGAATTCTAGACACACCATAATAAGACATAAATCTCACAAGGTAACATAACAGTATAAAGCCTTGGGTATGTGAACCGCAATTGTAGGGGTAGCATGTAGACAAAATAATAATAATAATTGGTTCATTAAAATGGGATAGTAAAATACAGTTAATATGCATGTACACTGTGACGTATCATCATAGACGAGCTTTACGTGTTTCGTGGTTAATATACCACTCGTCAGGAGCAGATACGCAGTATGGGGGTGTCTATAATGAAATAAAAGATGCCAAAATATTACGATAGTAAAATATTTTAGAGAAACATATAGAGTATAGAAGGAAGAGGGGGAACAAAAAAGTCCCAATCACTCTTACCTATCTGTAGTATATGGGTAGGTTTGTAGCATGGTATCATTGGTAAAGGGAGGGCAGCTATGAGAAGCATCCTCCCCGGGAGTTGAGACGGTAACACCTGGGACACAGCGGTGGCAACAGCAGCCAGGGGTGATGTGGAAGTGAAGTAGCCAGTAACAGCTGGGATAGATATAATCATATGTAATTCCTTATATAGTGAAATCCCAGATCCCGGTATCTGTGGAAATCAATGGGTAAATAATAAGTTGTTTAACAGCTGATGAACTGGAAGGAGAGTACACGTGAAAGTGAGAAAGAGGGGTAAATTAAAACATGAAAGATAGAATATTTAACATATCAAAAGAAGACATTAGTGGATACCAAGGTGAAAGTGTGAAAAAATGGTGATAAGGGGGTTAAACCATAAGTACCTGCAAGGGTATAAAGGAGGAATTGGTCCAGGGGGTGCCGACGTGTAATGAGAGAATGAAAACAACCCAGGGTATTGGCGCGGTGCAAGCAGGGTATAAATACCAACCATGAACCAATGGTGACCATCAACGTCATGCTGCGTCATGGGAGGGGGGTGGCGTCGCGCCCAAGCAGCATACCGCGCTCGGCGTTTGGCGCTCAAACCACCCTCGTGGTGAACGCAGAGTGACAACCATGTCGGCGGTGCGGCGTCACCAATGACGTCACCCGCTGACCATGTGAGAGTGGCATCGACACGCAGTGAGCACCCGACCCGCCCCCCACAAGGGGAGGGGAGGGGGAGGTCTCGGTGTGTGTCGCAACTCCCAGGAACGATGAAAGCAAGCTAAACCCGGACTGCCAGAGCTAAACTCTCTAGGAGGAAAGAAAACGGTGTGGCAATAGATAGATCACAGTAATAGTAGGAGTACATATAAAGTTATAGTAATGTGCTTCCATCCCCGAAATAATGAAAACAGAAATAAACCTAAGGCTAGGGTTGGGACTTTATATGAGGTAATGACTACATACACCTCCATCCCCGATATCATGAAACAAGAAACCAGATGGTGGGACTTTATATGAAGCACACTACTGAATTATATGGACCAAATTATATTAGGCATAGTTTATTCTTTACAAAAGGGCATGGCATACACATAAAGGATGGTATGACACAAGGTGGCTCTACAATGCCAGGATGCTGTCATATGATGTCCTCGGGCCTCCCGGCCGCTGGGGTGCCCGCTGCGTCACTCGGGTGCCGATGCGCATGCCTGGTGGCCGCGATGTCCGTCACGTACCCGTGATCGGCAGTTACAGAGCCAGGGACGTGGATCTCAGTGTGTAAACACAGAGATCCACATCCTGTCAGGGAGAGGAGACCGATGGTGTGTCCCTTGTACACAGGGAAGCCGATCTGTCACCTCCCCCAGTCAGTCCCATCCCCCCACAGTAAGAATCACTCCCAGGGAACACATTTAACCCCTTGATCGCCCCTAGTTTTAATCCCTTCCCTGCCAGTCACATTTATACAGTAATCAGTGCATATTTATAGCACTGTTCGCTGAATAAATGTGAATGGTCCCAAAATAGTGTCAAAAGTGTCCGATGTGTCCGCCGTAATATCACAGTCCTGACAAAAATCGCAGATAACCGCCATTACTAGTAAAAAAAACAAAACATAATTCTATCCCCTATTTTGTAGGCGCTATAACTTTTGCGCAAACCAATCACTATACACTTATTGCGATTTTTTTTTTTTTTAATTGGGATATTTATTATAGCAAAAAGTAAAAAATATTGTGTTTTTTTCAAAAATGGCAGTCTTTTTTTGTTTATAGCGCAAAAAATTAAAACCGCAGAGATGATCAAATACCACCAAAAGAAAGCTCTATTTGTGTGGAAAAAAGGACGTCTATTTTGTTTGGGAACCACGTCGCAGGACCGCGCAATTGTCATTCAAAGCGTGACAGTGCGGAAAGCTGAAATTTCGCCTGGGCAAGAAAGGGGTATATGTGCCCAGTAAGCAAGTGGTTAAAGTATTATTTAAGGAACATTAAAATAAAAAAAATAACAAGCATGTTATAGTTCTCTGCTCTCTGAGCCTCCTCTTTTCAGATCCTCCACCAATGCTCCTGGCTCCTTCTCTTATCCCAGTTCCCCCCATAGCATGCCGCTTGCTATAATGGCACTTGTGCTTGCTTGACCCAACCCCCCGCTCTGTGTGTCCAAAAGATGCACAAAACAGGGCTTGGCCCCGCCCCCACTCCCTCCTCACTGGCCGTGATTCACAGCAGTGGGAGCCAATGGCTCCCTCTGCTGTTTCTCAGCCAATGAGGAAGCAGAGATCTGGGAGAGCACATCGCTGGATTGGGTTTGGGTATTGGAGAGGCTGTGGGGGGAGCTGTATACTGAAAGTTTTTTTATCTTCATGCGTATATAAAGCATGAAGGTAAAAAACCTTCAGCCTTTAAAACCACTTTAAAAATGAATTAAATAGTATTTTTGGTTTGTGGTGCTCAGCTGCAGTGTAGTTCTGCTTTAAGAAAACTTATTTATTAAAAATTCAATTTGATATAAATGCGTATAATCTTTGATTTTTTGAGGATGGCCTTAATAATGCATTTTTGAAGCCAGAGTAAAAAAACGGGTAAGCCATTTACAAAACTTGAAGCAAGAGTAGACTTGTCTAAGCATGAAAGCAGTTCCACTTCTGCTTCAATTTTGTTTTCATAGATTGTAGTGTCATATATTACACATGGGATAAGTGCTTATGGTAAATAACAGTTTATGAATGTGTAGTACCCGCAGGGGTCGCAGGTGATGATGGGTTCTCTGTTCTGCCACGACTTCTAACTCCTAACTGCTCGGCCCCCACTGACACACTTGGTTGTATGCTAAAAGCCATTTACACCTGTGGACTTAAAGGGTTTGTAACCCTACATAATGATTTGCTGCCAGCCCTCCTATTTTAATCTGCCATCCTGCACTGTGTTATTGTTTGTTAAAATCAAAGCCTCTAAATACCTTTTTAATGATGTATCTTTAGACCAATCACGTGACTCCCGGCCACTCTAATACTCCGATCTAGGGCTACAGCGGGAGGGGCAAAGATCTCCCTCTGATTTCAGCCGGGAGGTCACGTGACCGCCGAGCTAGCCACTCAGCCCCTTCCACTGTAGCCCTGAATCGGAGTAGGAGAGTGGCCAGGAGTCACAAGACCGGCCTGAAGATACTTCACAAAAAGGTATTTAAAGGCTTTGTTTCTAACAAACAATTACACAGTGCGGAATGGCAGCTTAAAAGAGAGGGTCTGGCAGCAATTTTTTTTAACATTTTAGTTTTTTACTAACAGTAGCAGAGGGGGGGGGGCTGAGACATAGACACATAGACTCCTGAGCTGACAGGCAGGGAGGGGAGGGGGGAAAGGACAGGGGAGAGCAGAGAGGAGAGCACATAAACTGACCAAGGTGTCAGGGCTCAGCAGCCATGATAAACCCTGGTCAGTTTACATGGGGGGGGGGGGGGCAGAACCAGGTAGGATCAGCCAGGTTTTTTACAGCTTCCAGAGGGGCAGGTTAGACAGTACAAGCACTGTGCTGTTTAACCTGCTATAAGGGAACAGGATCTCTCTTTTTTTTTTTTTTTTTAGGGTTACAAACACTTTAAGAGTTAGCAGGCTACCACTCTATAAGAATGCACAGGAATAAGACCACAAACAGCTTGGAAGTAACTGAATATATTATGCAATTCATTTCAACATGGTAATTGCACAGGCTTAAAGTGGTTGAAAATGGTGAGGGTTTTTACCTACATGCATTCTATGCATGAAGGTAAAAAGCCTTCTGTATATTGCTCCCCCCACAGCCCTCACCCCTAATACTCACCTTAGCCCCTTCTCGATCCAGCGATGTGCACAGGAGATTTGTCTATCCCAGGTCTCTCTCCTCATTGGCTGAGAAACAGCAGCAGGAGCCATTGGTTCCCACTACTGTCAATCACAGCCAGCCAGTGAGCCAATGAGGAAGGGGGGGTTGAGCCATGGCTCTATGTGTATTATGGACTCATAGAGCAGGGATCAGTAGTGAGCATGCACCAGTACCCCCATAGCAAGCGGGTTGCTATTGGGGTCACTGGTAAATTAGGAGAAGCCAGGAGCGCCGAGAGGGGACCCAAGAAGAAGAGCATCTTGCTGCTCGGTGCAAAACCATTGCAGAGAGCAGGTAAATATAACATGTGTGAGGGGGTTAGCTCGGCAGCGGGTGTGTGTGACCCCCGGGATGGGCTCCCCACACAAAACAGGCCCAGCAAACGGAGGTTGTGGTTTTCAAAATCAAAAAGGTGCGGTTTATTTTCTATTTACAGTGACAAAACACAGCAAAGCAAAAGAAACATAAACAAAATAAATCCTGGTCAACTTGACCTCTGACTAAACATACAGGTTTCCTAACTAACAACTGGGATCAGCCTAGTGCTGTCCTAGTCCCTAAGTCCCTGGTTTTAAATGTCCAAGCAAATAGCCACACAGGCTTTGTCTCACCGCACAGGGGTTCACTCTCCCTAGACAGTCCACACAGGTCTGGTTCCAGGCATGAGCTAACACCTAATGAATCTGGGAGTTTTTATAGAGGCCTTAAACGAACTGACAGGCTTCAGCTGGTCTCATCAACTCCCTGTCTGCACGACGCCCCACACTCTCCCTAGAGGTATGAGTCATCCATGAGCCCACTAGCCTTATACAACTCTCCACCTAGTTGTATAAGTCGGCGTAAAGCCTGAATCTGGGCGAAATATATCTACCCCCCTGGATGCAACCAGGTGACTTTACCTTCCTGCTGTCACATACCCCCCCCTCTTGTTTTAACCTCGGGGTTGGAACACCAGCAATCAGGCATTCATGTACTCGAGACAAAGCATCCACATTCCCCATTTGAACGCCAGGGCGATGCTTTACTGTGAAGTTGAATTCCTGGAGGGCCAGGAACCACCTATTCACTCTTCTATTTCTTTCCTTGTTTTGAGCCATCCACTTTAACGGAGCGTGATCCGTAACCATGTCAAAGTGCCTACCTAGCAGGTAGTACCGAAGGGAATCTAGAGCCCACTTCACCGCTAAACACTCCTTTTCAACGGTGGCGTAATTTACCTCATGGGACTTCAACTTCCTGCTGAGGTAAATGACTGGGTGCTCTTCCCCGTTCCAGACCTGGGACAATACTGCTCCTAACCCCACATCTGACGCATCACTTTGTACGACAAAGTCTTTAGAGAAGTCGGGTGAGTACAACACTGGCTGGCTACATAAGGCTTGTTTCAAGAATTGGAATGCTGCCTCAGCCTCGGGGGTCCATTTAATCATGACCGACCCTTTCCCCTTCGTCAGGTTGGTTAGGGGCACAGCCTTAGAAGCAAAGTGGGGAATGAATCGCCGATAATACCCAGCGATTCCCAGAAAGGCTCGTACCTGCTTCTTGCTGTTGGGACGTGGCCAACTCTGGATGGCCTCGACTTTGTTGAGTTGGGGTTTTATTACTCCCCTCCCAATGGTGTACCCAAGATATTTGGCCTCCTCCTGCCCAATGGTACACTTCTTGGGGTTAGCCGTAAACCCCGCTTCCCGAACAGAGTCCAGGACTGCTTGCACTTTTGGCAGATGTGAGGCCCAATCTGTGCTATGGACAATTACGTCATCCAGGTAAGCCGCAGCATACTTCCGATGGGGCCTCAGCATCTGGTCCATTTTCCGCTGGAATGTGGCCGGCGCATTCTGTAACCCGAACGGCATTCTTTTATATTGGAACGCCCCGTCTGGGGTTACAAATGCGGTTTTCTCTTTGGCCGACTTGGCCAGGGGGATTTGCCAATACCCTTTTGTGAGGTCAAGAGTCGTCATGTATCGGGCTGTTCCCAGCCGGTCGATCAACTCATCTATACGTGGCATGGGGTAGGTGTCAAATTTTGTAACTTTGTTCAACTGACGAAAATCGTTACAAAATCGCCAGCTCCCATCCGGTTTAGGCACCAACACGATGGGACTAGACCAATCACTTTGGGACTCCTCTATCACCCCTAAGTTCAGCATTTTCTGTACTTCCTCCCGTATTGCCTCCCGTCGGGCCTCTGGGATCCGATAGGGTTTTAACTTCACCCTTTCACCGGGCGGGGTAATGATGTCATGCTCTACCCCAGATGTTTGTCCCGGCAGCTCAGAGAATACCTCCTTGTTGCGAAGTACAACCTCCTTAACCTCCTGTTGTTGGGGTTGTGACAAGGTGGCCGCTATTCCAACCTCAGGAATCACGCACCCAGTTTGAGCTGGTGACCAAGTGTCTGCGACTAGGGACTCTCTATCCCTCCAGGCTTTCAACAGATTAACGTGATAGATCTGTTCGGGCTTTCGCCTTCCTGGTTGTCTGACCTTGTAATTCACTTCGCTCACTTTTTCCATTATCTCGTAGGGGCCTTGCCATTTGGCAAGGAATTTACTTTCAACCGTAGGGACAAGTACCAGTATCCTATCCCCCGGGGAAAAGGTACGGGTCTTGGCTCCACGGTTGTACACTCTCTGCTGTGCTAACTGCGCTTGGGCCAAATGTTCCTTCACGATGGGCATTACCTGTGCAATTCGGTCTTGCATCAGGGCGACATGCTCAATCACACTCCTGTGGGGAGAACTCTCACTTTCCCAAGTTTCCTTGGCAATATCCAACAGCCCTCTTGGGTGTCTCCCATACAGTAACTCAAAGGGGGAGAATCCCGTAGAGGATTGGGGCACCTCCCTAATAGCAAACATCAGATAAGGAAGTAGACAGTCCCAATCCTTTCCATCTCTATCCACCACTTTCTTCAACATTTGTTTTAGGGTTTTGTTGAATCTTTCAACCAGCCCATCGGTTTGGGGGTGATACACAGATGTACGTAATTGCGTCACTTTGAATAATTTACACAGCTCCTTCATAACCCGGGACATAAAGGGTGTACCTTGGTCCGTAAGCAGTTCTTTACAAATACCCACCCGGCTAAACACAAGAGATAGCTCTTTGGCTATGGTTTTGGCCGAGGTATTTCGGAGAGGGATCGCTTCTGGATAACGGGTGGCATAGTCCATTATAACTAATATGTACTGGTGCCCCCTAGCGGACTTGATTATAGGACCTACCAAATCCATGGCGATCCTCTCAAACGGGACCTCAATGATGGGTAGAGGGACCAGCGGGCTACGGAAATGTGGCATCGGGGCCGACCTCTGACACACAGGGCAGGAGGAACAATAATTCTCTACGTCCTTCATCACCCCCAGCCAATAGAATCTCTGTAATACCCTCTCTCGGGTTTTCTCTGTCCCCAGATGACCTCCAAGAATGTGCCCATGGGCCAACTCCAACACCAACTTCCTGTAAGGTTTGGGCACCACAAGCTGCTCAACGGTTTCTTCTGCCCTTTTTGCCACCCGATACAGTAGGTCCTTCTCTACGCTGAAGTATGGGTAAGTGCAGGTATTATCTGGGTTCACTAACTCGCCATCTATTTTCACTACGTTTTCCCGTGCCTTTATTAGGGCGGGGTCTTTCAACTGTTCTGTGGCAAAGTTTTCCCTGTGAACCTCAAGATCAGAAAACTCCACAGACGGTAGGTTTTCGTCTGAGGAGGTGGGCTCCTCTCCAATTTCTTGAGTCTCCCCTGCCAATACTGATAAGGGAAATTCCGGAGAGTCCTCACCACTCTCAGGGGAGTTCTGGCTATCACATTCCTGGTACATAGGGGCACCAGTGGGGGGCTCAGGATCATCCCACAGTTCCCAGAACTTCGGAAAATCCCTTCCCACAATGGCGTCATGCGGTAACTGAGATACTAAGCCCACTGGATGAGAGAGGGTACCTTTGGGGGTCTCGAAACACACTGTAGTCACTGGATACTCTCGGGTGTCCCCATGCACACAAATAACAGCTACCTTGCTATTCCCAGAGACCTCTGTTTTAACTAACTCAGCCTTTATCAGGGTCACAAGGCTACCTGAATCCAGCAATACCACAACATTTCTACCATTAACACACATTTTGCATAAATGTTTCTCAGTTCCTCGAATGGCAGTGCATGCGACTGTCGCACACAGCGACTGACGTCTGCCCGTCAGAAAGTCACACTGCATGGGTTCCTCCACAACCGGGCAATTGGCTGCAATATGTCCCGCTTGTCGGCAGCGGTAGCAAACGATCCTTCTTGCCGCCTCTTGAGCCGCTGATTTCCCAGGCTGTTCTCGCCAAACTTGGGGTAGAGCTCCCACCCTCTCACTCTCTCCACCCTCACCCCTTGGAATCCTCTTATCCGCCCCTGGGGATGGTCTGGTCTTAGGGTGGAAAGTCCGAGTGTCTCTGGAAGAGGCCGTCAGGTTCTCTGTAGCCAAGTATTTCTCCACACGATCCACAAGACCATCGGCCGTCTCTGGGTCTCCATGGCTTACCCACTTTTGGATGGCAGTAGGAAGAGCTCTCAAAAACCGATCCATTACAACACGTTCCACAATCTTTGGTGCGGACAAAGTCTCTGGCTGTAGCCACTTTCTGCTCAGGTGAATGAGATCATACATTTGAGACCTGGGGGTTTTTCCAAGCTGGAAAGTCCAGTTATGCACACGCTGAGCCCGGACAGCCTGGGTGACACCCAGCCTTGCCAATATTTCAGCTTTTAGCATCACATAGTCTTTTGCTTGGTTAGGCTCTAGGTCATAGTAAGCTTTCTGCGATTCACCAGTTAACAGAGGAGCCACCAGTCCAGCCCACTGCTCCTCAGGCCACTTTTCTCTTTCAGCGGTCCTTTCAAATGTGGTCAAAAATACCTCTGGATCATCCTCTCCAGTCATTTTTGTCAATAAACGACTCACCCCAAAGGACGCGGTATTAGTGGGACGGCTTTCCTCACTGGTCTGCGGATGTTGCTGCATTACTGCTTCCATCTGTTGTTGTAGTCTCTGCTCTTGCTTCTGCAACAGGTCTATGAAGCGGGCCTCAGATTGCTGCTGGGCTCGTTGCTGAGCCTCCAGACTCTGTTGCAAAGTTGCGTTTGTCTGCTGCTGGGCTGCAAGGCTCTGTTGATGAGCTTGCTGCTGGGCTGCGAAGTTCTGTTGTTGAGCTGCAAGGCTCTGTTGATGAGCTGCAAGGCTCTTTTGCAAACCTGCATTTGTCTGCTGTTGATTGGCATTTGCTAGAGCCAGCTGCTTCAGTATCTCCTCCATGCTGGCTTAAAAAAAACTGCCACTGGTTCTCCACCAACTGTGAGGGGGTTAGCTCGGCAGCGGGTGTGTGTGACCCCCGGGATGGGCTCCCCACACAAAACAGGCCCAGCAAACGGAGGTTGTGGTTTTCAAAATCAAAAAGGTGCGGTTTATTTTCTATTTACAGTGACAAAACACAGCAAAGCAAAAGAAACATAAACAAAATAAATCCTGGTCAACTTGACCTCTGACTAAACATACAGGTTTCCTAACTAACAACTGGGATCAGCCTAGTGCTGTCCTAGTCCCTAAGTCCCTAGTTTTAAATGTCCAAGCAAATAGCCACACAGGCTTTGTCTCACCGCACAGGGGTTCACTCTCCCTAGACAGTCCACACAGGTCTGGTTCCAGGCATGAGCTAACACCTAATGAATCTGGGAGTTTTTATAGAGGCCTTAAACGAACTGACAGGCTTCAGCTGGTCTCATCAACTCTCTGTCTGCACGACGCCCCACACTCTCCCTAGAGGTATGAGTCATCCATGAGCCCACTAGCCTTATACAACTCTCCACCTAGTTGTATAAGTCGGCGTAAAGCCTGAATCTGGGCGAAATATATCTACCCCCCTGGATGCAACCAGGTGACTTTACCTTCCTGCTGTCACACATGTTTGTTGATGTAGCCAGGAGTGGACTATGGTTATGTGATTTTGCAGACTTGCCTCCTATTATCCAGCTTGCTCCTATGTCCCCATAGTGCTGGACTCAAATCACTGACATCACGCTCTGAGCACAGAGAAAAGGATTATGGGAGCTGTAGTCTTCTGTATAGACATTGCTGAATTGCAGAACTGACTATGGACTACATCTCCCGGCAGAACATCTGCTACACAGGAGAATTGTGGGAGAAACTATAAAGGAATCTGCTGACCAGGCCCCACTCTCCTGCTTCCTGGATCCCATCATGTGAGCACCACCCCGCCGATGGGAGAGGAGATTGTGGCCTATCACGTCACACACAGCCTCCGGCTCCAGCCCCAGTGAGTCCAGCCGTTGCCCGCTTGCAGAAGGATGCCCTGCAGCAGCGCTGAACACAGCAGAACCAGGCGGTTTGCTGAGTTAGCAGACTGATCGCCATCTCTGCGCGTCTGCAGTGAGAAGCCTCATTTGATGGTCCCTCCGGGAGGTGGCCGAGGTCTATCGGAATTGGTGAGGGAGCTCATGCCCACAGATCCCACTGCCTTGTTAAGTACAACACCCTGAACACTGTGCACAGTCTGACACTCACTTGGATTACAAATACTATTGCTATAAACCAGGATCAGCTATATTGCCTTGTTTATCATCACATTATCTCTCATTAGGATAAAAGGCCCAGGGTTCTTCTTTAGGGCAGAAACATTACCTTATATCAATTAATAGCTTTCTCAAGGTATCCAATTGTTACTGTGTATGTTGTTATCATTCATTTGTCATTACTAACTGTTATTGCTGCAAGCATTATTTCAACCTAGTCTTGGCTGTAACCAGGATTTGGCTGACTAATCCTTAGTTTAAACCTCTCTTTTCAAATAAGTAAAATCTGAGAGAGTTTAAACTACCTGCTTTGTGTCTGTGTGTCATTTAAAGGTATATACAACATGTCGGAACCTAGAGTGTCAAGGGGGCTGGAGACTTTACAGGGTCATGGCTGCTCAGGAGAACATGCATTACCAAGCAACCCCCAAGGGGGCAGTGCTGCAATAAAAAAAAAAAAAAAACACGGACCGTAAGAATCACTTTTGGGGCACTATGATAGATGAATAGTCAATTACTCACTAACTAGCACTCAGAAGGCTATAGAATGATTAAATAAACTACAACATGTGCAACTAGAGTCTCTGTAATGGCATCAACTAATTCAAATGGTAAATGGGTTCTTGTACATACTATATGCATGTAACCCCTATGGTGGGTGGGCGCAAGCATCTCTAGTGTGTGAAGGTACTCCTGAATGTGGTTGAAAGTACCTAACGCCTGATATTCAGCATTGGCTGGCTTTTGGTGGGGCCCTTCTTTGGGTGGTGCACTGTCCCTTTAAGAGTGTGGGTCGATGACAGGAGATAGGCTGCTAAGTAGGAGCAGTCTCTCTTTGGGATAACAGTGTGTGGTGGGTATTTAGGATGCATAGTTCAGACTCCCATTTCCTGGCCGGCAACTAGTCTGTTCCCAATGGATTGGTAATATGCAGATTCCATAAGTCGGGTCCTGGATCCTCACACAGGCTGCTGTCTCTCAGCTCCAATCCTAAAGATGCAGCATCTCTTTCTCTCTCAAACTCAGTCCCTAAAGGCAGCTCTGGCAGATTCAGATGTAGGTCCGACCTCCCTTATATAGGTGAACAGACACAGCAACAGGTCCTCTTAGCTCCTTTGTAATGGCCCTGGTCCCTCGGATGTGAGGCACAGACCTTGACAGCAGGTCTGTACCCTCTCCTCTCTGGACTTCCACGATCTGCAACAATCTGCCAGGAACAATGGTGAAGCTCTCCTCCTCCAGGAGCAGGGATTTGTGGGAATAAGCCTCTAGACATTAGCCTCCAAAGACATGCATGGGGCAGTGCCTTTTTAAGAACTACCATTTCTATAATCCACCTGTATCTGCATGCAAGTCCCCTCTGCAGCTGCTATTGGCTCTTGCCCTCCTGCCCCCTGCTGGGCTCAAGTTTGTGGCTTTCTGGAGGGAGGAAAGGAGCGGGCAGGGAATCACTCAGTAACAGCAGCTTTGTTAATGCAGAATCCAGTGCTGCCTATTAGCAAAAAATCGAGCAGAAGGGGAGAGAGAGAACACACACACACAGCTTTCCAGCACGCTCTTGTCATGGCATGCAGTGTCCCAGTTGGGAAGGGAGAGGAGAGGGAGTAACACAGTCTGTCAGATAAGGGTACTCACCCAGGCCGAGATGCAGAGAGCGGCTCACTCTTGCGACTAAGCACACTCCACCCCCTGTAGATGGGACAGAGGGTGGATGGCACCAAGCACCAAGAGGCACAAGCTACCAGCAGGCAGGACAGGACTTGCGTGAAGGTCTCTGAGTGCTTGTGTAGACACTGACAGGTAGCAGAGCTCAGCTGGTGTTATTTAGCAGAAAGTCCAAAGCAGGCCGGGGGTCAAACACCAGAGAGGAGAGGAGTCCAAGACAAGCAAAAGGATCAAGACGCTGGAGATTGGAGACAATCCAGGTCACAGGCAGAAGGTCAGGTGCAGGAGACTAAAGGCAAGTCCGGGTCACAAGGCAGAGTGTCAAACACAGGAGAGAGCAGCAAAGTCCAATAAGCAAGCCAGGAGTCAGGTTTAGGAGAGATCAGGGTGGTCAAGGCAATCCGGGTCACAGCAGAAGATCAAACAGGCAGGAAACAGGAACTTGGATCACAGGAAGCTGAAAGACAAAACAGCAATTTGCTTGGGGATTTGCTCAGCTTTTATAGGCAGCCAGGATGCCATGTGACACGTTGAACAAATGGAAGCTGTTTACTTCCTGACAGGCAGCCAGGATGTCATGTGACACGCTAAACAGATAGAAGCTGTTTACTTCCCTACGCCCAAGCTGGACATCAATTCCGGATGTTCCCGAAGAAAAGCCTGAATTAAGCGTGGGGCATGCAGGTTTCTTGAAGGTTCCCCTTCCATTTGATCAGGTACTGTAGTTGTCTACCCCTCTTCCTGCAATTCAAAATGGCCTCTACCTCAAACTCCTCTTCCCTATCCACTTTGACTGGTGAAGGAGGTGATTTCTCTCTTCCTGTAAAAGGACTGGAAGTCAGTGGTTTCAGCAAGGATGCATGGAAAACTGGGTGAATCCTGTAGGAAGTGGGTAGGGCTAATTCAAAAGCCACAGGGTTTATCATTCTTTTGATTTCAAAAGGCCCTATAAATTTTGGGCCCAATTTCCGTGAGGGACAGGGTAACCTGAGGTTTGCTGCTGATAGCCACACCTTGTCGCCAGTCTTAAAAACTGGGTCCTCTTTTCTTCCTTTGTTGTAATATTTCTGGTAATTATCTTGGGCTTTCTGTAGAGCCTCCTGAATTTCTTAAAAGTTCCTTTGGATAGCGGTTATCCGTTCCTGTACCGCAGGGACTGATGTTTCAGGAATAGAGTTTGGGAGGAAGGAAGGATGGAATCCAAAGTTCGACCAGAAGGGTGTTTGGTTAGTGGCAGTATGGACTGAATTGTTATACGCAAATTCTGCGTAAGGAAGCAGAGAGCACCAATCATCCTGGGAGCGGAAAAAAAGCAGTGGAGATACTGCTCCAAAGTTTGATTTGTTCTCTCCCTCTGGCCATTGCTTTGGGGATGATATGCGGAAGAAAGGCAAACTTTGATTTCTAGTGCGTTGCAGAGCTCCCTCCAAAATTTGGAGGTGAATTGAACACGCCTATCAGAGGTAATGCTGACAGGCACTCCATGGAGCCTTATTATCTCTTTGATAAACACTTTGGTTGTATCCAGAGCAGAGGGAGTGCCCACCATGGGTAGGAAGTGTGCCATCTTGGATAGGCGGTCGACAACGACCAAGACAGTAGTGAACCCTTCCGAGGGAGGTAGGTCAACAATAAAGTCCATTGAGACGTCTGCCCAAGGCGTCTCTGGGATGGGTAAGGGTTTGAGTAATCCCAAGGACTTGGTATTTGTCCCCTTACTGCATTGACACGGAATACATGACCTGACGTAGTTCTTCCAGTCCAGTCTCCAACCATGCCACCAAAAGAGACGAGAGATTAATTCTGAAGTTTTTCGTGTGCCGAAGTGACCAGACATTTTATGGTCATGGAGCATTTTTAAAGTAGGTGGTCTTGCCTCCAGTGGGACAAAAAAATTTCCCCGGGTCCAAAGCAAATCATCCTGTTTTTTTAAAGAGGGTAGTTCAGGGTCAGTACAGTGACTGGATGCCAGCTTAATGGTAGTCATCAGGTCAGTATGTGTAAGTAAAGAAAAATTTTGTGGAGATAAGATGGTACTTGGTTCTGTGGACTGAGGAGATTCAGGGAACATCCGGGACAGTGCATCTGCTTTACCATCCTTGGAACCAGGCCTGTAGGCAATGTGGAAATTGAATCTAGAAAAATAAAGAGCCCACTGGGCCTGCCTGGGCCTTAGGCGCTTAGCTGTCCTGAGGTATTCTAAGTTTTTGTGATCAGTGAAAATCATGATGGCATGAGACACACCCTCCAGCAGATATCTCCACTCTTCGAGAGCAAACTTGATGGCTAGCAGCTCCCGGTCTCCTACATCATAGTTTCTTTCCGGGGGGGGGGCTTAATTTCCGGGAAGCAAAAGCCACAGGATGGAGGAGATCTTTGGGACCCTGTCTCTGGGAGAAATTAGCTCCGGTGGAAGTTTCTGAAGCATCCACCTCTAATACGAATGGCAAGGCTGGATCCGGGTGCTTTAAAATTGGGGCGGTAGTGAACAGGTCTTTGAGTTTAACAAAGGCTTCCTGGGCCTCCTGGGACCACCGAAACTGGCTGTGCTGACGGGTGAGTTGAGTAATGGGTGCAACAATGGAGGAAAAACCAGCAATGAACCTCCTATAGAAGTTGTCAAACCCGATGAATTGCTGCACTCCCTTCTTATTTACTGGAGCCGGCCACTCCTGGATGGCCTTGACCTTTTGAGGATCCATTGCGACACCATTGGTGGAAATGATGAAACCTAGAAATTGCACCACAGTCTTTGCAAATTCACATTTCTCCGCTTTCAGATATAACTTGTTTCCTGAGGATTGTAAGAACAGTCTTTACATGGACCCGGTGTAACTCAATAGTAGCGGAAAAAATGAGAATGTTGTCTAGGTATTCCCAAAAGATGTCGTTTACCAGGTGCTGGAAGGTGGCCGAGGCATTACATACTGTAGCCCAAATCACAAAATACTCAAAATGACCAAACCTGGATCTGAAGGCGGTCTTCCATTCATCCCCAGGACGGATTCGTATGAGGTTGTAGGCACCTCGTAAGTCCAATTTAGAAAAGATTCGGGCAGTCCGGAAACGCTGGAACAACTCTGGAATGAGTGGCAGGGGGTAGCGGTTTTTAATGGTTATCTTGTTTAGCTCTCTATAATCAATACATGGTCTGAGGGACCCATCTTTTTTTTCTACAAAGAAGATGCCTGCTCCGGCTGGTGAAGAAGAAGGGCGGATAAAGCCTTTTTCCAGGATCTCGTCGATGTAGGCCTTGAGGGCCACCAATTCTGTTTCAGACAGAGAAAATATACGCCCAAAAGGTACTTCAGAGCCAGGTAGCAGCTCGATGGGGCAGTCATAAGGCCGATGTGGTGGTAGACAATCAGCCTTTTGTTTGTCGAAAACATCTTTAAATTCATAGTAATCTGAGGGGACGTGCTGGAGGTTGTCAGGCATTGGTGTCACAGATAGACAAGAGACCGGAGCTGGGGGGAGGCAGTACTGGGGGCAAAAAGGGGAAGTGAAGAGGACCTCTGTGGTAACCCAGATGGGGTCAGTCTCTTGCGCGACAAGTGCGGAACGGGGAAGAGAGCCGTCAGCCAGACGGACTTGAAGACTTTGTTTCTTGGTCTGCAGAGGAATGTGTAGTTTTTGAGCTAATGATGAGTCCAGGAAGCAGCTGCAGGCTCCAAAGTCAATTATGGCTGGCAGATGGGTCTCCTTTCCCGCTAGCAGTAGAGAAACAGAAAGGGTGACATAAGTCTGTGAAAAGTCAATGGTTTGATAGTTCATGATAAACTGTGAGCGCGACTTACTGGGTCTCTCAGGGCAGGTGCAAAGAAAATGTCCTGTTCCCCCACAGTACAGACAGAGGTTGGCCTGTCGCTAACGCTGTCTTTCCTCTGGGGTCAACGGAGCACGGATCAATCCCAACTGTCTAGGTTCAACTTCAGGAGCAGAGGTGACAGGCGGGACCGGAAAAGATGAATGGACAAGAGAGGGCCTGGGGGGCGTCCAACCAGGACGAGGAGCCTGGAAGCGCTCAGAGCGTCTCTCACGCATGCGCCTGTTCAGCTTGGTTGCGGCTTGGATTAAGTCTTCCAGTGTGGCTGGGGTCTCAATCCGGGCTAACTCATCTTTCAAGCCTTCCGAAAGACACTGACGGTACTGGTACTTTAAAGCTGGTTCATTCCAGCCAGTGTCAGCTGACCACTTGTGGAATTCCGCGGTGTAGTCCTCTACCGGCCTTTTCCCCTGAGACAGAGTATGTAGAATGGCTTCAGCTGTCGCAGTGCATTGGGGCTCGTCATAAAGTTGGGCCATACTGTCAAAGAACGTATCAACTAAGTTTAACGAAGGGCTTCTCTGTTCCATTAGGCCATGGGCCCAAGCTTGAGGTTCTTCAGCCAGAAGGGAGATAATAAATCCTACTTTAACAACTTCAGATGAAAAAGTCCTGGGCTAAAGTGCTAAATACAAGGAACAGGCATTTTTAAAAGCCCGAAATTTTTTGCGGTCGCCAGAAAATCGCTCCAGCGTGGGGACCCTGGGTTCAGGGGCAGCCATGATCACAGTAGAACTGGGTGACGCTTGAGATGAGGAGGCCCCACTAGTCTGAGCCTGAGCTGTGGCTGCTGGTGCAGGTGAGCCGGGCAGTTGCTGGAGACGGCCGTCAATCTGAACATAGCCTTCCTGCAACTTTTGGACTGCGTCAGTGAGGGCTGAAGCTTGCTGGCACAAGACATCAAAAGGTGAGCGTGCTCTGTCGGCCTCTGACATGGCTGTTTTGTACTGTCAGATAAGGGTACTCACGAGGCAGAGATGCAGAGAGCGGCTCACTCTTGCGACTAAGCGCACTCCACCCCCTGGAGATTGGACAGAGGGTGGATGGCACCAAGAGGCACAAACTACCAGCAGGCAGGACAGGACTTGCGTGAAGGTCTCTGAGGGCTTGTGTAGACACTGACAGGTAGCAGAGCTCAGCTGGTGTTATTTAGCAGAAAGTCCAAAGCAGGCCGGGGGTCAAACACCAGAGAGGAGAGGAGTCCAAGACAAGCAAAAGGATCAAGACGCTGGAGACTGGAGACAACCCGGGTCACAGGCAGAAGGTCAGGTGCAGGAGACTGAAGGCAAGTCCGGGTCACAAGGCAGAGGGTCAAACACAGGAGAGAGCAGCAAAGTCCAATAAGCAAGCCAGGAGTCAGGTTTAGGAGATATCAGGGTGGTCAAGGCAATCCGGGTCACAGCAGAAGATCAAACGGGCAGGAAACAGGAACTTGGATCACAGGAAGCTGAAAGACAAAACAGCAATTTACTTGGGGATTTGCTCAGCTTTTATAGGCAGCCAGGATGCCATGTGACACGTTGAACAAATGGAAGCTGTTTACTTCCTGACAGGCAGCCAGGATGTCATGTGACACGCTAAACAGATAGAAGCTGTTTACTTCCCTGACACAGTCTCTCCATACATAGACCTGTCATTGCTCACAGCAGGGGGGAGGGGGAGCTGAGCAGGGGATGAAACACAGCTCTGCACACCCAGCGGGGAGGGGGCGGAATCTCACAGCCAGCTTTCCCCGGCTGCAAATGGATGCCCCCACATGTAAAATAAGGGTTGTTATGATCGTATTGGTTTGATGTCTTCTTATTTAGTGTAAGCTTGTGTAGCACACAGACCCTTTTTTCCCTGCCTACCTTCACTTGCAGAGGTAAAGGCACACCATGCCACATGCCCGTATCCTCCTGGTATAAGAGGTTGAGCGGTGTTCTTGCAATTTTGGGTCCTGCAGCGAGTTACCTCCCTTGGTTGGTTCTCGTCCCTAGAAAGTAGGGAAAAGTCTATTCTTCCCCGAAAGAAGCCAATGTCCAGACAATATTTAAACTCCAACAGACGAGTTTATTTTCTTTGCTTGAAACAAATTTGGGCAAAAGGTTGAAAACAGCAATAGGATTTGGTAGGGAATCAGGTTCAGGCACGCGGCACCCAGTCACCCTATTCTCCACTCAAGCCTGAGTGGGTATTGCTCACCCGGATAGATCCCTCTCACAGTTCTAGCAGCTGGAGTGTAGCACGAACATGACACTTTAGTTTTAGTCCCCTTCAAAGACAAGTTCAGGAGATCCTCTGACACAGAATCCTTTAGGTCCTGAATTTAGAACTTCCTAATGCCTGTAGATTATAGAGACCATAGGTGCCAATGGGGCACGCTACAGGAGCTATCTTGCAACTCACGAATCCTTCCCTCTGATAGGCAACCAGGCCTCCCCGAGACTGTGACTTCCCTCACCGATCCATCGGACAGGTCCTCCCCCGGTTTCCTCTGTTTCAGAGCGGGCCACCCTCCCTCGGGTTCCCTGGGACTCCAGTGGTTGGTTTGTAGACCCAGTTGAAGGTACTGGGCCTACCTGGAACTCTGCAGCCTCGGGCTAAAGGTGCCTGAGACTAGTGATGAGCCGAACACCCCCGGGTTCGGTTCGCACCAGAACCCGCGAACGGACCGAAAGTTCGCACGAACTTTAGAACCCTATTAAATACAATGGATGCGAACGTTCGAAATCTAAAGTGCTAATTATAACGACTATTATGCATGGTATTGTCCTAAAAAGGGTTTGGGAACCCGGGTTCTGCACCAGGGGACATGTATCAATGCAAAAAGAAGTTTTAAAAACGTCCGTTTTTCTGCAGCAGTCATTTTAATGATGCATAAAGTGAATAAAAAAAAGTCAAATATTCCTTTAAATATCGTACCTGGGGGGTGTCTAAAGTATGCCTGTGAAGTGCCACGTGTTTCCCGTGTTTAGAACTGTCCCTGCACAAAATTACATTTCTAAAGGAAAAAAAGCCATTTAAAACTGCTTGCGGCTTTAATGTAATGTCTGGTCCCGGTAACATGGATGAAAATCTTTAAGAAAAATGGCATAGTTTCCCCCAAACACCCCCCCCCCTTACCCCAGCCCATTACCAGCCCCTTTGGGTCTTGTATGAATATTAAGGGGAACCCCGCACACAAAATAAAAAAGGCCCTATACACTCTGAACATCCGTATACAGGCGGTGCATACAAGACAGGGACTGTAGGTTTGTTCTTATGTAGAATCTGTTTGTAATTTTGAACAGGTACATTGTTTAAGTGTAGCTCCAGCCAAAAAATCTATTTTTAAGCTTTTTGGAAAACAGGGAAGGGTTATCACCCCTGTAACATTTGTTTTGCTGTCTGTGCAGTGTGCACCTGTTCAGAACAGTTCACCTCACTTTCCGTCCTAATGACAAATGTTTTTTGAAAATTTGGGGTTTTTATTGAAACAAGAATTGGTGATAAAGCATCAGTGGAGAGGAGACACTTTTTTTCCCATATTAACTCTTACAGGAGAGAATTTGCCTTCCTAGGGGTAGATTTCCTCTCACTTCCTGTTGTATCCTTCCGTTTGCAAGGAGGAGTCGTTTGTAAGTTGGATGTTTGAAAGTAGGGGCCTGCCGTATATACTCTGCTGAAATTTGCCCCTTACATGTTGGTGTTGCCACAACACTGTGAGCCCTCACAGTTACTCTTGGTGGGCGCAGGAATGGGCCCTGCTGTGAATTATTAGATCAATAATTGTAATTACATGCCCCTGTTAAACAGGGGCAGAAAAATTGGGCCTTAGGCACTGGTGCCACAACTCTGCAACCCCTCACAGATACTGTACAATGAGCCCTGTTGCAAAGTATTGCATGAAAAATTTTAATTACACGCCCCTGTTAAACAGGAGCTGAAAAATTGGGCCTTAGCCACTGGTGCTGGTGCCACGACACTGCAACCTCTCCCAGATACTCTAGTTGGAGTGCAGGAATGAGCTCTGCTGCAAAGCATTGCATAAAAAATTGTAATAACACGCCCCTGTTAAACAGGGGCTGAAAAATTGGGCCTTAGCCACTGGTGCTGGTGCCACGACACTGCAACCTCTCCCAGATACTCTAGTTGGAGTGCAGGAATGAGCCCTGCTGCAAAGCATTGCATAAAAAATTGTAATAACACGCCCCTGTTAAACAGGGGCTGAAAAATTGGGCCTTAGCCACTGGTGCTGGGGCCACGACACTGCAACCTCTCCCAGATACTCTAGTTGGAGTGCAGGAATGAGCCCTGCTGCAAAGCATTGCATACATTTTTTTAATTACATGCCCCTGTTAAACAGGGGCTGAAAAATTGGGCATTAGCCACTGGTGGCGGCACCCAGAAACAAAAATGTTCTTCCAAGCTATCATCATCAATCGGATCATTGAGGAGGAGGAGGATAGTCAGTCAACATAACAGGACAGTCTCTCAGCATCAGCATCAGTCTTGAAGGGATGTGACATTTGAAAATAAATTAGTCTGTTATATCAGCTTCAGGTGTTTGGTAGCTGGTGGTGATCCAAGACTGGTTCATCTTTATGAAGGTCAGTCGATCAACAGAGTCGGTGGACAGGCGCACCCTGTGATCCGTGACAAATCCTCCAGCAGCACTGAATGTGCGTTCTAAAAGAACGCTGGATGCAGGACAGGCCAGTAGCTCAATTGCATACTGTGCAAGCTCTGGCCAGTGATCCATCCTCAAGACCCAGTAAGCCAGAGGATTTTCGGTGGGGAAGGTGTCCAAGTCTGACCTTGCCCCTAGGTATTCCTGCACCATGTATATCAGACGCTGGCGATGGTTGCTGGAACCGATCATACCTTGGGGCTGCGGACTAAAGAATTGTCTGAACGCATCCGTCAGACGGCCACCTTCCCCACCGCTCCTTCTTTGACTGACCGAAGCCTCAGCAACTCGTTGTCCAGGACCAGGAGTTTGTAACCTCCCAGTCTCTGGGAACGCGTTGCACAGACCTTTCTGCAAGGCCTCCGGGAGTTGTCTCATCCTCTGCGACGGTAAGATAAGGTCCACAACCTTACCCTTGTACCGTGGATCAAGGAGAGTGGCCAGCCAGTAATGGTCCCTCTCCTTGATCTGAAGAATACGAGGATCCTTCCGCAGACTTTGCAGGATCAGGGAGGCCATGCAGCGTAGGTTAGCTGAGGCATTCGGTCCGGAGTCCTCTGGGTCACTAAGGACGACATGATCCGCAGCCACCTCCTCCCAGCCACGTACAAGTCCACTGGTTTCTTGGGACTGTAAATCATCCCTAAAAGACTGCTGCTGATGATGCTGAGTGCCAGGCTCCACCTCAATGCTGACACAATCCTCCTCCTCCTCCTCCTCCTCCTCCTCTTCCTGTGCGATGGGTGGGACAGAAGGAACACTGTCTGGGTAAAGGGGGCCTTGAGAGGCAAGGAAGTCCTGCCTCTGTTCTGCCTCAAGTGCCCTGTCCATTATTCCATGCAGCGTATGTTCCAACAGGTGGACAAGAGGTACAGTGTCACTGATGCATGCACTGTCACTGCTCACCATCCTCGTGGCCTCCTCAAATGGTGCCAGGACAGTGCATGCATCCCTGATCATGCCCCACTGGCGTGGTGAAAAAAACCCGAGCTCCCCTGACCCTGTCCTGGTGCCGTAGTCGCACAGGTACTCATTGATGGCCCTCTGCTGCGTGTGCAGCCGCTGCAGCATGGCCAACGTTGAGTTCCACCTGGTGGGCATGTCACATATAAGGCGGTTCTTGGGCAGGTTCAACTCCTTTTGCAGCTCAGCCAGGCGAGCACTGGCATTATAAGATCTGCGGAAATGCACACAGACTTTCCTGGCCTGCCTCAGGACATCCTGTAAGCCCAGGTACCTGCCCAAGAACCGCTGCACCACCAGGTTAAGGACGTGAGCCACACAGGGCACATGGGTCAGTTGTCCCTGTCGGAGAGCGGAGAGGAGGTTGGTGCCATTGTCGCAAACTACCATTCCTGGCTTAAGCTGGCATGGCGTCAACCACCTCTCGGCCTGCCCCTGCAGAGCAGACAGAACCTCTGCCCCAGTGTGGCTCCTGTCCCCCAAACACACCAGCGCAAGTACGGCATGGCATCTTTTTGCCTGCGTACTTGCGTAGCCCCTTGAACGCCTACGGAGCACCGTTGGTTCCGAGGACAAAGCACAGGAAAAGGCCATGGAGGAAGAAGAAGAGGAGGGGGTGGAGGAGAGAGGTGTGTCACAACCAGTAGTAGCATTTTGGAGGCGTGGCGGTGGAACAACCTCCAACACTACTGCACCTTGTTCTGCATCCTTCCCAGCTGCCAAAAGAGTGACCCAATGGGCCGTGAAAGAAAGGTAACGTCCCTGGCCATGCCTGCTGGACCATGAGTCAGCGGTAATATGCACCTTACCGCTGACCGCCCTGTCCAGCGAGGCCAAGACATTGCCTTCCACATGCCGGTAGAGAGCCGGAATCGCCTTCCGTGAGAAAAAGTGCCGTTTGGGAACCTGCCACTGAGGAACCGCACATTGCACAAACTCACGGAAGGGGGCCGAGTCTACCAACTGAAAAGGCAGCAGTTGAAGCGCTAGCAATTTAGCCAAGCTAGCATTCAACCGCTGGGCATCTGGATGGCTGGGAGTGAACTTCTTTCGACGGTCCAGCAGCTTGGGCAGGGAAATTTGCCTGCTAGAATCGGACGTCGGTGTACTGCTAGCAGAGTGCCCGCAAGTACTTGGCTGTGACACACCTAATTCTACACCTTCATTCCTCTCAGTGCAGGTTTCAGAGAGGACTGAAGGTATAGTGGGGTTGGAGATCCCAGCTGATGCGGTGCAAGGAGAGGTCCGCTTTGTTCTTTGGTGTGGGTCTTGAAGGTAGGCTTGCCAACGAGCTGCATGGCAGGTCAACATATGTCTGGTCAAGCATGTGGTGCCCAAGCGGGTGATGTTTTGGCCACGTGATATACGCTTGAGACATATGTTGCAAACAGCAGCTGTGCGATCTGATGCACTCGACTCAAAAAAGGCCCACACCAAAGAACTTTTTGAATAACGGGCAGAGGCAGCACCCTGCACAGGCGGAGCTCTGCGGTGTGATTCCGTCGGTGTGCTGCCCTTACGCTGGCCCCCCGAGGGCATCCTGCCTCGTTGGAGATGTGCCTCCTCCTCATCCTCCTCCTCCTCCTCTCTCCTATTAGGCACCCATGTGGAGTCAGTGACCTCATCATCCCCTCCCTCCTCATCACTGGAGCCAATCTGGCAGTATGCTGCAGCTGCTGGAACATGACTGCCAGATTGGTGTCCTTCTTGAGCATCCCCTCTCTCTGCTCTCACGCTACTGCCTTCCTCTAGCTGGGTATCAATATCAGACCCTTCGAAACGCTGGGCATCCTCCTGGAGCATGTACCCAACACTGTGCTCAAACAGTTCGGGGGACTCCTCAGGAGGACATGGTTGGTCTAGGGAAGGAGTGACTGATGATGACATTGATACCAGGGAAGAGGACGCTTTGGCAGCTGCTTTGCCAGTACCCTGAGCCTGGGTGAGAGAGGATGAGGAGGATGAGGAGGGCTTGGTCATCCACTCTACCAAGTCTTCGGCATGATGCGGCTCAACATGTCCAGCTGCCGAAAAGAAGGACAAGCGTGTCCCATGGCCACGTGCTGATGGCGATGCACCGTGTCCACGACCAGCACTGTTGTCTCTAGACACAGAGCCTGCTTGCCCTCTTTTATTGGCTCCTGACTGTCTGCCTCTCCTTGTTTGCCTTCCAGACATTCTAATGGCCTGCAGGGAAATGGGAAAACCAGCAATAAGGCCTAGCTTCAGGAGTATATTTTGCAGGAATCACACTACGCCTGCTGTAGGTGCTGCAAATGCCTGTTGGTGTAACACACCAGGAAAACGCAGCAATACAGGCTAACTTCAGGTGTAATATGATCAGGAGACACACTCTGCCCGCTGTAAGTGCTGCAAATGCCTGTTGGTGTAACACACCAGGAAAAAGCAGCAATACAGGCTAACTTCAGGTGTAATATGATCAGGAGGCACACTCCGCCCGCTGTAAGTGCTGCAAATGCCTGTTGGTGTAACACACCAGGAAAACGCAGCAATACAGGCTAACTTCAGGTGTAATATGATCAGGAGGCACACTCCGCCCGCTGTAAGTGCTGCAAATGCCTGTTAGTGTAACACACCAGGAAAAAGCAGCAATACAGGCTAACTTCAGGTGTAATATGATCAGGAGGCACACTCCGCCTGCTGTAAGTGCTGCAAATGCCTGTTGGTGTAACACACCAGGAAAAAGTAGCAATACAGGCTAACTTCAGGTGTAATATGATCAGGAGGCACACTCCGCCCGCTGTAAGTGCTGCAAATGCCTGTTGATGTAACACACCAGGAAAAAGCAGCAATACAGGCTAACTTCAGGTGTAATATGATCAGGAGGCCCCCTCCGCCCGCTGTAAGTGCTGCAAATGCCTGTTGGTGTAACACACCAGGAAAACGCAGCAATACAGGCTAACTTCAGGTGTATAAGGTGCAGGAGGCACACTCCGCCCGCTGTAAGTGCTGCAAATGCCTGTTGGTGTAACACACCAGGAAAACGCAGCAATACAGGCTAACTTCAGGTGTAATATGATTAGGAGGTACACTCCGCCCGCTGTAAGTGCTGAAAATGCCTGTTGGTGTAACACACCAGGAAAACGCAGCAATACAGGCTAACTTCAGGTGTATAAGGTGCAGGAGGCACACTCCGCCCGCTGTAAGTGCTGCAAATGCCTGTTGGTGTAACACACCAGGAAAACACAGCAATACGGGCTAACTTCAGGTGTATAATGTGCAGGAGGCTTAGCAACAATGACACTGACACTGTCCCCTGCCTATCCTTCTCTCTCCCTGCACACAAGGTTTATCAAAGTATATGACACTGACACTCTCCCTGCCTATCCTTCTCTCTCCCTGCACACAAGGTTTATCAAAGTATATGACACTGACACTCTCCCTGCCTATCTTTCTCTCTCCCTGCACACAAGGTTTAGCAAAGAATATGACACTGACACTGTTCCCTGCCTATCCTTCTCTCTCCCTGCACACAGGGTTTATCAAAGAATATGACACTGACACTCTCCCTGCCTATCCTTCTCTCTCCCTGCACACAAGGTTTAGCAAAAATGTGACACTGACACTGTCCCCTGCCTATCCTTCTCTCTCCCTGCACACAAGGTTTAGCAAAGAATATGACACTGACACTCTCCCTGCCTATCCTTCTCTCTCCCTACACACAAGTTTGAGGTACAAATAGCACTGACACTGTCCCTGCCTATGTAACTCTTTCCCTGCGCCGGAACACACTACACAAGGCCGCCGCGCTGGCGGCCTTTTATAGTGTGGGGCGTGTGCTAAACCCCCTGAGCTATAATTGGCCACAGGCAACCTCTCATCCCTACCTGAGACTCACGCACCCCCCGGCCAGCAGGGCCAAAAGGGCACGACTTCGCCGCCAGGGGTCCTCCTTGGAATCCCCCCCCGCACACCACCCTAGATCATGTCGTCTGCCCTTTATGTACCCTCTCCCGGCATGCACAGCAAGCAAAACCCGCCTACCGCACGGTAGCCGAGAGAGGACACCCAATCACACCACAACGCCACCTGTGGTTCTCCTCAAGACCTGGGCAACAGCGCCACCTGCAGGTCAAGGGGAACTATACTCCAGGCAACATTACAGCAGAGCAGAGTCCAAACTAAGCAGAATTGGAGAACCTGAGCTAAACAATTGCTCAGGTTTCCCTTACATTTAGAGCATAGTGACCCCAATTTTGGGGGTCCGCTACACTTGTGTGTGTTAGTGTGAAGTGGGGGAGGGGTTTACAAAATATTTGTATTTCAGTTCCATTTTAAACCAAACTGCCTGCACCAAAAAAATTACCGGTTCCCTCTACTTGCACTGCATGAGTTCTTTTAATCCAGGAGAAAAGGTAAACAGTAGCAGTAATATATACCTTCATGGCTTTTTTTCAGGTGGAACTTGATAAAACTCAGTACCACCACCTCTGGCTCAAACCCTTTGGTGCCTGCTCACCCCAATCACTTGTAAACACAGAAGTCCGATTTCAGTGTTTACAAGTGACAGCTCTGCACTCTGTGTGTAACCCCCCCCCCCCCTGAACTCTGCACTCTGTATGTAATGCAATCTTTGTATTTAATGCCCCTTTAAGACCCTCCTACTGTTTGTGAAATTTGACTGACAACACCCACTATTTGATGTGAATTGGAGGGTGTGGGTATGTGTGTGTGGGGGGGGGGGGGGTTTGGGTGGTCGTGGTTGAGTTCCAGTACCTATTGTTTAAGAAAAAAAGCCCTGCTTACCTTATTCCTTGCTATGGCAGAATTCCTTCAGGCCATCGGCCACCTGGGTAACTAGAAATAAGGTAAGTATTGCTACGTATTCCAATTCCCCTAGACAAAAAGAGAATTTAAAGGAGATTGTACTGTGTGTAGATGACTTTAGAGATTTCACCTTTCCATGTAAAAATAAATAAAAAGGCCGCTACTTCAATAGATTAAATAATAAAATGATAAAAACTATTTTAAATTCAGCAAAGACACAATAAAGGGTTATAAGGATTTCATCTTCAGGCATTTAACCACTTAAGCCCCGGACCATTTTGGCTGGTTAAAGACCAGGCCCCTTTTTGCGATTCGCCACTGCGCCGCTTTAACTTACAATTGCGCGGTCGTGCGAAGTGGCTCCCAAACAAAATTGACGTACTTTTTTTCCCACAAATAGAGCTTTCTTTTGGTGGTATTTGATCACCTCTGCGGTTTTTATTTTTTGCGCTATAAACAAGAATAGAGTGCCAATTTTGAAATAAATTCAATATTTTTTACTTTTTGCTATAATAAATATCCCCAAAAAATATATAAAAAACATATTTTTTCCTCAGTTTAGGCCGATACGTATTCTTCTACATATTTTTGGTAAAACAAATTGCAATCAGCGTTTATTGATTGGTTTGCGCAAAAGTTTTTTATTAATATTTTTTTTTTACTAGTAATGGCGGCGATCAGTGATTTTTGTTGTGACTGCGACATTATGGCGGACACATTGGACACTTTTGACACATATTTTTGGGACCAGCGATCAGTGCTATAAAAATGCACTGGTTACTGTGAAATTTACACTGCCAGTAAAGGGGTTAACCACTAGGTGGCGCTGTAGGGGTTAAATGTTCCCTGCATTGTGTTTCTAACTGAGGGGGGGTTGGGCTTTGTGTCACATGACACGATCTCCGCTCCGAGTATACGGAGCCGAGATCCGTGTCATTGTCACTAGGCAGAGCAGGGAGATGCTTGTTTACACAAGCATCTCCCCGCTCTATACCTCCGTGAGACGATCGCGGGGATCCCCGCGTTGATCGAGTCCACGGGATCCGCGGTCCTACTCACGGGGATGGCGGCAGGGTCGCGAGCGCGGCGGCGCGTGCGCGACCACATGGACAGGCACTTAAAGGGGACGTACAGATACGTTGATGTGCCTGTCCGTGCCATTCTGCCGATGTATATCTACAGGAGGCGGTCGGCAAGTGGTTAATATAGCAATCCCAGTTTAGTATATTATGAAGGGGAGATTTACTAAAATTGGTGCACACAGAATCTGGTGCAGCTGTACATAGTAACCAATCAGCTTCTAACTTCAGCCATGGGCGTCCGCAGGTAGAGGCAAGGGGGGTCAAGTGCCCCCCCTGGCAGGGCTGGTGCTACCTATAGGCAAGTGCACACAATCAGTCGGGGGGCGCTGCGCGTCCCAGGGCCAGGAGTCACATACACAACATGGAGTGATGGTGTTTGCGGCCCCTGAGCTGAGGGGGGGCAGCGCGGCCAGAGGCAGGAAGTACAAAGCTCTCCCGCAGCTTGCCTGTTACCTTTCACCTGCTGCTTGGACGACGTCTGCTAATGCTCAGCCCTACCAGATCACTGATGATTTATCTCCCCTCCTCTCCTCCTCCTTGGCTCGGACTGCCAGCTGTGTGTGCTCTGCCTGGACATATGTGAGAGGCCCAGCGCTCCCTTCTGGATAGGGGCCCCAAGAACACCCACCGCATGGGGCCCCAGCCTCATCTGAGATGATTGTGTAGCGGGGCCGCTCCCTCCTCTCTCTATCTTTTGCGGCTGTTGTCTAGGGGTACCTGGGAGAGAGGGATAAGTCACACCACGGCCCATGTCCTCCATGGCTAAGAGGTGAAGGCCAGCAAATTGGGTTTTTGTGTAGGTGTCCTAGAGTCAAGTCCAGTACTTCGTCCCTGACTCCTTTGCTTCTAGTAACCAGAGTTCCACACAGTGAATAGGTCCAACTCAGTTTTATTCTTCTTGCCAAGCAATAAAACAGTCTCTTTACTTTGGAAAATGGGGACAGATCGAGGCACGATCCTTTCCCTTCTGCTACTGACCACTGTGCTGTCACCAGTGGTGAATAGTCACTGCCACTGACTAAGTGATATAGAACGTAAATTACCTTCGCTCACTCTGCCCCTGTCAGAGGAAGAAATCCGTCCAAGGGAGAAATGGAGGCCTCTCCGTCACCAGCGATGCTGCGCCGGACTCTTCAGCGAAGTTACTGCACACCAGTCCTCACGAACTCAGACACGGGCACCCAAGGAGTTAGGGCCCCCTCAGATTCCTCCACCCTCGCGGAACTCAGTCGAAGGTACTGAGCCCCAGGCATCTGCCATAGTACCTCACCCCAGGCTAAAGGTGCCTGAGATGGACTCCATCTCTGCTCCGGCTAGGTCAAGAGCACCTAGGCCCGGAACACCGGACCGCCAGCACCCAGGCCGAAGGTGCCTGGGTGCGGCCGCATCTTCTCGCTCCGGACTCTAACCCACCAACCCCGTGACCAGGGCATTCCGCCCCTTTTATGACCTCTCCCTTTGCGCCACAGCGAGTTCCCCGCCCCACTGTACCAGCTCCAGGGGAGGACAAAAAGGCACAGTCTTGCGGTGCGAGTTCAGCCCCGGTTCAAGGCAACAATGCCACCTATAGGCCGGCGGGAAATTCACACCACCAGAGTCCTCCAAGACTCACAAAGGGAACCTTGAATTTCCTAACAATCAAGGCATCTGGGCTACACTACCACCCAGATGCTTCCCCTAAATTCAAGTACCTGCTACACACTCCCCCTGGTGATTTGACACTGGTCCCCATAGTCTGGTACAAACTCACATCCCACAAGGGTGGTGACATAAGTTCAGCCCAGAAACCAAACTACACATTTTAGCCCTGAATTGTGCCAAGACCTGAATGGGAAAGGGAAAACTTAAAACAATATAACTATAAAAACTTTCAATAAAACACTGTAAATATCTCACACATTTACATTCTTCCCTCCCCCTGGCTATCTAAGGACCACCCATTCTCAGCAGCCTTGACAGACGAATCTCCTGCAGAGGGAAAGAAAAGAAACATACATCCTAACAACATATGTGTGTTTGCTTGAAATGAATGAGTCTATCCTAGAAGAAACCCATTCACTCCAATAAGTGCTGCATAATGTCAAAAAAACAAACAATCGTTGCGCAACACTGCCACCTGGTGACAGTGCCGTGGTCAAGACACTCATCACTTCCAGATGAACTTTTCTCTTTCTCTTGATCATTTCTCTGTGACCCTACACTAACTAAAACCCAAAGTCACTGATTTCTCTTGAGTGCAAGGAGAAGGAGGGAGAACAAAACAAAAACAGCTCCCATTTCTCCAAAGAGTAGAACTGCCCAAATACAAAAAAAACTAGGGCACAGTCCCTGCGTTCCAGCAAAGGCACTCCGGAAAGTTCAGCCATGAATGGAAAAGAAAAGCACACAGGAGTCTCTTTTCCATTTTATAGGTAAAACCTTGGATGAGGCAACGACACAGGCTTCAGACGGTCATCAAAAGCCTCCACATGGTACTCAACACTTTTTCCTTCCTTACGGCAAATCACCACTTTGTCCGCATGGATGTGTCTTCCCAGCATCCACTTAGCTTTACAGTCCTGGAACTTCTTGGTGACCGTTGGTGAACAGGAAAGGTACCGCCGTGCTTGCTGTACTTTAAGTTTGTCCCACACAAAGGTATCATACCATCTTTGCTGAAAAACTTCCACCTCATAGAGCAGTTTCCAAGGTAGATACGGGTATTTCCACCCATATTGCTGAGCAACCTTCTGACCAAAGAGACGCTGCAGCCTTGGCAAAAGGTGGCATAGTGGCTCGGTCTCCTTCTCTAGGTGGAACAATCGCTTCTGGGTGGCGAGGTGCATTCACCACCTCGGTAGATCTGGGCCTAGGGGCCCGCAGTGATTGACGTTGCGCTCCCGCAACAGGAACGGATGTTGGATCCAGGAGGGGAACTTCAGACAGAGGACCAGCTTCTTCCCTTGGCGCCGAGGCCTCTACCCGAGGTGAACTATCTCCAGTAGACATGGGCAGATCCCTTGTGACACAGGACGAGGGTAGCTTCATCTTGTCCCATCCCTTCTGATGGAAGATTTCATCTATCTCCCCATCATCGCCATTGTCAGACAATGAATCCAGGTCAGAGGTGTCGTAGCATTCAGCGGGCAGATAATTCCCAGTCACGGAACTATCCCCCTTGACGGCCACTACCTCACCCCAGGCTAAAGGTGCCTGAGATGGACTCCATCTCTGCTCCGGCTAGGTCAAGAGCACCTAGGCCCGGAACACCGGACCGACAGCACCCAGGCCGAAGGTGCCTGGGTGCGGCCGCATCTTCTCGCTCCAGACTCTAACCCACCAACCCCGTGACCAGGGCGTCCGCCCCTTTTATGACCTCTCCCTTCACGCCACAGAGGGTTCCCCGCCCCGCTGTACCAGCTCCAGGGGAGGACAAAAAGGCACAGTCTTGCGGTGCGAGTTCAGCCCCGGTCCAAGGCAACAATGCCACCTATAGGCCAGCGGGAACTTCACACCACCAGAGTCCTCCAAGACTCACAAAGGGAACCTTGAATTTCCTAACAATCAAGGCATCTGGGCTACACTACCACCCAGATGCTTCCCCTAAATTCAAGTACCCGCTACAATTGGCATGTGCAGCTGTTGTTGGAGCCTTCCATTTGCCTTTTCTGGGGTTAGTAATCCATTTAATTCTCTGTCAACTGAAGGTTGCAAATTGATTGGAGGGGAGTTCTCCATACTAATGATTGTGTGTGTAATGTATGGGGGTGTAATGTATCCAGTAAGGATGAGCTCCGGCGTGTTCACATAGTACACGTGCAGAGCCTGCCAGGAAGTCGGCACCGCGCTGCGCTAATCCCAGCCAGGGAGACATTTCCCGATCTCTGCAGCCGAGCATCGGGAAATGTCTCCCTGCCTGTCATTAGCGCAGCGCGGTGTCAACTTCCTGGCAGGCTCTGCACGTGTACTATGTGAACACGCCGGAGCTCATCCTTATTATCCAGGTGTAAACTGTGTGTATGGGGGGTGTAATGTATCTGCGTGTAAGGGGGTGTAATGTATGTGTGTGTATCTGTACTATGTCCGCAGTTTCTGACCGTGATAATGACGTTGTCTAAAAGGGGCGGAGCATGGATGACCTTAAAATTATGCCCCCCCCTGAAAAAAGTTCTGCGGACGCCCATGACTTCAGTTTGTCTAATTAAGCTTTGACAATAAAACCTAGAAACTGATTGGTTACTATGCAGAGCTGCATCAGATTCTGTGTGCACCGATTTTAGTAAATCTCCCTTCATAATATACTAAACCGTCATTGCTATATTAAATGCCTGAAGATGAAATCCTTATAACCCTTTAATGTTTCTTTGCTGAATTTTACAATTATTTTCATCTATTGAAGTCTTTTTCTCTAGGGGCATTGGAATATGCAGCAATACCTACCTTATTCCTTCTTCCACAGGTGGTCGGTGGCCTGGAGGAAGTCTACCATAGGAAGGAATAAGGTTTTAGTAAATCTACCCCTATGTGTTGCACAATATAGACAGAAGGTTTGCTGAGAAATGCAGATAGCAAAAAAAAGCAGCCTTGAAAAAAAGGTCAGTTAAAATTAAATTAATTTTAATATTTTTCTTGTATACTATGGTTAGAATTACAGCTGTCTTTTAACAGAGGATAGGCAGTCAATTCAGGCAATTTCAAAATTTTAATTAGTTATTTCCACTATCAATGTCCAGAATCCATCTATGTCATTTAGTAATTAAAAAAAATTATTCTATGAAACTGAAAAAAATGGATGTTGTTTTAATGCAGTAAGCTATGGAAAAATAACTGAATGTAACCAATTACTAATGTTCCTATTTTCCTTGGAACAGATGTGAGGTTAATATGTACAACCCAGTTGCCTATGCCCTATTAGGCTTATTTAATAAATTAGGGGAAAGTGCAATAACTATATGCAGCACAATCATCAACGGCATATCATTTGATTTTGCTGTCTTTCTAATATGACTACAGTCCGCTTAATCCTTATTTCCTGTGGATTCCTGCACTTATTACATAGACATGGCCCTTTTCAGTTACTTTTTTAAATAAACCCTTGTGCTTCTGTACCTACTTATAAATTACATTATACCCTTTAACCACTACATTACCGAGCCTATTTCTGAGATTTGGTGTTTACAAGTTAAAAACTGTTTTTTTTTTTGCTAGAAAATTACTTAGAACCCCCAAACATTATATATATATTTTTTTTTTCTAACACGCTAGAGAATAAAATGGCAGTCGTTGCAATACTTTCTGTCACACCGTATTTGCGCAGCGGTCTTACAAGCGCACTTTTTTGGGGAAAAAATACACTTTTTTGAATTAAAAAATAAGACAACAGTAAAGTCAGCCCATTTTTTTTTTATATTGTGAAAGATAATGTTAAGCCGAGTAAATTGATACCCAACAAGTCATGCTTCAAAAATGCGTTCGCTCGTGGAATGGCAACAAAATTTTTACCCTTTAAAATCTCCATAGGCAACGTTTAACCACTTGACCACTGGGCACTAAATCCCCTTCGTGCCCGGACCAATTTTCAGCTTTCAGTGCTCTCACACTTTGAATGACAATTACTCAGTCATGTAATACTGTAACCTAATGATTTTTTTGTCCTTTTTTTCATACAAATAGAGCTTTCTTTTGGTGGTATTTGATCACCTCTGGGTTTTTTATTTTTTGCGCTATAAATGAAAAAACACGGAAAATTTTGAAAAAAAAAACGCTTTTTTTTTAGTTTATGTGATAAAATTTTGCAAATTATTAATTTTTCTTTATAAAATGTAGCCACAATTTATACTGCTACATATCTTTGGTAAAAATAACCCAAATTAGTGGATATTATTTGGTCTTTGTGAAAGTTATAGAGTCTACAAGCTGTGGGGCGGATCATAAACAATTGATCACACCTAATGTACTGGTGGCCTATCTCATTTCTTACGACCCGAACAAGCCAGCAAAGCACAAATACCCCCCAAATGACCCCTTTTTTTAAATTAGACATTCCAAGGTATTTAGTAAGATGCATCGTGAGGTTTTTGATGTTGTAATTTTTTCCCACAATTCTTTGCAAAATGAAGATTTTTTTTTATTTTTTATTTTTTCCACAAAATTGTCATTATAATAGGTTATTTCTCTCACATGGCATGTGTATACCACAAATGACGCCCCAAAATACATTCTGCTACTCCTCCTGAGTATGGCAATACCAAATGTGTGAGACTTTTATACAGCCTGCCCACATACAGAGGCCCAATATTGAAATAGCACCTTCAGGCATTCTAGGAGCATAAATTACACATCTCATTTCTCAACCACCTATTACATTTTTGAAGGCCCTGGAGCACCAGGACAATGGAAACGCCCACAAAGTGACCCCATTTTGGAAAGCTAACACCCCAACGTATAATGTATGAGGCATAATGGGTCTTTTGAACGGTTCATTTTTTTCCTGAAGTTTTTGGAAATTGCGGGAAAAAAATGAAAACGCAATTTTTTTACGCAAAGTTGTCCATTTATAAGATATTGCCAACACATAGCATGTACATAGCAAAAATGATACCCCAAAATACATTCTGCTACTCCTCCTGAGTATGGCGATACCAAATGTGTGAGACTTTTATACAGCCTGCCCACATAGAGAGGCCCAATATTGAAATGGCACCTTCAGGCATTCTAGGAGCATAAATTACACATCTAATTTCTCAACCACCTATTACACTTTTGAAGGCCCTGGAGCACCAGGACAATGGAAACGCCCACAAAGTGACCCCATTTTGGAAAGCTAACACCCCAACGTATAATCTATGAGGCATAATGAGTCTGTTGAACGGTTCATTTTTTTCCTGAAGTTTTTGGAAATTGCGGGAAAAAAATGAAAACGCAATTGTTTTACGCAAAGTTGTCCATTTATAAGATATTGCCAACACATAGCATGTACATAGCAAAAATGACACCTCAAAATACTTTCTGCTACTCCTCCTGAGTATGGCGATACCAAATGTGTGAGACTTTTTCACCACATACAGAGGCCCAATATTGAAATGGCACCTTCAGGCATTCTAGGAGCATAAATTACACATCTCATTTCTCAACCACCTATTACACTTTTGAAGGCCCTGGAGCACCAGGACAATGGAAACGCCCACAAAGTGACCCCATTTTGGAAAGCTAACACCCCAACGTATAATCTATGAGGCATAATGAGTCTTTTGAACGGTTCATTTTTTTCCTGAAGTTTTTGGAAATTGCGGGAAAAAAATGAAAACGCAATTTCTTTACGCAAAGTTGTCCATTTATAAGATATTGCCAACACATAGCATGTACATAGCAAAAATGACACCCCAAAATACATTCTGCTACTCCTCCTGAGTATGGCGATACCAAATGTGTGAGACTTTTATACAACCTGGCCACATACAGAGGCCCAACATGCAAGGTACACCATCAGGTGTTCTAGGGACACATAGCATGAACATACCAAGAATTACACCCCAAAATACATTCTGCTGAGCAAATGGTAAACAAAAGATTACCTGTGGTTTTAGTAGCGCAGTTTTCCACAGGAGGACAGCACTGGTCCAGGCAAGAGGCAGGGACTTGGTCAGCAAAAGCGGTGTGGTCAGTTCATCCGACAGGCAGAGGCATGATGGCATAGGTCCTACAGGCAGTTGGCAGAAGTAGGGCCTCGTTCAGGACTGAATGGGGACAGGGGTAGAGGCTTCTCCCACCCAAATCTCTTTGAAGCCTCCGAGTCTCCAGACCCTAATCTGGGAATGAGAAAAACAAAAACAATTGTTTTCTTCATCCAGAAAAACAATTCTGGAGCCCCTCACATATGTGAGACCCCTGTGTTATGAATCCCACTAGTCCACTGGCAGGGTACAAGATCAGTCCAAGAGGCAGGCAAAAAGCATGGTCAAACAGTCCAGGGTCAGTTCCAGATCAGGCAGAGGTATGTACAGAATCGGTAGGCAGAAGTGTAGTCAAATAACAGTCATGGGTCAGTTCCAGATCAGGCAGAGGTATAAACAGAATCGTTAGGCAGAAGCGTGGTCAAATAACAGTCCAGGGTCAGTTCCAGATCAGGCAGAGGTATAAACAGAATCGTTAGGCAGAAGCGTGGTCAAATAACAGTCCAGGGTCAGTTACAGAGAAAGCAGAGGCATAAGGGGTGTGAACATAAATGGCAGGAAGTGAACTAATAATTTATTTTGGTATGGTAATGGCGGAAGCAGTTGCCTATGCAGAGGCCTGGTTCTGAAGGACATTGGGCACAATGATAAATGGTGTCTCTTCTCTCTCCTCTTTTGGAGCACACCCGGCATTTTTTCTGGCGTTTTTGGCCTGTTGGTCTGGGAGGGATTTTATCTGGGAAGTGGCGCTCGGAGAGACGGCTAACGACATCGGATCTTATGTTTACTGGTGGGCTGTTCGGGTATAAAAGGGCAGTGGTGATTTCCTCCTGGAAGAAAAGGAAGGATTTGGGTCTTCTAGTGGATTTTCAATATATTACATATGAGTTGTACATGGCCAAATTGAACAAATAAATTGAAACTTTCTTATACCACCGGTATGATCTTCTTGTGGAAAGGTAGGGTTCGAGCATCTGGTCGTTGAAGTCGACACCCCCCATGAACTTATTGTAATCGTAGATGCATTTGGGTTTTTGGATCCGGCCATTCCTCCTGGTGACTTCAACAAATTCATTGTTGTGGATGGAAGAAAGCAAGTACACGTCTCTTCTGTCCCTCCACTTCACAGCCAAAATCTCCTCATTACGCAAACTCGCCGTCTCCCCTCTTCTCAATTTTTTGGTGACCAGGCTTTGAGGAAAGCCCTTCCGGTTCGTCCGTACGGTGCCGCATGCTGGAGTCTTCATTCTGTGCAAATTTCGGAACAGGGGCAAACTGGTATAAAAATTGTCCACATACAAGTGGTATCCTTTCTCTAGGAGTGGGTTTATGAGTTCCCAAACTACTTTCCCACTGGTTCCAATGTAGATTTGGCAATTAGGGGGGTTCAGTTTGGAGTCCTTCCCTTCATATATGATGAAGCCATACACATACCCAGTTTCTCTGTCGCACAATTTATACAGCTTCACCCCATAGCGGACCCTTTTGCTGGGTATAAATTGTTTTATGCCCAGCCTGCCAGAAAATTTGATAAGGGACTCATCTATGCATATGTGTTTGTCTGGGGTAAACAACTGGGGGAAGGTTTCAGAAAAATAATTTAGTAGCGGCCGTACTTTATAAAGTTTATCAAAATTTGGGTCATTTCGGGGAGGGCACTGGGTATTATCATTGAAGTGTAGATATCTCATAATCATTAGATATCTGGACCTGGGCATTACTGAGGAAAAGATGGGCATATGATATATGGGGCGGGATGACCAATATGAACGTAATTGATTTTTTCCATTTAGTCCTATGCAGAATGTGAGGCCCAAAAAAATCCTAAACTCCTCCACTGTAAGGGCTTTCCACACGTAGGGACGGGCATAAGAGGACGTTGGGTTGCTGGTTATAAACTGTTGGGCATATAAGTTGCACTGGGCCACAATTGTTGCCAGCATGTCGTTAGTAAAAATTAAATTAAAAAAATCTATTGGGG
This sequence comes from Rana muscosa, assembly GCA_029206835.1. Classification (NCBI taxonomy): domain Eukaryota; kingdom Metazoa; phylum Chordata; class Amphibia; order Anura; family Ranidae; genus Rana; species Rana muscosa. The sequence goes on from CM055117.1 coordinate 296,015,028, forward strand.
AAAAGTTTTCTGTATCCACCTGGACTCCTGGCTGGGCAGTGAAAGGGGGAATGTTGGCTTCTCCTGAATTTGGAGGAAGCCACAAAGGGTACTGAAGGGAATAGGGAAGGCTGGCATGGGACCTAACCCTTTGGGGCTGAGGTGACACCCCACTGGTACGTGGCCTTTCTTCTCGAGGTACTGCGGTGCTGGTGGATGGCACTGCGGTGCTGGTGGATGGCACTGCCTCCTCAGCAGAACGCCTTCGTCTGGCGGGTGGGCCCTCCTCCTCTTCTTCTTCTTCTTCCTCCTCCTCCTCTGCCGTCTCCTCCGTCACTGATCCACTGCTTATGACAGGCTCGTAGTCCACGTCAGACTCATCTGAATATGCGGAGGACTCCGAATCGGAGCGCTCCCCGTTGCTCCCGTCGGCCGCAAGAATTTCATACGCCTCCTCGGCTGAGAATACTCTTTTAGCCATTTGATGAGGTGGCACTGACAGGTGGCACTGATGGCAGATGGCACTGGCAGGTGGCACTGGCAGTTGGGACTGGTGGCACAGATGGCACTGGCAGGTGGCACAGATGGCACTGGCAGGTGGCACAGATGGCACTGGCAGGTGGCACTGGCAGGTGGCACAGATGGCACTGACTGGTGGCAGATGGGACTGGTGGCACAGATGGCACTGGCAGGTGGCACAGATGGCACTGGCAGGTGGCACTGGCAGGTGGCACTGGCAGGTGGCACAGATGGCACTGACTGGTGTCACTGGTGGCAGATGGGACTGGTGGCAGATGGCGGTGGCAGATGGCGGTGGCAGATGGCACTGGCAGGTGGCACTGGCAGGTGGCACTGGCAGCAGATGGCACTGGCAGATGGCACTGGCAGGTGGCCCTGGCAGATGGCACTGGCAGATGGCCCTGGCAGGTGGAAGATGGCCCTGGCAGGTGGCACTGGCAGCAGATGGCACTGGCAGGGATTGTGGGCACTGTTTTTTACTTGTGTGTGTGTGTATTTTATCACTCACTATTACAAGCTGCAGCACAGATCTCTCTCTCTCCTCACACGCTGTCTCTGTGTGAGGAGAGAAAGCCGGCAATGAGAGATGATCTCATATGTTTACATTTGAGATCATCTCTCATTGGATAGTGAGATCGAGTGCTGAATGGCCTCTGTGATTGGCCATTCAGCACGATCTGTGATTGGCTGTGTCCAAGGGACACGGCCAACACAGATTTTCCCCGATGCGCGCTCGCGGGGGCGCGCGGGGGGGGGGGGGGGGGGAGAGGAGGACGTCCATGGACGTCCAGTCAGCACTTCGGCGCCGCAATGCAGACGTCTTTTGAGCATTGCCCGGGCGCAAAGTGGTTAATAAAATTCTACAGGTTGCATGTTTTGAGTTACGGGTCTAGGGCTAGAATTATTGCTCTCGCTTTACCGATTGTGGCGATACCTCACATGTGTGGTTTGAACACCATTTTCATATGCGGGCGCTACTCATGTATGCGTTCGCTTCTGCGCGTGAGCTCGGCGGGACGGGGCGCGTTTACTTTTTTTTATTATTATTTATTTTACCTTTTATTTTAAATTTTTTCACTGTTCTTAAAAAAAAAAAAAAATGTGTCATTTTTATTCCTATTACAAGGAATGTAAACATCCCCTGTAATAGAAAAAAGCATGACAGGTCCTCTTAAATATGAGATATGAGGTCCAAAAGACATCAGATCTCATATTTACACTAAAATGCAATAAATAAATAATTTTGTCACTTGAAAAAAATAAATAATAAAATGTCCCTTTAGGACAGGGGTCTCAAACTGGTGGCCTTCCAGCTGTTGCAGAACTACAATTCCCATGAGGCATTGCAAGGCTAAACAGTTACAAGCATGACTCCCATAGGCAGAGGCATGATGGGACTTGTAGTTCCGCAACAGCTGCAGGGCCGCAGGTTTGAGACCCCTGCTTTAAGAGCTATGGGCGGAAGTGACGTTTTGACGTCGCTTCCGCCCTGCAATGACTTGGAGACGGGTGGGGGCCATCTTCCCCTCACTCGTCTCCATGTCACAGAAGCGACAGGTCCGGATCGCCTCCGCCATCACCGACAGCCACGGTAAGCAGCGGAGGGCACCGGAGAGCGGAGGGAGGAGGGGGGCCCTCTCCCGCCGCCGATAAAAGTGATCTCGCGGCGAATTCGCCACAGAGACCACTTTTATCTGAAAGAGAATCGCCGGCTCTTGAAGAGGATACCAGGGTTATGGTAGCTAGCTGCTACCATAACAATGGTATTCCTCTTCAAAGACAGGACGTTCATAGTCGTCCTGCGGTAGGGAAGTGGTTAAAGTCTATCTCAAATAAAATAAAATAAAATAAAAAACACTGGTGTGGCAACAAGTGAGGATCATAAATTATATATTCAGGTATATATTGAAGAATAATTCCTCTTTTGTGTTTTGGACCTACCTAGACGCCTCCTCTCAAATGAATGCAGTGGGGAATGCACCAGAACTAGCTTTCCCGTTATTCCCAGATAAAAGTGTCCAGAGGCTTTAAAGGATGGTTGGATATTAAAACATTATCAAGTCACCAGAAAATGTTTTGGGGAGTAATGGATCCAGTATGATGTGGATGGCCAGGTCCCTTATGAGACAGTTTCCCTTACGGTAAAAAAATAAAAACATCTAAATTGTCCAATGCAACTGACTGCCATTTTCCCTGAGATCTATCATTTTTATCTGGTAACCTAGTAGCTATATATGACGTACATGAGGATAATTGTCTAGTGAATATTAATTAGGGGAAGGGAAGCACTCACAATGCCACATCCGCAATGGTATTTAATGAAAATATCATTCAAGGATACCAAGAGAAAATAGGACTTGCTATCTTGGGACTGGCGGGGTATCTATTAACCCTTGTTACATGCATGTCTCCGGGGACGATTTGTTTGTTTTAGATCAGTTGCGGCCATAATTGCATGGCTACTTTCCTGTTTATTTGGCATATACCTGATTGATTTTGAGGACCTAACTACCCTCATGCCTGGCTGCATTCCATGCTGATAGTTCTGGTCTATCTACAATTTTCCCAATACGTTTTCATATATTCAATATATTCACTACTGGGTGCTCTATCGGTGTGCTGAGTCAAATGACTCCTTTGTATAGCCACCCCCCATTATAAGAAGCACCCTGAACTTCATTCTGGCACCATTGAGATGTGAATGATTCTCATTTTTTATATTGGATCTGTGCATAATTGCACTTTTTCTAAACAAGGGTTAATAGATACCCCGCCAGTCCCAAGATAGCAAGTCCTGTTTTCTCTTGCTATCCTTGAGTCGTCCTGAAGAAGCCTTGTGGCGAAACGCGTTGACGCAAAAGGGACCACATTTTCCATCTTGTGACATTTTTTAACTCTTCTCAATCATGTAGTTACTGTGTTTTTTGTCTATTATAAATACATTTTTATTTTTTGTCTATCTACCGTGTCATTGCCTCTAAAGTCCGGCCTCTTTGGGTATTTCTCCTCCTTGAGTTTACCCTTACATTTTTTCGATAATTGTGTAGTGACACAATGCAGTGAGAACATTGTTTAACATTGCAGTGCATAGTGGGAAAAATGTTATAACCATAGGCGTGGTGTTCCTTGGCACAGCCTAATCACTCTGTGCAGTGCCGATTTACCCTACTGCCTGGGCTTTCCCCCCGTGTTGCGCCTAGGGTTGCCACCTGTATGGGATTCACCCGGACAGTTCGGGTTTTGGATCATGTGTCCAGGTTTTAGGCGGACTGAGACCGGGACACATTATTAAATTCAGACCAGGCTGTGGCTCCCAAAGTTACATAGTAGGTGAGGTTGAAAAAAGACACAAGTCCATGAAGTCCAACCTATGTGTGTGATTATAGGTCAGTATTACCTTGTATATCCCTGTATGTTGTGGTCGTTTTGGTGCCTTTTCTGATAGTTTCTTGAAACCATCGATGCCCCCCGCTGAGACCACCGCCTGTGGAAGGGAATTCCACATCCTTGCCGCTCTTACAGTAAAGAACCCTCTACGTAGTTTAAGGTTAAACCTCTTTTCTTCTAATTTTAATGAGTGGCCACATGTCTTGTTAAACTCCCTTCTGCAAACTAAGTAACTAAGACAGTCACACACAAATCTGTTGCCATCCGAGAGCTGCAGCGGCCATCTGGTGGCAGGTTTGGCATCACTAGAGGGCAGAGTGATGATGTCAGGGAGAGTAATCTGGCCACACCCACCATTCGCTGCGGCATGCTATGCGCACCACATTGCTACTCTCCTTGGGGCAGCTAAAGTGTTCGGATTTGGCTTGAAGAAAAGGTGGCAGCCCTAGTTGCGCCCCCTGCAGTACTGCTGTCTTCCCTCCTCTATTCTCCCCCCCCCCCCCAGCTGCTGTGGGGGATGTTTCAAAATGTTGAGCAAAGCAAGGGGCTAGTTATTATGTTATTTGCAGGCCCTTTCCTTTACCAAATGAACACTGTGAACACACTGACTCACTGTTTTCATTCACGTGTTCATTCATAACAGATGCATAGTAAACTGTGTTTACTATGCTTCAGTTTGTGAATGAACAGTAAACCACTCAGCATAGAGCACTTCCCATTCATTTGGTTAACCACTTGCCGACCAGCCGCCGCAGTTATACTGTGGCAGTTTGGCTCGGCTGCGCAAATCGCCGTAGGTGTACGTCAGGCTCGTACACGGCGATCTGGGGAGCCAATCAGTGGGTCTGGTGGACTCAAAGTCTGCCGGATGCCCACGATCCTTCCCCGCACTGACAGAACGGGGATCTGCCACCATAAACAAGGCAGATCTCCATTCTGTCAGGGGATGACACACAGATCCTGTCTTTTTGCTATGCTGGAAGACGGATCTGTGTGTTGTTCCAGGCAGCCCATCCCCCATACAGTTAGAACACACAGTGAGGGAACACATTTAACCACTTGATCGCCCCTGATGTTAACCCCTTTCCTGCCAGTGCCATTTGTACAATGTCAGTGCATATTTTTAGCACTGATCACTGTAATAATGTCATTGGTTCCCAAAAAAAGTGTAAAAAGTTAGGTGTCCGATCTGTCCGCCGCAATGTCGCAGTCCCGCTAAAAATCTCAGATCACCACAATGGATTGATGCAAATGGCCTGGAGCCCTAGGGCTTGTTGTGAAGCCCTAATTATAACCACTGTGCTTTACATTCAACTTTTGTACTGTTGGTCTTGATGACCTCCTGTCATGCCATCCCCCCCTTCCGCCGCCCCCCCTTTTTTCCCTCTTCACCCCGGGGTAGCATGATAGTTGTTGTGATTGTCGTAATGTTTACCTTGTCTACTGCTGTCTTTCAATCACGACACTTGTTACCTGCATGGTATGACTCACTATCTTTGTTCTTGTAACCTTATGCATATATCTATTATCTGCGAACTGTGTCATTGTCATTTCCCATGATTCTCAATAAAAAAAAACGCAGATCGCCGCCATTAGTAGTAACAAAAAAATTAAAAAAATGGCATAAATCTATCCCCTATTTTGTAGACGCTATAACTTTTGCGCAAATCAATCAATATACGCTTTTTTTACCAATAATATGTAGCAGAATACAAAGTGACCTAAATTGATGAGGAAATTCGATTTTTTTAATTTTTGTATTGGATGTGTTTTATAGCAGAAAAGAAAAAAAATATTGTTTTTTTGTTTTCAAAATTGTCGGTCTATTTTTGTTTATAGCGCAAAAAATAAAAACCGCAGAGATTATCAAATACCACCAAAAAAAAACTCTATTTGTGGGGGAAAAAAAACATCATTTTTGTTTTGGGTACAACGTCGCACACTTGCGCAATTGTCAGTTAAAGCGACGCAGTGCCGCATCGCATGGTCTGGTCAGGAAGTGGCTCAAGTGGTTAAACTGGATAGACTTGTGTCTTTTTTCAACCAGAATAACTATGTAACTATGTGGCTGGGGACCTATCATTCACTGTCCAGTGCAGCTGAGGCTGCAGAGAAAGGGGGGTGTGTTTGAGCTTTGGGATGCACACCCTAATGCAGTAGGCTGTGCACACCTATGGTTATAACACAAAAAGCCCTGTATTACCTCCCCTACAGAAAGCACTGCCCTGTGCAGCTACAGTGGCAGCTAATCATTTGACCAAAGCACTGGTCACTTAGGGGGTAATTTATAACGGAGAGTGGGGGGATCAGGAGGACTGGCAGCAAGAGCTGAAACATATTACATGTTCCACGCTAAATATGGGTGAAACATGTAACATGTTCAAAAAGGTGAACTTAAGCCATGTACACACGATCGGTTTTACCAATGAAAACAGTCCGATGGACTTTTTTCAACGGATGAACCGATCGTGTATGGGCCCCATCTGTCTTTTTTCCATCGGTGTTAAAAAATAGAACATGTTTTAAATTTATCCGATGGAAAAAAAAACAATAGCAAATTACTATCGTCTGTGGGCAACTCCATCGGATAAAAAACCCACGCATGCTCAGAATCAAGTCGATGCATGCTCAGAAGCATAGAACTTCATTTTTCTTGCCTTTTCAGAGTGTTTTACGTCACGGCGTTTGGGACGATCGGTTTTTTGACTGATGGTGTGTAGGCAAGACTGATGGAAGTCAGCTTCATCGGATTTCTGATGGACAAAACCATCGGTTTAATATCCATAGGAAATCCGATCGTGTGTACAGGGCTTTAGGCTTAGGAAGAGCATTTGTGAGGTCAGGCACTGATGTGCACAAGAAGGCCTGTCTCGCAGTCTCCACTCTAATTCATCCCAAAGGTGTTCTATCGGGTTGCGGTCAGGACTCTGTGCAGGCCAGTCAAGTTCCTCCACCCCAAACTCGCTCATCCATGTCTTTATGGAACTTGCTTTGTGCATAAGACGGAGGGGGGATTATGTTGTGGGGTTGTTTTTCAGGGTTGGGCTTGGCCCCTTAGTTCCAGTAAAGGGAACTCTTGAGGCGTCATCATACCATAACATTTTGGTCAATTTCATGCTCCCAACTTTGTGGTAACAGTATTGGGATGGCCCCTTCCTGTTCCAACATGACTGCGCACCAGTGCACAAAGCAAGGTCCATAAAGACATGGATGAGCGAGTTTGGGGTGGAGGAACTTGACTGGCCTGCACCACAATCTGATAGAACACCTTTGGGATGAATTAGAGCGTAGACTGCGTCCACATCAGTACCTGACCTCACAAATTCGCTTCTGGAAGAATGGTCAAACATTCCCATAGAAACACTCCTGAACCTTGTGGACAGCCTTCCTAGAAGAGTTGAAGCCGTTATAGCTGCAAAGAGTGGGCCAACTCAATATTGAACCCTATGGACCAAGACTGGGATGCCATTAAAGTTCTTCTGCATGTAAAGGAAGGTGTCCCAATACTTTTGGTAATATAGTGTATATTGAATTGTTTTAAGCTCCCCAATCACCACTCTGTAAGTTAGGAGAAGTGATAGCATGAAAACAGCGTTCTGAAGAAACTGGCGCACCACGTAGTCTGACATTCTACCATTGCCAGAATACCATTTAAACTTGCTTTCATTTATATACCTTTAAATGGTATGGGAATACATCTGAGAATATACAGAAAAACAGAGCACTATCCAAGACCAATTTCTATATTATAGAAATGGAAAGATGATTGTTTCACTAAGAGAACTGATTATAAAACGTTTGAGCGTCTGCAGTGCAGAAGAAAGAGACCGCATTGATTGATTGGAAGATCTGGTGAAACAGATTTACTGTCAACGCTGAGTGCCTCCAAAGACTGGATAATTCGAAGAACCAAGTGCAATAGAAATTACAATTGGGGACACCCACCTAGAAATGTTTTGACATATCGGTAAAAAAAATATTACACAAAAATGTGTGTTCCAAGCCAATGAATAATGTTTCATTTTACATGATTAAAACAAGCAGTATGACAGCTAATGCTCTCATTAACCAATACACTCCTGCAGAAACTGAAGATGCTCGTTGTGCAAGAAAAGACAGGTAAAAACACAGGGTGTCATACAGTTGTTTATGCCACAAACAATCCACTTACAACAAATTCGCTACCTACACAACTGGGTGGGCTTGGGGCACAAGATTAACCACTTAAGGACCGCGCACTGTAGATATACGTCGGCAGAATGGCACGTACAGGCATAATCACGTACCTGTACATGGCCCTTTAAATGCCTGCCACGTGGTCGCGAGCGCGCTGCCGGCGGCGCGCTTCCGACCCTGCCGCCTTCCCCGTGAGTCGGACCACAGGTCTCACGGAGGTATAGAGCAGGGAGATGCTTGTGTAAACAAGCATCTCCCCGCTCTGACTAGTGACAATGACACGGATCTCGGCTCCGTGTACTCAGAGCGGAGATCGATGTCATGTGACACAGAGCCCACCCCCCCCTACAGTAAGAAACACTATGCAGGGAACACTTAACCCCTGCAGCGCCACCTAGTGGTTAACCCCCTTCACTGCCAGTTTCATTTTCACAGTAATCAGTGCATTTTTATAGCAGTGATCGCTGTAAAAATGACAATGGTCCCAAAAACGTGTCAAAAGTGTTCGATGTGTCCGCCATAATGTCGCAGTCACATTAAAAATCACTGATCGCCGCCATTACTAGTAAAAAAATTTTTTTTTATAAAAATGCCATAAACTATCCCCTATTTTGTAAACGCTATAACTTTTGCGCAAACCCATCAATAAACGCTACATATTTTTACCAAAAATATGTAGAAGAATACGTATCGGCCTAAACTGAGGGAAAAAAACTTTTTTTATATATTTTTGGGGGATATTTATTATTGCAAAAAGTAAAAAATATTTCATTTTTTTCCAAAATTGTCGCTCTATTTTTGTTTATAGAGCAAAAAATAAAAACCGCAGAGGTGATCAAATACCACCAAAAGAAAGCACTATTTGTGGGAAAAAAAGGACGTCACTTTTGTTTGGGAGCCACGTCGCACGACCGCGCAATTGTCAGTTAAAGTGACGCAGTGGCGAATCGCAAAAAAGTGGCCTGGTCTTTAACCAGCGAAATGGTTTGGGGCTGAAGTGATTACAAATAAAATAGGAAAGCTGACCAATTTTTTTTTTTTTTTTTTTTTACGCAGGGTCAAGATGAACAACTAAGAAATAAATTATGTTCTCTTAGAATAGATTATGAGGTTTCTGCAAATAAATACATATTTAAAGTGTAAAGACAAAACATTTTATCTTAGTTCTTGAGTAGAGAAAGACTGGAAACCTTGTTTAATTTTTATTGCCGTGGTGTCCCTTTTGGGTAGATTGGCCCCTGTCTCTATTGTCCTAAAGGCCAGTTTAACAGAATCAGAAAGTGATGGAAAATCACAGAACACAAATGGTTATGAAAAGACAATAAAATACAAAATAAAATGCAGCGCTAATACACTTAAAATTAGGTAGGTGAAAAAAGACTGAAAAGGGAAAACTAATGAGGAGTCCCAAATGCACAGTCCATGTACAGTGGGGCGAACAAGTATTTGATACACTGCAAATTTTGCAGGTTCTCCTACTTAGAAAGCACGTAGAGGACTGTAATTTTTTTATCATAGGTACTCCTCAACTGTGAGAGACGAAATCTAAAACAAAAATCCAGAAAACCACATTGTATGATTTTTAACCACTTCAGCCCCGGAGGATTTGGCTGCCCAATGACCGGGCCATTTTTTTTGATTTGGCACTGCGTCGCTTTAACTGACAATTGCGCGGTCGTGCGACGTGGTACCCAAACAAAAAATTGATGTCCTCTTTTTCCCACAAAGATTTCTTTTGGTGGTATTTGATCACTTCTGCGGTTTTTATTTTTTTGCACTATAAACAAAAAAAGAGCGACAATTTAGAAAAAAAAGCAATATTTTTTGCTATAATAAACAACCCCCAAAAATATATAAAACAACTATTTTTTTCCTCAGTTTAGGCCGATATGTATTCTTCTACGTATTTTTGGGAAAAAAAATCGCAATAAGCGTATATTGATTAATTTTCACAAAAGTTATAGCATCTACAAAATAGGGAATAGTTCTATGGCATTTTTATTATTATTATTATTTTACTAGTACTGGCGGCGATCAGCGATTTTTATCATGACTGCGATATTGCGGCGGACACATCGGACACTTTTGACACTATTTTGGTACCATTGTCATTTACAGTGGGAACGGGAAGTATTCAGACCCCCTTAAATTTTTCACTCTTTGTTATATTGCAGCCATTTGCTAAAATCCTTTAAGATAATTTTTTTCCTCATTAATGTACACACAGCACCCCATATTGACAGAAAAACACAGAATTGTTGACATTTCTGCAGATTTATTAAAAAAGAAAAACTGAAATATCACATGGTCCTAAGTATTCAGACCCTTTGCTCAGTATTTAGTATTTGCACCCTTTTGATCTAATACAGCCATGAGTCTTTTTGGGAAAGATGCAACAAGTTTTTCACACCTGGATTTGGGGATCCTCTGCCATTCCTCCTTGCAGATCCTCTCCAGTTCTGTCAGGTTGGATGGTAAACGTTGGTGGACAGCCATTTTTAGGTCTCTCCAGAGATACTCAATTGGGTTTAAGTAAGGGCTCTGGCTGGGCCATTCAAGAACAATCACGGAGTTGTTGTGAAGCCACTCCTTCGTTATTTTAGCTGTGTGCTTAGGGTCATTGTCTTGTTGGAAGGTAAACCTTCGGCCCAGTCTGAGGTCCTGAGCACTCTGGAGAAGGTTTTCGTCCAGGATATCCCTGTACTTGGCCGCATTCATCTTTCCCTCGATTGCGACCAGTCGTCCTGTCCCTGCAGCTGAGAAACACCCCCACAGCATGATGCTGCCACCACCATGCTTCACTGTTAGGACTGTATTGGACAGGTGATGAGCAGTGCCTGGTTTTCTCCACAGAATTAAGGGCAAAAACTTCTATCTTGGTCTCATCAGACCAGAAAATCTTATTTCTCACCATCTTGGAGTCCTTCAGGTGTTTTTTAGCAAACTCAGTTCGGGCTCTCATGTGTCTTGCACTGAGGAGAGGCTTCCGTCGGGCCACTCTGCCATAAATCCCTGACTGGCGGAGGGCTGCAGTGATGGTTGAATTTCTACAACTTTCTCCCATCTCCTGACTGCATCTCTGGAGCTCAGTCACAGTGATCTTTGGGTTCTTCTTTACCTCTCTCACCAAGGCTCTTCTCCCCCGATAGCTCAGTTTGGCCGGACGGCCAGCTCGCGGAAGGGTTCTGGTCGTCCAAAACGTCTTCCATTTAAGGATTATGGAGGCCAGGAACCTTAAGTGCAGCAGAATTTTTTTTTTGTAACCATGGCCAGATCTGTGCCTTGCCACAATTCTGTCTCTGAGCTCTTCAGGCAGTTCCTTTGACCTCATGATTCTCATTTGCTCTGACATGCACTGTGAGCTGTAAGGTCTTATATAGACAGGTGTGTGGCTTTCCTAATCAAGTCCAATCTGTATAATCAAACACAGCTGGACTCAATTGAAGGTATAGAACCATCTCAAGGATGATCAGAAGAAATGGACAAAATGATTTTAGCAAATGGCTGCAATATAACAAAGAGTAAAAAATGTAAGGGGGTCTGAATACTTTCCGTACCCACTGTATTCAGCGATCAGTGCGATAAAATTGTACTGATTACTGTGTAAATTACACTGGCAGTGAAGGGGTTAACCAGTAGGTGCCGATGAAGGGATTAAGTGTGTCCTAGGGAGTGATTCTAACTGTGTGGATGCTGGGCTACCAGTGACATGACAGAGATCACTGCTCCCGATGACAGGGAGCAATAGATCACTGCAGTGTTTCTCAACTCCAGTCCTCAAGGCGCCCCAACAGGTCATGTTTTCAGGATTTCCCTCAGATGAAACGGTTGTGGTAATTACTAAGGCAGTGAAATTGAACAAATCACCTGTGCAAAGTAATGGAAAGCCTGAAAACATGACCTGTTGGGGCGCCTTGAGGACTGGAGTTGAGAAACACTGGATCACTGTACTGTCACTAGGCAGAACAGGGAAATGCCTTGTTTACAAAGGCATCTCCCCGTTCTGCCTCTCTGTGGCACGATCGCGGGACACCGGCGGACATCGAGTCCGCAGGTCCCACGGGCACGGTCACGGAGCTCGCGGCGGGCGCACGAGCACCCGCTAGGCGGCAGATTCAAAGCAGCGTACCTGTATGTTGCTTTGCCTGCCTGTGCCATTCTGTCGACGTACGTGAGGCAGACGGCAAGTAGTTAAGTAATTAATTTTCATTTTATTGCTTGACATAAGTATCTGATACATCAGAAAAGCAGAACTTATATTTGGTACAGAAAACTTTGTTTGCAATTACAGAGATCACACGTTTCCTGTAGTTCTTGACCAGGTTTGCACACACTGCAGCAGGGATTTTGGCCCACTCCTCCATACAGAGCTTCTCCAGATCCTTCAGGTTTCGGGGCTGTCGCTGACTAATACGGACTTTCAGCTCCCTCCAAAGATCTTCTATTGGGTTCAGGTCTGGAGACTGGCTAGGCCACTCCAGGACCTTGAGATGCTTCTTACGGAGCCACTCCTTAGTTGCTCTGGCTGTGTGTTTCGGGTTGTTGTCATACTGGAAGACTCAGCCACGACCCATCTTCAATGCTCTTACTGAGGAAAGAAGGCTGTTGGCCAAGATCTCGTGATACATGGCCCCATCCATCCTCCCCTCAATACGGTACAGTCGTTCTGTCCCCTTTGCAGAAAAGCATCCCCAAAGAATGATATTTCTATCTCCATGCTTCACGGTTGGGATGGTGTTCTTGGGGTTGTACTTATCCTTCTTCTTCCTCCAAAAACGATAAGTGGAGTTTAGACCAAAAATCTCTATTTTTGTCTCATCAGACCACATGACCTTCTCCCATTCTTCCTCTGGATCATCCAGATGGTCATTGGCAAACTTCAGACGGGCCTGGACATGCGCTGGCTTGAGCAGGGGGACCTTGCGTGCGCTGCAGGATGGTTTTCTTTGAGACTATGGTCCTAACTCTCCTCAGGTTATTGACCAGGTCCTGCCGTGTAGTTCTGGGCTGATCCCTCACCTTCCTCATGATCATTGATGCCCCCACGAGGTGAGATTTTGCATGGAGCCCCAGATCGAGGAAGATTGGCCGTCATCTTGAACTTCTTCCATTTTCTAATAATTGTGCCAACAGTTGTTGCCTTCTCACCAAACGGTTGCACTTACAGGATGGGATCATCAAAACAACATGTCTGTGTACTAGAACCGCGGCATCCCTACGAGCTTCACTCCACTTCCTGCTTTGCTTATTCGTCAACCTCCTGGGAGGTAAAGCGTGATGACGTCACCGTCGTAGGCTCCACCCATACGTGTTTCATCACTAAAAGGACGTTGTCTGGGAATTGGTTTTGATGATTCCATCTTGTAAGTGCAACTGTTGTATACCATTAAATTTGGAATTTTTAAGTACTGCACTTGGGAGCATTTCTTTTTATCTTTCATCTCTGAGTTCCATCTGCAAAGCAGAGATCCCGGTCATTACTAAAGGTTTCTGGGGAAATCTATTTCCCTGTGTTTGGTGAGACCATTTTATAGTGGTCATGGGAAGCTGGTAAGCAGGATTACTTACTCTCACCTGGGTGTGGAGCAGGATTTATCTTATATGAAGGATCATCACCTTTCCCCTTACCTGTGGCTTTTTCATCTATATAAAGCATGGATTTTGGTTTCTGCTTTCTCCTATATACATGGACTGTGCATTTGGGACTCATCATTAGTTTTCCTTTTTCAGTCTTTTTTCACCTACATAATTTTAACTGTATTAGCGCTGCACTTTATTTTGTATTTTATATCTATTCAGTTTGTATCTGACTTGAAGGTGCTAACAGCTGTATCTTATATTCTATATTTCTAGCGCAGCATTAGATTTTGGCCTAAAAAAAATTATGAAAAGACAAACCTTCCACAGGGGACTGTTCTGCTGACTAAGAGGGGCATTCCCCTAACTTTGCAGATGTTTTCTATTACTTTCTGTTGCATCTCTGGGCAAGGAAGTGAAGAGAAATTTTCCCAATAGGACACAGACAGCAAAAATGAACATACCATTCCCTAATTCATCCAATACCATTAAAATGTTTTAGGGTTTACATACAGAACCAAGACTTTTCTGGCATGTTTTGTTTACAAGTAAACATCCGTTTTCTTTTCTTTTTTTTGCGAGAAAGGTACTTAGAACCCCCAAACATTATATATTTATTTTTTTAGCAAAGACCCTAGAGAATAAAATGGTGATTTTTTTTTTTTTTTATGTCACACGGTATTTGCGCAGCAGTTTTTGGAAAAAAATACACTTGCATTTTAATGCAAAAAAACACAATATATAAAACAATTTTATTTGGTAAAGTTTAAAAAGATGATTTTACACAGAGTAAATAGATACCTAACATGTCACGCTTTAAAATTGCACATGCTCGTGCAATGGCGACAAACTACGAAACGTAAAAATCCCCCATAGGCAATGCTTTAAAAATGTTTACAGTTACAGAAGGGGTCTAGCGCTAGAATTATTGCTGTCACTCTAATGTTCATGGTGATACCTCACATGTGTGGTGCGAACACCGTTTACATATAAGTGTGCGACTTACGTATGCATTTGCTTCTACACACGAGCACGGCGGAATGGGGGCACTTAAAAAAAATTTTTTTTTGTTTTTTTCCTTTACACTGTCCTTTTAAATTATTATTTTTTTTTTATCACTTTTATTCCTATTACAAGGAATGTAAACATCCCTTGTAATAGAAGTAAGGGATGAAAGGCCTTCACCATGCAGTCGCCTACGGGTAGTTGATATTTTGCCTAATAAAATGTCTAGTCGCACGAGATATTACTCATGCCTATATGTTTTGCTTCCTTACTTGTTTTGTACCCCCTGCAAGAGGGATCAACTGTTTTGTTATTTACATGTGCAACAATAAAAATTATTGTACCCCAAATAAGGGATGACAGGTCCTCTTTATGGAGAGATCTGGGGTCTATAAGAAAAAAAATGTTGATATTTTGCTTTAACCACTTCCTGCTGGCCTATAGCAGAATGACGGCTGCGCGGTGGTTTCGTTATCCTGACTGGGCGTCATATGACAACCAGCAGGATAAGCCGCGTTTGCAAGCCCGCATGGTCTCCGATCCTGGTAAGGAGCCTTACCACATGATCAGCTGTGACCAATCACAGCGTGAACCAGGAAGTGCTGCCAGTAAACGGCTTTCCTCGGTTCATGCCCATGCTTCACGGTTGGGATGGTGTTCTTGGGGTTGTACTTATCCTTCTTCTTCCTCCAAAAACGATAAGTGGAGTTTAGACCAAAAATCTCTATTTTTGTCTCATCAGACCACATGACCTTCTCCCATTCTTCCTCTGGATCATCCAGATGGTCATTGGCAAACTTCAGACGGGCCTGGACATGCGCTGGCTTGAGCAGGGGGACCTTGCGTGCGCTGCAGGATGGTTTTCTTTGAGACTATGGTCCTAACTCTCTTCAGGTTATTGACCAGGTCCTGCCGTGTAGTTCTGGGCTGATCCCTCACCTTCCTCATGATCATTGATGCCCCCACGAGGTGAGATTTTGCATGGAGCCTCAGATCGAGGAAGATTGGCCGTCATCTTGAACTTCTTCCATTTTCTAATAATTGTGCCAACAGTTGTTGCCTTCTCACCAAACGGTTGCACTTACAGGATGGGATCATCAAAACAACATGTCTGTGTACTAGGACCGCGGCATCCCTACGAGCTTCACTCCACTTCCTGCTTTGCTTATTCGTCAACCTCCTGGGAGGTAAAGCGTGATGACGTCACCGTCGTAGGCTCCACCCATACGTGTTTCATCACTAAAAGGACGTTGTCTGGGAATTGGTTTTGATGATTCCATCTTGTAAGTGCAACTGTTGTATACCATTAAATTTGGAATTTTTAAGTACTGCACTTGGGAGCATTTCTTTTTATCTTTCATCTCTGAGTTCCATCTGCAAAGCAGAGATCCCGGTCATTACTAAAGGTTTCTGGGGAAATCTATTTCCCTGTGTTTGGTGAGACCATTTTATAGTGGTCATGGGAAGCTGGTAAGCAGGATTACTTACTCTCACCTGGGTGTGGAGCAGGATTTATCTTATATGAAGGATCATCACCTTTCCCCTTACCTGTGGCTTTTTCATCTATATAAAGCATGGATTTTGGTTTCTGCTTTCTCCTATATACATGGACTGTGCATTTGGGACTCATCATTAGTTTTCCTTTTTCAGTCTTTTTTCACCTACATAATTTTAACTGTATTAGCGCTGCACTTTATTTTGTATTTTATATCTATTCAGTTTGTATCTGACTTGAAGGTGCTAACAGCTGTATCTTATATTCTATATTTCTAGCGCAGCATTAGATTTTGGCCTAAAAAAAATTATGAAAAGACAAACCTTCCACAGGGGACTGTTCTGCTGACTAAGAGGGGCATTCCCCTAACTTTGCAGATGTTTTCTATTACTTTCTGTTGCATCTCTGGGCAAGGAAGTGAAGAGAAATTTTCCCAATAGGACACAGACAGCAAAAATGAACATACCATTCCCTAATTCATCCAATACCATTAAAATGTTTTAGGGTTTACATACAGAACCAAGACTTTTCTGGCATGTTTTGTTTACAAGTAAACATCCGTTTTCTTTTCTTTTTTTTGCGAGAAAGGTACTTAGAACCCCCAAACATTATATATTTATTTTTTTAGCAAAGACCCTAGAGAATAAAATGGTGATTTTTTTTTTTTTTTATGTCACACGGTATTTGCGCAGCAGTTTTTGGAAAAAAATACACTTGCATTTTAATGCAAAAAAACACAATATATAAAACAATTTTATTTGGTAAAGTTTAAAAAGATGATTTTACACAGAGTAAATAGATACCTAACATGTCACGCTTTAAAATTGCACATGCTCGTGCAATGGCGACAAACTACGAAACGTAAAAATCCCCCATAGGCAATGCTTTAAAAATGTTTACAGTTACAGAAGGGGTCTAGCGCTAGAATTATTGCTGTCACTCTAATGTTCATGGTGATACCTCACATGTGTGGTGCGAACACCGTTTACATATAAGTGTGCGACTTACGTATGCATTTGCTTCTACACACGAGCACGGCGGAATGGGGGCACTTAAAAAAAATTTTTTTTTGTTTTTTTCCTTTACACTGTCCTTTTAAATTATTATTTTTTTTTTATCACTTTTATTCCTATTACAAGGAATGTAAACATCCCTTGTAATAGAAGTAAGGGATGAAAGGCCTTCACCATGCAGTCGCCTACGGGTAGTTGATATTTTGCCTAATAAAATGTCTAGTCGCACGAGATATTACTCATGCCTATATGTTTTGCTTCCTTACTTGTTTTGTACCCCCTGCAAGAGGGATCAACTGTTTTGTTATTTACATGTGCAACAATAAAAATTATTGTACCCCAAATAAGGGATGACAGGTCCTCTTTATGGAGAGATCTGGGGTCTATAAGAAAAAAAATGTTGATATTTTGCTTTAACCACTTCCTGCTGGCCTATAGCAGAATGACGGCTGCGCGGTGGTTTCGTTATCCTGACTGGGCGTCATATGACAACCAGCAGGATAAGCCGCGTTTGCAAGCCCGCATGGTCTCCGATCCTGGTAAGGAGCCTTACCACATGATCAGCTGTGACCAATCACAGCGTGAACCAGGAAGTGCTGCCAGTAAACGGCTTTCCTCGGTTCGCAAAGACAGGAAGAGCCAATCGGTGACTCTCCCTGTCAGAGGGGGGGGGGGGTGGGGGGGCTGCGCTTATAATCAGCACATTGATTATCAGCACAGCCCCCATCAGATATGCCAGAACAATGCCAATCAGTGCCCATCATCTGACAGTCAGTGCCCCATCAGAAACTCCTGTAAGTGCCCATCAAAGTGCCAATCGGTGCCCATAACAGTGCCAATCAGTGCCCATCAGTAACACCGCCTGTCAGTGCCACCTATCAGTGCCACCTATCATTGCCCATCAGTGCTGCATATCAGTGCTGCCTATCGGTGCCCATAAGTGCAGCATATCAGTGCCACCTATCAGTGCCCATCAATTATACATATCAGTGCCTCCTCATTAGTGTCCATCAATGCCACCTTAT
This sequence comes from Rana muscosa, assembly GCA_029206835.1. Taxonomy (NCBI): domain Eukaryota; kingdom Metazoa; phylum Chordata; class Amphibia; order Anura; family Ranidae; genus Rana; species Rana muscosa. The sequence goes on from CM055117.1 coordinate 296,033,204, forward strand.
CAGTGCCAACTCATCAGTGCATGTCAGTAAAGGAGAAAACAAAACTTTATAACAGAAACAAAGAAAAACATTTTCTTTTTCAAAAATGTTGATCTTTTTTAGTTTGTTTAGCAAAAAATAAAAACCGCAGAGGTGATCAAATACCACCAAAATAAAGCTCTATTTGTGGGAAGGAAATTATAAATTTAGTTGGGTACAGTGTTGCATGGAAAAGAGAGATCAATTGCGCAACCTGAAAAAGTGTATCAAATAAATATTGCTTCTAAACAAAAAATTGAATGAACAAATGATATGATGCTGTTACACTAACAACATTAAGCGATAAATGAATTGCAAATCATTATTAACCACAATACCACTGTGATGAATAACACAATAAATGAGTCCAAAAAAAAAGTGAATTACTCTAGTCCATATGGTATAAAACACAAAAATGCAGTGCAGAAGATCCCATGTGGCAGAAAACTGTGAAAATTGAATTGGTTAACTTCATACAATCACATTCGATACACTGATAAAAGAAAGTCCGCTTACCAGACAGATGATAACATTGGGCACGATATTCGGCCGATCTGCCCTTAGGTGTTCCTCCCCAGGCACCTCATGAAAAGATAGACCGTTGGATCCTGAGTTCAGCACCGTTGATATGACTCCCAATCCTGCATACGACTCGATACTCCTTCGGATAAGGCAATCACTTTTGATAGGTAGGTGTACTCTCCACTCACAGGGGTACAATTTCCACACAACCTTAAACGATTTGCCTCTGTATCTCACGAGCCCACAGTCAATTACCAAGGAAGGAGAAGAATAAGAGACCTCATGGTGCAGTATTTCCTTGTAAAAATATTTATTGCACAAGCTTCATTGTATACTCACATCCATACAAACAGAAACGATTTTTCAAAACAGCCGCGGTTCACAGCAGCTGGCCGATACGTGATGACGTCAGAGACCTGTTGCTCCACCCGACGCGTTTCCCCGTATCATACACTTTTATTTGATACCCTTTTTCAGGTTGCGCAATTGATCTCTCTTTTCCAATACTTATGAGTCCCATTCAGGCTAATTAATTTGCAGCACCTACACATCTTAATAGTGAAGATTTAACCCTTCACCATATTTTCACAAACCTATAGTATGTTCACTTCACATTTATTTAATCTATATTTTGTTTAATTAGCAGAGGGCAGCGCAGATTTTTTACCCTTATACTACAATGTTGCGTGACCGCACAATTGTCATTCAAATTGCGACAGCACTGAAAGCTGAAAGTTATCCTGGGTAGGAAAGGGGCAAAGTGCACGGTATTGAAGTGGTTAAAAAAAAAGTTTACTTCTGTCCTAGACTGGACCTCCGGTCCTCTCAGATCATAGATGTGATCAGAGATGATCTGGTCTCTCCTCAACCCTGTGACCAGCCGCGTGAACCATTGGATTGTTTCCTGGGCTGGCGGATAAGAATGGTAAGCCAGAGAAACATGGCGAGTGGTGACCCCTCCCACTGCTTTTAAAAGCAATCCAGCTGCTAATCAGCCGTTCGGATAGTTTTTCTGAGAAACAGTCGCCGACTGAAAAAAAAAAATACCAGGATTATGGCTGATAGCTTCAACCATAACCCCAGTAAACCACTTCAAAGCTGCAACGTAAATATACGTATTGCGGTTGGCAAGTGGTTATAGCAGAATTAAAGTCCTGCTTTCAAAAACTGCAAACAGGCAGGCTTTTTATTGCAGAAGAGACATGCAAAAATAAACATATACAAACATGGCATAGTATAAAAGCTAACGTGTTTCGGGGGTCAAGGTTCTCAAAGGCGATAACCGGCTTGTGGCTGACAGCTGAACACGTGGTTAAGGGGAGCTGTAATTTGCCCTTTACCTCAATTTGTGATCTGATCAGCTGAATCCGAAGGACTCGGAGATCACAGAGCGCATCGCCCGTGCACGGCAGGGGACAAGATCACGGGAGGACGTCCATGGACGACCTCTCGGCAAACTAAGCCCACGTTGTAGCCATCTTTTGGAAGTAGTTAAAGTGTTTGTTACACCAATATTTCATATTCCTGATATGTGCTTGCTGTACCATGTACTTCTATGAAAATGTATCCTGTTAGCTCTGTATTACTTCCTTTACGTGAAATCCCTGGGGTTCCTGCCAGTTACTCTGCTTTCCTATTAAAGCCTGACCACACTAAGCAGGAGAACACACCGTGGTCAGTTCTCTAGCTATTATGGAAACTCTCCTCCAATAATCAGACTTGTCCTGACACCCCCTTCCACTGCACGGCCATTCACTGGGAAGGTCAGTGTACTGCTGTTTGTCCTCCCCTAGATCTTATACAGCTGAGAGTAGAGGGAATGTGATCAAAAGTATTTATAATTTTTTTATTTATTTCTAAAACCACAAATGTTTTGCCTTTCATTTCTATTTTAAACTGAATGGGTTGTTTTACAAGGTGATCGTTTACAATCACTTTAAGATCCAAGGTATAAATGGAAGCAGATGCTGTCCTAAATCCTGTGAGAGAATAAACCCCAAATTAGTAATTAAGAGCACCGCAAGGTCCTGATTCTTCATTAAAAACCCTATAATATTTATAGCATAACATCGGTGATTAGTAACAACCAGAGTATAAAGAAAACATTAATCATAGAAGACGTGCCACGCGCACAGGTAAGGATTTCAGCTTACTATCCCCCTAAGACAATATTACATTCCCTCCATAGACAGCACTTTGGCTCCCTTCTTATGATCTTTATGGAGAGCTGTAAAAATAACGATAACTCACATTAGTCCCTGCAGTAAATATATGTTTTTCCAGGTCCAGTATTGAGCTCATCCTACATCTGTATACAGGCAGTACCATTGTCCAGGAAGACATATTTCCTAAGAGAACATCAGGTTCATTAGCTAAACAATGCTTGGATAATCTGAATGCATCTCTCTTGTGATTTCTTGGAACTGCTGAATTTCTTCATAATCTCCAGAATATTCTGCCAGTATCCTCTATGTTGTTTCTACCACTCTGTTTTTGATTTATTTTCTTTCTTTTTATTTATTTTTTGCGCTAGAGGAAAACAGGATCAAACGCTGCCTTTTTTTTGAACACATAAAATAAATCTGTAACAAACCTGGGTAGCTCAAAACTGAACATAGTTAAAAAAGGTCTTTAGAGAAGTTACTTTTAGTGAAAAATACGACTCATATAAGTAGATTCACAGATACTGGTTATTCCTAAAACTATTTATAGCTAAATTACCTTTGCTGCAATTTTATCTGGATCTAGTTTTAGGCCTTCAGGTGACAGAATGGGTTTGACTTACTAAAGCCAAATAGGATGCTGACTTTGTAGGGGAAGTTGCACTTTTACATACAGTCGAACCTCGGATTGCGAGTAAAGCGGTTAGCGAGCGTTTCGCAATACGAGCACTGTATTTTAAAAAATCCTAACTCGGTTTGGGAGTGTTGTCTCGCCAAATGAGCAGAATTCAGGCCAAAGCGTTGTGCAGTACTGCGTTTGGCCAGAGGTGGGGAAGCTGGAGCCCAGTGGAGCCGAACGGCGCCGATCGGTGCCGTTCGGAAATCCCTGGAAAGACTCAGAAAGACACGGAAATACTCCGTTCCCGAGCCTTTCCTGCGTTTGCCGAGGTCAGCCGAGGTGTCCTCAGGCCTTTCTGCCCCATTTCCGAGGCTCTCCGGCACCCCCCCACCTCTGGCCACATGCGGTATTGCATGCCATTGAAGTCAATGCGGAATGAATTATTTTCGTTTCCATTGACTTCAATGGGGAAACTCGCTTTGATATGCGAGTACTTTGGATTATGAGCATTCTCCTGGAACGGATTATGCTCGTAATCCAAGGTTCCACTGTAGTTAGTCAGGTTGAAAAAAAGACTTAAATCCATCTAGTTCAACATATAGAAGGGGGAAAAAAAATATACAATCCTACAGTTATGTGAAAAAGTATTTCAATTTTTTTTCTTTTTTTGCATATTTGTCACACTTAAATGACTCAGATCATCAAACAAATTTTATTATTACACAAAGATAACCAGAGTAAATACAAAATGCAATTTTTAAATGATGGTTTCATTTATTAAGGCAAAAAAGCTGTCCAGATCTGCCTGGCTTTATGTGAAAAAAGTAATTGCCCCCTAAACATAATAGCAGGTTGTGCCACCTTTGCAACAGCTGCAATCACGCGTTTGCAATAACTGGCAATGAGTCTTTCACATTGCTGTGGATAAATGTTGGCCCACTCTTCTTTGCAGAATTGTTTTAATTCAGCCACATTGGAGGGTTTTCCAGCATGTAAGGTCACGATACAGCATCTCAATTGGATTTAAGTCCGGGCTTTGACTAGGCCACTCCAAAACCTAAATTTTGCTTTGTTTGAACCATTTGGAGGTGGACTTTTGTGGACTTTTGTGGACTGTTGTATTTCGGATCATTGTCCTGCTGCATAACCCAAGTGCACTTGAGCTTGAGGTCACAAACTGATGGCCGGACATTCTCCTTTAGGATTTTCTGGTAGAACTCATAATTCATGGTTCCATGAATTATGGTAAGTTGTCCAGGTCCTGAAGCTGCAAAGCAGCCCCAGACCATCACGCTACCACGACCATGTCTGACGGTTGGTATGATGATCTTGTCATGAATAGGGATGAGCTTCGTGTTCGAGTCGAACATACGTTCGACTCGAACATCGGCTGTTCGATCGTTCGACGAAGATCGAACGATTTGGGCCGTTCGCGCCAAATTCGAGTGACGCGAACGGCCCACAATGCACTACGCCATCGCAGTGTCATCCAGGCGCTGTGATTGGCCAAGCATGCACTGTGACCCCGCATGCTTGGCCAATCACAGCGCCGGCAGCGAGGAGAGCAATGATTGGCCACAGGCAGGATGCCTGTGGCCAATTATTGCTGAGGGTGTTTAGTACACGCCCCACACTATAAAAGGCCGCCAGCACGGCGGCCTAGTGTAGTGTGTTCCGGAGCAGGGAAAGAGAAGCATAGGCAGGGACAGTGACATTTATTTTTTTCTTGCTTAACCTGGATTCCTTTAGTTTAGGGAAAGAGAAGGATAGGTAGGGAGAGTGTCAGTGTGTTTTACTGTGCGAATCCTTGTTTCTTGGGACAGGGAAGGACAGTGAGGGAATTCTCCTTGTGCTATAGTGTGCTTTAAAAAACATTTTTTCTAGGGACAGAAAACTATAGGTAGGGAGAGTGTCAGTGTGTTTTACTGTGCGAATCCTTGTTTCTTGGGACAGGGAAGGACAGTGAGGGAATTCTCCTTGTGCTATAGTGTGCTTTAAAAAACATTTTTTCTAGGGACAGAAAACTATAGGTAGGGAGAGTGTCAGTGTGTTTTACTGTGCGAATCCTTGTTTCTAGGGACAGGGAAGGACAGTGAGGGAATTCTCCTTGTGCTATAGTGTGCTTTAAAAAAACATTTTTTCTAGGGACAGAAAACTATAGGTAGGGAGAGTGTCAGTGTGTTTTACTGTGCGAATCCTTGTTTCTAGGGACAGGGAAGGACAGTGAGGGAATTCTCCTTGTGCTATAGTGTGCTTTAAAAAAACATTTTTTCTAGGGACAGAAAACTATAGGTAGGAAGAGTGTCAGTTTCTTTCACTGTGATAATCCTTGTTTCTAGGGACAAAGAAGGAAAGTGAGGGAAATTCTCCTTGTGCTATATTCTGCTTTAAAAAAACATTTTTTCTAGGGACAGAAAACTATAGGTAGGGAGAGTGTCAGTGTGTTTTACTGTGCGAATCCTTGTTTCTAGGGACAGGGAAGGACAGTGAGGGAATTCTCCTTGTGCTATAGTGTGCTTTAAAAAAACATTTTTTCTAGGGACAGAAAACTATAGGTAGGGAGAGTGTCAGTGTGTTTTACTGTGCGAATCCTTGTTTCTAGGGACAGGGAAGGACAGTGAGGGAATTCTCCTTGTGCTATAGTGTGCTTTAAAAAAACATTTTTTCTAGGGACAGAAAACTATAGGTAGGAAGAGTGTCAGTTTCTTTCACTGTGATAATCCTTGTTTCTAGGGACAAAGAAGGAAAGTGAGGGAAACTCTCCTTGTGCTATAGTGTGCTTTAAAAAAACATTTTTTCTAGGGACAGAAAACTATAGGTAGGGAGAGTGTCAGTGTCTTTTACTGTGCGAATCCTTGTTTCTAGGGACAGGGAAGGACAGTGAGGGAATTCTCCTTGTGCTATAGTATGCTTTAAAAAAACATTTTTTCTAGGGACAGAAAACTATAGGAAGGAAGAGTGTCAGTTTCTTTCACTGATAATCCTTGTTTCTAGGGACAAAGAAGGAAAGTGAGGGAAATTCTCCTTGTGCTATAGTGTGCTTTAAAAAAACATTTTTTCTAGGGACAGAAAACTATAGGTAGGGAGAGTGTCAGTGTGTTTTACTGTGCGAATCCTTGTTTCTAGGGACAGGAAAGGACAGTGAGGGAATTCTCCTTGTGCTATAGTGTGCTTTAAAAAAACATTTTTTCTAGGGGCAGAAAACTATAGGTAGGAAGAGTGTCAGTTTCTTTCACTGTGATAATCCTTGTTTCTAGGGACAAAGAAGGAAAGTGAGGGAAATTCTCCTTGTGCTATAGTGTGCTTTAAAAAAACATTTTTTCTAGGGACAGAAAACTATAGGTAGGGAGAGTGTCAGTGTCTTTTACTGTGCGAATCCTTGTTTCTAGGGACAGGGAAGGACAGTGAGGGAATTCTCCTTGTGCTATAGTGTGCTTTAAAAAAACATTTTTTCTAGGGACAGAAAACTATAGGAAGGAAGAGTGTCAGTTTCTTTCACTGTGATAATCCTTGTTTCTAGGGACAAAGAAGGAAAGTGAGGGAAATTCTCCTTGTGCTATAGTGTGCTTTAAAAAAACATTTTTTCTAGGGACAGAAAACTATAGGTAGGGAGAGTGTCAGTGTCTTTTACTGTGCGAATCCTTGTTTCTAGGGACAGGGAAGGACAGTGAGGGAATTCTCCTTGTGCTATAGTGTGCTTTAAAAAAACATTTTTTCTAGGGACAGAAAACTATAGGAAGGAAGAGTGTCAGTTTCTTTCACTGTGATAATCCTTGTTTCTAGGGACAAAGAAGGAAAGTGAGGGAAATTCTCCTTGTGCTATAGTGTGCTTTAAAAAAACATTTTTTCTAGGGACAGAAAACTATAGGTAGGGAGAGTGTCAGTGTCTTTTACTGTGCAAATCCTTGTTTCTAGGGACAGGGAAGGACAGTGAGGGAATTCTCCTTGTGCTATAGTGTGCTTTAAAAAAACATTTTTTCTAGGGACAGAAAACTATAGGAAGGAAGAGTGTCAGTTTCTTTCACTGTGATAATCCTTGTTTCTAGGGACAAAGAAGGAAAGTGAGGGAAATTCTCCTTGTGCTATAGTGTGCTTTAAAAAAACATTTTTTTCTAGGGACAGAAAACTATAGGTAGGGAGAGTGTCAGTGTGTTTTACTGTGCGAATCCTTGTTTCTAGGGACAGGAAAGGACAGTGAGGGAATTCTCCTTGTGCTATAGTGTGCTTTAAAAAAACATTTTTTCTAGGGACAGAAAACTATAGGTAGGAAGAGTGTCAGTTTCTTTCACTGTGATTATCCTTGTTTCTAGGGACAAAGAAGGAAAGTGAGGGAAATTCTCCTTGTGCTATAGTGTGCTTTAAAAAAACATTTTTTCTAGGGACAGAAAACTATAGGTAGGGAGAGTGTCAGTGTGTTTTACTGTGTGAATCCTTGTTTCTAGGGACAGGGAAGGACAGTGAGGGAATTCTCCTTGTGCTATAGTGTGCTTTAAAAAAACATTTTTTCTAGGGACAGAAAACTATAGGAAGGAAGAGTGTCAGTTTCTTTCACTGTGATAATCCTTGTTTCTAGGGACAAAGAAGGAAAGTGAGGGAAATTCTCCTTGTGCTATAGTGTGCTTTAAAAAAACATTTTTTCTAGGGACAGAAAACTATAGGTAGGGAGAGTGTCAGTGTCTTTTACTGTGCAAATCCTTGTTTCTAGGGACAGGGAAGGACAGTGAGGGAATTCTCCTTGTGCTATAGTGTGCTTTAAAAAAACATTTTTTCTAGGGACAGAAAACTATAGGAAGGAAGAGTGTCAGTTTCTTTCACTGTGATAATCCTTGTTTCTAGGGACAAAGAAGGAAAGTGAGGGAAATTCTCCTTGTGCTATAGTGTGCTTTAAAAAAACATTTTTTCTAGGGACAGAAAACTATAGGTAGGGAGAGTGTCAGTGTGTTTTACTGTGCGAATCCTTGTTTCTAGGGACAGGAAAGGACAGTGAGGGAATTCTCCTTGTGCTATAGTGTGCTTTAAAAAAACATTTTTTCTAGGGACAGAAAACTATAGGTAGGGAGAGTGTCAGTGTATTTTACTGTGCGAATCCTTGTTTCTAGGGACAGGGAAGGACAGTGAGGGAATTCTCCTTGTGCTATAGTGTGCTTTAAAAAAACATTTTTTCTAGGGACAGAAAACTATAGGTAGGAAGAGTGTCAGTTTCTTTCACTGTGATAATCCTTGTTTCTAGGGACAAAGAAGGAAAGTGAGGGAAATTCTCCTTGTGCTATAGCGTGCTTTAAAAAAACATTTTTTCTAGGGACAGAAAACTATAGGTAGGGAGAGTGTCAGTGTCTTTTACTGTGCGAATCCTTGTTTCTAGGGACAGGGAAAGACAGTGAGGGAATTCTCCTTGTGCTATAGTGTGCTTTAAAAAAACATTTTTTCTAGGGACAGAAAACTATAGGAAGGAAGAGTGTCAGTTTCTTTCACTGTGATAATCCTTGTTTCTAGGGACAAAGAAGGAAAGTGAGGGAAATTCTCCTTGTGCTATAGTGTGCTTTAAAAAAACATTTTTTCTAGGGACAGAAAACTATAGGTAGGGAGAGTGTCAGTGTCTTTTACTGTGCAAATCCTTGTTTCTAGGGACAGGGAAGGACAGTGAGGAAATTCTCCTTGTTCTATAGTGTGCTTTAAAAAAACATTTTTTCTAGGGACAGAAAACTATAGGAAGGAAGAGTGTCAGTTTCTTTCACTGTGATAATCCTTGTTTCTAGGGACAAAGAAGGAAAGTGAGGGAAATTCTCCTTGTGCTATAGTGTGCTTTAAAAAAACATTTTTTCTAGGGACAGAAAACTATAGGTAGGGAGAGTGTCAGTGTGTTTTACTGTGCGAATACTTGTTTCTAGGGACAGGAAAGGACAGTGAGGGAATTCTCCTTGTGCTATAGTGTGCTTTAAAAAAACATTTTTTCTAGGGACAGAAAACTATAGGTAGGGAGAGTGTCAGTGTGTTTTACTGTGCGAATCCTTGTTTCTAGGGACAGGGAAGGACAGTGAGGGAATTCTCCTTGTGCTATAGTGTGCTTTAAAAAAACATTTTTTCTAGGGACAGAAAACTATAGGAAGGAAGAGTGTCAGTTTCTTTCACTGTGATAATCCTTGTTTCTAGGGACAAAGAAGGAAAGTGAGGGAAATTCTCCTTGTGCTATAGTGTGCTTTAAAAAAACATTTTTTCTAGGGACAGAAAACTATAGGTAGGGAGAGTGTCAGTGTCTTTTACTGTGCAAATCCTTGTTTCTAGGGACAGGGAAGGACAGTGAGGGAATTCTCCTTGTGCTATAGTGTGCTTTAAAAAAAACATTTTTTCTAGGGACAGAAAACTATAGGAAGGAAGAGTGTCAGTTTCTTTCACTGTGATAATCCTTGTTTCTAGGGACAAAGAAGGAAAGTGAGGGAAATTCTCCTTGTGCTATAGTGTGCTTTAAAAAAACATTTTTTCTAGGGACAGAAAACTATAGGTAGGGAGAGTGTCAGTGTGTTTTACTGTGCGAATCCTTGTTTCTAGGGACAGGAAAGGACAGTGAGGGAATTCTCCTTGTGCTATAGTGTGCTTTAAAAAAACATTTTTTCTAGGGACAGAAAACTATAGGTAGGAAGAGTGTCAGTTTCTTTCACTGTGATAATCCTTGTTTCTAGGGACAAAGAAGGAAAGTGAGGGAAATTCTCCTTGTGCTATAGTGTGCTTTAAAAAAACATTTTTTCTAGGGACAGAAAACTATAGGTAGGGAGAGTGTCAGTGTCTTTTACTGTGCGAATCCTTGTTTCTAGGGACAGGGAAGGACAGTGAGGGAATTCTCCTTGTGCTATAGTGTGCTTTAAAAAAACATTTTTTCTAGGGACAGAAAACTATAGGAAGGAAGAGTGTCAGTTTCTTTCACTGTGATAATCCTTGTTTCTAGGGACAAAGAAGGAAAGTGAGGGAAATTCTCCTTGTGCTATAGTGTGCTTTAAAAAAAAAATTTTTCTAGGGACAGAAAACTATAGGTAGGGAGAGTGTCAGTGTCTTTTACTGTGCAAATCCTTGTTTCTAGGGACAGGGAAGGACAGTGAGGGAATTCTCCTTGTGCTATAGTGTGCTTTAAAAAAACATTTTTTCTAGGGACAGAAAACTATAGGAAGGAAGAGTGTCAGTTTCTTTCACTGTGATAATCCTTGTTTCTAGGGACAAAGAAGGAAAGTGAGGGAAATTCTCCTTGTGCTATAGTGTGCTTTAAAAAAACATTTTTTCTAGGGACAGAAAACTATAGGTAGGGAGAGTGTCAGTGTGTTTTACTGTGCGAATCCTTGTTTCTAGGGACAGGGAAGGACAGTGAGGGAATTCTCCTTGTGCTATAGTGTGCTTTAAAAAAACATTTTTTCTAGGGACAGAAAACTATAGGTAGGAAGAGTGTCAGTTTCTTTCACTGTGATAATCCTTGTTTCTAGGGACAAAGAAGGAAAGTGAGGGAAATTCTCCTTGTGCTATAGCGTGCTTTAAAAAAACATTTTTTCTAGGGACAGAAAACTATAGGTAGGGAGAGTGTCAGTGTCTTTTACTGTGCGAATCCTTGTTTCTAGGGACAGGGAAAGACAGTGAGGGAATTCTCCTTGTGCTATAGTGTGCTTTAAAAAAACATTTTTTCTAGGGACAGAAAACTATAGGAAGGAAGAGTGTCAGTTTCTTTCACTGTGATAATCCTTGTTTCTAGGGACAAAGAAGGAAAGTGAGGGAAATTCTCCTTGTGCTATAGTGTGCTTTAAAAAAACATTTTTTCTAGGGACAGAAAACTATAGGTAGTGTGACAGCAGGAAGGTAAAGTCACCTGGTTGCATCCAGGGGGGTAGATATATTTCGCCCAGATTCAGGCTTTACGCTGACTTATACAGCTAGGTGGAGAGTTGTATAAGCCCAGCTGAGACTAGTGGGCTCATTGATGACTCATACCTCTAGGGAGAGGGCTGGGCGTCGTGCAGACAGGGAGTTGATGAGGCCAGCTGAAGCTTGTCAGCTCATTTAGGCCTCTATAAAAAACTCCCAGATTCATTAGATGTTAGCTCATGCCTGGAAGCAGACCTGTGTGGACTGTCTAGGGAGAGTGAACCCCTGTGCGGTGAGAGAAAGCCTGTGTGGCTATATTTTGCTTGGACATTTAAAAACCAGGGACTAGGACAGCACTAGGCTGATCCCAGTCGTTAGTTAGGAAACCTGTAAGTTTAGTCAGAGGTCAAGTTGACCAGGATTTATTTTGTTTATGTTTTTTTTTGCCTTGCTGTGTTTTTTTGTCACTGTAAATAGAAAATAAACCGCACCTTTTTGATTTTGAAAACCACAACCTCCGTCTGTTGGGCCTGTTTTGGGTGGGGAGCCCATCCCGGGGGTCACACATACCCGCTGCCGAGCTAGCCCCCTCACAGTTGGTGGAGAACCAGTGGCAGTTTTTTTTTAAGCCAGCATGGAGGAGATACTGAAACAGCTGGCTCTAGCAAATGCCAATCAACAGCAGACAAATGCAGGTTTGCAAAGGAGCCTTGCAGCCCAGCAGCAAGCTCATCAACAGAGCCTTGCAGCTCAGCAACAAGCCCAGCAGCAATCTGAGGCCCGCTTCATAGACCTGTTACAGAAGCAAGAGCAGAGACTACAACAAATGGAAGCAGTAATGCAGCAACGTCCGCAGACCAGTGAGGAAAGCCGTCCCACTAATACCGCGTCCTTTGGGGTGAGTCGTTTATTGACAAAAATGACTGGAGAGGATGATCCAGAGGTATTTTTGACCACATTTGAAAGGACCGCTGAAAGAGAAAAGTGGCCTGAGGAGCAGTGGGCTGGACTGGTGGCTCCTCTGTTAACTGGTGAATCGCAGAAAGCTTACTATGACCTAGAGCCTAACCAAGCAAAAGACTATGTGATGCTAAAAGCTGAAATTTTGGCAAGGCTGGGTGTCACCCAGGCTGTCCGGGCTCAGCGTGTGCATAACTGGACTTTCCAGCTTGGAAAACCCCCCAGGTCTCAAATGTATGATCTCATTCACCTGAGCAGAAAGTGGCTACAGCCAGAGACTTTGTCCGCACCAAAGATTGTGGAACGTGTTGTAATGGATCGGTTTTTGAGAGCTCTTCCTACTGCCATCCAAAAGTGGGTAAGCCATGGAGACCCAGAGACGGCCGATGGTCTTGTGGATCGTGTGGAGAAATACTTGGCTACAGAGAACCTGACGGCCTCTCCCAGAGACACTCGGACTTTCCACCCTAAGACCAGACCATCCCCAGGGGCGGATAAGAGGATTCCAAGGGGTGAGGGTGGAGAGAGTGAGAGGGTGGGAGCTCTACCCCAAGTTTGGCGAGAACAGCCTGGGAAATCAGCGGCTCAAGAGGCGGCAAGAAGGATCATTTGCTACCGCTGCCGGCAAGCGGGACATATTGCAGCAAATTGCCCGGTTTTGGAGGAACCCATGCAGTGTGACTTTCTGACGGGCAGACGTCAGTCGCTGTGTGCGACAGTCGCATGCACTGCCATTCGGGGAACTGAGAAACATTTATGCAAAATGTGTATTAATGGTAGAAATGTTGTGGTATTGCTGGATTCAGGTAGCCTTGTGACCCTGATAAAGGCTGAGTTAGTTAAAACAGAGGTCTCTGGGAATAGCAAGGTAGCCGTTATTTGTGTGCATGGGGACACCCGAGAGTATCCAGTGACTACGGTGTGTTTCGAGACCCCCAAAGGTACCCTCTCTCATCCAGTGGGCTTAGTATCTCAGTTACCGCATGACGCCATTGTGGGAAGGGATTTTCCGAAGTTCTGGGAACTGTGGGATGATCCTGAGCCCCCCACTGGTGCCCCTATGTACCAGGAATGTGATAGCCAGAACTCCCCTGAGAGTGGTGAGGACTCTCCGGAATTTCCCTTGTCAGTATTGGCAGGGGAGACTCAAGAAACTGGAGAGGAGCCCACCTCCTCAGACGAAAACCTACCGTCTGTGGAGTTTTCTGATCTTGAGGTTCACAGGGAAAACTTTGCCACAGAACAGTTGAAAGACCCCGCCCTAATAAAGGCACGGGAAAACGTAGTGAAAATAGATGGCGAGTTAGTGAACCCAGATAATACTGGCACTTACCCATACTTCAGCGTAGAGAAGGACCTACTGTATCGGGTGGCAAAAAGGGCAGAAGAAACCGTTGAGCAGCTTGTGGTGCCCAAACCTTACAGGAAGTTGGTGTTGGAGTTGGCCCATGGGCACATTCTTGGAGGTCATCTGGGGACAGAGAAAACCCGAGAGAGGGTATTACAGAGATTCTATTGGCCTGGGGTGATGAAGGACATAGAAAATTATTGTTCCTCCTGCCCTGTGTGTCAGAGGTCGGCCCCGATGCCACATTTCCGTAGCCCGCTGGTCCCTCTACCCATCATTGAGGTCCCGTTTGAGAGAATCGCAATGGATTTGGTAGGTCCTATAATCAAGTCCGCTAGGGGGCACCAGTACATATTGGTTATAATGGACTATGCCACCCGTTATCCAGAAGCGATCCCTCTCAGAAATACCTCGGCCAAAACCATAGCCAAAGAGCTATCTCTTGTTTTTAGCCGGGTGGGTATTTGTAAAGAACTGCTTACGGACCAAGGTACACCCTTTATGTCCCGGGTTATGAAAGAGCTGTGTAAATTGTTCAAAGTGACGCAATTGCGTACATCTGTGTATCACCCCCAAACCGATGGGCTGGTTGAAAGATTCAACAAAACCCTAAAACAAATGTTGAAGAAAGTGGTGGATAGAGATGGAAGGGATTGGGACTGTCTACTTCCTTATTTGATGTTTGCTATTAGGGAGGTGCCCCAATCCTCTACGGGATTCTCCCCCTTTGAGTTACTGTATGGGAGACACCCAAGAGGGCTGTTGGATATTGCCAAGGAAACTTGGGAAAGTGAGAGTTCTCCCCACAGGAGTGTGATTGAGCATGTCGCCCTGATGCAAGATCGAATTGCACAGGTAATGCCCATCGTGAAGGAACATTTGGCCCAAGCGCAGTTGGCACAGCAGAGAGTGTACAACCGTGGAGCCAAGACCCGTACCTTTTCCCCGGGGGATAGGATATTGGTACTTGTCCCTACGGTTGAAAGTAAATTCCTTGCCAAATGGCAAGGCCCCTACGAGATAATGGAAAAAGTGAGCGAAGTGAATTACAAGGTCAGACAACCAGGAAGGCGAAAGCCCGAACAGATCTATCACGTTAATCTGTTGAAAGCCTGGAGGGATAGAGAGTCCCTAGTCGCAGACACTTGGTCACCAGCTCAAACTGGTTGCGTGATTCCTGAGGTTGGAATCGCAGCCACCTTGTCACAACCCCAACAACAGGAGGTTAAGGAGTTTGTGCTTCGCAACAAGGAGGTATTCTCTGAGCTGCCGGGACAAACATCTGGGGTAGAGCATGACATTATTACCCCGCCCGGTGAAAGGGTGAAGTTAAAACCCTATCGGATCCCAGAGGCCCGACGGGAGGCAATACGGGAGGAAGTACAGAAAATGCTGAACTTAGGGGTGATAGAGGAGTCCCAAAGTGATTGGTCTAGTCCCATTGTGTTGGTGCCTAAACCGGATGGGAGCTGGCGATTTTGTAACGATTTTCGTCAGTTGAACAAAGTTACAAAATTTGACACCTACCCCATGCCACGTATAGATGAGTTGATCGACCGGCTGGGAACAGCCCGATACATGACGACTCTTGACCTCACAAAAGGGTATTGGCAAATCCCCCTGGCCAAGTCAGCCAAAGAGAAAACCGCATTTGTAACCCCAGACGGGGCGTTCCAATATAAAAGAATGCCGTTCGGGTTACAGAATGCGCCGGCCACATTCCAGCGGAAAATGGACCAGATGCTGAGGCCCCATCGGAAGTATGCTGCGGCTTACCTGGATGACGTAATTGTCCATAGCACAGATTGGGCCTCACATCTGCCAAAAGTGCAAGCAGTCCTGGACTCTGTTCGGGAAGCAGGGTTTACGGCTAACCCCAAGAAGTGTACCATTGGGCAGGAGGAGGCCAAATATCTTGGGTACACCATTGGGAGGGGAGTAATAAAACCCCAACTCAACAAAGTCGAGGCCATCCAGAGTTGGCCACGTCCCAACAGCAAGAAGCAGGTACGAGCCTTTCTGGGAATCGCTGGGTATTATCGGCGATTCATTCCCCACTTTGCTTCTAAGGCTGTGCCCCTAACCAACCTGACGAAGGGGAAAGGGTCGGTCATGATTAAATGGACCCCCGAGGCTGAGGCAGCATTCCAATTCTTGAAACAAGCCTTATGTAGCCAGCCAGTGTTGTACTCACCCGACTTCTCTAAAGACTTTGTCGTACAAAGTGATGCGTCAGATGTGGGGTTAGGAGCAGTATTGTCCCAGGTCTGGAACGGGGAAGAGCACCCAGTCATTTACCTCAGCAGGAAGTTGAAGTCCCATGAGGTAAATTACGCCACCGTTGAAAAGGAGTGTTTAGCGGTGAAGTGGGCTCTAGATTCCCTTCGGTACTACCTGCTAGGTAGGCACTTTGACATGGTTACGGATCACGCTCCGTTAAAGTGGATGGCTCAAAACAAGGAAACAAATAGAAGAGTGAATAGGTGGTTCCTGGCCCTCCAGGAATTCAACTTCACAGTAAAGCATCGCCCTGGCGTTCAAATGGGGAATGTGGATGCTTTGTCTCGAGTACATGAATGCCTGATTGCTGGTGTTCCAACCCCGAGGTTAAAACAAGAGGGGGGGGTATGTGACAGCAGGAAGGTAAAGTCACCTGGTTGCATCCAGGGGGGTAGATATATTTCGCCCAGATTCAGGCTTTACGCTGACTTATACAGCTAGGTGGAGAGTTGTATAAGCCCAGCTGAGACTAGTGGGCTCATTGATGACTCATACCTCTAGGGAGAGGGCTGGGCGTCGTGCAGACAGGGAGTTGATGAGGCCAGCTGAAGCTTGTCAGCTCATTTAGGCCTCTATAAAAAACTCCCAGATTCATTAGATGTTAGCTCATGCCTGGAAGCAGACCTGTGTGGACTGTCTAGGGAGAGTGAACCCCTGTGCGGTGAGAGAAAGCCTGTGTGGCTATATTTTGCTTGGACATTTAAAAACCAGGGACTAGGACAGCACTAGGCTGATCCCAGTCGTTAGTTAGGAAACCTGTAAGTTTAGTCAGAGGTCAAGTTGACCAGGATTTATTTTGTTTATGTTTTTTTTTGCCTTGCTGTGTTTTTTTGTCACTGTAAATAGAAAATAAACCGCACCTTTTTGATTTTGAAAACCACAACCTCCGTCTGTTGGGCCTGTTTTGGGTGGGGAGCCCATCCCGGGGGTCACACATACCCGCTGCCGAGCTAGCCCCCTCACAGTAGGGAGAGTGTCAGTGTCTTTTACTGTGCAAATCCTTGTTTCTAGGGACAGGGAAGGACAGTGAGGAAATTCTCCTTGTGCTATAGTGTGCTTTAAAAAAACATTTTTTCTAGGGACAGAAAACTATAGGAAGGAAGAGTGTCAGTTTCTTTCACTGTGATAATCCTTGTTTCTAGGGACAAAGAAGGAAAGTGAGGGAAATTCTCCTTGTGCTATAGTGTGCTTTAAAAAAACATTTTTTCTAGGGACAGAAAACTATAGGTAGGGAGAGTGTCAGTGTGTTTTACTGTGCGAATACTTGTTTCTAGGGACAGGAAAGGACAGTGAGGGAATTCTCCTTGTGCTATAGTGTGCTTTAAAAAAACATTTTTTCTAGGGACAGAAAACTATAGGTAGGGAGAGTGTCAGTGTGTTTTACTGTGCGAATCCTTGTTTCTAGGGACAGGGAAGGACAGTGAGGGAATTCTCCTTGTGCTATAGTGTGCTTTAAAAAAACATTTTTTCTAGGGACAGAAAACTATAGGAAGGAAGAGTGTCAGTTTCTTTCACTGTGATAATCCTTGTTTCTAGGGACAAAGAAGGAAAGTGAGGGAAATTCTCCTTGTGCTATAGTGTGCTTTAAAAAAACATTTTTTCTAGGGACAGAAAACTATAGGTAGGGAGAGTGTCAGTGTCTTTTACTGTGCAAATCCTTGTTTCTAGGGACAGGGAAGGACAGTGAGGGAATTCTCCTTGTGCTATAGTGTGCTTTAAAAAAAACATTTTTTCTAGGGACAGAAAACTATAGGAAGGAAGAGTGTCAGTTTCTTTCACTGTGATAATCCTTGTTTCTAGGGACAAAGAAGGAAAGTGAGGGAAATTCTCCTTGTGCTATAGTGTGCTTTAAAAAAACATTTTTTCTAGGGACAGAAAACTATAGGTAGGGAGAGTGTCAGTGTGTTTTACTGTGCGAATCCTTGTTTCTAGGGACAGGAAAGGACAGTGAGGGAATTCTCCTTGTGCTATAGTGTGCTTTAAAAAAACATTTTTTCTAGGGACAGAAAACTATAGGTAGGAAGAGTGTCAGTTTCTTTCACTGTGATAATCCTTGTTTCTAGGGACAAAGAAGGAAAGTGAGGGAAATTCTCCTTGTGCTATAGTGTGCTTTAAAAAAACATTTTTTCTAGGGACAGAAAACTATAGGTAGGGAGAGTGTCAGTGTCTTTTACTGTGCGAATCCTTGTTTCTAGGGACAGGGAAGGACAGTGAGGGAATTCTCCTTGTGCTATAGTGTGCTTTAAAAAAACATTTTTTCTAGGGACAGAAAACTATAGGAAGGAAGAGTGTCAGTTTCTTTCACTGTGATAATCCTTGTTTCTAGGGACAAAGAAGGAAAGTGAGGGAAATTCTCCTTGTGCTATAGTGTGCTTTAAAAAAACATTTTTTCTAGGGACAGAAAACTATAGGTAGGGAGAGTGTCAGTGTCTTTTACTGTGCAAATCCTTGTTTCTAGGGACAGGGAAGGACAGTGAGGGAATTCTCCTTGTGCTATAGTGTGCTTTAAAAAAACATTTTTTCTAGGGACAGAAAACTATAGGAAGGAAGAGTGTCAGTTTCTTTCACTGTGATAATCCTTGTTTCTAGGGACAAAGAAGGAAAGTGAGGGAAATTCTCCTTGTGCTATAGTGTGCTTTAAAAAAACATTTTTTCTAGGGACAGAAAACTATAGGTAGGGAGAGTGTCAGTGTGTTTTACTGTGCGAATCCTTGTTTCTAGGGACAGGAAAGGACAGTGAGGGAATTCTCCTTGTGCTATAGTGTGCTTTAAAAAAACATTTTTTCTAGGGACAGAAAACTATAGGTAGGGAGAGTGTCAGTGTCTTTTACTGTGCGAATCCTTGTTTCTAGGGACAGGGAAGGACAGTGAGGGAATTCTCCTTGTGCTATAGTGTGCTTTAAAAAAACATTTTTTCTAGGGACAGAAAACTATAGGTAGGAAGAGTGTCAGTTTCTTTCACTGTGATAATCCTTGTTTCTAGGGACAAAGAAGGAAAGTGAGGGAAATTCTCCTTGTGCTATAGTGTGCTTTAAAAAAACATTTTTTCTAGGGACAGAAAACTATAGGTAGGGAGAGTGTCAGTGTCTTTTACTGTGCGAATCCTTGTTTCTAGGGACAGGGAAGGACAGTGAGGGAATTCTCCTTGTGCTATAGTGTGCTTTAAAAAAACATTTTTTCTAGGGACAGAAAACTATAGGAAGGAAGAGTGTCAGTTTCTTTCACTGTGATAATCCTTGTTTCTAGGGACAAAGAAGGAAAGTGAGGGAAATTCTCCTTGTGCTATAGTGTGCTTTAAAAAAACATTTTTTCTAGGGACAGAAAACTATAGGTAGGGAGAGTGTCAGTGTCTTTTACTGTGCAAATCCTTGTTTCTAGGGACAGGGAAGGACAGTGAGGGAATTCTCCTTGTGCTATAGTGTGCTTTAAAAAAACATTTTTTCTAGGGACAGAAAACTATAGGAAGGAAGAGTGTCAGTTTCTTTCACTGTGATAATCCTTGTTTCTAGGGACAAAGAAGGAAAGTGAGGGAAATTCTCCTTGTGCTATAGTGTGCTTTAAAAAAACATTTTTTCTAGGGACAGAAAACTATAGGTAGGGAGAGTGTCAGTGTGTTTTACTGTGCGAATACTTGTTTCTAGGGACAGGAAAGGACAGTGAGGGAATTCTCCTTGTGCTATAGTGTGCTTTAAAAAAACATTTTTTCTAGGGACAGAAAACTATAGGTAGGAAGAGTGTCAGTTTCTTTCACTGTGATAATCCTTGTTTCTAGGGACAAAGAAGGAAAGTGAGGGAAATTCTCCTTGTGCTATAGTGTGCTTTAAAAAAACATTTTTTCTAGGGACAGAAAACTATAGGTAGGGAGAGTGTCAGTGTGTTTTACTGTGCGAATCCTTGTTTCTAGGGACAGGGAAGGACAGTGAGGGAATTCTCCTTGTGCTATAGTGTGCTTTAAAAAAACATTTTTTCTAGGGACAGAAAACTATAGGAAGGAAGAGTGTCAGTTTCTTTCACTGTGATAATCCTTGTTTCTAGGGACAAAGAAGGAAAGTGAGGGAAATTCTCCTTGTGCTATAGTGTGCTTTAAAAAAACATTTTTTCTAGGGACAGAAAACTATAGGTAGGGAGAGTGTCAGTGTCTTTTACTGTGCAAATCCTTGTTTCTAGGGACAGGGAAGGACAGTGAGGGAATTCTCCTTGTGCTATAGTGTGCTTTAAAAAAACATTTTTTCTAGGGACAGAAAACTATAGGAAGGAAGAGTGTCAGTTTCTTTCACTGTGATAATCCTTGTTTCTAGGGACAAAGAAGGAAAGTGAGGGAAATTCTCCTTGTGCTATAGTGTGCTTTAAAAAAACATTTTTTCTAGGGACAGAAAACTATAGGTAGGGAGAGTGTCAGTGTATTTTACTGTGCGAATCCTTGTTTCTAGGGACAGGAAAGGACAGTGAGGGAATTCTCCTTGTGCTATAGTGTGCTTTAAAAAAACATTTTTTCTAGGGACAGAAAACTATAGGTAGGAAGAGTGTCAGTTTCTTTCACTGTGATAATCCTTGTTTCTAGGGACAAAGAAGGAAAGTGAGGGAAATTCTCCTTGTGCTATAGTGTGCTTTAAAAAAACATTTTTTCTAGGGACAGAAAACTATAGGTAGGGAGAGTGTCAGTGTCTTTTACTGTGCGAATCCTTGTTTCTAGGGACAGGGAAGGACAGTGAGGGAATTCTCCTTGTGCTATAGTGTGCTTTAAAAAAACATTTTTTCTAGGGACAGAAAACTATAGGAAGGAAGAGTGTCAGTTTCTTTCACTGTGATAATCCTTGTTTCTAGGGACAGGGAAGGACAGTGAGGGAATTCTCCTTGTGCTATAGTGTGCTTTAAAAAAACATTTTTTCTAGGGACAGAAAACTATAGGAAGGAATAGTGTCAGTTTCTTTCACTGTGATAATCCTTGTTTCTAGGGACAAAGAAGGAAAGTGAGGGAAATTCTCCTTGTGCTATAGTGTGCTTTAAAAAAACATTTTTTCTAGGGACAGAAAACTATAGGTAGGGAGAGTGTCAGTGTGTTTTACTGTGCGAATCCTTGTTTCTAGGGACAGGAAAGGACAGTGAGGGAATTCTCCTTGTGCTATAGTGTGCTTTAAAAAAACATTTTTTCTAGGGACAGAAAACTATAGGTAGGAAGAGTGTCAGTTTCTTTCACTGTGATAATCCTTCTTTCTAGGGACAAAGAAGGAAAGTGAGGGAAATTCTCCTTGTGCTATAGTGTGCTTTAAAAAAACATTTTTTCTAGGGACAGAAAACTATAGGTAGGGAGAGTGTCAGTGTCTTTTACTGTGCGAATCCTTGTTTCTAGGGACAGGGAAGGACAGTGAGGGAATTCTCCTTGTGCTATAGTGTGCTTTAAAAAAACATTTTTTCTAGGGACAGAAAACTATAGGAAGGAAGAGTGTCAGTTTCTTTCACTGTGATAATCCTTGTTTCTAGGGACAAAGAAGGAAAGTGAGGGAAATTCTCCTTGTGCTATAGTGTGCTTTAAAAAAACATTTTTTCTAGGGACAGAAAACTATAGGTAGGGAGAGTGTCAGTGTCTTTTACTGTGCAAATCCTTGTTTCTAGGGACAGGGAAGGACAGTGAGGGAATTCTCCTTGTGCTATAGTGTGCTTTAAAAAAACATTTTTTCTAGGGACAGAAAACTATAGGAAGGAAGAGTGTCAGTTTCTTTCACTGTGATAATCCTTGTTTCTAGGGACAAAGAAGGAAAGTGAGGGAAATTCTCCTTGTGCTATAGTGTGCTTTAAAAAAACATTTTTTCTAGGGACAGAAAACTATAGGTAGGGAGAGTGTCAGTGTGTTTTACTGTGCGAATCCTTGTTTCTAGGGACAGGAAAGGACAGTGAGGGAATTCTCCTTGTGCTATAGTGTGCTTTAAAAAAACATTTTTTCTAGGGACAGAAAACTATAGGTAGGAAGAGTGTCAGTTTCTTTCACTGTGATAATCCTTGTTTCTAGGGACAAAGAAGGAAAGTGAGGGAAATTCTCCTTGTGCTATAGTGTGCTTTAAAAAAACATTTTTTCTAGGGACAGAAAACTATAGGTAGGGAGAGTGTCAGTGTCTTTTACTGTGCGAATCCTTGTTTCTAGGGACAGGGAAGGACAGTGAGGGAATTCTCCTTGTGCTATAGTGTGCTTTAAAAAAACATTTTTTCTAGGGACAGAAAACTATAGGAAGGAAGAGTGTCAGTTTCTTTCACTGTGATAATCCTTGTTTCTAGGGACAAAGAAGGAAAGTGAGGGAAATTCTCCTTGTGCTATAGTGTGCTTTAAAAAAACATTTTTTCTAGGGACAGAAAACTATAGGTAGGGAGAGTGTCAGTGTCTTTTACTGTGCAAATCCTTGTTTCTAGGGACAGGGAAGGACAGTGAGGGAATTCTCCTTGTGCTATAGTGTACTTTAAAAAAACATTTTTTCTAGGGACAGAAAACTATAGGAAGGAAGAGTGTCAGTTTCTTTCACTGTGATAATCCTTGTTTCTAGGGACAAAGAAGGAAAGTGAGGGAAATTCTCCTTGTGCTATAGTGTGCTTTAAAAAAACATTTTTTCTAGGGACAGAAAACTATAGGTAGGGAGAGTGTCAGTGTGTTTTACTGTGCGAATCCTTGTTTCTAGGGACAGGAAAGGACAGTGAGGGAATTCTCCTTGTGCTATAGTGTGCTTTAAAAAAACATTTTTTCTAGGGACAGAAAACTATAGGTAGGGAGAGTGTCAGTGTCTTTTACTGTGCGAATCCTTGTTTCTAGGGACAGGGAAGGACAGTGAGGGAATTCTCCTTGTGCTATAGTGTGCTTTAAAAAAACATTTTTTCTAGGGACAGAAAACTATAGGTAGGAAGAGTGTCAGTTTCTTTCACTGTGATAATCCTTGTTTCTAGGGACAAAGAAGGAAAGTGAGGGAAATTCTCCTTGTGCTATAGTGTGCTTTAAAAAAACATTTTTTCTAGGGACAGAAAACTATAGGTAGGGAGAGTGTCAGTGTCTTTTACTGTGCGAATCCTTGTTTCTAGGGACAGGGAAGGACAGTGAGGGAATTCTCCTTGTGCTATAGTGTGCTTTAAAAAAACATTTTTTCTAGGGACAGAAAACTATAGGAAGGAAGAGTGTCAGTTTCTTTCACTGTGATAATCCTTGTTTCTAGGGACAAAGAAGGAAAGTGAGGGAAATTCTCCTTGTGCTATAGTGTGCTTTAAAAAAACATTTTTTCTAGGGACAGAAAACTATAGGTAGGGAGAGTGTCAGTGTCTTTTACTGTGCAAATCCTTGTTTCTAGGGACAGGGAAGGACAGTGAGGGAATTCTCCTTGTGCTATAGTGTGCTTTAAAAAAACATTTTTTCTAGGGACAGAAAACTATAGGAAGGAAGAGTGTCAGTTTCTTTCACTGTGATAATCCTTGTTTCTAGGGACAAAGAAGGAAAGTGAGGGAAATTCTCCTTGTGCTATAGTGTGCTTTAAAAAAACATTTTTTCTAGGGACAGAAAACTATAGGTAGGGAGAGTGTCAGTGTATTTTACTGTGCGAATCCTTGTTTCTAGGGACAGGAAAGGACAGTGAGGGAATTCTCCTTGTGCTATAGTGTGCTTTAAAAAAACATTTTTTCTAGGGACAGAAAACTATAGGTAGGAAGAGTGTCAGTTTCTTTCACTGTGATAATCCTTGTTTCTAGGGACAAAGAAGGAAAGTGAGGGAAATTCTCCTTGTGCTATAGTGTGCTTTAAAAAAACATTTTTTCTAGGGACAGAAAACTATAGGTAGGGAGAGTGTCAGTGTCTTTTACTGTGCGAATCCTTGTTTCTAGGGACAGGGAAGGACAGTGAGGGAATTCTCCTTGTGCTATAGTGTGCTTTAAAAAAACATTTTTTCTAGGGACAGAAAACTATAGGAAGGAAGAGTGTCAGTTTCTTTCACTGTGATAATCCTTGTTTCTAGGGACAGGGAAGGACAGTGAGGGAATTCTCCTTGTGCTATAGTGTGCTTTAAAAAAACATTTTTTCTAGGGACAGAAAAATATAGGAAGGAAGAGTGTCAGTTTCTTTCACTGTGATAATCCTTGTTTCTAGGGACAAAGAAGGAAAGTGAGGGAAATTCTCCTTGTGCTATAGTGTGCTTTAAAAAAACATTTTTTCTAGGGACAGAAAACTATAGGTAGGGAGAGTGTCAGTGTGTTTTACTGTGCGAATCCTTGTTTCTAGGGACAGGAAAGGACAGTGAGGGAATTCTCCTTGTGCTATAGTGTGCTTTAAAAAAACATTTTTTCTAGGGACAGAAAACTATAGGTAGGAAGAGTGTCAGTTTCTTTCACTGTGATAATCCTTGTTTCTAGGGACAAAGAAGGAAAGTGAGGGAAATTCTCCTTGTGCTATAGTGTGCTTTAAAAAAACATTTTTTCTAGGGACAGAAAACTATAGGTAGGGAGAGTGTCAGTGTCTTTTACTGTGCGAATCCTTGTTTCTAGGGACAGGGAAGGACAGTGAGGGAATTCTCCTTGTGCTATAGTGTGCTTTAAAAAAACATTTTTTCTAGGGACAGAAAACTATAGGAAGGAAGAGTGTCAGTTTCTTTCACTGTGATAATCCTTGTTTCTAGGGACAAAGAAGGAAAGTGAGGGAAATTCTCCTTGTGCTATAGTGTGCTTTAAAAAAACATTTTTTCTAGGGACAGAAAACTATAGGTAGGGAGAGTGTCAGTGTCTTTTACTGTGCGAATCCTTGTTTCTAGGGACAGGGAAGGACAGTGAGGGAATTCTCCTTGTGCTATAGTGTGCTTTAAAAAAACATTTTTTCTAGGGACAGAAAACTATAGGAAGGAAGAGTGTCAGTTTCTTTCACTGTGATAATCCTTGTTTCTAGGGACAAAGAAGGAAAGTGAGGGAAATTCTCCTTGTGCTATAGTGTGCTTTAAAAAAACATTTTTTCTAGGGACAGAAAACTATAGGTAGGGAGAGTGTCAGTGTCTTTTACTGTGCAAATCCTTGTTTCTAGGGACAGGGAAGGACAGTGAGGGAATTCTCCTTGTGCTATAGTGTGCTTTAAAAAAACATTTTTTCTAGGGACAGAAAACTATAGGAAGGAAGAGTGTCAGTTTCTTTCACTGTGATAATCCTTGTTTCTAGGGACAAAGAAGGAAAGTGAGGGAAATTCTCCTTGTGCTATAGTGTGCTTTAAAAAAACATTTTTTCTAGGGACAGAAAACTATAGGTAGGGAGAGTGTCAGTGTGTTTTACTGTGCGAATCCTTGTTTCTAGGGACAGGAAAGGACAGTGAGGGAATTCTCCTTGTGCTATAGTGTGCTTTAAAAAAACATTTTTTCTAGGGACAGAAAACTATAGGTAGGAAGAGTGTCAGTTTCTTTCACTGTGATAATCCTTGTTTCTAGGGACAAAGAAGGAAAGTGAGGGAAATTCTCCTTGTGCTATAGTGTGCTTTAAAAAAACATTTTTTCTAGGGACAGAAAACTATAGGTAGGGAGAGTGTCAGTGTCTTTTACTGTGCGAATCCTTGTTTCTAGGGACAGGGAAGGACAGTGAGGGAATTCTCCTTGTGCTATAGTGTGCTTTAAAAAAACATTTTTTCTAGGGACAGAAAACTATAGGAAGGAAGAGTGTCAGTTTCTTTCACTGTGATAATCCTTGTTTCTAGGGACAAAGAAGGAAAGTGAGGGAAATTCTCCTTGTGCTATAGTGTGCTTTAAAAAAACATTTTTTCTAGGGACAGAAAACTATAGGTAGGGAGAGTGTCAGTGTCTTTTACTGTGCAAATCCTTGTTTCTAGGGACAGGGAAGGACAGTGAGGGAATTCTCCTTGTGCTATAGTGTACTTTAAAAAAACATTTTTTCTAGGGACAGAAAACTATAGGAAGGAAGAGTGTCAGTTTCTTTCACTGTGATAATCCTTGTTTCTAGGGACAAAGAAGGAAAGTGAGGGAAATTCTCCTTGTGCTATAGTGTGCTTTAAAAATCATTTTTTCTAGGGACAGAAAACTATAGGTAGGGAGAGTGTCAGTGTGTTTTACTGTGCGAATCCTTGTTTCTAGGGACAGGAAAGGACAGTGAGGGAATTCTCCTTGTGCTATAGTGTGCTTTAAAAAAACATTTTTTCTAGGGACAGAAAACTATAGGTAGGGAGAGTGTCAGTGTCTTTTACTGTGCGAATCCTTGTTTCTAGGGACAGGGAAGGACAGTGAGGGAATTCTCCTTGTGCTATAGTGTGCTTTAAAAAAACATTTTTTCTAGGGACAGAAAACTATAGGTAGGAAGAGTGTCAGTTTCTTTCACTGTGATAATCCTTGTTTCTAGGGACAAAGAAGGAAAGTGAGGGAAATTCTCCTTGTGCTATAGTGTGCTTTAAAAAAACATTTTTTCTAGGGACAGAAAACTATAGGTAGGGAGAGTGTCAGTGTCTTTTACTGTGCGAATCCTTGTTTCTAGGGACAGGGAAGGACAGTGAGGGAATTCTCCTTGTGCTATAGTGTGCTTTAAAAAAACATTTTTTCTAGGGACAGAAAACTATAGGAAGGAAGAGTGTCAGTTTCTTTCACTGTGATAATCCTTGTTTCTAGGGACAAAGAAGGAAAGTGAGGGAAATTCTCCTTGTGCTATAGTGTGCTTTAAAAAAACATTTTTTCTAGGGACAGAAAACTATAGGTAGGGAGAGTGTCAGTGTCTTTTACTGTGCAAATCCTTGTTTCTAGGGACAGGGAAGGACAGTGAGGGAATTCTCCTTGTGCTATAGTGTGCTTTAAAAAAACATTTTTTCTAGGGACAGAAAACTATAGGAAGGAAGAGTGTCAGTTTCTTTCACTGTGATAATCCTTGTTTCTAGGGACAAAGAAGGAAAGTGAGGGAAATTCTCCTTGTGCTATAGTGTGCTTTAAAAAAACATTTTTTCTAGGGACAGAAAACTATAGGTAGGGAGAGTGTCAGTGTGTTTTACTGTGCGAATCCTTGTTTCTAGGGACAGGAAAGGACAGTGAGGGAATTCTCCTTGTGCTATAGTGTGCTTTAAAAAAACATTTTTTCTAGGGACAGAAAACTATAGGTAGGAAGAGTGTCAGTTTCTTTCACTGTGATAATCCTTGTTTCTAGGGACAAAGAAGAAAAGTGAGGGAAATTCTCCTTGTGCTATAGTGTGCTTTAAAAAAACATTTTTTCTAGGGACAGAAAACTATAGGTAGGGAGAGTGTCAGTGTGTTTTACTGTGCGAATCCTTGTTTCTAGGGACAGGGAAGGACAGTGAGGGAATTCTCCTTGTGCTATAGTGTGCTTTAAAAAAACATTTTTTCTAGGGACAGAAAACTATAGGAAGGAAGAGTGTCAGTTTCTTTCACTGTGATAATCCTTGTTTCTAGGGACAAAGAAGGAAAGTGAGGGAAATTCTCCTTGTGCTATAGTGTGCTTTAAAAAAACATTTTTTCTAGGGACAGAAAACTATAGGTAGGGAGAGTGTCAGTGTCTTTTACTGTGCGAATCCTTGTTTCTAGGGACAGGGAAGGACAGTGAGGGAATTCTCCTTGTGCTATAGTGTGCTTTAAAAAAACATTTTTTCTAGGGACAGAAAACTATAGGAAGGAAGAGTGTCAGTTTCTTTCACTGTGATAATCCTTGTTTCTAGGGACAAAGAAGGAAAGTGAGGGAAATTCTCCTTGTGCTATAGTGTGCTTTAAAAAAACATTTTTTCTAGGGACAGAAAACTATAGGTAGGGAGAGTGTCAGTGTCTTTTACTGTGCAAATCCTTGTTTCTAGGGACAGGGAAGGACAGTGAGGGAATTCTCCTTGTGCTATAGTGTGCTTTAAAAAAACATTTTTTCTAGGGACAGAAAACTATAGGAAGGAAGAGTGTCAGTTTCTTTCACTGTGATAATCCTTGTTTCTAGGGACAAAGAAGGAAAGTGAGGGAAATTCTCCTTGTGCTATAGTGTGCTTTAAAAAAACATTTTTTCTAGGGACAGAAAACTATAGGTAGGGAGAGTGTCAGTGTGTTTTACTGTGCGAATCCTTGTTTCTAGGGACAGGAAAGGACAGTGAGGGAATTCTCCTTGTGCTATAGTGTGCTTTAAAAAAACATTTTTTCTAGGGACAGAAAACTATAGGTAGGGAGAGTGTCAGTGTCTTTTACTGTGCGAATCCTTGTTTCTAGGGACAGGGAAGGACAGTGAGGGAATTCTCCTTGTGCTATAGTGTGCTTTAAAAAAACATTTTTTCTAGGGACAGAAAACTATAGGTAGGAAGAGTGTCAGTTTCTTTCACTGTGATAATCCTTGTTTCTAGGGACAAAGAAGGAAAGTGAGGGAAATTCTCCTTGTGCTATAGTGTGCTTTAAAAAAACATTTTTTCTAGGGACAGAAAACTATAGGTAGGGAGAGTGTCAGTGTCTTTTACTGTGCGAATCCTTGTTTCTAGGGACAGGGAAGGACAGTGAGGGAATTCTCCTTGTGCTATAGTGTGCTTTAAAAAAACATTTTTTCTAGGGACAGAAAACTATAGGAAGGAAGAGTGTCAGTTTCTTTCACTGTGATAATCCTTGTTTCTAGGGACAAAGAAGGAAAGTGAGGGAAATTCTCCTTGTGCTATAGTGTGCTTTAAAAAAACATTTTTTCTAGGGACAGAAAACTATAGGTAGGGAGAGTGTCAGTGTCTTTTACTGTGCAAATCCTTGTTTCTAGGGACAGGGAAGGACAGTGAGGGAATTCTCCTTGTGCTATAGTGTGCTTTAAAAAAACATTTTTTCTAGGGACAGAAAACTATAGGAAGGAAGAGTGTCAGTTTCTTTCACTGTGATAATCCTTGTTTCTAGGGACAAAGAAGGAAAGTGAGGGAAATTCTCCTTGTGCTATAGTGTGCTTTAAAAAAACATTTTTTCTAGGGACAGAAAACTATAGGTAGGGAGAGTGTCAGTGTGTTTTACTGTGCGAATACTTGTTTCTAGGGACAGGAAAGGACAGTGAGGGAATTCTCCTTGTGCTATAGTGTGCTTTAAAAAAACATTTTTTCTAGGGACAGAAAACTATAGGTAGGAAGAGTGTCAGTTTCTTTCACTGTGATAATCCTTGTTTCTAGGGACAAAGAAGGAAAGTGAGGGAAATTCTCCTTGTGCTATAGTGTGCTTTAAAAAAACATTTTTTCTAGGGACAGAAAACTATAGGTAGGGAGAGTGTCAGTGTCTTTTACTGTGCGAATCCTTGTTTCTAGGGACAGGGAAGGACAGTGAGGGAATTCTCCTTGTGCTATAGTGTGCTTTAAAAAAACATTTTTTCTAGGGACAGAAAACTATAGGAAGGAAGAGTGTCAGTTTCTTTCACTGTGATAATCCTTGTTTCTAGGGACAAAGAAGGAAAGTGAGGGAAATTCTCCTTGTGCTATAGTGTGCTTTAAAAAAACATTTTTTCTAGGGACAGAAAACTATAGGTAGGGAGAGTGTCAGTGTCTTTTACTGTGCAAATCCTTGTTTCTAGGGACAGGGAAGGACAGTGAGGGAATTCTCCTTGTGCTATAGTGTGCTTTAAAAAAACATTTTTTCTAGGGACAGAAAACTATAGGAAGGAAGAGTGTCAGTTTCTGTCACTGTGATAATCCTTGTTTCTAGGGACAAAGAAGGAAAGTGAGGGAAATTCTCCTTGTGCTATAGTGTGCTTTAAAAAAACATTTTTTCTAGGGACAGAAAACTATAGGTAGGGAGAGTGTCAGTGTATTTTACTGTGCGAATCCTTGTTTCTAGGGACAGGAAAGGACAGTGAGGGAATTCTCCTTGTGCTATAGTGTGCTTTAAAAAAACATTTTTTCTAGGGACAGAAAACTATAGGAAGGAAGAGTGTCAGTTTCTTTCACTGTGATAATCCTTGTTTCTAGGGACAAAGAAGGAAAGTGAGGGAAATTCTCCTTGTGCTATAGTGTGCTTTAAAAAAACATTTTTTCTAGGGACAGAAAACTATAGGTAGGGAGAGTGTCAGTGTGTTTTACTGTGCGAATCCTTGTTTCTAGGGACAGGAAAGGACAGTGAGGGAATTCTCCTTGTGCTATAGTGTGCTTTAAAAAAACATTTTTTCTAGGGACAGAAAACTATAGGTAGGAAGAGTGTCAGTTTCTTTCACTGTGATAATCCTTGTTTCTAGGGACAAAGAAGGAAAGTGAGGGAAATTCTCCTTGTGCTATAGTGTGCTTTAAAAAAACATTTTTTCTAGGGACAGAAAACTATAGGTAGGGAGAGTGTCAGTGTCTTTTACTGTGCGAATCCTTGTTTCTAGGGACAGGGAAGGACAGTGAGGGAATTCTCCTTGTGCTATAGTGTGCTTTAAAAAAACATTTTTTCTAGGGACAGAAAACTATAGGAAGGAAGAGTGTCAGTTTCTTTCACTGTGATAATCCTTGTTTCTAGGGACAAAGAAGGAAAGTGAGGGAAATTCTCCTTGTGCTATAGTGTGCTTTAAAAAAACATTTTTTCTAGGGACAGAAAACTATAGGTAGGGAGAGTGTCAGTGTCTTTTACTGTGCAAATCCTTGTTTCTAGGGACAGGGAAGGACAGTGAGGGAATTCTCCTTGTGCTATAGTGTGCTTTAAAAAAACATTTTTTCTAGGGACAGAAAACTATAGGAAGGAAGAGTGTCAGTTTCTTTCACTGTGATAATCCTTGTTTCTAGGGACAAAGAAGGAAAGTGAGGGAAATTCTCCTTGTGCTATAGTGTGCTTTAAAAAAACATTTTTTCTAGGGACAGAAAACTATAGGTAGGGAGAGTGTCAGTGTGTTTTACTGTGCGAATCCTTGTTTCTAGGGACAGGAAAGGACAGTGAGGGAATTCTCCTTGTGCTATAGTGTGCTTTAAAAAAACATTTTTTCTAGGGACAGAAAACTATAGGTAGGGAGAGTGTCAGTGTCTTTTACTGTGCGAATCCTTGTTTCTAGGGACAGGGAAGGACAGTGAGGGAATTCTCCTTGTGCTATAGTGTGCTTTAAAAAAACATTTTTTCTAGGGACAGAAAACTATAGGAAGGAAGAGTGTCAGTTTCTTTCACTGTGATAATCCTTGTTTCTAGGGACAAAGAAGGAAAGTGAGGGAAATTCTCCTTGTGCTATAGTGTGCTTTAAAAAAACATTTTTTCTAGGGACAGAAAACTATAGGTAGGGAGAGTGTCAGTGTCTTTTACTGTGCAAATCCTTGTTTCTAGGGACAGGGAAGGACAGTGAGGGAATTCTCCTTGTGCTATAGTGTGCTTTAAAAAAACATTTTTTCTAGGGACAGAAAACTATAGGAAGGAAGAGTGTCAGTTTCTTTCACTGTGATAATCCTTGTTTCTAGGGACAAAGAAGGAAAGTGAGGGAAATTCTCCTTGTGCTATAGTGTGCTTTAAAAAAACATTTTTTCTAGGGACAGAAAACTATAGGTAGGGAGAGTGTCAGTGTGTTTTACTGTGCGAATCCTTGTTTCTAGGGACAGGAAAGGACAGTGAGGGAATTCTCCTTGTGCTATAGTGTGCTTTAAAAAAACATTTTTTCTAGGGACAGAAAACTATAGGTAGGGAGAGTGTCAGTGTCTTTTACTGTGCGAATCCTTGTTTCTAGGGACAGGGAAGGACAGTGAGGGAATTCTCCTTGTGCTATAGTGTGCTTTAAAAAAACATTTTTTCTAGGGACAGAAAACTATAGGTAGGAAGAGTGTCAGTTTCTTTCACTGTGATAATCCTTGTTTCTAGGGACAAAGAAGGAAAGTGAGGGAAATTCTCCTTGTGCTATAGTGTGCTTTAAAAAAACATTTTTTCTAGGGACAGAAAACTATAGGTAGGGAGAGTGTCAGTGTCTTTTACTGTGCGAATCCTTGTTTCTAGGGACAGGGAAGGACAGTGAGGGAATTCTCCTTGTGCTATAGTGTGCTTTAAAAAAACATTTTTTCTAGGGACAGAAAACTATAGGAAGGAAGAGTGTCAGTTTCTTTCACTGTGATAATCCTTGTTTCTAGGGACAAAGAAGGAAAGTGAGGGAAATTCTCCTTGTGCTATAGTGTGCTTTAAAAAAACATTTTTTCTAGGGACAGAAAACTATAGGTAGGGAGAGTGTCAGTGTCTTTTACTGTGCAAATCCTTGTTTCTAGGGACAGGGAAGGACAGTGAGGGAATTCTCCTTGTGCTATAGTGTGCTTTAAAAAAACATTTTTTCTAGGGACAGAAAACTATAGGAAGGAAGAGTGTCAGTTTCTTTCACTGTGATAATCCTTGTTTCTAGGGACAAAGAAGGAAAGTGAGGGAAATTCTCCTTGTGCTATAGTGTGCTTTAAAAAAACATTTTTTCTAGGGACAGAAAACTATAGGTAGGGAGAGTGTCAGTGTATTTTACTGTGCGAATCCTTGTTTCTAGGGACAGGAAAGGACAGTGAGGGAATTCTCCTTGTGCTATAGTGTGCTTTAAAAAAACATTTTTTCTAGGGACAGAAAACTATAGGTAGGAAGAGTGTCAGTTTCTTTCACTGTGATAATCCTTGTTTCTAGGGACAAAGAAGGAAAGTGAGGGAAATTCTCCTTGTGCTATAGTGTGCTTTAAAAAAACATTTTTTCTAGGGACAGAAAACTATAGGTAGGGAGAGTGTCAGTGTCTTTTACTGTGCGAATCCTTGTTTCTAGGGACAGGGAAGGACAGTGAGGGAATTCTCCTTGTGCTATAGTGTGCTTTAAAAAAACATTTTTTCTAGGGACAGAAAACTATAGGAAGGAAGAGTGTCAGTTTCTTTCACTGTGATAATCCTTGTTTCTAGGGACAGGGAAGGACAGTGAGGGAATTCTCCTTGTGCTATAGTGTGCTTTAAAAAAACATTTTTTCTAGGGACAGAAAACTATAGGAAGGAAGAGTGTCAGTTTCTTTCACTGTGATAATCCTTGTTTCTAGGGACAAAGAAGGAAAGTGAGGGAAATTCTCCTTGTGCTATAGTGTGCTTTAAAAAAACATTTTTTCTAGGGACAGAAAACTATAGGTAGGGAGAGTGTCAGTGTGTTTTACTGTGCGAATCCTTGTTTCTAGGGACAGGAAAGGACAGTGAGGGAATTCTCCTTGTGCTATAGTGTGCTTTAAAAAAACATTTTTTCTAGGGACAGAAAACTATAGGTAGGAAGAGTGTCAGTTTCTTTCACTGTGATAATCCTTGTTTCTAGGGACAAAGAAGGAAAGTGAGGGAAATTCTCCTTGTGCTATAGTGTGCTTTAAAAAAACATTTTTTCTAGGGACAGAAAACTATAGGTAGGGAGAGTGTCAGTGTCTTTTACTGTGCGAATCCTTGTTTCTAGGGACAGGGAAGGACAGTGAGGGAATTCTCCTTGTGCTATAGTGTGCTTTAAAAAAACATTTTTTCTAGGGACAGAAAACTATAGGAAGGAAGAGTGTCAGTTTCTTTCACTGTGATAATCCTTGTTTCTAGGGACAAAGAAGGAAAGTGAGGGAAATTCTCCTTGTGCTATAGTGTGCTTTAAAAAAACATTTTTTCTAGGGACAGAAAACTATAGGTAGGGAGAGTGTCAGTGTCTTTTACTGTGCAAATCCTTGTTTCTAGGGACAGGGAAGGACAGTGAGGGAATTCTCCTTGTGCTATAGTGTGCTTTAAAAAAAACATTTTTTCTAGGGACAGAAAACTATAGGAAGGAAGAGTGTCAGTTTCTTTCACTGTGATAATCCTTGTTTCTAGGGACAAAGAAGGAAAGTGAGGGAAATTCTCCTTGTGCTATAGTGTGCTTTAAAAAAACATTTTTTCTAGGGACAGAAAACTATAGGTAGGGAGAGTGTCAGTGTGTTTTACTGTGCGAATCCTTGTTTCTAGGGACAGGAAAGGACAGTGAGGGAATTCTCCTTGTGCTATAGTGTGCTTTAAAAAAACATTTTTTCTAGGGACAGAAAACTATAGGTAGGAAGAGTGTCAGTTTCTTTCACTGTGATAATCCTTGTTTCTAGGGACAAAGAAGGAAAGTGAGGGAAATTCTCCTTGTGCTATAGTGTGCTTTAAAAAAACATTTTTTCTAGGGACAGAAAACTATAGGTAGGGAGAGTGTCAGTGTCTTTTACTGTGCGAATCCTTGTTTCTAGGGACAGGGAAGGACAGTGAGGGAATTCTCCTTGTGCTATAGTGTGCTTTAACCACTTAAGCCCCGGACCATTTCGGGCCATTAGGACCAGGCCTGTTTTTGGGATTCGGCACTGCGCTGCTTTAACTGTAAATTGTGCGGACATGCAATGTTGTACCCAAATGAAATTTGCGTCCTTTTCTTCCCACAAATAGAGCTTTCTTTTAATGGTATTTGATTGCCTCTGCGATTTTTATTTTTTGCGATATAAACGGAAAAAGACCGAAAATTTTGAAAAAAAATGATATTTTCTACTTTTTGTTATAAGAAAAATCGAATAAACTCAATTTTAGTCAGACATTTAGGCCAAAATATATTCAGCCACATGTCTTTAGTAAAAAAAATGTCAATAAACGTATATTTATTGGTTTGCGCAAAAGTTATAGCGTTTACAAACTAGGGTACATTTTCTGAAATTTACACAGCTTTAAATTTATGACTGCCTATCTCATTTCTTGAGGTGCTAAAATGGCAGGGCAGTACAAAACCCCCCCAAATGACCCCATTTTGGAAAGTAGACACCCCAAGGAAATTGCTGAGAGGCATGTTGAGCCCATTGAATATTTTTTTTTTTGTCCCAAGTGATTGAATAATGACAAAAAAAAAAAAAAAAAATTACAAAAAGTTGTCACTAAATGATATATTGCTCACACATGCCATGGTTATATGTGGAATTGCACCCCAAAATACATTTTGCTGCTTCTCCTGAGTACGGGGATACCACATGTGTGGGACTTTTTAGGAGCCTGGCCACGTACGGGACCCCGGAAACCAAGCACCGCCTTCAGGATTTCTAAGGGCGCAAATTTTTGATTTCATTCCTCACTACCTATCACAGTTTCGAAGGCCATAAAATGCCAAAATAGCACAAAACCCCCCCAAATGACCCCATTTTAGAAAGTAGACACCCCAAGGAAATTGCTGAGAGGCCTGTTGAGCCCGTTGAATATTTTTTTTTTTTGTCCCAAGTGATTGAATAATGACAAAAAATAAAAATAAAAAATAAATTACAAAAAGTTGTCACTAAATGATATATTGCTCACACATGCCATGGTTATATGTGGAATTGCACCCCAAAATACATTTTGCTGCTTCTCCTGAGTACAGGGATACCACATGTGTGGGACTTTTTAGGAGCCTAGCCGCGTACGGGACCCCGAAAACCAAGCACCGCCTTCAGGATTTCTAGGCACAAATTTTTGATTTCACTCCTCACTACCTATCACAGTTTCTAAGGCCATAAAATGCCAAAATAGCACAAAACCCCCCCAAATGACCCCATTTTGGAAAGTAGACACCCCAAGCTATTTGCTGAGGAGGCATGGTGAGTATTTTACAGCTCTCATTTGTTTTTGAAAATGAAGAAAGAAATTTTTTTTTTTTTTTTCAATTTTCAAAACTTTGTGACAAAAAGCGAGATCTGCAAAATACTCACAATACCTCTCAGCAAATAGCTTGGGGTGTCTACTTTCCAAAATGGGGTCATTTGGGGGGGGGTTTTGTGCCATCTGGGCATTCCATGGCCTCCGAAACTGTGATAGGCAGTGAGAAGTAAAATCAAAAATTTACACCCTTAGAAAGCCTGAAGGCGGTGCTTTGTTTTTGGGGTCCCGTACGCGGCTAGGCTCCCAAAAAGTCTCACACATGTGGTATCCCTGTACTCAGGAGAAGCAACAGAATTTATTTTGGGGTGTAATTCCACATATGCCCATGGCATGTTTGAGCAATATATCATTTAGTGACAACTTTGTGCAAAAAAAAATAAAAAAAAAAAAATTGTCTTTTTTCCGCAACTTGTGTCAACATATAAAATATTCCATGGACTCGACATGCCTCTCAGTATATAGCTTGGGGTGTCTACTTTCCAAAATGGGGTCATTTGGGGGGGTTTTGAACTGTTCTGGCATTTTATACACAACATTAGGAAGCTTACATCCACTCTTCTAACCACTTGCAGACAAAGCCCTTTTTGACACTTTTTGTTTACATGAAAACATATTTTTTTTTTGCAAGAAAATTATGTTGAACCCCCAAACATTATATATATTTTTAAAGCAAAGGCCCTACAGATTAAAATGGTGGGTGTTGCATTTTTTTTTTCTACACAGTATTTGCGCAGCGATTTTTCAAACGCATTTTTTGGGGAAAAAATACACTTTTTTTAATTTTAATGCACTAAAACACACTATATTGCCCAAATGTTTGATGAAATAATAAAGATGATCTTAGGCCGAGTACATAGATACCAAACACGACATGCTTTAAAATTTCGCACAAACGCGCATTGGCGACAAACTACATACATTTTTAAAAGCCTTTAAAAGCCTTTACAGATTACCCCGTTAGATTTACAGAGGAGGTCTACTGCTAAAATGACTGCCCTCGATCTGACCTTCGCGGTGATACCTCACATGCATGGTGCAATTGCTGTTTACATATGACGCCAGACCGACGCTTGCGTTCGCCATTGGGCAAGAGCAGGGCAGGACAGGGGTGCTTTTTTTTTTTTTTTTTTTTTTTATTATTAATTTTGCTTTTTTATTTTATTTTTAAATTGTTCCTTACATATATTTTTTTTTTTATAATTTTTATTGTTATCTCAGGGAATGTAAATATCCCCTATGATAGCAATAGGTAGTGACAGGTACTCTTTTTTTGAAAAAACTGGGGTCTTCTAGACCCTAGATCTTTCCTCTGCCCTCAAAGCATCTGACCACACCAAGATCGGTGTGATAAAATGCTTTCCCAATTTCCCAATGGCGCTTTTTATATCCGGGGGGGTGACATTCCCTCCCACTGCTTGTAAAAGCAGTCCAGAGGCTAATTAGCCGCTGTGATTGCTTTTACATGAAAGCCGGCCGCTGGCTGAAAAGAATGATACCAAGATGATGCCTAAACCCGCAGGCATCAATCTGGTATAACCATTCAAAGTCCAGCAACATACCAGTACGTTGCTGGTCCTTGTTGGACATGTATTGTAATCTTTTTTTTTCATGCAGCCTGTTGGCTGAACGAAAAAAGAGATTGATTGGTGGGTATGCCCACCATTAGAATACCGCCCTTCATCCACCCACTTCTAATGATGGGCATACATGCACCATTTATATATGCCGAAGCATGGGGGCATCCTCCCGCAAAAAAGTTATGCCGCACACACATGGTCAAACGTTTCCACGGGCAAGCCTCCGTCGGAATTTCGACCGTATGTATGCGGCATTAGGAGCAAAATTGCTCCTCCGCCCTGCTGCCCCTGCTGCCCCCATGCTTCGGCATATATGCTTTTTTTTTTTTAACTGTGGTGGTGAAATCACCTCCTACAGCACTGGAGTCGCAGGGATCAGGCCTGTCTCTGCGAACGCTGCAGTTATGTGTGTTGTGTTTTGTAAGTGACAGTGATCGATCGATACTGCACTTGGGTGGCCTGGGCTGGACGGAGGGGGAAAACGCAGGTGCTAGCAGGTATCTGGGCTGATCCCGCTAACACTGCGTTTTTGGGAACCCTAAACCGCTGGTATAGATCTGATCAGATCAGATATTGATCTGTTCAGATACTATACCACTAAGGGGGGTGTATGCTTTACGCGTGGGTGTTAGCGTTACTGGCACTAACCTGACGCTGCCTGGGGTGTGACGCAGACCCTCTCTGACGCTAAAACCTAATTGATATCACCCACCGGGCGATCAGGGGGTTAAACCTTTATTGGGTTATATACGGCGGGTGCCCTGACACTATAAAAAGCAAACTAACTAACCAGCGTCACCCGTAACACTTATATGGTGATCACTGGTGAAAGGGTTAACTAGGGGCAATTAGGGGGTTAAAACCTTTATTAGATCATATTTGGGGGTACCTGACGCTATAAAAACCTGCGGCGAACCTAAAAAAAATAACTGGCTACCGATTGGCATCACCGACACGAAGACAGCGATCAGAAAAACGATCGCTTAGTGACAGTGGTGATAGGGGGTGAAAGGGTTACCTGGGGGGCGATCAAGGGGGTTAAACCTTTATTAGATAATATATTGGGGTACCCGACGCTATAAAAACCTGCGGCGAACCTAAAAAAAATTACTGGCTACCGATCGCCATCACTGATGCTAAGACAGCCATCAGAAAAATGATCGCATAGCGACAGCGGTGATAGGGGGTGAAAGGGTTACCTGGGGGGCGATCAAGGGGGTTTAACCTTTATTAGATAATATATTGGGGTACCTGACGCTATAAAAACCTGCGGCGAACCTAAAAAAAATTACTGGCTACCGATCGCCATCACTGATGCTAAGACAGCATCAGAAAAACGATCGATTAGCGACAGCGGTGATAGGGGGTGAAAGGGTTACCTGGGGGGCGATCAAGGGGGTTAAACCTTTATTAGATAATATATTGGGGTACCCGACACTATAAAAACCTGCGGCGAACCTAAAAAAAATTACTGGCTACCGATCGCCATCACTGATGCTAAGACAGCCATCAGAAAAATGATCGCATAGCGACAGCAGTGATAGGGGGTGAAAGGGTTACCTGGGGGGCGATCAAGGGGGTTTAACCTTTATTAGATAATATATTGGGGTACCTGACGCTATAAAAACCTGCGGCGAACCTAAAAAAAATTACTGGCTACCGATCGCCATCACTGATGCTAAGACAGCATCAGAAAAACGATCGATTAGCGACAGCGGTGATAGGGGGTGAAAGGGTTACCTGGGGGGCGATCAAGGGGGTTGAACCTTTATTAGATAATATATTGGGGTACCCGACGCTATAAAAACCTGCGGCGAACCTAAAAAAAATTACTGGCTACCGATCGCCATCACTGATGCTAAGACAGCCATCAGAAAAATGATCGCATAGCGACAGCGGTGATAGGGGGTGAAAGGGTTATCTGGGGGGTGATCAGGGGGTTAAACCTTTATTAGGGGGGGTTAGGGGGCTACACTGGACCTAAAACTAAACTTTAGTGACACTTTCACAGTCACAAATGTCACTGATTGCAGTGATCACTAAATAAATGGTCACTGCAATCAGTGACACTGTGACTGGGGGCTGGGGGGTGATCTGGGGGGTGATCTGGGGGGGTCTGGGGGTCCTGGGGGGGGCGATTAGTGTTCCTATGTGTCCTGGTGTCAGTGTAGTGTTGTGCTCACTGACCTGATGTCTTCTCTTGTACGGCGCTCGGTATATGTGAGCGCCGCACAGGAGATGACATCACTTCCTCCTGCCTCCTCTGTCTGAAACAGACAGAGGAGGCATTTCCATTCGCCGGGAGCGATCGCGAGGGGGGGGCCGGAATCGAAAGGCCGCCCCCTCATCTGGGATCGCTCCCGGTGAAGTAACGACCGCTCACGGCACAGAAGGGGGGTCCGGATGGACCCCCCAACTGTACAAAGGCAGTCACGTAGATCTACGTGATTCTGCCTGTCCGTGCCATTCTGCCGACGTAAATCGGCGGTGGGCGGTCGTTAAGTGGTTAAAAAAACATTTTTTCTAGGGACAGAAAACTATAGGAAGGAAGAGTGTCAGTTTCTTTCACTGTGATAATCCTTGTTTCTAGGGACAAAGAAGGAAAGTGAGGGAAATTCTCCTTGTGCTATAGTGTGCTTTAAAAAAACATTTTTTCTAGGGACAGAAAACTATAGGTAGGGAGAGTGTCAGTGTCTTTTACTGTGCAAATCCTTGTTTCTAGGGACAGGGAAGGACAGTGAGGGAATTCTCCTTGTGCTATAGTGTACTTTAAAAAAACATTTTTTCTAGGGACAGAAAACTATAGGAAGGAAGAGTGTCAGTTTCTTTCACTGTGATAATCCTTGTTTCTAGGGACAAAGAAGGAAAGTGAGGGAAATTCTCCTTGTGCTATAGTGTGCTTTAAAAAAACATTTTTTCTAGGGACAGAAAACTATAGGTAGGGAGAGTGTCAGTGTGTTTTACTGTGCGAATCCTTGTTTCTAGGGACAGGAAAGGACAGTGAGGGAATTCTCCTTGTGCTATAGTGTGCTTTAAAAAAACATTTTTTCTAGGGACAGAAAACTATAGGTAGGGAGAGTGTCAGTGTCTTTTACTGTGCGAATCCTTGTTTCTAGGGACAGGGAAGGACAGTGAGGGAATTCTCCTTGTGCTATAGTGTGCTTTAAAAAAACATTTTTTCTAGGGACAGAAAACTATAGGTAGGAAGAGTGTCAGTTTCTTTCACTGTGATAATCCTTGTTTCTAGGGACAAAGAAGGAAAGTGAGGGAAATTCTCCTTGTGCTATAGTGTGCTTTAAAAAAACATTTTTTCTAGGGACAGAAAACTATAGGTAGGGAGAGTGTCAGTGTCTTTTACTGTGCGAATCCTTGTTTCTAGGGACAGGGAAGGACAGTGAGGGAATTCTCCTTGTGCTATAGTGTGCTTTAAAAAAACATTTTTTCTAGGGACAGAAAACTATAGGAAGGAAGAGTGTCAGTTTCTTTCACTGTGATAATCCTTGTTTCTAGGGACAAAGAAGGAAAGTGAGGGAAATTCTCCTTGTGCTATAGTGTGCTTTAAAAAAACATTTTTTCTAGGGACAGAAAACTATAGGTAGGGAGAGTGTCAGTGTCTTTTACTGTGCAAATCCTTGTTTCTAGGGACAGGGAAGGACAGTGAGGGAATTCTCCTTGTGCTATAGTGTGCTTTAAAAAAACATTTTTTCTAGGGACAGAAAACTATAGGAAGGAAGAGTGTCAGTTTCTTTCACTGTGATAATCCTTGTTTCTAGGGACAAAGAAGGAAAGTGAGGGAAATTCTCCTTGTGCTATAGTGTGCTTTAAAAAAACATTTTTTCTAGGGACAGAAAACTATAGGTAGGGAGAGTGTCAGTGTGTTTTACTGTGCGAATCCTTGTTTCTAGGGACAGGAAAGGACAGTGAGGGAATTCTCCTTGTGCTATAGTGTGCTTTAAAAAAACATTTTTTCTAGGGACAGAAAACTATAGGTAGGAAGAGTGTCATTTTCTTTCACTGTGATAATCCTTGTTTCTAGTGACAAAGAAGGAAAGTGAGGGAAATTCTCCTTGTGCTATAGTGTGCTTTAAAAAAACATTTTTTCTAGGGACAGAAAACTATAGGTAGGGAGAGTGTCAGTGTCTTTTACTGTGCGAATCCTTGTTTCTAGGGACAGGGAAGGACAGTGAGGGAATTCTCCTTGTGCTATAGTGTGCTTTAAAAAAACATTTTTTCTAGGGACAGAAAACTATAGGAAGGAAGAGTGTCAGTTTCTGTCACTGTGATAATCCTTGTTTCTAGGGACAAAGAAGGAAAGTGAGGGAAATTCTCCTTGTGCTATAGTGTGCTTTAAAAAAACATTTTTTCTAGGGACAGAAAACTATAGGTAGGGAGAGTGTCAGTGTCTTTTACTGTGCAAATCCTTGTTTCTAGGGACAGGGAAGGACAGTGAGGGAATTCTCCTTGTGCTATAGTGTGCTTTAAAAAAACATTTTTTCTAGGGACAGAAAACTATAGGAAGGAAGAGTGTCAGTTTCTTTCACTGTGATAATCCTTGTTTGTAGGGACAAAGAAGGAAAGTGAGGGAAATTCTCCTTGTGCTATAGTGTGCTTTAAAAAAACATTTTTTCTAGGGACAGAAAACTATAGGTAGGGAGAGTGTCAGTGTGTTTTACTGTGCGAATCCTTGTTTCTAGGGACAGGAAAGGACAGTGAGGGAATTCTCCTTGTGCTATAGTGTGCTTTAAAAAAACATTTTTTCTAGGGACAGAAAACTATAGGTAGGGAGAGTGTCAGTGTCTTTTACTGTGCGAATCCTTGTTTCTAGGGACAGGGAAGGACAGTGAGGGAATTCTCCTTGTGCTATAGTGTGCTTTAAAAAAACATTTTTTCTAGGGACAGAAAACTATAGGTAGGAAGAGTGTCAGTTTCTTTCACTGTGATAATCCTTGTTTCTAGGGACAAAGAAGGAAAGTGAGGGAAATTCTCCTTGTGCTATAGTGTGCTTTAAAAAAACATTTTTTCTAGGGACAGAAAACTATAGGTAGGGAGAGTGTCAGTGTCTTTTACTGTGCGAATCCTTGTTTCTAGGGACAGGGAAGGACAGTGAGGGAATTCTCCTTGTGCTATAGTGTGCTTTAAAAAAAACATTTTTTCTAGGGACAGAAAACTATAGGAAGGAAGAGTGTCAGTTTCTTTCACTGTGATAATCCTTGTTTCTAGGGACAAAGAAGGAAAGTGAGGGAAATTCTCCTTGTGCTATAGTGTGCTTTAAAAAAACATTTTTTCTAGGGACAGAAAACTATAGGTAGGGAGAGTGTCAGTTTCTTTTACTGTGCAAATCCTTGTTTCTAGGGACAGGGAAGGACAGTGAGGGAATTCTCCTTGTGCTATAGTGTGCTTTAAAAAAACATTTTTTCTAGGGACAGAAAACTATAGGAAGGAAGAGTGTCAGTTTCTTTCACTGTGATAATCCTTGTTTCTAGGGACAAAGAAGGAAAGTGAGGGAAATTCTCCTTGTGCTATAGTGTGCTTTAAAAAAACATTTTTTCTAGGGACAGAAAACTATAGGTAGTGTGACAGCAGGAAGGTAAAGTCACCTGGTTGCATCCAGGGGGGTAGATATATTTCGCCCAGATTCAGGCTTTACGCCGACTTATACAACTAGGTGGAGAGTTGTATAAGGCTAGTGGGCTCATGGATGACTCATACCTCTAGGGAGAGTGTGGGGCGTCGTGCAGACAGAGATGAGGAGACCAGCTGAACCTTGTCAGCTCATTTAGGCCTCTATAAGAACTCCCAGCTTCATTAGATGTTTGCTCATGCCTGGAACCAGACCTGTGTGGACTGTCTAGGGAGAGTGAACCCCTGTGCGGTGAGGCAAAGCCTGTGTGGCTATTTGTTTGGACTTTTACTAAACCAGGGACTTAGGGACTAGGACAGCACTAGGCTGATCCCAGTTGTTAGTTAGGAAACCTGTATGTTTAGTCAGAGGTCAACTTGACCAGGATTTATTTTGGTTATGTTTCTTTTGCTTTGCTGTGTTTTGTCACTGTAAATAGAAAATAAACCGCACCTTTTTTTGATTTTGAAAACCACAACCTCCGTTTGCTGGGCCTGTTTTGTGTGGGGAGCCCATCCCGGGGGTCACACACACCCGCTGCCGAGCTAACCCCC
Organism: Rana muscosa; assembly: GCA_029206835.1. NCBI lineage: Eukaryota > Metazoa > Chordata > Amphibia > Anura > Ranidae > Rana > Rana muscosa. Next base: position 296,076,228 of record CM055117.1, read on the forward strand.
TCACAGTTGGTGGAGAACCAGTGGCAGTTTTTTTTAAGCCAGCATGGAGGAGATACTGAAGCAGCTGGCTCTAGCAAATGCCAATCAACAGCAGACAAATGCAGGTTTGCAAAGGAGCCTTGCAGGCCAGCAGCAGACAAACGCAACTTTGCAACAGAGTCTGGAGGCTCAGCAACGAGCCCAGCAGCAATCTGAGGCCCGCTTCATAGACCTGTTGCAGAAGCAAGAGCAGAGACTACAACAACAGATGGAAGCAGTAATGCAGCAACGTCCGCAGACCAGTGAGGAAAGCCGTCCCACTAATACCGCGTCCTTTGGGGTGAGTCGTTTATTGACAAAAATGACTGGAGAGGATGATCCAGAGGTATTTTTGACCACATTTGAAAGGACCGCTGAAAGAGAAAAGTGGCCTGAGGAGCAGTGGGCTGGACTGGTGGCTCCTCTGTTAACTGGTGAATCGCAGAAAGCTTACTATGACCTAGAGCCTAACCAAGCAAAAGACTATGTGATGCTAAAAGCTGAAATATTGGCAAGGCTGGGTGTCACCCAGGCTGTCCGGGCTCAGCGTGTGCATAACTGGACTTTCCAGCTGGGAAAACCCCCCAGGTCTCAAATGTATGATCTCATTCACCTGAGCAGAAAGTGGCTACAGCCAGAGACTTTGTCCGCACCAAAGATTGTGGAACGTGTTGTAATGGATCGGTTTTTGAGAGCTCTTCCTACTGCCATCCAAAAGTGGGTAAGCCATGGAGACCCAGAGACGGCCGATGGTCTTGTGGATCGTGTGGAGAAATACTTGGCTACAGAGAACCTGACGGCCTCTTCCAGAGACACTCGGACTTTCCACCCTAAGACCAGACCATCCCCAGGGGCGGATAAGAGGATTCCAAGGGGTGAGGGTGGAGAGAGTGAGAGGGTGGGAGCTCTACCCCAAGTTTGGCGAGAACAGCCTGGGAAATCAGCGGCTCAAGAGGCGGCAAGAAGGATCGTTTGCTACCGCTGCCGGCAAGCGGGACATATTGCAGCCAATTGCCCGGTTGTGGAGGAACCCATGCAGTGTGACTTTCTGATGGGCAGACGTCAGTCGCTGTGTGCGACAGTCGCATGCACTGCCATTCGAGGAACTGAGAAACATTTATGCAAAATGTGTGTTAATGGTAGAAATGTTGTGGTATTGCTGGATTCAGGTAGCCTTGTGACCCTGATAAAGGCTGAGTTAGTTAAAACAGAGGTCTCTGGGAATAGCAAGGTAGCTGTTATTTGTGTGCATGGGGACACCCGAGAGTATCCAGTGACTACAGTGTGTTTCGAGACCCCCAAAGGTAACCTCTCTCATCCAGTGGGCTTAGTATCTCAGTTACCGCATGACGCCATTGTGGGAAGGGATTTTCCGAAGTTCTGGGAACTGTGGGATGATCCTGAGCCCCTCACTGGTGCCCCTATGTACCAGGAATGTGATAGCCAGAACTCCCCTGAGAGTGGTGAGGACTCTCCGGAATTTCCCTTATCAGTATTGGCAGGGGAGACTCAAGAAACTGGAGAGGAGCCCACCTCCTCAGACGAAAACCTACCGTCTGTGGAGTTTTCTGATCTTGAGGTTCACAGGGAAAACTTTGCCACAGAACAGTTGAAAGACCCCGCCCTAATAAAGGCACGGGAAAACGTAGTGAAAATAGATGGTGAGTTAGTGAACCCAGATAATACCTGCACTTACCCATACTTCAGCGTAGAGAAGGACCTACTGTATCGGGTGGCAAAAAGGGCAGAAGAAACCGTTGAGCAGCTTGTGGTGCCCAAACCTTACAGGAAGTTGGTGTTGGAGTTGGCCCATGGGCACATTCTTGGAGGTCATCTGGGGACAGAGAAAACCCGAGAGAGGGTATTACAGAGATTCTATTGGCCGGGGGTGATGAAGGACGTAGAAAATTATTGTTCCTCCTGCCCTGTGTGTCAGAGGTTGGCCCCGATGCCACATTTCCGTAGCCCGCTGGTCCCTCTACCCATCATTGAGGTCCCGTTTGAGAGGATCGCCATGGATTTGGTAGGTCCTATAATCAAGTCCGCTAGGGGGCACTAGTACATATTAGTTATAATGGACTATGCCACCCGTTATCCAGAAGCGATCCCTCTCCGAAATACCTCGGCCAAAACCATAGCCAAAGAGCTATCTCTTGTTTTTAGCCGGGTGGGTATTTGTAAAGAACTGCTTACGGACCAAGGTACACCCTTTATGTCCCGGGTTATGAAAGAGCTGTGTAAATTGTTCAAAGTGACGCAATTGCGTACGTCTGTGTATCACCCCCAAACCGATGGGCTGGTTGAAAGATTCAACAAAACCCTAAAACAAATGTTGAAGAAAGTGGTGGATAGAGATGGAAAGGATTGGGACTGTTTACTTCCTTATTTGATGTTTGCTATTAGGGAGGTGCCCCAATCCTCTACGGGATTCTCCCCCTTTGAGTTACTGTATGGGAGACACCCAAGAGGGCTGTTGGATATTGCCAAGGAAACTTGGGAAAGTGAGCGTTCTCCCCACAGGAGTGTGATTGAGCATGTCGCCCTGATGCAAGATCGAATTGCACAGGTAATGCCCATCGTGAAGGAACATTTGGCCCAAGCGCAGTTGGCACAGCAGAGAGTGTACAACCGTGGAGCCAAGACCCGTACCCTTTCCCCGGGGGATAGGATATTGGTACTTGTCCCTACGGTTGAAAGTAAATTCCTTGCCAAATGGCAAGGCCCCTACGAGATAATGGAAAAAGTGAGCGAAGTGAATTACAAGGTCAGACAACCAGGAAGGCGAAAGCCCGAACAGATCTATCACGTTAATCTGTTGAAAGCCTGGAGGGATAGAGAGTCCCTAGTCGCAGACACTTGGTCACCAGCTCAAACTGGTTGCGTGATTCCTGAGGTTGGAATAGCAGCCACCTTGTCACAACCCCAACAACAGGAGGTTAAGGAGTTTGTGCTTCGCAACAAGGAGGTATTCTCTGAGCTGCCGGGACAAACATCTGGGGTAGAGCATGACATCATTACCCCGCCCGGTGAAAGGGTGAAGTTAAAACCCTATCGGATCCCAGAGGCTCGACGGGAGGCAATACGGGAGGAAGTACAGAAAATGCTGAACTTAGGGGTGATAGAGGAGTCCCAAAGTGATTGGTCTAGTCCCATCGTGTTGGTGCCTAAACCGGATGGGAGCTGGCGATTTTGTAACGATTTTCGTCAGTTGAACAAAGTTACAAAATTTGACACCTACCCCATGCCACGTATAGATGAGTTGATCGACCGGCTGGGAACAGCCCGATACATGACGACTCTTGACCTCACAAAAGGGTATTGGCAAATCCCCCTGGCCAAGTCGGCCAAAGAGAAAACCGCATTTGTAACCCCAGACGGGGCGTTCCAATATAAAAGAATGCCGTTCGGGTTACAGAATGCGCCGGCCACATTCCAGCGGAAAATGGACCAGATGCTGAGGCCCCATCGGAAGTATGCTGCGGCTTACCTGGATGACGTAATTGTCCATAGCACAGATTGGGCCTCACATCTGCCAAAAGTGCAAGCAGTCCTGGACTCTGTTCGGGAAGCGGGGTTTACGGCTAACCCCAAGAAGTGTACCATTGGGCAGGAGGAGGCCAAATATCTTGGGTACACCATTGGGAGGGGAGTAATAAAACCCCAACTCAACAAAGTCGAGGCCATCCAGAGTTGGCCACGTCCCAACAGCAAGAAGCAGGTACGAGCCTTTCTGGGAATCGCTGGGTATTATCGGCGATTCATTCCCCACTTTGCTTCTAAGGCTGTGCCCCTAACCAACCTGACGAAGGGGAAAGGGTCGGTCATGATTAAATGGACCCCCGAGGCTGAGGCAGCATTCCAATTCTTGAAACAAGCCTTATGTAGCCAGCCAGTGTTGTACTCACCCGACTTCTCTAAAGACTTTGTCGTACAAAGTGATGCGTCAGATGTGGGGTTAGGAGCAGTATTGTCCCAGGTCTGGAACGGGGAAGAGCACCCAGTCATTTACCTCAGCAGGAAGTTGAAGTCCCATGAGGTAAATTACGCCACCGTTGAAAAGGAGTGTTTAGCGGTGAAGTGGGCTCTAGATTCCCTTCGGTACTACCTGCTAGGTAGGCACTTTGACATGGTTACGGATCACGCTCCGTTAAAGTGGATGGCTCAAAACAAGGAAACAAATAGAAGAGTGAATAGGTGGTTCCTGGCCCTCCAGGAATTCAACTTCACAGTAAAGCATCGCCCTGGCGTTCAAATGGGGAATGTGGATGCTTTGTCTCGAGTACATGAATGCCTGATTGCTGGTGTTCCAACCCCGAGGTTAAAACAAGAGGGGGGGGGTATGTGACAGCAGGAAGGTAAAGTCACCTGGTTGCATCCAGGGGGGTAGATATATTTCGCCCAGATTCAGGCTTTACGCCGACTTATACAACTAGGTGGAGAGTTGTATAAGGCTAGTGGGCTCATGGATGACTCATACCTCTAGGGAGAGTGTGGGGCGTCGTGCAGACAGAGATGAGGAGACCAGCTGAACCTTGTCAGCTCATTTAGGCCTCTATAAGAACTCCCAGCTTCATTAGATGTTTGCTCATGCCTGGAACCAGACCTGTGTGGACTGTCTAGGGAGAGTGAACCCCTGTGCGGTGAGGCAAAGCCTGTGTGGCTATTTGTTTGGACTTTTACTAAACCAGGGACTTAGGGACTAGGACAGCACTAGGCTGATCCCAGTTGTTAGTTATGAAACCTGTATGTTTAGTCAGAGGTCAACTTGACCAGGATTTATTTTGGTTATGTTTCTTTTGCTTTGCTGTGTTTTGTCACTGTAAATAGAAAATAAACCGCACCTTTTTTTGATTTTGAAAACCACAACCTCCGTTTGCTGGGCCTGTTTTGTGTGGGGAGCCCATCCCGGGGGTCACACACACCCGCTGCCGAGCTAACCCCCTCACAGTAGGGAGAGTGTCAGTGTGTTTTACTGTGCGAATACTTGTTTCTAGGGACAGGAAAGGACAGTGAGGGAATTCTCCTTGTGCTATAGTGTGCTTTAAAAAAACATTTTTTCTAGGGACAGAAAACTATAGGTAGGAAGAGTGTCAGTTTCTTTCACTGTGATAATCCTTGTTTCTAGGGACAAAGAAGGAAAGTGAGGGAAATTCTCCTTGTGCTATAGTGTGCTTTAAAAAAACATTTTTTCTAGGGACAGAAAACTATAGGTAGGGAGAGTGTCAGTGTCTTTTACTGTGCGAATCCTTGTTTCTAGGGACAGGGAAGGACAGTGAGGGAATTCTCCTTGTGCTATAGTGTGCTTTAAAAAAACATTTTTTCTAGGGACAGAAAACTATAGGAAGGAAGAGTGTCAGTTTCTTTCACTGTGATAATCCTTGTTTCTAGGGACAAAGAAGGAAAGTGAGGGAAATTCTCCTTGTGCTATAGTGTGCTTTAAAAAAACATTTTTTCTAGGGACAGAAAACTATAGGTAGAGAGAGTGTCAGTGTCTTTTACTGTGCAAATCCTTGTTTCTAGGGACAGGGAAGGACAGTGAGGGAATTCTCCTTGTGCTATAGTGTGCTTTAAAAAAACATTTTTTCTAGGGACAGAAAACTATAGGAAGGAAGAGTGTCAGTTTCTTTCACTGTGATAATCCTTGTTTCTAGGGACAAAGAAGGAAAGTGAGGGAAATTCTCCTTGTGCTATAGTGTGCTTTAAAAAAACATTTTTTCTAGGGACAGAAAACTATAGGTAGGGAGAGTGTCAGTGTGTTTTACTGTGCGAATCCTTGTTTCTAGGGACAGGAAAGGACAGTGAGGGAATTCTCCTTGTGCTATAGTGTGCTTTAAAAAAAAATTTTTTCTAGGGACAGAAAACTATAGGTAGGAAGAGTGTCAGTTTCTTTCACTGTGATAATCCTTGTTTCTAGGGACAAAGAAGGAAAGTGAGGGAAATTCTCCTTGTGCTATAGTGTGCTTTAAAAAAACATTTTTTCTAGGGACAGAAAACTATAGGTAGGGAGAGTGTCAGTGTCTTTTACTGTGCGAATCCTTGTTTCTAGGGACAGGGAAGGACAGTGAGGGAATTCTCCTTGTGCTATAGTGTGCTTTAAAAAAACATTTTTTCTAGGGACAGAAAACTATAGGAAGGAAGAGTGTCAGTTTCTTTCACTGTGATAATCCTTGTTTCTAGGGACAGGGAAGGACAGTGAGGGAATTCTCCTTGTGCTATAGTGTGCTTTAAAAAAACATTTTTTCTAGGGACAGAAAACTATAGGAAGGAAGAGTGTCAGTTTCTTTCACTGTGATAATCCTTGTTTCTAGGGACAAAGAAGGAAAGTGAGGGAAATTCTCCTTGTGCTATAGTGTGCTTTAAAAAAACATTTTTTCTAGGGACAGAAAACTATAGGTAGGGAGAGTGTCAGTGTGTTTTACTGTGCGAATCCTTGTTTCTAGGGACAGGAAAGGACAGTGAGGGAATTCTCCTTGTGCTATAGTGTGCTTTAAAAAAACATTTTTTCTAGGGACAGAAAACTATAGGTAGGAAGAGTGTCAGTTTCTTTCACTGTGATAATCCTTGTTTCTAGGGACAAAGAAGGAAAGTGAGGGAAATTCTCCTTGTGCTATAGTGTGCTTTAAAAAAACATTTTTTCTAGGGACAGGAAACTATAGGTAGGGAGAGTGTCAGTGTCTTTTACTGTGCGAATCCTTGTTTCTAGGGACAGGGAAGGACAGTGAGGGAATTCTCCTTGTGCTATAGTGTGCTTTAAAAAAACATTTTTTCTAGGGACAGAAAACTATAGGAAGGAAGAGTGTCAGTTTCTTTCACTGTGATAATCCTTGTTTCTAGGGACAAAGAAGGAAAGTGAGGGAAATTCTCCTTGTGCTATAGTGTGCTTTAAAAAAACATTTTTTCTAGGGACAGAAAACTATAGGTAGGGAGAGTGTCAGTGTCTTTTACTGTGCAAATCCTTGTTTCTAGGGACAGGGAAGGACAGTGAGGGAATTCTCCTTGTGCTATAGTGTGCTTTAAAAAAACATTTTTTCTAGGGACAGAAAACTATAGGAAGGAAGAGTGTCAGTTTCTTTCACTGTGATAATCCTTGTTTCTAGGGACAAAGAAGGAAAGTGAGGGAAATTCTCCTTGTGCTATAGTGTGCTTTAAAAAAACATTTTTTCTAGGGACAGAAAACTATAGGTAGGGAGAGTGTCAGTGTGTTTTACTGTGCGAATCCTTGTTTCTAGGGACAGGAAAGGACAGTGAGGGAATTCTCCTTGTGCTATAGTGTGCTTTAAAAAAACATTTTTTCTAGGGACAGAAAACTATAGGTAGGGAGAGTGTCAGTGTCTTTTACTGTGCGAATCCTTGTTTCTAGGGACAGGGAAGGACAGTGAGGGAATTCTCCTTGTGCTATAGTGTGCTTTAAAAAAACATTTTTTCTAGGGACAGAAAACTATAGGTAGGAAGAGTGTCAGTTTCTTTCACTATGATAATCCTTGTTTCTAGGGACAAAGAAGGAAAGTGAGGGAAATTCTCCTTGTGCTATAGTGTGCTTTAAAAAAACATTTTTTCTAGGGACAGAAAACTATAGGTAGGGAGAGTGTCAGTGTCTTTTACTGTGCGAATCCTTGTTTCTAGGGACAGGGAAGGACAGTGAGGGAATTCTCCTTGTGCTATAGTGTGCTTTAAAAAAACATTTTTTCTAGGGACAGAAAACTATAGGAAGGAAGAGTGTCAGTTTCTTTCACTGTGATAATCCTTGTTTCTAGGGACAAAGAAGGAAAGTGAGGGAAATTCTCCTTGTGCTATAGTGTGCTTTAAAAAAACATTTTTTCTAGGGACAGAAAACTATAGGTAGGGAGAGTGTCAGTGTCTTTTACTGTGCAAATCCTTGTTTCTAGGGACAGGGAAGGACAGTGAGGGAATTCTCCTTGTGCTATAGTGTGCTTTAAAAAAACATTTTTTCTAGGGACAGAAAACTATAGGAAGGAAGAGTGTCAGTTTCTTTCACTGTGATAATCCTTGTTTCTAGGGACAAAGAAGGAAAGTGAGGGAAATTCTCCTTGTGCTATAGTGTGCTTTAAAAAAACATTTTTTCTAGGGACAGAAAACTATAGGTAGGGAGAGTGTCAGTGTGTTTTACTGTGCGAATCCTTGTTTCTAGGGACAGGAAAGGACAGTGAGGGAATTCTCCTTGTGCTATAGTGTGCTTTAAAAAAACATTTTTTCTAGGGACAGAAAACTATAGGTAGGAAGAGTGTCAGTTTCTTTCACTGTGATAATCCTTGTTTCTAGTGACAAAGAAGGAAAGTGAGGGAAATTCTCCTTGTGCTATAGTGTGCTTTAAAAAAACATTTTTTCTAGGGACAGAAAACTATAGGTAGGGAGAGTGTCAGTGTCTTTTACTGTGCGAATCCTTGTTTCTAGGGACAGGGAAGGACAGTGAGGGAATTCTCCTTGTGCTATAGTGTGCTTTAAAAAAACATTTTTTCTAGGGACAGAAAACTATAGGAAGGAAGAGTGTCAGTTTCTGTCACTGTGATAATCCTTGTTTCTAGGGACAAAGAAGGAAAGTGAGGGAAATTCTCCTTGTGCTATAGTGTGCTTTAAAAAAACATTTTTTCTAGGGACAGAAAACTATAGGTAGGGAGAGTGTCAGTGTCTTTTACTGTGCAAATCCTTGTTTCTAGGGACAGGGAAGGACAGTGAGGGAATTCTCCTTGTGCTATAGTGTGCTTTAAAAAAACATTTTTTCTAGGGACAGAAAACTATAGGAAGGAAGAGTGTCAGTTTCTTTCACTGTGATAATCCTTGTTTCTAGGGACAAAGAAGGAAAGTGAGGGAAATTCTCCTTGTGCTATAGTGTGCTTTAAAAAAAAAAATTTTCTAGGGACAGAAAACTATAGGTAGGGAGAGTGTCAGTGTGTTTTACTGTGCGAATCCTTGTTTCTAGGGACAGGAAAGGACAGTGAGGGAATTCTCCTTGTGCTATAGTGTGCTTTAAAAAAACATTTTTTCTAGGGACAGAAAACTATAGGTAGGGAGAGTGTCAGTGTCTTTTACTGTGCGAATCCTTGTTTCTAGGGACAGGGAAGGACAGTGAGGGAATTCTCCTTGTGCTATAGTGTGCTTTAAAAAAACATTTTTTCTAGGGACAGAAAACTATAGGTAGGAAGAGTGTCAGTTTCTTTCACTGTGATAATCCTTGTTTCTAGGGACAAAGAAGGAAAGTGAGGGAAATTCTCCTTGTGCTATAGTGTGCTTTAAAAAAACATTTTTTCTAGGGACAGAAAACTATAGGTAGGGAGAGTGTCAGTGTCTTTTACTGTGCAAATCCTTGTTTCTAGGGACAGGGAAGGACAGTGAGGGAATTCTCCTTGTGCTATAGTGTGCTTTAAAAAAACATTTTTTCTAGGGACAGAAAACTATAGGAAGGAAGAGTGTCAGTTTCTTTCACTGTGATAATCCTTGTTTCTAGGGACAAAGAAGGAAAGTGAGGGAAATTCTCCTTGTGCTATAGTGTGCTTTAAAAAAACATTTTTTCTAGGGACAGAAAACTATAGGTAGTGTGACAGCAGGAAGGTAAAGTCACCTGGTTGCATCCAGGGGGGTAGATATATTTCGCCCAGATTCAGGCTTTACGCCGACTTATACAACTAGGTGGAGAGTTGTATAAGGCTAGTGGGCTCATGGATGACTCATACCTCTAGGGAGAGTGTGGGGCGTCGTGCAGACAGAGATGAGGAGACCAGCTGAACCTTGTCAGCTCATTTAGGCCTCTATAAGAACTCCCAGCTTCATTAGATGTTTGCTCATGCCTGGAACCAGACCTGTGTGGACTGTCTAGGGAGAGTGAACCCCTGTGCGGTGAGGCAAAGCCTGTGTGGCTATTTGTTTGGACTTTTACTAAACCAGGGACTTAGGGACTAGGACAGCACTAGGCTGATCCCAGTTGTTAGTTAGGAAACCTGTATGTTTAGTCAGAGGTCAACTTGACCAGGATTTATTTTGGTTATGTTTCTTTTGCTTTGCTGTGTTTTGTCACTGTAAATAGAAAATAAACCGCACCTTTTTTTGATTTTGAAAACCACAACCTCCGTTTGCTGGGCCTGTTTTGTGTGGGGAGCCCATCCCGGGGGTCACACACACCCGCTGCCGAGCTAACCCCCTCACAGTTGGTGGAGAACCAGTGGCAGTTTTTTTTAAGCCAGCATGGAGGAGATACTGAAGCAGCTGGCTCTAGCAAATGCCAATCAACAGCAGACAAATGCAGGTTTGCAAAGGAGCCTTGCAGGCCAGCAGCAGACAAACGCAACTTTGCAACAGAGTCTGGAGGCTCAGCAACGAGCCCAGCAGCAATCTGAGGCCCGCTTCATAGACCTGTTGCAGAAGCAAGAGCAGAGACTACAACAACAGATGGAAGCAGTAATGCAGCAACGTCCGCAGACCAGTGAGGAAAGCCGTCCCACTAATACCGCGTCCTTTGGGGTGAGTCGTTTATTGACAAAAATGACTGGAGAGGATGATCCAGAGGTATTTTTGACCACATTTGAAAGGACCGCTGAAAGAGAAAAGTGGCCTGAGGAGCAGTGGGCTGGACTGGTGGCTCCTCTGTTAACTGGTGAATCGCAGAAAGCTTACTATGACCTAGAGCCTAACCAAGCAAAAGACTATGTGATGCTAAAAGCTGAAATATTGGCAAGGCTGGGTGTCACCCAGGCTGTCCGGGCTCAGCGTGTGCATAACTGGACTTTCCAGCTGGGAAAACCCCCCAGGTCTCAAATGTATGATCTCATTCACCTGAGCAGAAAGTGGCTACAGCCAGAGACTTTGTCCGCACCAAAGATTGTGGAACGTGTTGTAATGGATCGGTTTTTGAGAGCTCTTCCTACTGCCATCCAAAAGTGGGTAAGCCATGGAGACCCAGAGACGGCCGATGGTCTTGTGGATCGTGTGGAGAAATACTTGGCTACAGAGAACCTGACGGCCTCTTCCAGAGACACTCGGACTTTCCACCCTAAGACCAGACCATCCCCAGGGGCGGATAAGAGGATTCCAAGGGGTGAGGGTGGAGAGAGTGAGAGGGTGGGAGCTCTACCCCAAGTTTGGCGAGAACAGCCTGGGAAATCAGCGGCTCAAGAGGCGGCAAGAAGGATCGTTTACTACCGCTGCCGGCAAGCGGGACATATTGCAGCCAATTGCCCGGTTGTGGAGGAACCCATGCAGTGTGACTTTCTGATGGGCAGACGTCAGTCGCTGTGTGCGACAGTCGCATGCACTGCCATTCGAGGAACTGAGAAACATTTATGCAAAATGTGTGTTAATGGTAGAAATGTTGTGGTATTGCTGGATTCAGGTAGCCTTGTGACCCTGATAAAGGCTGAGTTAGTTAAAACAGAGGTCTCTGGGAATAGCAAGGTAGCTGTTATTTGTGTGCATGGGGACACCCGAGAGTATCCAGTGACTACAGTGTGTTTCGAGACCCCCAAAGGTACCCTCTCTCATCCAGTGGGCTTAGTATCTCAGTTACCGCATGACGCCATTGTGGGAAGGGATTTTCCGAAGTTCTGGGAACTGTGGGATGATCCTGAGCCCCTCACTGGTGCCCCTATGTACCAGGAATGTGATAGCCAGAACTCCCCTGAGAGTGGTGAGGACTCTCCGGAATTTCCCTTATCAGTATTGGCAGGGGAGACTCAAGAAACTGGAGAGGAGCCCACCTCCTCAGACGAAAACCTACCGTCTGTGGAGTTTTCTGATCTTGAGGTTCACAGGGAAAACTTTGCCACAGAACAGTTGAAAGACCCCGCCCTAATAAAGGCACGGGAAAACGTAGTGAAAATAGATGGTGAGTTAGTGAACCCAGATAATACCTGCACTTACCCATACTTCAGCGTAGAGAAGGACCTACTGTATCGGGTGGCAAAAAGGGCAGAAGAAACCGTTGAGCAGCTTGTGGTGCCCAAACCTTACAGGAAGTTGGTGTTGGAGTTGGCCCATGGGCACATTCTTGGAGGTCATCTGGGGACAGAGAAAACCCGAGAGAGGGTATTACAGAGATTCTATTGGCCGGGGGTGATGAAGGACGTAGAAAATTATTGTTCCTCCTGCCCTGTGTGTCAGAGGTTGGCCCCGATGCCACATTTCCGTAGCCCGCTGGTCCCTCTACCCATCATTGAGGTCCCGTTTGAGAGGATCGCCATGGATTTGGTAGGTCCTATAATCAAGTCCGCTAGGGGGCACCAGTACATATTAGTTATAATGGACTATGCCACCCGTTATCCAGAAGCGATCCCTCTCCGAAATACCTCGGCCAAAACCATAGCCAAAGAGCTATCTCTTGTTTTTAGCCGGGTGGGTATTTGTAAAGAACTGCTTACGGACCAAGGTACACCCTTTATGTCCCGGGTTATGAAAGAGCTGTGTAAATTGTTCAAAGTGACGCAATTGCGTACGTCTGTGTATCACCCCCAAACCGATGGGCTGGTTGAAAGATTCAACAAAACCCTAAAACAAATGTTGAAGAAAGTGGTGGATAGAGATGGAAAGGATTGGGACTGTTTACTTCCTTATTTGATGTTTGCTATTAGGGAGGTGCCCCAATCCTCTACGGGATTCTCCCCCTTTGAGTTACTGTATGGGAGACACCCAAGAGGGCTGTTGGATATTGCCAAGGAAACTTGGGAAAGTGAGCGTTCTCCCCACAGGAGTGTGATTGAGCATGTCGCCCTGATGCAAGATCGAATTGCACAGGTAATGCCCATCGTGAAGGAACATTTGGCCCAAGCGCAGTTGGCACAGCAGAGAGTGTACAACCGTGGAGCCAAGACCCGTACCCTTTCCCCGGGGGATAGGATATTGGTACTTGTCCCTACGGTTGAAAGTAAATTCCTTGCCAAATGGCAAGGCCCCTACGAGATAATGGAAAAAGTGAGCGAAGTGAATTACAAGGTCAGACAACCAGGAAGGCGAAAGCCCGAACAGATCTATCACGTTAATCTGTTGAAAGCCTGGAGGGATAGAGAGTCCCTAGTCGCAGACACTTGGTCACCAGCTCAAACTGGTTGCGTGATTCCTGAGGTTGGAATAGCAGCCACCTTGTCACAACCCCAACAACAGGAGGTTAAGGAGTTTGTGCTTCGCAACAAGGAGGTATTCTCTGAGCTGCCGGGACAAACATCTGGGGTAGAGCATGACATCATTACCCCGCCCGGTGAAAGGGTGAAGTTAAAACCCTATCGGATCCCAGAGGCTCGACGGGAGGCAATACGGGAGGAAGTACAGAAAATGCTGAACTTAGGGGTGATAGAGGAGTCCCAAAGTGATTGGTCTAGTCCCATCGTGTTGGTGCCTAAACCGGATGGGAGCTGGCGATTTTGTAACGATTTTCGTCAGTTGAACAAAGTTACAAAATTTGACACCTACCCCATGCCACGTATAGATGAGTTGATCGACCGGCTGGGAACAGCCCGATACATGACGACTCTTGACCTCACAAAAGGGTATTGGCAAATCCCCCTGGCCAAGTCGGCCAAAGAGAAAACCGCATTTGTAACCCCAGACGGGGCGTTCCAATATAAAAGAATGCCGTTCGGGTTACAGAATGCGCCGGCCACATTCCAGCGGAAAATGGACCAGATGCTGAGGCCCCATCGGAAGTATGCTGCGGCTTACCTGGATGACGTAATTGTCCATAGCACAGATTGGGCCTCACATCTGCCAAAAGTGCAAGCAGTCCTGGACTCTGTTCGGGAAGCGGGGTTTACGGCTAACCCCAAGAAGTGTACCATTGGGCAGGAGGAGGCCAAATATCTTGGGTACACCATTGGGAGGGGAGTAATAAAACCCCAACTCAACAAAGTCGAGGCCATCCAGAGTTGGCCACGTCCCAACAGCAAGAAGCAGGTACGAGCCTTTCTGGGAATCGCTGGGTATTATCGGCGATTCATTCCCCACTTTGCTTCTAAGGCTGTGCCCCTAACCAACCTGACGAAGGGGAAAGGGTCGGTCATGATTAAATGGACCCCCGAGGCTGAGGCAGCATTCCAATTCTTGAAACAAGCCTTATGTAGCCAGCCAGTGTTGTACTCACCCGACTTCTCTAAAGACTTTGTCGTACAAAGTGATGCGTCAGATGTGGGGTTAGGAGCAGTATTGTCCCAGGTCTGGAACGGGGAAGAGCACCCAGTCATTTACCTCAGCAGGAAGTTGAAGTCCCATGAGGTAAATTACGCCACCGTTGAAAAGGAGTGTTTAGCGGTGAAGTGGGCTCTAGATTCCCTTCGGTACTACCTGCTAGGTAGGCACTTTGACATGGTTACGGATCACGCTCCGTTAAAGTGGATGGCTCAAAACAAGGAAACAAATAGAAGAGTGAATAGGTGGTTCCTGGCCCTCCAGGAATTCAACTTCACAGTAAAGCATCGCCCTGGCGTTCAAATGGGGAATGTGGATGCTTTGTCTCGAGTACATGAATGCCTGATTGCTGGTGTTCCAAACCCGAGGTTAAAACAAGAGGGGGGGGGGTATGTGACAGCAGGAAGGTAAAGTCACCTGGTTGCATCCAGGGGGGTAGATATATTTCGCCCAGATTCAGGCTTTACGCCGACTTATACAACTAGGTGGAGAGTTGTATAAGGCTAGTGGGCTCATGGATGACTCATACCTCTAGGGAGAGTGTGGGGCGTCGTGCAGACAGAGATGAGGAGACCAGCTGAACCTTGTCAGCTCATTTAGGCCTCTATAAGAACTCCCAGCTTCAGTAGATGTTTGCTCATGCCTGGAACCAGACCTGTGTGGACTGTCTAGGGAGAGTGAACCCCTGTGCGGTGAGGCAAAGCCTGTGTGGCTATTTGTTTGGACTTTTACTAAACCAGGGACTTAGGGACTAGGACAGCACTAGGCTGATCCCAGTTGTTAGTTATGAAACCTGTATGTTTAGTCAGAGGTCAACTTGACCAGGATTTATTTTGGTTATGTTTCTTTTGCTTTGCTGTGTTTTGTCACTGTAAATAGAAAATAAAAAGAAACCTTTTTTTGATTTTGAAAACCACAACCTCCGTTTGCTGGGCCTGTTTTGTGTGGGGAGCCCATCCCGGGGGTCACACACACCCGCTGCCGAGCTAACCCCCTCACAGTAGGGAGAGTGTCAGTGTGTTTTACTGTGCGAATACTTGTTTCTAGGGACAGGAAAGGACAGTGAGGGAATTCTCCTTGTGCTATAGTGTGCTTTAAAAAAACATTTTTTCTAGGGACAGAAAACTATAGGTAGGAAGAGTGTCAGTTTCTTTCACTGTGATAATCCTTGTTTCTAGGGACAAAGAAGGAAAGTGAGGGAAATTCTCCTTGTGCTATAGTGTGCTTTAAAAAAACATTTTTTCTAGGGACAGAAAACTATAGGTAGGGAGAGTGTCAGTGTCTTTTACTGTGCGAATCCTTGTTTCTAGGGACAGGGAAGGACAGTGAGGGAATTCTCCTTGTGCTATAGTGTGCTTTAAAAAAACATTTTTTCTAGGGACAGAAAACTATAGGAAGGAAGAGTGTCAGTTTCTTTCACTGTGATAATCCTTGTTTCTAGGGACAAAGAAGGAAAGTGAGGGAAATTCTCCTTGTGCTATAGTGTGCTTTAAAAAAACATTTTTTCTAGGGACAGAAAACTATAGGTAGAGAGAGTGTCAGTGTCTTTTACTGTGCAAATCCTTGTTTCTAGGGACAGGGAAGGACAGTGAGGGAATTCTCCTTGTGCTATAGTGTGCTTTAAAAAAACATTTTTTCTAGGGACAGAAAACTATAGGAAGGAAGAGTGTCAGTTTCTTTCACTGTGATAATCCTTGTTTCTAGGGACAAAGAAGGAAAGTGAGGGAAATTCTCCTTGTGCTATAGTGTGCTTTAAAAAAACATTTTTTCTAGGGACAGAAAACTATAGGTAGGGAGAGTGTCAGTGTGTTTTACTGTGCGAATCCTTGTTTCTAGGGACAGGAAAGGACAGTGAGGGAATTCTCCTTGTGCTATAGTGTGCTTTAAAAAAACATTTTTTCTAGGGACAGAAAACTATAGGTAGGAAGAGTGTCAGTTTCTTTCACTGTGATAATCCTTGTTTCTAGGGACAAAGAAGGAAAGTGAGGGAAATTCTCCTTGTGCTATAGTGTGCTTTAAAAAAACATTTTTTCTAGGGACAGAAAACTATAGGTAGGGAGAGTGTCAGTGTCTTTTACTGTGCGAATCCTTGTTTCTAGGGACAGGGAAGGACAGTGAGGGAATTCTCCTTGTGCTATAGTGTGCTTTAAAAAAACATTTTTTCTAGGGACAGAAAACTATAGGAAGGAAGAGTGTCAGTTTCTTTCACTGTGATAATCCTTGTTTCTAGGGACAGGGAAGGACAGTGAGGGAATTCTCCTTGTGCTATAGTGTGCTTTAAAAAAACATTTTTTCTAGGGACAGAAAACTATAGGAAGGAAGAGTGTCAGTTTCTTTCACTGTGATAATCCTTGTTTCTAGGGACAAAGAAGGAAAGTGAGGGAAATTCTCCTTGTGCTATAGTGTGCTTTAAAAAAACATTTTTTCTAGGGACAGAAAACTATAGGTAGGGAGAGTGTCAGTGTGTTTTACTGTGCGAATCCTTGTTTCTAGGGACAGGAAAGGACAGTGAGGGAATTCTCCTTGTGCTATAGTGTGCTTTAAAAAAACATTTTTTCTAGGGACAGAAAACTATAGGTAGGAAGAGTGTCAGTTTCTTTCACTGTGATAATCCTTGTTTCTAGGGACAAAAAAGGAAAGTGAGGGAAATTCTCCTTGTGCTATAGTGTGCTTTAAAAAAACATTTTTTCTAGGGACAGAAAACTATAGGTAGGGAGAGTGTCAGTGTCTTTTACTGTGCGAATCCTTGTTTCTAGGGACAGGGAAGGACAGTGAGGGAATTCTCCTTGTGCTATAGTGTGCTTTAAAAAAACATTTTTTCTAGGGACAGAAAACTATAGGAAGGAAGAGTGTCAGTTTCTTTCACTGTGATAATCCTTGTTTCTAGGGACAAAGAAGGAAAGTGAGGGAAATTCTCCTTGTGCTATAGTGTGCTTTAAAAAAACATTTTTTCTAGGGACAGAAAACTATAGGTAGGGAGAGTGTCAGTGTCTTTTACTGTGCAAATCCTTGTTTCTAGGGACAGGGAAGGACAGTGAGGGAATTCTCCTTGTGCTATAGTGTGCTTTAAAAAAACATTTTTTCTAGGGACAGAAAACTATAGGAAGGAAGAGTGTCAGTTTCTTTCACTGTGATAATCCTTGTTTCTAGGGACAAAGAAGGAAAGTGAGGGAAATTCTCCTTGTGCTATAGTGTGCTTTAAAAAAACTTTTTTTCTAGGGACAGAAAACTATAGGTAGGGAGAGTGTCAGTGTGTTTTACTGTGCGAATCCTTGTTTCTAGGGACAGGAAAGGACAGTGAGGGAATTCTCCTTGTGCTATAGTGTGCTTTAAAAAAACATTTTTTCTAGGGACAGAAAACTATAGGTAGGAAGAGTGTCAGTTTCTTTCACTGTGATAATCCTTGTTTCTAGGGACAAAGAAGGAAAGTGAGGGAAATTCTCCTTGTGCTATAGTGTGCTTTAAAAAAACATTTTTTCTAGGGACAGAAAACTATAGGTAGGGAGAGTGTCAGTGTCTTTTACTGTGCGAATCCTTGTTTCTAGGGACAGGGAAGGACAGTGAGGGAATTCTCCTTGTGCTATAGTGTGCTTTAAAAAAACATTTTTTCTAGGGACAGAAAACTATAGGAAGGAAGAGTGTCAGTTTCTTTCACTGTGATAATCCTTGTTTCTAGGGACAAAGAAGGAAAGTGAGGGAAATTCTCCTTGTGCTATAGTGTGCTTTAAAAAAACATTTTTTCTAGGGACAGAAAACTATAGGTAGGGAGAGTGTCAGTGTCTTTTACTGTGCAAATCCTTGTTTCTAGGGACAGGGAAGGACAGTGAGGGAATTCTCCTTGTGCTATAGTGTACTTTAAAAAAACATTTTTTCTAGGGACAGAAAACTATAGGAAGGAAGAGTGTCAGTTTCTTTCACTGTGATAATCCTTGTTTCTAGGGACAAAGAAGGAAAGTGAGGGAAATTCTCCTTGTGCTATAGTGTGCTTTAAAAAAACATTTTTTCTAGGGACAGAAAACTATAGGTAGGGAGAGTGTCAGTGTGTTTTACTGTGCGAATCCTTGTTTCTAGGGACAGGAAAGGACAGTGAGGGAATTCTCCTTGTGCTATAGTGTGCTTTAAAAAAACATTTTTTCTAGGGACAGAAAACTATAGGTAGGGAGAGTGTCAGTGTCTTTTACTGTGTGAATCCTTGTTTCTAGGGACAGGGAAGGACAGTGAGGGAATTCTCCTTGTGCTATAGTGTGCTTTAAAAAAACATTTTTTCTAGGGACAGAAAACTATAGGAAGGAAGAGTGTCAGTTTCTTTCACTGTGATAATCCTTGTTTCTAGGGACAAAGAAGGAAAGTGAGGGAAATTCTCCTTGTGCTATAGTGTGCTTTAAAAAAACATTTTTTCTAGGGACAGAAAACTATAGGTAGGGAGAGTGTCAGTGTCTTTTACTGTGCAAATCCTTGTTTCTAGGGACAGGGAAGGACAGTGAGGGAATTCTCCTTGTGCTATAGTGTGCTTTAAAAAAACATTTTTTCTAGGGACAGAAAACTATAGGAAGGAAGAGTGTCAGTTTCTTTCACTGTGATAATCCTTGTTTCTAGGGACAAAGAAGGAAAGTGAGGGAAATTCTCCTTGTGCTATAGTGTGCTTTAAAAAAACTTTTTTTCTAGGGACAGAAAACTATAGGTAGGGAGAGTGTCAGTGTGTTTTACTGTGCGAATCCTTGTTTCTAGGGACAGGAAAGGACAGTGAGGGAATTCTCCTTGTGCTATAGTGTGCTTTAAAAAAACATTTTTTCTAGGGACAGAAAACTATAGGTAGGGAGAGTGTCAGTGTCTTTTACTGTGTGAATCCTTGTTTCTAGGGACAGGGAAGGACAGTGAGGGAATTCTCCTTGTGCTATAGTGTGCTTTAAAAAAACATTTTTTCTAGGGACAGAAAACTATAGGAAGGAAGAGTGTCAGTTTCTTTCACTGTGATAATCCTTGTTTCTAGGGACAAAGAAGGAAAGTGAGGGAAATTCTCCTTGTGCTATAGTGTGCTTTAAAAAAACATTTTTTCTAGGGACAGAAAACTATAGGTAGGGAGAGTGTCAGTGTCTTTTACTGTGCAAATCCTTGTTTCTAGGGACAGGGAAGGACAGTGAGGGAATTCTCCTTGTGCTATAGTGTGCTTTAAAAAAACATTTTTTCTAGGGACAGAAAACTATAGGAAGGAAGAGTGTCAGTTTCTTTCACTGTGATAATCCTTGTTTCTAGGGACAAAGAAGGAAAGTGAGGGAAATTCTCCTTGTGCTATAGTGTGCTTTAAAAAAACTTTTTTTCTAGGGACAGAAAACTATAGGTAGGGAGAGTGTCAGTGTCTTTTACTGTGCGAATCCTTGTTTCTAGGGACAGGGAAGGACAGTGAGGGAATTCTCCTTGTGCTATAGTGTGCTTTAAAAAAACATTTTTTCTAGGGACAGAAAACTATAGGAAGGAAGAGTGTCAGTTTCTTTCACTGTGATAATCCTTGTTTCTAGGGAAAAAGAAGGAAAGTGAGGGAAATTCTCCTTGTGCTATAGTGTGCTTTAAAAAAACATTTTTTCTAGGGACAGAAAACTATAGGTAGGGAGAGTGTCAGTGTCTTTTACTGTGCAAATCCTTGTTTCTAGGGACAGGGAAGGACAGTGAGGAAATTCTCCTTGTGCTATAGTGTACTTTAAAAAAACATTTTTTCTAGGGACAGAAAACTATAGGAAGGAAGAGTGTCAGTTTCTTTCACTGTGATAATCCTTGTTTCTAGGGACAAAGAAGGAAAGTGAGGGAAATTCTCCTTGTGCTATAGTGTGCTTTAAAAAAACATTTTTTCTAGGGACAGAAAACTATAGGTAGGGAGAGTGTCAGTGTGTTTTACTGTGCGAATCCTTGTTTCTAGGGACAGGAAAGGACAGTGAGGGAATTCTCCTTGTGCTATAGTGTGCTTTAAAAAAACATTTTTTCTAGGGACAGAAAACTATAGGTAGGGAGAGTGTCAGTGTCTTTTACTGTGTGAATCCTTGTTTCTAGGGACAGGGAAGGACAGTGAGGGAATTCTCCTTGTGCTATAGTGTGCTTTAAAAAAACATTTTTTCTAGGGACAGAAAACTATAGGTAGGAAGAGTGTCAGTTTCTTTCACTGTGATAATCCTTGTTTCTAGGGACAAAGAAGGAAAGTGAGGGAAATTCTCCTTGTGCTATAGTGTGCTTTAAAAAAACATTTTTTCTAGGGACAGAAAACTATAGGTAGGGAGAGTGTCAGTGTCTTTTACTGTGCGAATCCTTGTTTCTAGGGACAGGGAAGGACAGTGAGGGAATTCTCCTTGTGCTATAGTGTGCTTTAAAAAAACATTTTTTCTAGGGACAGAAAACTATAGGAAGGAAGAGTGTCAGTTTCTTTCACTGTGATAATCCTTGTTTCTAGGGACAAAGAAGGAAAGTGAGGGAAATTCTCCTTGTGCTATAGTGTGCTTTAAAAAAACATTTTTTCTAGGGACAGAAAACTATAGGTAGGGAGAGTGTCAGTGTCTTTTACTGTGCGAATCCTTGTTTCTAGGGACAGGGAAGGACAGTGAGGGAATTCTCCTTGTGCTATAGTGTGCTTTAAAAAAACATTTTTTCTAGGGACAGAAAACTATAGGAAGGAAGAGTGTCAGTTTCTTTCACTGTGATAATCCTTGTTTCTAGGGACAGGGAAGGACAGTGAGGGAATTCTCCTTGTGCTATAGTGTGCTTTAAAAAAACATTTTTTCTAGGGACAGAAAACTATAGGAAGGAAGAGTGTCAGTTTCTTTCACTGTGATAATCCTTGTTTCTAGGGACAAAGAAGGAAAGTGAGGGAAATTCTCCTTGTGCTATAGTGTGCTTTAAAAAAACATTTTTTCTAGGGACAGAAAACTATAGGTAGGGAGAGTGTCAGTGTGTTTTACTGTGCGAATCCTTGTTTCTAGGGACAGGAAAGGACAGTGAGGGAATTCTCCTTGTGCTATAGTGTGCTTTAAAAAAACATTTTTTCTAGGGACAGAAAACTATAGGTAGGAAGAGTGTCAGTTTCTTTCACTGTGATAATCCTTGTTTCTAGGGACAAAGAAGGAAAGTGAGGGAAATTCTCCTTGTGCTATAGTGTGCTTTAAAAAAACATTTTTTCTAGGGACAGAAAACTATAGGTAGGGAGAGTGTCAGTGTCTTTTACTGTGCGAATCCTTGTTTCTAGGGACAGGGAAGGACAGTGAGGGAATTCTCCTTGTGCTATAGTGTGCTTTAAAAAAACATTTTTTCTAGGGACAGAAAACTATAGGAAGGAAGAGTGTCAGTTTCTTTCACTGTGATAATCCTTGTTTCTAGGGACAAAGAAGGAAAGTGAGGGAAATTCTCCTTGTGCTATAGTGTGCTTTAAAAAAACATTTTTTCTAGGGACAGAAAACTATAGGTAGGGAGAGTGTCAGTGTCTTTTACTGTGCAAATCCTTGTTTCTAGGGACAGGGAAGGACAGTGAGGGAATTCTCCTTGTGCTATAGTGTGCTTTAAAAAAACATTTTTTCTAGGGACAGAAAACTATAGGAAGGAAGAGTGTCAGTTTATTTCACTGTGATAATCCTTGTTTCTAGGGACAAAGAAGGAAAGTGAGGGAAATTCTCCTTGTGCTATAGTGTGCTTTAAAAAAACTTTTTTTCTAGGGACAGAAAACTATAGGTAGGGAGAGTGTCAGTGTGTTTTACTGTGCGAATCCTTGTTTCTAGGGACAGGAAAGGACAGTGAGGGAATTCTCCTTGTGCTATAGTGTGCTTTAAAAAAACATTTTTTCTAGGGACAGAAAACTATAGGTAGGAAGAGTGTCAGTTTCTTTCACTGTGATAATCCTTGTTTCTAGGGACAAAGAAGGAAAGTGAGGGAAATTCTCCTTGTGCTATAGTGTGCTTTAAAAAAACATTTTTTCTAGGGACAGAAAACTATAGGTAGGGAGAGTGTCAGTGTCTTTTACTGTGCGAATCCTTGTTTCTAGGGACAGGGAAGGACAGTGAGGGAATTCTCCTTGTGCTATAGTGTGCTTTAAAAAAACATTTTTTCTAGGGACAGAAAACTATAGGAAGGAAGAGTGTCAGTTTCTTTCACTGTGATAATCCTTGTTTCTAGGGACAAAGAAGGAAAGTGAGGGAAATTCTCCTTGTGCTATAGTGTGCTTTAAAAAAACATTTTTTCTAGGGACAGAAAACTATAGGTAGGGAGAGTGTCAGTGTCTTTTACTGTGCAAATCCTTGTTTCTAGGGACAGGGAAGGACAGTGAGGGAATTCTCCTTGTGCTATAGTGTACTTTAAAAAAACATTTTTTCTAGGGACAGAAAACTATAGGAAGGAAGAGTGTCAGTTTCTTTCACTGTGATAATCCTTGTTTCTAGGGACAAAGAAGGAAAGTGAGGGAAATTCTCCTTGTGCTATAGTGTGCTTTAAAAAAACATTTTTTCTAGGGACAGAAAACTATAGGTAGGGAGAGTGTCAGTGTGTTTTACTGTGCGAATCCTTGTTTCTAGGGACAGGAAAGGACAGTGAGGGAATTCTCCTTGTGCTATAGTGTGCTTTAAAAAAACATTTTTTCTAGGGACAGAAAACTATAGGTAGGGAGAGTGTCAGTGTCTTTTACTGTGTGAATCCTTGTTTCTAGGGACAGGGAAGGACAGTGAGGGAATTCTCCTTGTGCTATAGTGTGCTTTAAAAAAACATTTTTTTCTAGGGACAGAAAACTATAGGTAGGAAGAGTGTCAGTTTCTTTCACTGTGATAATCCTTGTTTCTAGGGACAAAGAAGGAAAGTGAGGGAAATTCTCCTTGTGCTATAGTGTGCTTTAAAAAAACATTTTTTCTAGGGACAGAAAACTATAGGTAGGGAGAGTGTCAGTGTCTTTTACTGTGCGAATCCTTGTTTCTAGGGACAGGGAAGGACAGTGAGGGAATTCTCCTTGTGCTATAGTGTGCTTTAAAAAAACATTTTTTCTAGGGACAGAAAACTATAGGAAGGAAGAGTGTCAGTTTCTTTCACTGTGATAATCCTTGTTTCTAGGGACAAAGAAGGAAAGTGAGGGAAATTCTCCTTGTGCTATAGTGTGCTTTAAAAAAACATTTTTTCTAGGGACAGAAAACTATAGGTAGGGAGAGTGTCAGTGTGTTTTACTGTGCGAATCCTTGTTTCTAGGGACAGGAAAGGACAGTGAGGGAATTCTCCTTGTGCTATAGTGTGCTTTAAAAAAACATTTTTTCTAGGGACAGAAAACTATAGGTAGGAAGAGTGTCAGTTTCTTTCACTGTGATAATCCTTGTTTCTAGGGACAAAGAAGGAAAGTGAGGGAAATTCTCCTTGTGCTATAGTGTGCTTTAAAAAAACATTTTTTCTAGGGACAGAAAACTATAGGTAGGGAGAGTGTCAGTGTGTTTTACTGTGCGAATACTTGTTTCTAGGGACAGGAAAGGACAGTGAGGGAATTCTCCTTGTGCTATAGTGTGCTTTAAAAAAACATTTTTTCTAGGGACAGAAAACTATAGGTAGGAAGAGTGTCAGTTTCTTTCACTGTGATAATCCTTGTTTCTAGGGACAAAGAAGGAAAGTGAGGGAAATTCTCCTTGTGCTATAGTGTGCTTTAAAAAAACATTTTTTCTAGGGACAGAAAACTATAGGTAGGGAGAGTGTCAGTGTCTTTTACTGTGTGAATCCTTGTTTCTAGGGACAGGGAAGGACAGTGAGGGAATTCTCCTTGTGCTATAGTGTGCTTTAAAAAAACATTTTTTCTAGGGACAGAAAACTATAGGAAGGAAGAGTGTCAGTTTCTTTCACTGTGATAATCCTTGTTTCTAGGGACAAAGAAGGAAAGTGAGGGAAATTCTCCTTGTGCTATAGTGTGCTTTAAAAAAACATTTTTTCTAGGGACAGAAAACTATAGGTAGGGAGAGTGTCAGTGTCTTTTACTGTGCAAATCCTTGTTTCTAGGGACAGGGAAGGACAGTGAGGGAATTCTCCTTGTGCTATAGTGTGCTTTAAAAAAACATTTTTTCTAGGGACAGAAAACTATAGGAAGGAAGAGTGTCAGTTTCTTTCACTGTGATAATCCTTGTTTCTAGGGACAAAGAAGGAAAGTGAGGGAAATTCTCCTTGTGCTATAGTGTGCTTTAAAAAAACATTTTTTCTAGGGACAGAAAACTATAGGTAGGGAGAGTGTCAGTGTGTTTTACTGTGCGAATCCTTGTTTCTAGGGACAGGAAAGGACAGTGAGGGAATTCTCCTTGTGCTATAGTGTGCTTTAAAAAAACATTTTTTCTAGGGACAGAAAACTATAGGTAGGAAGAGTGTCAGTTTCTTTCACTGTGATAATCCTTGTTTCTAGGGACAAAGAAGGAAAGTGAGGGAAATTCTCCTTGTGCTATAGTGTGCTTTAAAAAAACATTTTTTCTAGGGACAGAAAACTATAGGTAGGGAGAGTGTCAGTGTCTTTTACTGTGCGAATCCTTGTTTCTAGGGACAGGGAAGGACAGTGAGGGAATTCTCCTTGTGCTATAGTGTGCTTTAAAAAAACATTTTTTCTAGGGACAGAAAACTATAGGAAGGAAGAGTGTCAGTTTCTTTCACTGTGATAATCCTTGTTTCTAGGGACAAAGAAGGAAAGTGAGGGAAATTCTCCTTGTGCTATAGTGTGCTTTAAAAAAACATTTTTTCTAGGGACAGAAAACTATAGGTAGGGAGAGTGTCAGTGTCTTTTACTGTGCAAATCCTTGTTTCTAGGGACAGGGAAGGACAGTGAGGGAATTCTCCTTGTGCTATAGTGTGCTTTAAAAAAACATTTTTTCTAGGGACAGAAAACTATAGGAAGGAAGAGTGTCAGTTTCTTTCACTGTGATAATCCTTGTTTCTAGGGACAAAGAAGGAAAGTGAGGGAAATTCTCCTTGTGCTATAGTGTGCTTTAAAAAAACATTTTTTCTAGGGACATAAAACTATAGGTAGGGAGAGTGTCAGTGTGTTTTACTGTGCGAATCCTTGTTTCTAGGGACAGGAAAGGACAGTGAGGGAATTCTCCTTGTGCTATAGTGTGCTTTAAAAAAAAATTTTTCTAGGGACAGAAAACTATAGGTAGGAAGAGTGTCAGTTTCTTTCACTGTGATAATCCTTGTTTCTAGGGACAAAGAAGGAAAGTGAGGGAAATTCTCCTTGTGCTATAGTGTGCTTTAAAAAAACATTTTTTCTAGGGACAGAAAACTATAGGTAGGGAGAGTGTCAGTTTCTTTCACTGTGATAATCCTTGTTTCTAGGGACAGGGAAGGACAGTGAGGAAAATTCTCCTTGTGCTATAGTGTGCTTTAAAAAAACATTTTTTCTAGGGACAGAAAACTATAGGTAGGAAGAGTGTCAGTTTCTTTCACTGTGATAATCCTTGTTTCTAGGGACAGGGAAGGACAGTGAGGGAAATTCTCCTTGTGCTATAGTGTGCTAAAGCATTCCTCATCAACCATCTTTGAAATCCTTGTTTTTTTGGACAGTCAGGGAAATTGTCGTTGTGCTATTCTGTGCAAAAGCAATCATCCTCAACCATATTTAGAAATCCTTAAGTAAAGGGACAGAGAAGGACACCTGAAGGTAGCCCTTATTGCTTTTTTCCCATCTCCCTGCAGGCCATCTATTAGAATGTCTGGAAGGCAAACAAGGAGAGGCAGACAGTCAGGAGGCAATAAAAGAGGGCAAGCAGGCTCTGTGTCTGGGGGCAACAGTGCTGGTCGTGGACGCGGTGCATTGTCATCAGCACATGGCCATGGGACACGCTTGTCCTTCTTTTCGGCAGCTGGACATGTTGAGCCACATCATGCCGAAGACTTGGTAGAGTGGATGACCAAGCCCTCCTCCTCCTCCTCATCCTCTCTCACCCAGGCTCAGGGTACTGGAAAAGCAGCTGCCAAAGCGTCCTCTTCCCTGGTATCAATGTCAGACTCATCATCAGTCACTCCTTCCCTAGACCCACCATGTCCTCCTCCTGAGGAGTCCCCCGAACTGTTTGAGCACAGTGTTGGGTACATGCTCCAGGAGGATGCCCAGCGTTTCGAAGGGTCTGATGATGAAACCCAGCTACAGGAAGGCAGTAGCGTGAGAGCAGACAGAGGGGATGCTCAAGAAGGACACCAATCTGGCAGTCATGTTCCAGCAGCTGCAGCATACTGCCAGATTGGCTCCAGTGATGAGGAGGGAGGGGATGATGAGGTCACTGACTCCACGTGGGTGCCTGATAGGAGAGAGGAGGAGGAGGAGGATGAGGAGGAGGCACATCTCCAACGAGGCAGGATGCCCTTTGGTGGCCAGCGTAAGGGCAGTACACCGACGGAATCACACCGCAGAGCTCCGCCTGTGCAGGGCGCTGCCTCTGCCCGTCATTCAAAAAGTTCTTTGGTGTGGGCCTTTTTTGAGGCTAGTGCATCAGATCGCACAGCTGCTGTTTGCAACATATGTCTCAAGCGTATATCGCGTGGCCAAAACATCAGCCGCTTGGGTACCACATGCCTGACCAGACATATGTTGACCTGCCATGCAGCTCGTTGGCAAGCCTACCTCAAAGACCCACACCAAAGAACAAAGCGGACCTCTCCTTGCACCGCATCAGCTGGGATCTCCAACCCCACTATAACTTCAGTCCTCTCTGAAACATGCACTGAGAGGAATGAAGGTGTAGAATTAGGTGTGTCACAGCCAAGTACTTGCGGCCACTCTGCTAGCAGTACACCGACGTCCGATTCTAGCAGGCAAATTTCCCTGCCCCAGCTGCTGGACCGTCGAAAGAAGTTCACTCCCAGCCATCCACATGCCCAGCGGTTGAATGCTAGCTTGGCTAAATTGCTAGCGCTTCAACTGCTGCCTTTTCAGTTGGTAGACTCGGCCCCCTTCCGTGAGTTTGTGCAATGTGCGGTTCCTCAGTGGCAGGTTCCCAAACGCCACTTTTTCTCATGGAAGGCTATTCCGGCTCTCTACCGGCATGTGGAAGGCAATGTCTTGGCCTCGCTGGACAGGGCGGTCAGCGGTAAGGTGCATATTACCGCTGACTCATGGTCCAGCAGGCATGGACAGGGACGTTACCTTTCTTTCACGGCCCATTGGGTCACTCTTTTGGCAGCTGGGAAGGATGCAGGACAAGGTGCAGTAGTGTTGGAGGTTGTTCCACCGCCACGCCTCCAAAATGCTACTACTGGTTGTGACACACCTCTCTCCTCCACCCCCTCCTCTTCTTCTTCCTCCGTGGCCTCTTCCTGTGGTTTGTCCTCGGAACCAGCGGTGCTCCGTAGGCGTTCAAGGGGCTACGCAAGTACGCAGGCAAAAAGATGCCATGCCGTGCTTGCGCTGGCGTGTTTGGGGGACAGAAGCCACACTGGGGCAGAGGTCCTGTCTGCTCTGCAGGGCCAGGCCGAGAGGTGGTTGACGCCACGCCAGCTTAAGCCAGGAATGGTGGTTTGCGACAATGGCACCAACCTCCTCTCCGCCCTCCGACAGGGACAACTGACCCATGTGCCCTGTGTGGCTCACGTCCTTAACCTGGTGGTGCAGCGGTTCTTGGGCAGGTACCCGGGCTTACAGGATGTCCTGAGGCAGGCCAGGAAAGTCTGTGTGCATTTCCGCAGATCTTATAATGCCAGTGCTCGCCTGGCTGAGCTGCAAAAGGAGTTGAACCTGCCCAAGAACCGCCTTATATGTGACATGCCCACCAGGTGGAACTCAACGTTGGCCATGCTGCAGCGGCTGCACACGCAGCAGAGGGCCATCAATGAGTACCTGTGCGACTACGGCACCAGGACAGGGTCAGGGGAGCTTGGTTTTTTTTCTCCACGCCAGTGGGGCATGATCAGGGATGCATGCACTGTCCTGGCACCATTTGAGGAGGCCACGAGGATGGTGAGCAGTGACAGTGCATGCATCAGTGACACTGTACCTCTTGTCCACCTGTTGGAGCACACGCTGCGTGGAATAATGGACAGGGCACTTGAGGCAGAACAGAGGCAGGAAGAGGAGGACTTCCTTGCCTCTCAAGGCCCCCTTTACCCAGACAGTGTTCCTTCTGTCCCACCCATCGCACAGGAAGAGGAGGAGGAGGAGGAGGAGGAGGAGGAGGATTGTGTCAGCATGGAGGTGGAGGCTGGCACTCAGCATCATCAG
This sequence comes from Rana muscosa, assembly GCA_029206835.1. Lineage (NCBI taxonomy): Eukaryota > Metazoa > Chordata > Amphibia > Anura > Ranidae > Rana > Rana muscosa. Next base: position 296,104,546 of record CM055117.1, read on the forward strand.
CAGCAGTCTTTTAGGGATGATTTACAGTCCCAAGAAACCAGTGGACTTGTACGTGGCTGGGAGGAGGTGGCTGCGGATCATGTCGTCCTTAGTGACCCAGAGGACTCTGGAGCGAATGCCTCAGCAAACCTACGCTGCATGGCCTCCCTGATCCTGCAAAGTCTGCGGAAGGATCCTCGTATTCTTCGGATCAAGGAGAGGGACCATTACTGGCTGGCCACTCTCCTTGATCCACGGTACAAGGGTAAGGTTGCGGACCTTATGTTACCGTCGCAGAGGGAGCAGAGGATGAGACAACTCCGGGAGGCCTTGCAGAAAGGTCTGTGCAACGCGTTCCCAGAGACTGGGAGGTTACAAACTCCTGGTCCTGGACAACGAGTTGCTGAGGCTTCGGCCAGTCAAAGAAGGAGCGGTGGGGAAGGTGGCCGTCTGACCGATGCGTTCAGACAATTCTTTAGTCCGCAGCCCCAAAGTATGATCGGTTCCAGCAACCATCGCCAGCGTCTGATAAACATGGTGCAGGAATATCTAGGGGCAAGGTCAGACTTGGACACCTTCCCCACCGAAAATCCTCTGGCTTACTGGGTCTTGAGGATGGATCACTGGCCAGAGCTTGCACAGTATGCAATTGAGCTACTGGCCTGCCCTGCATCCAGCGTTCTTTCGGAACGCACATTCAGTGCTGCTGGAGGATTTGTCACGGATCACAGGGTGCGCCTGTCCACCGACTCGGTTGATCGACTGACTTTCATCAAGATGAACCAGTCTTGGATCACCACCAGCTACCACACACCTGATGCTGATATAACAGACTAATTGATTTTAACATGTCACATCCCTTCAAGACTGATGCTGATGCTGAGTGCCTGTGCTGTTATGTTGACTGGCTATCCTCCTCCTCTGAGTCCTCAATGATACGATTGATGATGATAGCTTGGAAGATCATTTTTGTTTATGGGTGCCGCCACCAGTGGCTAAGGCCCAATTTTTCAGCCCCTGTTTTACAGGGGCGTGTAATTACAATTTTTTTAGCAATAATTTGCCATAGGGCTCATTGCTGTGCTCCAAGTACAGTATCTGTGAGGGGTTGGAGTGTTGTGGCACCAGTGCCTAAGGCCCAATTTTTCAGCCCCTGTTTAACAGGGGCGTGTCATTACAATTTTTGAAGCAATACTTTGCAACAGGGCTCATTGCTGTGCTCCAAGTACAGTATCTGTGAGGGGTTGTAGTGTTGTGCCACCAGTGCCTAAGGCCCAATTTTTCAGCCCCTGTTCAACAGGGGCATGCAATTACAATTCTTGATCTAATAATTCACAGCAGGGCCCATTGCTGCACCCACCAAGAGTAACTCTGAGGGCTTACAGTGTTGTGGCAACGCCACCACCACCACCACCACGAAAGGCCCAATTTTTCAGCCCCTGTTCAAAAGGGGCATGTAATTACAATTCTTGATCTAATAATTCACAGCAGGGCCCATTGCTGCACCCACCAAGAGTAACTCTGAGGGCTTACAGTGTTGTGGCAACACCACCACCACCACCACCACCACGAAAGGCCCAATTTTTCAGCCCCTGTTCAACAGGGGCATGCAATTACAATTCTTGATCTAATAATTCACAGCAGGGCCCATTGCTGCACCCACCAAGAGTAACTCTGAGGGCTTACAGTGTTGTGGCAACGCCACCACCACCACCACCACGAAAGGCCCAATTTTTCAGCCCCTGTTCAAAAGGGGCATGTAATTACAATTCTTGATCTAATAATTCACAGCAGGGCCCATTGCTGCACCCACCAAGAGTAACTCTGAGGGCTTACAGTGTTGTGGCAACACCACCACCACCACCACCACCACCACAAAAGGCCCAATTTTTCAGCCCCTGTTCAACAGGGGCATGCAATTACAATTCTTGATCTAATAATTCACAGCAGGGCCCATTGCTGCACCCACCAAGAGTAACTCTGAGGGCTTACAGTGTTGTGGCAACACCACCACCACCACCACCACCACGAAAGGCCCAATTTTTCAGCCCCTGTTCAACAGGGGCATGCAATTACAATTCTTGATCTAATAATTCACAGCAGGGCCCATTGCTGCACCCACCAAGAGTAACTCTGAGGGCTTACAGTGTTGTGGCAACGCCACCACCACCACCACCACGAAAGGCCCAATTTTTCAGCCCCTGTTCAAAAGGGGCATGTAATTACAATTCTTGATCTAATAATTCACAGCAGGGCCCATTGCTGCACCCACCAAGAGTAACTCTGAGGGCTTACAGTGTTGTGGCAACACCACCACCACCACCACCACCACGAAAGGCCCAATTTTTCAGCCCCTGTTCAACAGGGGCATGCAATTACAATTCTTGATCTAATAATTCACAGCAGGGCCCATTGCTGCACCCACCAAGAGTAACTCTGAGGGCTTACAGTGTTGTGGCAACGCCACCACCACCACCACCACCACAAAAGGCCCAATTTTTCAGCCCCTGTTCAAAAGGGGCATGTAATTACAATTCTTGATCTAATAATTCACAGCAGGGCCCATTGCTGCACCCACCAAGAGTAACTCTGAGGGCTTACAGTGTTGTGGCAACGCCACCACCACCACCACCACGAAAGGCCCAATTTTTCAGCCCCTGTTCAAAAGGGGCATGTAATTACAATTCTTGATCTAATAATTCACAGCAGGGCCCATTGCTGCACCCACCAAGAGTAACTCTGAGGGCTTACAGTGTTGTGGCAACGCCACCACCACCACCACCACGAAAGGCCCAATTTTTCAGCCCCTGTTCAAAAGGGGCATGTAATTACAATTCTTGATCTAATAATTCACAGCAGGGCCCATTGCTGCACCCACCAAGAGTAACTGTCAGGGCTTACAGTGTTGTGGCACCAGCACCACCATCAAAGGCCCAATTTTTACTACCACTGTTCAACAATTATATGTAATTAAAATTCCTGATATAATAGTTGACAGCAGGGCGTTCCAGCACCAACCAAGAGTAACTGTGAGTGCTTACAGTGTTGTGCCAACACCAACAACTAAGGGGCCTATTTCTGCAGAGTATATACGGCAGGTCCCTACTTTCAAACATCCAACTTACAAACGACTCCTACTTGCAAACGCAAGAAGACAACAGGAAGTGAGAGGAAATCTACCACTAGGAAGGAAAATTCTCTCCTGTAAGAATAAATATGGGAGAAAGGTGTCTCCTCTGTACTGATGCTTTATCAGCAATCCTTGTTTCAAGAAAAACACCACATTTCAAAAACAGTTGTCATTGGGACGGAAAGTGAGGTGAAATGTTCTGAATAGGGGCACAGACAGCAAAACAAATGTTACAGGGGTGATAACCCTTACCTATGTTTTCCAAAAAGTTTAAAAATAGATTTTTGGGCTGGAGCTACACTTCAACAATGTACCTGTTCAAAATTACAAACAGATTCTACATAAGAACAAACCTACAGTCCCTGTCTTGTATGCACCGCCTGTATACGGCTGTTCAGAGTATATAGGGCCTTTTTTATTTTATGTGCGGGGTTCCCCTTAATATCCATACAAGACCCAAAGGGGCTGGTAATGGGCTGGGGTAGGGGGGGGGGTCATGGGGTAGCTATGCCATTTTTCTTAAAGATTTTCATCCATATTACCGGGACCAGACATTACATTAAAGCCGCAAGCAGTTTTAAATGGCTTTTTTTTCCTTTAGAAGTGTCATTTTGTGCAGGGACAGTTCTAAACACGGGAAACACGTGGCACTTCACAGGCATACTTTAGACACCCCCCAGGTACGATATTTAAAGGAATATTTGACTTTTTTTTTTTCACTTTATGCATCATTAAAATGACTGCTCCCGAAAAACTACCGTTTTTAAAACTTCTTTTTGCATTGATACATGTCCCCTGGTGCACAACCCGGGTTCCCAAACCCTTTTTAGGACAATAACATGCATAATAGTTGTTATAATTAGCACTTTAGAATTCGAACGTTCGCATCCATTGTATTTAATAGGGTTCTAATGTTCGTACGAACTTTCGGTCCGTTCGCGGGTTCTGGTGCGAACCGAACCCGGGGGTGTTCGGCTCATCACTAGTCATGAAATGCTGTATTAGTTTTATGCCAGATGTAACGGGAAGCACACCTTCCAAAAAGTTAATTTTTTGTCTCATCAGTCCACAGGGACCAAACTTTTGATTTTTTTGATAGATAAAAAGAAGTCAAGATTGATATCTATCGACAGGGAGATAAGAGGGCTTAACGAAAAATGTACTCCACATAAAACCTCTTTAGAGTACATCTCTCTTTCAACCACTCTAAAAAGCCACCAAAAAAGGAGGAAAAGGAACAGAGACTCAAGAAGCAAAAGAAATATAATAGAGACATTATAGATTACAGGTCTAATCTTGTTTTTGGGTGGCAAAAAAAGATTCAAGCATCTCTGGCCTCGGCCAGTGAGAATCCAGAGATGGAGGTGATTCAATCTGATGGCCGGAATTTGGATCGAACATTAACCTTCGAACCTGTGGCTCAGAACACCTCAGTACGGCCACCCCCTAATCCCAAACCCCTTGGGACAGGCCCCTCTAATAAAACTCTAGACTCCAGACCCAAAACACGAGTTCCCAATACTCAGGTGGCTTATCCTTCCCAACCCAGGGGGAGGGGCCCTAGGAGTAGAGGGAAAGGTCCTCAAAGGGGTCAGTCTAGAGACTCTTTTCCATCTAACTATGGGCGTCCCAGGGACTCTTATCATTATGAGAGTCCAAGGAGACCAGGGGCGAATTGGCGTGATTACCACGAAGCCCCAAGGCGTGGTGGACATGATGGTCAATTCCGGACCCCTTCTCGCCCCTACAATAGGCCTCTTCCCTTCTATGATGATTATACGAGGGAGGAGTACTATGATTCCTATAATGACCGGGACAGAGACATTGATCTGTTGTCCAGGTCCCCATACAACTATAACCAATACCCCTCCGGCCCATCCCATCCTTCAGGTTTTCACAGGGCGGTTCCAGACTACCTTGGAAGCCCAGAAGGAAAAGAGGTGTCAGAGGAGGTTGGAGGGTCCAGAGCAAAAAGGTCCAGAACAAGATAGGCTCGGGTGTCTTTAATTTGAGCTCAACAAACCTAACGGACAAAGAGAACCTGGTCTTAGACAAGGGACTTAAATATGTTCCTCCACGGAACATGAATAGGTTCTCTACCTTTATTGATGTCCATAAGTTTGTTCGTAAGCTCAATATACAGAGACACTTCTTGAATCAATCCAATGTCTCCATTGCTGTTCCCAACCCCATGGACACAAATGTACACACTGGGTTGTCGAATCCTTCCCTATTCAATCCTCCTGGTTTTGTAGCACTTGCGATTAACGTTTTTCGCAACTTAGTGCTCCAGGACTTGGAGAAGTTACCACCTAAGAGGACGCACACAAATCCTAAAATTAAATTAGGATTGAAACAATTATGTGAACAAAAGGATTTAATTGTCCGTCCAGCAGACAAAGGGGGTGCCATTGTCGTGTTTGATAAGAGTATGTATATCAGGGAAATTAATACGATTCTTGGTGATACAGATACCTATAAGGTCATTCCATCAGACCCATATAAGAAAGCTCTTGTGGAACTAGTGGATGAGGGTTTTGCGTTGTCCATTTTGGACAAGAAGGAAAAAAGTTTTCTGGTTCCGGTAGCACCGAGGATTCCCGCTATCTACTACCTGCCTAAGGTTCATAAGGACCCAGTGAATCCCCCTGGTCGTCCTATAGTTAGCGGGATAGACTCGATTACTGCTAGAATAGGAAAATATATTGATTTTCATCTTCAGCCTTTGGTCAGGGTCATGCCTTCCTTTTTGAAGGACACAGGTCATACCATCAGGTTGCTACGAACAGTGGACTTCCGGAATGGCATGATTCTGGCCACTGCGGATGTGGCTGCCCTCTACACATGTATACCCCATGATTTGGGATTCGAGGCTGTTGAATATTACCTGTCTCAGAGTGTTGGCATACCCAATGTGCAGCGTAATTTCATCATGCAACTTCTGAGATTCGCTACTACCCACAATTACTTTTGGTTTCAGAACAGTTTCTACTTACAAACCAAGGGTGTTGCGATGGGGGCAAAATTTGCCCCCAGCCTGGCCAATTTATTCATGGCCAAATGGGAGGAGGATGTCATCTATGCCCATAAGAGACCAGAATTGGTTCTCTGGGCTTGTTATATAGATGACATCCTCCTCCTATGGAATGGCAGCCAAGCATCTCTAGATGATTTTATGGTCTCGCCTAACGCCAACGAACGTGGTATTAGGCTGAGCCATGAAGCTTGTTCTACATCAGTCCATTTTTTGGATTTGGAAATCAAAGTGGTTGACAACCGGTTGGAATTCTCCACGTTTTTCAAGCCTACCGATCGTAACGGTTACATCCCTCGAGACAGCTGCCATCATTCACAATGGCTTAAGTCAGTGCCAAAGAGCCAGTTCCTCCAGTTGCGGAGGAACTGCTCTAAAGTCAGTGATTTTGTTTCACAAGCAGCTGTCCTGAGGGGCCGTTTTATCGATAAGGGCTATTTACCCGGAGATCTCGATGAGGAGATCGATCGGATCCACCGGATCGATCGGGACTCCCTACTTGTGGTTGGTCCCCCCAAAGCTACTAATGAGAAGTTTAAGTGGTCTTTCTTTACTACTTACTCTGTGCAGTCTCGCCAGGTAAAAGAAATACTGAAGAAACACTGGAATGTCCTTAGAAGCGATGGACTTTTAGGTGTGGTGCTACCTGAACGGGCAGGGGTGATCTTTAGAGGTGCCCGGTCTGTCCAGGGTGACATCACACCAAATGTTATAGACCCTCCTAAACGTATCTCTTTTTTTCAAAATTGCAAGGGCTATTTTCCATGTCGCAAGTGCAATGTTTGCGCACATAACATTAGTGGGAGACGCAAGAGTGAGACCTTCCAGTCTACGGCTACACTTAAGACTTACCATATGAAGTGTTTCACTACTTGCGCAACGCAATACATTGTTTACTTGCTGACATGCCCGTGCAAAAAACAATATGTGGGACGTATGATCCGAACCTTCACTATAAGGGTGAATGAGCATATTGCCAACATAAAAAATGGGAAAACCAATCATAGTGTCCCGCGACACTATCTTGAACACCATGATCGAGACCCCACAGGCACTCAGTTTTTAGCCATAGATCAGTACGTTTCACATTGGAGGGGAGAATCTAGGATTCGGGGAGTATCCCGACTTGAAACGTACTGGATCTATGAGCTTCGCACCTATGCCCCCCACGGAATGAATGTTCGTGGGTCCATCTCTGGCTCGGCCTATCATGGTTTGCTTCCTGGGAGGTGCGAACCGTATAGCGAACGTGGTAGGTTGACCTGGAGGTGGAGAATACCCACCTTGGATCTTCTGGTGAGCTGTTTACCCAATCATATGTTGTAATCAATTATCTGTCTGATTGGTTGAGAACCTTGTTAGATTGTATTTGTTCACTATATATATTTCTGCAGTGGAAGAGGTTGGTTGATGCCCCTGTTGAAGAACATTTGTTCGAAACGCGTAGGGCTTGGTACACTACCTCATTCACTGCCCCTTTTTAAACGTTTTTATTGTTTGTGATCACTTTTATGTTGGTTGAATAAACCCTCATTGACCTGCACCATTGGAGCATTCCTTCCCTTCTTTTCTCCTCACACGGGTGGTTGGTCAAGTAATAGCTTCCTTTGGCCACTGGTTACTAATATTCACCGTGGTAAAGAGTCTCCTTGCTGAGTGGCGGTTCCAGTTCCATCGGAGGACCACCTGGATCGGTGTGAAACCCAGAGTCTGCTGTCAAGTCGGGGAGCCTACCGGACAGTCTACATTGGGGACCCATCTGATCCAGTTTCCAGACTAACTGATGAGGAGTGCCACTGGGATTTTGTATGCCTATTTGACCTGCCTAAACCACAGGTCTAACGTTCCGGTAAGAGTATTCTACCTCTCTTTTTCTACAAGAGTTATGTGATGACCCTTCAGTGCTACATGTTCTTTCTTCACAACACAGAAATCTTCTATGGACACTGTATGGACTCATTATATTGATATTATTTATCACTTTGGTTTGATTGGAGGCCCAAATTATTGGGCTTCATTTCTTCACTTAGTGCTACATCTTCATTCCATGCTTATTAATTTTAGTCACATTTTATGTAGCAGCTTTATTTTTATTTATTATTTTAGATTAGCGCAGTATTTTCTCTCTTTATACACAGAATATTTGCCTAAAAGTCTTGTGGATAATCAAGATGTTTTTTGGTAAATGTGAGATGAGCCTTTGTGTTCTTTTTGGTCAACAGTGGCTTTGGCCTTGGAACTCTCCCATGGACACCATTTTTGCCCAATCTCTTTCTTATTGGTGAATCATGAACACTGATCTTACCTGAGGCAAGTGAGGCCTGCAGTTCTTTAGAAGTTGTTCTGGGTTCTGTTATGACCTCCTGGATGAGTCCTCATTGTGCTCTTGGGGTAATTTTTGTAGGCCGGCCACTCCTGGGAAGGTTCACCACTGTTCCAAGTTATCTCCATTTGTGGATAATGTCTCTCCCTGTGATTCACTGGAGTTCCAAAGCTTCAGAAACAGCCTTGAAACCCTTCCTAGACCGATACATGTACATTACTTTGTTTATAATCTGTTCTTGAATTTTCTTTAGATTGTGGCATGATGTGTGACTTTTTGTGATCTGTTAGCGTGCTTCACTTTGTCAGACAACTTATATATATGTGATTTCTTGATTCAACGGGTCTGGCAGTAATCAGACCTGGGTGTGGCAAGTGAAATTTAACTCAGCTTTCCAAAAAACTGTGGTTAATCACAGTTCATTCATGATTCTGCATGGGAGGGGGCAATTACTTTTTCACCAGGCAAGTTTGAACAGCTTTTTTCTCTAATTAATATAAATAATAATTTAAAAACTGCATCTTGGATTAACTTGGGTTATCTTTGTGTAATATTAAAAGTTGATCATTTAAGTGTGAGAAATATGCAAAAAAAAAATATATATATATCAGGAAGAAGGCAAATACTTTTTCACACAATCCTATACCCACAGTTGATCCAGAGGAAGGCAAAAAACCCCAGCAAAGCATGATCCAATTTGCTCCAGTGAGGAAAAAAAAATCCTTCCTGATCCCCCGGGAGGCAATCTGATATTCCCTGGATCAACTTTACCTATAAATGTTAGTAAAGGAATGCACTTTGGAAAAGAATGTTCCCCAGAGCTTAGTAAATGTGAGTCCTACGCAAGTTTCAATTAATTTGGCAGGATTGGCTGGATGTACCGGGTCTAGCCCCCTCTAATTTAGTGTTGGATAGGCTACTACAGATGTGAGAACTGATATTAGTGTTCCAATTGTTATTTTGCTTTTCGGTAAACTCATCTAAAGGAAAAGTGTTAAGGGCAGGATATTAGTTAGGGAATGTTTGGTATCCTGGGAGATGTTGATTAATGGATATCAATCACTTTATTTACCTGCTTAGAGGATGTTTTGTTTACAGGTATGGTTATATGACATGTTACATTAGACCTCCTGACTAATGTTCCTTTGTGACATGGATAACTACCGTGTTTCCCCGAAAATAAGCCTGGGCCTTATATTAATTTTGTCAACAAAAGACCCAGTAGGGCTTATTTTCGGGGTAGGTCTTAACATATTCTCTCTCTCCCTGCCTGTCAGGAATCCCTAGTTTAAACAAACTTACAATGCCCAAATCCTTTCTTTTGCAGTAGCACACAATACAGAATGTGTGTGCCCCTGCAATCCAACAGTGCCAACACCTCAGCTCACCTCCACCTCTCCCAGCCACCAGCGAGGGACCCCGGCCCCCCTCCCTCTGCAATGCTCGAAGCAGGGAAGAGAGCACACCAGCATGTGAAGAAAAATAATCTGTGAATACCTTGTGGAGACAGGAGTATCCATGCTGCATACCGAACACAGTATGACATGTTGATTGCAGAGGCTCTGCACCGTACCTTCCGTTCCCCGGCCGGAAGCTCTGCAGAGGGAGGGGGACCAAGATCCCCGCAGACAGGCGGGAGAAGAGGAGACCAGTGGGGAGATCAGCTGAGCGTCGCTCTGAATCAAAGGCACCTGACACCGCTAGACACACACACACACATAGCACACTGCACACCGCCGTAACAGGATCTGACACGGCTAGAGAGACACACAGCACACTGTGCACACCGCCCAAACAGGAATATACCACGTTTCCTCGAAAAGCACACGATCACCTCGAACTAGGGCTTATTTTCAGGGTAGGGCTTATATTGCAGCCCTCCTGAAAAATAGCGCTAGGTCTTATTTTCGGGGGTAGGTCTTATTTTCGGGGAAACACTGTATGTAAGATCGTATATCCTACATAATGTATGTACAATGTGTAGTCTCTTTCTTTTCCCTGTCCTGACCTTTAATAACAAAAAGAGTTTGTATTTTTTTTTAAAACAGCATTTTTTCTTGTACATAATTGGATGATGGATATCAGCAGTGCTTTACCTCACTAAGCTCTGGGGAAAGTTCCCTTGCAAAGTGCAACTTCCCTTGCAATGTGAATAGTCTATTTGCATTTAGTGAATCAACCCCAATGCATCCAAAATACTTGACTTATCACCTTCCTGGCCTATAGCAGATCGACAAACGGGCCAGCCTTTCATCCTTCTGACTGGACAAGAAGGCGCCACGCAGCGGTGCGATCGGTCACTGGCTGTGTCCACCGGTCAATGGTTATTGCGATCACATGGTACAGACAGGGCCAATCACAGCCCATAGCTCTGGCCAATCACAGTAAATAACAACTAAACATTTTAGGGTCTCAAAAAATGAAATAGGCTGTCAGTACATCAGGATGAATAAATTTTCAGATATATACCCTAGTTTGTGGGCTCCATAACTTTCATACAGACTAAGAAAGTAAATGGATTATCCCGCGCTACCTTGTAGATAGTATATGTGTGGTAAATCTTGTGATGGGTGGCTGCACACAACCTAATTGTGTTCCCACAATGTGAATCAATACATAAAAGTGTATGTTGTTGTGCCTATACCCTTAAAAATGTGTGTTAGTCATGGAAACATACATAATCATAATGATTATGTATGTTTCCATGACTAACGCACATTTTTAAGGGTATAGGTGCAACAACATACACTTTTACTTCCTACACCTAAATAATAAACACTGATTTGGATTATTTTCCCCAAAGAAATGTAGCATCATACATTTTGGCCTAAATTCATGAAGAAAGATTATTTATTTGCAAAATTTTATAACAGAAACTAAGAAAAAGCATTTTTTTTTTCAAAGTTTTCAGTCTTTTTTCGTTTATTAACAAACAATAAAAAACCAAAGTGTGATTAAATACCACTAAGGCTGCTTTCACACTGAGCAGCGCCGGGTGTCAGCGGTATAGTGCCGCTATTTTTAGCGGCGCTTTGCCGTCTTTTTTGCGGCGCTTTTCGGTTGCTAGCGAAGCGCTTTTAACCCCCTGCAGCGGCGCTTTGCTGGCAGTTCGACGGCGCTGCCCATTGATTTCAATGGGCAGGGGCGCTTTAGGAGTGGTGTATACACCACTCCTACAGCGCTGCAAAGATGCGGCTTGCAGGACTTTTTTTACCGCCCTGCCAGCGCAGCACTCCAGTGTGAAAGCCCTCGGGCTTTTACATTGGAGTGAGAGGAGAGTCGCTTTACAGGCGCTAAAGCACCTGTAAAGCACCTCAGTGTGAAAGCATCCTAAAAGAAAGCTCTAGTTGTGTGAACAAAAGTGTAACGGCACCCCAAATACGAAGGGGCTTAACTCCGTATAAGATGTTCCCTCTCCTAGACACACATCCACTCGCTACCAATATCCACAGCTAAACGACCCTTTCCCATAGGAACCAATCCCTCTGGAAGAAAACGAGACGCACTCTGTCTTCTTCTGTAATAGGAATCACTTTATTATTGAGAAACATTGTAACTTTATACACAATTCAATACACATGATTTAACATGAACAAGGGCCCAGCTCCACCCACACATCCCAAGACTCAACACCTCATCCTGACATCTGCTAGGCTTCAAAAGATCCCACACAATACACATCTTCTCACAAAAGGTTGGCAGCCAGTCTGTCTGGCACTTTACAATACACACAAGGACAGACTTAATGAACAATAGAATGTAAAACACCTTAATTCCACACAGCAATGATTACATAACCCCCACACACAGTATACATCCAATCTATATACAATGTATATACAGCCTTGAATATGGCTATCACAGACCATATCGGGGGTTTCTTTTATTCACCCTGTGTCCAAAGTGACCCCACTGTCACAAAAAGGATAAAAATGTAATTTGGGTACAGTGCTGCATTGTCATTCAAAATGTGACAGCGCTGAAAGCTAAAAATTGTACTGGGCAGGAAGGGGGTAAAAGTGCCCGGTATTAAATTGGTTAACCACTTGCCGACCAGCCACCGTCATTATACTGTGGCAGGTCAGCTCATTCCTGCGAATCACTGTAACAGTTAGAAACACCTCCCTAGGGAACACATTTAACCCTTGGATCACCACTAGTGTTAACCCTTCCCTGCCAGGGTCATTTAGACAGTAATCAGTGCATTTTTGTAGCACTGATCGCTGTATAATTGTCAATGGTCCCAAAGTGTCAAAAGTGTCCTATCTGTCCGCCGCAATGAGGCAGTCCCGCTAAAAATCACTGATCACTGCCATTACTAGTAAAAAAAAATAATGCTAAAAATGCCATAAATATATCTCTTATTTTGTAGACGCTATAACTTTTGCGCAAACCAATCAATATATGCTTATTGTGATTTTTTTACCAAAAATATGTCGAAGAATACATATTGGCCTAAACTGATTTTTTTGGGCTATTTATTATAGCAAAAAGTTAAAAATAATGTTTTTTTTTCAAAATTGTCTGACTTTTTTTGTTTATAAACGCAGAGGTGATCAAATACCAGCAAAAAAAAAGCCCTATTTGTGGGAAAAAAGGGACGTCAATTTTGTTTGGTACATCTTTGCATAACCGCGCAATTGTCAGTTAAAGCGACGCAGTGCCGTATCGCAAAAAGTGGCCTGGTCATTAAGGGGGAAATCTTCCGGTCCTTAAGTGGTTAAAGTGTATCTAAGCCCCAACAATGTAACATAGCACTGACTGCATGCCATTATATGTAGTGGCTACATTTGTTCTCTTTTTAGAATTTCCACTTGTAGTTTCAGTCCCCCACTGAAACCGAAATGAAAATTTGACACATTTGTTCAAGCAAAAGGGTACAAATCTCCCCGTGAACTAAAGTTTTTGATTTTATTTCTAGTTCTATATTGTTCTAGTTCAGAAACTGCTGGGGATTACAACATTCAGTATCGAAGCAGAGAGCTTACTTTTAAAAGTTCAGAGATAATATTTCCAGGCTGGATAAGAAACTTTATTTGTTGTTCGGGGGCGTGACATTTTTCACACGTATCTTTATGGACCATGTAATAGATTTTTTCCGGCCTAAAACCAGAATGTATATTCTATTCTGCCTCTGACCCAAATTCAAAGTGATGTGAATGCATGCATGCAAAAAGGATCACACTGGGACACACTGGTCAGTATGAGCTCTCTCTCATCAACAGGGGTTTATTCCGGTCACAGCCCCTTATATAAACAAAGTGACATAAGCAAACATCATCACATATGTGTGTATATAATTGGTTCATCTGTATATGGTCCTTTTCCTGTTGACATCTGTTCTGGCCACAAAGCTGCATTCCAGAGCTCAGCAGCCATCTTTAGTAGACGATGGGAAGGGCAGAAAGAAGGGGTAAGGAGTAAGGAGTGGATAAAACATCTGTTTGTCATTTTTGAGTAAGGATATATACTGATGGCTGGTTATAAGATTACTAAGATATATATATATATATACATATATATATATCGCAACAAGAAAGAAAAGAAACAATAAAAATAATAAAGAAGAAAAGAAAATAATAATAATTGAGTGGTTAGAAGAGACATAACATAGTCAATTTACTAGTTCCATCACAATCACATGGGCAAACAAACCCACCAGCTCTCCCATGAGGAGCATCAAGATATTGAACACACAAAATAATTGTTATGTAAAAAAGGACTGATAGCAAAAATATTTAGAAGCAGGTAGATATGTGGGGGTTGCTTTACCAAAGGCAAATAGGCTGTTCACTTGACAACTAAATTTTTCCCTAGAGCTTGGTGAATAAGGGGAAATTTCACTTTGGAAAGAATACCCAATCAGGTGCAATTAGGAAAATAAAACAGCAATGGGCTCCATTCACAAAGTAGTATTTTCCTCTTTGCGGTAAAATAGCTCAAAGCGTTTTTCAAAAATGTTTCAGAAATTCACAAAAAAAGCTACTAAAATGCTGCATACGTTATTTCATTAAAATATGCTGTATTTATCTCATGAAACCATGAGGTATTTTATCTCGTGCAAGGACTAGAACCCCTTCAGTTTTTATTGCTAATAAAGAGGTAAAATGGTTTAAAACATAGAAATATGCTAACTCACTAAGTCAGTGCGGTCCTTGCAGCATACGTATTAATACAAAGGAAAAAAGGTGACTAGAATACCAGTCAAAGGGAAGCTAGTTGAATTAAAGGGGTTGTAAAGGTTCATTTTTTATTTTCTAAATAGGTTCCCTTTAAGCTAGTGCATTGTTGGTTCACTTACCTTTTCCTTAGATTTCCCTTCTAAATGTTTTTTTTCTTTGTCTGAATTTCTCACTTCCTGTTTCTCCTCAGTAAACTTCACACCATCATCCGAGTGGTGTGGAGTCATCCAGAACAGCTTACTGAACAGCTTACTGAGGAGGAACAGGAAGTGAGAAATTCAGACAAAGAAAACAAAGAAAAAAAATATTTAGAAGGGAAATCTAAGGAAAAGGTAAGTGAACCAACAACGCACTAGCTTAAAGGAACCTACAGTATTTAGAAAATAAAAAACAAACCTTTACAACCCCTTTAAGTAAATACAAAATATCTTTAAAAATGTCAAATATTGCATGAAAATAGTATCAGAAATTACACACATATATTCAGTAAATACCCCTCTTCCTCCAATAAAAAAGACAACATTGTCTTCCTCAAATAAAAAAGACAATGTTATCTTTTTTATTGGTGGAAGAGGGGTATTTATATATGTGTCTAATTTTTGATACTATTTTCCCCTGATAACCTCTTGAGGAACCCTAGGCTTCCATGGAACCCTGCTTGGGAAACCCTGCTTTAACCACTTCAGCCCCCTTCATGACCAGGCCATTTTTTGCAATACGCCACTGCGTTACTTTAACTGACAATTGCGCAGTCGTGCAACACTATACTCAAATAAAATTGATGTCCTTTTTTTCCCCCACAAATAGAGCTTTCTTTTGGTGGCATTTGATCACCAATGCGCTTTTTATTTTCTGCACGATAAACAAAAAAAGACAGACCGTTTTGAAAAAAAAATATATATATATTTTTTACTTTATGCTATAAACATATCCAATACATTTTTTTTAAAAATCAAATTTTTTCTTTATTTAGGCCAATATGTATTCTGCTACATATTTTAGGTAAAAAAAAAATCCCAAAAAGCGTATATTGTTTGGTTTGCGCAAAATTTATAGTGTCTACAAACTATGAGATATATTTATCTTTTTTATTTATTTATTTTTTTACTAGTAATGGTGGCGATCAGTGATTTTTAGCGGGACTGTGACATTGCAGTTGACAAATTGAACACTTAACTGACACTTTTTGGAGACCAATAACACCAATACAGTGATCAGAGCAAAAAAAAAAAATGCACTGTCACTGTACTAATGACACTGGCAGGGAGGGGGGTTAACATCAGGGGCGATCAAAGGGTTAAGTGTGTCCATAGGGGGCACTTTCTAACTGTGGGGGGGGGGTGTGCTTTGACTGAGGGAAGATAGAGATCCGTGTTCCTGCTTAGCAGAAACACAAGATCTCCACTTTCCCCCTTTGGCAGAATGGCGGTCTGCCTTGTTTACTCTCCTCAAAACGATCGGTGGGTCTTGGCAGACATCGCGTCTGCCGGACCCGCTGATTGTTTCCCACTGTGTCCAATCACAATGGGAGCGGGTCGCTGGCGGCGCCCGCCCCAGACCCTGTGCACTAAATCACATACAGGCAGGGCCGATCGGCCCTATACGCTGACTATGCAAGCTGCGTAGGGCCCCCAATCTACTCGAGGCCCCGCCCCCCTCGTCTTGTCACATTCACTTGCTGGAGAGAGAATTAGGCTATCTGCTCCCTCCAGCCTGCAGGGGGTGATAGACAGCCGGCAGAATTTCCTTCCGCTCTCCACTTATCCCTTTTCACATGATGACTGGAGAGAGGAACGAGATGCTGCCTTCAGAACTGTGAGTGCATGTGGGAGGGGGAGGAGAGGGGGGACTCTGCTGATGTAATGGGGACTCTGCTGATGTAATGGGGACCCTGCTGATGTAAGGGGGTGCTGTTGGTGACACTCAAAATTAAAGTGGGCCGGTCTGGATGAAGTCCAGGGCCAAATTTTTGTCCCAGTCCAGCCCTGCCCTCGTGTCATAGCACGTCAATTAATGTCACGGGCGCGGTGACGTCACTCGTGTGCGCGCTTCTCTCCGGTCAAATGGTTCACATAGCTCACGGCATCACGTGTCAGGTAGAAGGCCCCTTAGCAGAATTTTTCTTAGGGCCCCGGGTAGGTCAGGATCGGCACTGCATACAGGTACGTTATTTCGTGCACGAGGGTCGCCCTGCCGCAGTTTATCTGATTGGGGCGGTCCAGAAGCGCTTAAGTAAATACAAAATAACTTTAAAATGGTTAATTATAGCATGAAAATAGTATCAAAAATGACATAAAATACCCTTCTTCCACCAATAAAAAATACCATATTGTCTTATTTATTGGTGGAAGAAGGGTATTTATATATTTATATATGTCTAATTCTTTATACAATTTTCCCGTAGCAACCTCTGGAGGAACCCTAGGCTTCCATGGAAAGCTGGTTGGGAAACCCTGCATTAAAGGAAAGAAAAATGTCTGTGATATTTGGCGAAGTCATTGCTATATCTTTGGACAGGTCTGTTTTTTCTTGTTCGTGAATAACCATTGTCACTCTCTGATGTTCTTGGAAGTGTCACTGTGGTGTCCATCTGTCAAACCTTCAAATTGATGACACCCCTTTCCTAACAGCTCCACACCTTTGTAAGAATACTTGTCTATTCAGAATCCCATTCTGTCTTGTGAATAGTGATGAGCCGAACACCCCCGGGTTCGGTTCGCACCAGAACCCGCGAACGGACCGAAAGTTCGAACGAACATTAGAACCCTATTAAATACAATGGATGCGAACGTTCGAATTCTAAAGTGCTAATTATAACAACTATTATGCATGTTATTGTCATAAATAGGGTTTGGGAACCCGGGTTGTGCACCAGGGGACATGTATCAATGCAAAAAGAAGTTTTAAAAACGGTCGTTTTTCGGGAGCAGTCATTTTAATGATGCATAAAGTGAAAAAAAAAAAGTCAAATATTCCTTTAAATATCGTACCTGGGGGGTGTCTAAAGTATGCCTGTGAAGTGCCACGTGTTTCCCGTGTTTAGAACTGTCCCTGCACAAAATGACACTTCTAAAGGAAAAAAAAGCCATTTAAAACTGCTTGCGGCTTTAATGTAATGTCTGGTCCCGGTAATATGGATGAAATTCTTTAAGAAAAATGGCATAGCTACCCCATGACCCCCCCCCTACCCCAGCCCATTACCAGCCCCTTTGGGTCTTGTATGGATATTAAGGGGAACCCCGCACATAAAATAAAAAAGGCCCTATATACTCTGAACAGCCGTATACAGGCGGTGCATACAAGACAGGGACTGTAGGTTTGTTCTTATGTAGAATCTGTTTGTAATTTTGAACAGGTACATTGTTGAAGTGTAGCTCCAGCCCAAAAATCTATTTTTAAACTTTTTGGGAAACATAGGTAAGGGTTATCACCCCTGTAACATTTGTTTTGCTGTCTGTGCCCCTGTTCAGAACATTTCACCTCACTTTCCGTCCCAATGACAACTGTTTTTGAAATGTGGTGTTTTTCTTGAAACAAGGATTGCTGATAAAGCATCAGTACAGATGAGACCCCTTTCTCCCATATTTATTCTTACAGGAGAGAATTTTCCTTTCTAGGGGTAGATTTCCTCTCACTTCCTGTTGTCTTCTTTCGTTTGCAAGTAGGAGTCGTTTGTAAGTTGGATGTTTGAAAGTAGGGACCTGCCGTATATACTCTGCAGAAATAGGCCCCTTAGTTGTTGGTGTTGGCACAACACTGTAAGCACTCAGTTACTCTTGGTTGGTGCTGGAACGCCCTGCTGTCAACTATTATATCAGGAATTTTAATTACATATAATTGTTGAACAGTGGTAGTAAAAATTGGGGCTTTGATGGTGGTGCTGGTGCCACAACACTGTAAGCCCTGACAGTTACTCTTGGTGGGTGCAGCAATGGGCCCTGCTGTGAATTATTAGATCAAGAATTGTAATTACATGCCCCTTTTGAACAGGGGCTGAAAAATTGGGCCTTTCGTGGTGGTGGTGGTGGTGGCGTTGCCACAAGACTGTAAGCCCTCAGAGTTACTCTTGGTGGGTGCAGCAATGGACCCTGCTGTGAATTATTAGATCAAGAATTGTAATTGCATGCCCCTGTTGAACAGGGGCTGAAAAATTGGGCCTTAGGCACTGGTGGCACAACACTACAACCCCTCACAGATACTGTACTTGGAGCACAGCAATGAGCCCTGTTGCAAAGTATTGCTTCAAAAATTGTAATGACACGCCCCTGTTAAACAGGGGCTGAAAAATTGGGCCTTAGGCACTGGTGCCACAACACTCCAACCCCTCACAGATACTGTACTTGGAGCACAGCAATGAGCCCTATGGCAAATTATTGCTAAAAAAATTGTAATTACACGCCCCTGTAAAACAGGGGCTGAAAAATTGGGCCTTAGCCACTGGTGGCGGCACCCATAAACAAAAATGATCTTCCAAGCTATCATCATCAATCGTATCATTGAGGACTCGGAGGAGGAGGATAGCCAGTCAACATAACAGCACAGGCACTCAGCATCAGCATCAGTCTTGAAGGGATGTGACATGTTAAAATCAATTAGTCTGTTATATCAGCATCAGGTGTGTGGTAGCTGGTGGTGATCCAAGACTGGTTCATCTTGATGAAAGTCAGTCGATCAACCGAGTCGGTGGACAGGCGCACCCTGTGATCCGTGACAAATCCTCCAGCAGCACTGAATGTGCGTTCCGAAAGAACGCTGGATGCAGGACAGGCCAGTAGCTCAATTGCATACTGTGCAAGCTCTGGCCAGTGATCCATCCTCAAGACCCAGTAAGCCAGAGGATTTTCGGTGGGGAAGGTGTCCAAGTCTGACCTTGCCCCTAGATATTCCTGCACCATGTTTATCAGACGCTGGCGATGGTTGCTGGAACCGATCATACTTTGGGGCTGCGGACTAAAGAATTGTCTGAACGCATCGGTCAGACGGCCACCTTCCCCACCGCTCCTTCTTTGACTGGCCGAAGCCTCAGCAACTCGTTGTCCAGGACCAGGAGTTTGTAACCTCCCAGTCTCTGGGAACGCGTTGCACAGACCTTTCTGCAAGGCCTCCCGGAGTTGTCTCATCCTCTGCTCCCTCTGCGACGGTAACATAAGGTCCGCAACCTTACCCTTGTACCGTGGATCAAGGAGAGTGGCCAGCCAGTAATGGTCCCTCTCCTTGATCCGAAGAATACGAGGATCCTTCCGCAGACTTTGCAGGATCAGGGAGGCCATGCAGCGTAGGTTTGCTGAGGCATTCGCTCCGGAGTCCTCTGGGTCACTAAGGACGACATGATCCGCAGCCACCTCCTCCCAGCCACGTACAAGTCCACTGGTTTCTTGGGACTGTAAATCATCCCTAAAAGACTGCTGCTGATGATGCTGAGTGCCAGCCTCCACCTCCATGCTGACACAATCCTCCTCCTCCTCCTCCTCCTCCTCCTCCTCTTCCTGTGCGATGGGTGGGACAGAAGGAACACTGTCTGGGTAAAGGGGGCCTTGAGAGGCAAGGAAGTCCTCCTCTTCCTGCCTCTGTTCTGCCTCAAGTGCCCTGTCCATTATTCCACGCAGCGTGTGCTCCAACAGGTGGACAAGAGGTACAGTGTCACTGATGCATGCACTGTCACTGCTCACCATCCTCGTGGCCTCCTCAAATGGTGCCAGGACAGTGCATGCATCCCTGATCATGCCCCACTGGCGTGGAGAAAAAAAACCAAGCTCCCCTGACCCTGTCCTGGTGCCGTAGTCGCACAGGTACTCATTGATGGCCCTCTGCTGCGTGTGCAGCCGCTGCAGCATGGCCAACGTTGAGTTCCACCTGGTGGGCATGTCACATATAAGGCGGTTCTTGGGCAGGTTCAACTCCTTTTGCAGCTCAGCCAGGCGAGCACTGGCATTATAAGATCTGCGGAAATGCACACAGACTTTCCTGGCCTGCCTCAGGACATCCTGTAAGCCCGGGTACCTGCCCAAGAACCGCTGCACCACCAGGTTAAGGACGTGAGCCACACAGGGCACATGGGTCAGTTGTCCCTGTCGGAGGGCGGAGAGGAGGTTGGTGCCATTGTCGCAAACCACCATTCCTGGCTTAAGCTGGCGTGGCGTCAACCACCTCTCGGCCTGGCCCTGCAGAGCAGACAGGACCTCTGCCCCAGTGTGGCTTCTGTCCCCCAAACACACCAGCGCAAGCACGGCATGGCATCTTTTTGCCTGCGTACTTGCGTAGCCCCGTGAACGGCTACGGAGCACCGCTGGTTCATAGGACAAACCACAGGAAGAGGCCATGGAGGAAGAAGAAGAGGAGGGGGTGGAGGAGAGAGGTGTGTCACAACCAGTAGTAGCATTTTGGAGGCGTGGCGGTGGAACAACCTCCAACACTACTGCACCTTGTCCTGCATCCTTCCCAGCTGCCAAAAGAGTGACCCAATGGGCCGTGAAAGAAAGGTAACGTCCCTGTCCATGCCTGCTGGACCATGAGTCAGCGGTAATATGCACCTTACCGCTGACCGCCCTGTCCAGCGAGGCCAAGACATTGCCTTCCACATGCCGGTAGAGAGCCGGAATAGCCTTCCGTGAGAAAAAGTGGCGTTTGGGAACCTGCCACTGAGGAACCGCACATTGCACAAACTCACGGAAGGGGGCCGAGTCTACCAACTGAAAAGGCAGCAGTTGAAGCGCTAGCAATTTAGCCAAGCTAGCATTCAACCGCTGGGCATGTGGATGGCTGGGAGTGAACTTCTTTCGACGGTCCAGCAGCTGGGGCAGGGAAATTTGCCTGCTAGAATCGGACGTCGGTGTACTGCTAGCAGAGTGGCCGCAAGTACTTGGCTGTGACACACCTAATTCTACACCTTCATTCCTCTCAGTGCATGTTTCAGAGAGGACTGAAGTTATAGTGGGGTTGGAGATCCCAGCTGATGCGGTGCAAGGAGAGGTCCGCTTTGTTCTTTGGTGTGGGTCTTTGAGGTAGGCTTGCCAACGAGCTGCATGGCAGGTCAACATATGTCTGGTCAGGCATGTGGTACCCAAGCGGCTGATGTTTTGGCCACGCGATATACGCTTGAGACATATGTTGCAAACAGCAGCTGTGCGATCTGATGCACTAGCCTCAAAAAAGGCCCACACCAAAGAACTTTTTGAATGACGGGCAGAGGCAGCGCCCTGCACAGGCGGAGCTCTGCGGTGTGATTCCGTCGGTGTACTGCCCTTACGCTGGCCACCAAAGGGCATCCTGCCTCGTTGGAGATGTGCCTCCTCCTCATCCTCCTCCTCCTCCTCTCTCCTATTAGGCACCCACGTGGAGTCAGTGACCTCATCATCCCCTCCCTCCTCATCACTGGAGCCAATCTGGCAGTATGCTGCAGCTGCTGGAACATGACTGCCAGATTGGTGTCCTTCTTGAGCATCCCCTCTGTCTGCTCTCACGCTACTGCCTTCCTCTAGCTGGGTTTCATCATCAGACCCTTCGAAACGCTGGGCATCCTCCTGGAGCATGTACCCAACACTGTGCTGAAACAGTTCGGGGGACTCCTCAGGAGGAGGACATGGTGGGTCTAGGGAAGGAGTGACTGATGATTTGTCTGACATTGATACCAGGGAAGACGACGCTTTGGCAGCTGCTTTTCCAGTACCCTGAGCCTGGGTGAGAGAGGATGAGGAGGAGGAGGAGGGCTTGGTCATCCACTCTACCAAGTCTTCGGCATGATGTGGCTCAACATGTCCAGCTGCCGAAAAGAAGGACAAGCGTGTCCCATGGCCATGTGCTGATGACAATGCACCGCGTCCACGACCAGCACTGTTGCCCCCAGACACAGAGCCTGCTTGCCCTCTTTTATTGCCTCCTGACTGTCTGCCTCTCCTTGTTTGCCTTCCAGACATTCTAATAGATGGCCTGCAGGGAGATGGGAAAAAAGCAATAAGGGCTACCTTCAGGTGTCCTTCTCTGTCCCTTGAAACAAGGACTTTCACAGTGAAAGAAACTGACACTCTCCCTACCTACAGTTTTCTGTCCCTAGAATAAATGTTTTTTTTAAGCACAATATAGCACAAGGACAATTCACTCACTGTCCTTACAGGTCCCTGGAAACAAGGACTTGCAGAGTGAAAGAAAAAAAACACTCTCCCTACCTACAGTTTTCTGTCCCTAGAAAAAATGTTTTTTTTAATCACAATATAGCACAAGAACAATTCACTCACTGTCCTTACAGGTCCCTGGAAACAAGGACTTGCAGAGTGAAATAAACTGACACTCTCCCTACCTACAGTTTTCTGTCCCTAGAATAAATGTTTTTTTTAAGCACAATATAGCACAAGGACAATTCACTCACTGTCCTTACAGGTCCCTGGAAACAAGGACTTGCAGAGTGAAAGAAAAAAAACACTCTCCCTACCTACAGTTTTCTGTCCCTAGAAAAAATGTTTTTTTTTAATCACAATATAGCACAAGGACAATTCACTCACTGTCCTTACAGGTCCCTGGAAACAAGGACTTGCAGAGTGAAAGAAAATAAACACTCTCCCTACCTACAGTTTTCTGTCCCTAGAATAAATGTTTTTTTTAAGCACAATATAGCACAAGGACAATTCACTCACTGTCCTTACAGGTCCCTGGAAACAAGGACTTGCAGAGTGAAATAAACTGACACTCTCCCTACCTACAGTTTTCTGTCCCTAGAATTAATGTTTTTTTTAAGCACAATATAGCACAAGGAGAATTCACTCACTGTCCTTCCAGGTCCCTGGAAACAAGGACTTGCAGAGTGAAAGAAAAAAAACACTCTCCCTACCTACAGTTTTCTGTCCCTAGAAAAAATGTTTTTTTTAATCACAATATAGCACAAGGACAATTCACTCACTGTCCTTACAGGTCCCTGGAAACAAGGACTTGCAGAGTGAAATAAACTGACACTCTCCCTACCTACAGTTTTCTGTCCCTAGAATAAATGTTTTTTTTAAGCACAATATAGCACAAGGACAATTCACTCACTGTCCTTACAGGTCCCTGGAAACAAGGACTTGCAGAGTGAAAAAAAAAAAACACTCTCCCTACCTACAGTTTTCTGTCCCTAGAAAAAATGTTTTTTTTTAAGCACAATATAGCACAAGGACAATTCACTCACTGTCCTTCCAGGTCCCTGGAAACAAGGACTTGCAGAGTGAAAGAAAAAAAACACTCTCCCTACCTACAGTTTTCTGTCCCTAGAAAAAATGTTTTTTTTAATCACAATATAGCACAAGGACAATTCACTCACTGTCCTTACAGGTCCCTGGAAACAAGGACTTGCAGAGTGAAAGAAACTGACACTCTCCCTACCTACAGTTTTCTGTCCCTAGAATAAATGTTTTTTTAAGCACAATATAGCACAAGGACAATTCACTCACTGTCCTTCCAGGTCCCTGGAAACAAGGACTTGCAGAGTGAAAGAAACTGACACTGTCCCTACCTACAGTTTTCTGTCCCTAGAATAAATGTTTTTTTTAAGCACACTATAGCACAAGCACAAAACACACTGACACTCTCCCTACCTATCCTTCTCTTTCCCTAAACTAAAGGAATCCAGGTTAAGCAAGAAAGAAATAACAGTCACTGTCCCTGCCTATGCTGCTCTATCCCTGCTCCGGAACACACTACACTAGGCCGCCGTGCTGGCGGCCTTTTATAGTGTGGGGCGTGTACTAAACACCCTCAGCAATAATTGGCCACAGGCATCCTGCCTGTGGCCAATCATTGCTCTCCTCGCTGCCGGCGCTGTGATTGGCCAAGCATGCGGGGTCACAGTGCATGCTTGGCCAATCACAGCGCCTGGATGACACTGCGATGGCGTAGTGCATTGTGGGCCGTTCGCGTCACTCGAATTTGGCGCGAACGGCCCAAATCGTTCGATCTTCGTCGAACGATCGAACAGCCGATGTTCGAGTCGAACGTATGTTCGACTCGAACACGAAGCTCATCCCTACTTGTGAATATTTGAGCCAAAGATATCTCATAAAATAATTATGAATAAGTAAAGTCTCCCCGGCACTATATGTGACATATGTTCTAACAAGGGATTAGACCATTGTGATATGCATGTACATTGTATTATGTTTGGAGTGATTGGGAGTTTTGCAGCAAATGATACACACAAAAAAAAGTCTCCAAATATCTGGCGAAATTACCGTAGAAAATAGATATATTTCACTACATGTAATGGGGAAATTAACTAAACATAATGGGGTTGATTTACTAGGGGCACACAGACTGAGAACTTTGCAAGTGCAGTTACCCCAGAGCTTAGTAAATGAGGGGGAGCTTTGCTGACATCCATTATCCAATCGTGCAAGCAAATCTACATTTTTTTTTTCTTGCATGTGATTGGGTATTCTTTGTAAAGTAAAGCTTTACCTAATTTAGTAAGCTCTGGAGCAACTTGCAAATTGCACAGTCTATTTGCCTTAACCGCTTAAGGACCGCCGCACGCAGATGTACGTCGACAGAATGGCACGGACAGGCAAATGGGCGTACAGGTACGTCCCCTTTAATTTGCCGCCGTGTGGTCGCGCGCGCGCGTTGTCCGCCGGTATCCCGCGATTGTGTCACGGAGCTGAAGAACGGGGAGATGTCAGTGTAAACACAACATCTCTCCCTTCTTCCTAGTGACAGGTCACTGATCGAATGCTCCCTCTCATCGGGAGCAGCGATCAGTGATGTGTCACTTGTAGCCACGCCCCCTAACAGTTAGAATCACTCCCTAGGACACACTTAACCCCTTCAGCGCCCCTACAGGTTAACCCCATTCACTGCCAGTGTCATTTTTACAGTAATCAGTGCATTTTTATAGCACTGATCGCTGTATCAATGACAATGGTCCCAAAATGGTGTCAAAAGTGCCCGATGTGTCCACCATAATGACGCAGTCACGATTAAAATCGCTGATCGCCGCCATTACTAGTAAAAAAAAAAATTATTAATAAAAATGCCATAAAACTACCCCCTATTTCGTAGACGCTATAACTTTTGCGCAAACCAATCAATAAACGTTTTTTTTTTACCAAAAATATGTAGAAGAATACGTATCGGCCTAAACTGAGGAAAAATTTTGTTTTTTTATATATTTTTGGGGGATATTTATTATAGCAAAAAGTAAAAAATATATATATTTTTTTTAAATTGTCGCTCTATTTTTTTTTATAGGGCAAAAAATAAGAAACCGCAGAGGTGATCAAATACCACCAAAAGAAAGCTCTATTTGTGGGGAAAAAAGGACGTCAATTTTGTTTGGGAGCCACGTCACACGACCGCGCAATTGTCAGTTAAAGCGACGCAGTGCCGAATCGCAAAAAGTGCTTTGGTCTTTGGCCAGCCAAATGGTCCGGGGCTTAAGTGGTTAAAGTAGAACAATAGGTCCAACTTTTTTTTTTTTGCATGTTGGATAGAGTAAGGGAGGGTTATAACCCCTGTCAGTTTTTTTTTTGCCATCTGTGTCCCATTGGAAGATTTCACCTCTATTACTTTTCTGGGAACAACCCAAAATTTGGGATTTTCTTTTAATTTTACTTTCAATGATATAGAGAGGGTGACACTCACTAAATTGGGGCACAGACAACAATAAAAATGTTCTAATCCCCCCTTTTTTGGTTGTTTACGCCTACTTCATGATTACCAAATGTTATTCCCCACCCAGGGCCTATACTAGCAACGGCATTTTAAAACATTTCTACCCCTGATTCCGATAATGCTCCTTTTGTAACCCCTGTTTATTGCATACAATGTATTGGACATGTGAAACCAATGAACACTCCTTATTCTTTGAAGTGTTACCAATAAAAAATTTGAACAGAAAAATGTTCTAATCCACCTACACTCTATCCAAAATTAATAAAAAAGTTTTTCCTTTAGAAATCAGCCCCAATGATTTCCATATTTCTACATTTACGTTTCTATGCATTACTGTTGAGAGAACTGATCCAAAATGGCAGAGACTGCTTAAAATTGTCTGTTATATTTTTACATTCCTTAACCACTTCAGCCCTGGAAGGATTTACCCACTTCCTGACCAGGCCATTTTTTTGTGATACAGCACTGCGTCACTTTAACTGACAATTGTGCGGTCGTGCAAAGGTGTACCCAAACAAAATTTATGTCCTTATTTCCCCACAAATAGAGCTTTCTTTTGGTGGTATTTGATTCCCTCTGCAGTTTTTATTTTTTGCACTATAAACAAAAAAAGAGTGACAATTTTGAAAAAAAATCAATATTTTTTACTTTTTACTATAAAACATATCCCAAAAAAATTTATTCATCAGTTTAGGCTAATATGTATTCTGCTACATATTTTTGGTAAAAAAAAAACACAATAAGCGTATATTGATTGGTTTGCGCAAAAGTTATTGCGTCTACAAAACAGGGGATAGATTTATGGCATTTTTATTATGATTATTATTTTTTTACTATTAATGGTGGCAATCAGTGATTTTTAGCGGGACTGTGACATTGCGGCAGACAGATCGAACATCTAACTGACATTTTTGATGCTTTTTTGGGAACCAGTGCCATTATTACAGTAATCAGTGCAAAAATATGCACTGTTATTGTACTAATGACACTGGCAGGGAAGGGGTTAACATCAGGGGCAATCAAGGGGTTAAATGTGTTCCTTGCAGGTGTTTTCTTACTGTATGGGGGACGGTGTGACTGGGGAAACACACAGAACGGGGATCTGCCTGTGTAAACAAGGCAGACAGGGGAGATGTCACTGCGGGAAATTATCACGGGTGGCCAGCGGACATCGAGTCTGCCGGACCCGCTGATTTACTCCCCCCCACTGGCCAATAGGAGCGTGCCCAAAAAAGCGAGTTCCCGAGCCGACGTACACCTACAGTGATTTTTTCGGGATCGTGCCACCTTGCGGCAATATAATGACAGCGGCTAGTCGGCAAATGGTTAAATACTACATGCCTGGACCACTACGTAATTACCACATGCATTTAATTATTTATTTCCTTCTGTGAATTTACTTCTCATGCGGTATTTACTTACAGTTGTGAAAGTTTTGCGGTAAATGCCGCAAAATGGTATCGTGAATTGACAATTTCAGGATTGCATGCAATATTTAGGGAAAATGTGTCCAGACACCTAAATACCGCATGCAAGATACTTTTGTGATTGGCGCCAAATATTTTTGCATGCACATCATTGGATGAAGGAAGTCAGCAGAGCTTCGCCTCATTCACTAAGCTCTGGAGAAAATACCATTTCAAAGTACAACTTCCCTTGCAGAGTAAAACGTTTATTTACTTTTAATAAATCAACTCTATGGTCTTCTTATATCATGCTTGCCCTTTAGGTCACAAGTCAGAACCAAGTTGCAGGAAATTTAGACCCATCCTTCCAACACTATTGGTCATTCTCAAAAAGCTGATTAGGGCAGAATGTTTCATGGCCCGCAATATGCAGATCAAACATTATATTGCCAGACAAGTGTCCTCCAGCAAGGTGATTATATAAAGTTTTGCTCAAAAATAATAATTCTGGCTAACAATATCATTTTTAGAAACTGGTAACCCCTACTGTGCAAAAGGAAAGAGGTACCAAATAGTTCAGGGGAGCAAGGGGGCAAAGAATGAACACATAGTAGGGCACCAATTCTAAGGCATGTATTAACAGTGGGAGGCACAGGTCATTAGAACCAAACAACAAATAAAGCCACCATTGTACCTTAAAGACTTTGTGGTTGATTTACAAAAAGGCAAATAGACAGTGGGGTTGATTTACTAAAACTAAAGAGTGCAAAATCTGGTGCCGCTCTGCATAGAAACTAGGGTTGTCCCGATACTCCTTTTTTAAGACCAAGTACAAGTACCGATACTTTTTTCAAGTGCTCACCGATACTGATAACCGATAAAAAAATGTAATGTCATGTGATAGTGGCACTAATATGCAGCACCGATGGGCACTGATGAGGCGTGGACTGTGTCGGTAGTTTTTTATTTATTATTTCACAATTTTATTAATTTATTTTTTATTTATTTGTTTACAATTTTATATATATATATATATATATATATATATATATATATATTTACAATGCTTTTTTTTTTGGGGGGGGGGGTGGATGGTGGACGGTTAGTGTCAGTTTTATTTTATTTTATTTTTTATTATTTTTTACAATTACGATTTTTTACAATTACGATTTTACTTAAAAATATTTATTTATTACAATATATATATATATTTTTTTCATTCAACCCTGTCAGGGGCTGTCAGGGGGTAGGGGGGCTTTGGAGAGATGTCAGGGGTCTAAACCCCTGACATCTCCCCTTTGAGACATGGAAAGGGACTGAGGACAGATTCCCCAGTCCCTTTCTCAGCAGCCTCAGCTGCACTGAACATAAATGAACAGGAGACAGTGGCTCCTCTCAATTCATAAACTGAAGCATCGTAAACACAGTTCACGATGCTCAGTTATGAATGCACAGAGTCAGTGATCAGAAAGGAGGAAGGAGCCAGTAAATTACAAATTTACTGGCTCCTTCCTCTGCTCTCCATCCTGAAAAATCTTGGACAGGGGGGGCGGAGGAGGAGGGGGTGGGAAACCAGGGGAGCACATGGAGGGGGAATGGAGGAGAAGGGGGGAGGAACCAGAGGAGCACACGGAGGGGGAATGAAGGAGGAGGGGGGAGGGAACCGGAGGAGCACAAGGAGGGGGAACGAAGGAGGATGGGGGGGGGGGGCCGAAGGAGCACAGAGGAGGACACAGAGGGGAGCCGGGGGAGTATACAGGGAACACTCAGGGATGATCGGCGTGGTGACGGAGAAGCTATAATCACTGATCTCCCTGTGTGGATTTCATTAAAGCAGCTGGAAGCCGCGGATGGGAGAGTAGAAAAAGTGGCTTACGGAGTGCAATTGCACTTTGCAATGTGCACAGTCTATTTGCATTTAGTAAATCAACCCCTTTGTGTATGGGCAAGAGCTGAAAGTTTAACAATTTATTTGTTTTGCTGTGCAATTAGACTTATCTCTGTTGTCCATGTTGGTTTTGGACTATATATGTAGTTCCCTTTCAAGTTACCTTTCCATTTAAAGCCCAGTTTAAATGAACTAAATAAATTCATCAAAATAAAAGATGTGTAAAAGCATGTAAAAGCATGTGTCCGACCTTTGCTCTCTGTAGGAAAGCAGTAATCCCTGCCGAGTCTGAGCCAGAGCTCTCCAATCAGTGGGGAGCATGAGCTTTGCTAATTGTAAATGTAGCGGTACCCCCGTAGGAGCTGCTGGTTTAGTTTTGGGTCTGCACGTTACCTTACTGTTCCAAATGTTCGGCTCATGGGTTCTCCTTGAAGAGTCTATCTATAAGAAATGTCTGAACCCGACACAAAGTCTCTTTGAAGAGTTTTATTTGAATAAAACATTCCAACAGAGAGAGTAGAGGAATGGGGAGGACTCAGGTATCTTACTTGTCAATCACGGAAACTTCCTAGGTCCAGAGGAGCGACTGTCTCCACGCTGGACTCAGCCACCACCGGATAGGCCCAATCTCACTGGCCTAGCAGCCGGTGCGAAGCTCGATCAATAGAATAGTCTCTGCCACAGACTTGGTATTGGAACTTGTTCAATAGAATAGTCTCTGCCACAGACTCGTATAACCCCTCACTGGGTTAGCTTCCTCAGAAAAGAACACAGCTCTCAGTGCCAGAAACTTTCAGCCGCTCCGGCAGCACTGTGAGGTAGATTTTGGGATCCGGGTGCATCCTCCAATTGAGTCCTCAATTGCTCGGTCCCTTCCATCAGGCAAGGCAACACAGGATCATCCCTGGATCAGAAGGTCCCAGCAACTCCTGGGCCTACATCCCAGCTGCGAGGCCTCGGGCCAACGCGGCCCCGAGGCGGGAACTGCCAACACATCCCTGAGGCCAGGAGGGCCCTCAGGTGAGGATCGAAGAAGACGACCCCCCAACTCTCATCCACCCTAATGGTGTCGGTCACTTAAGTACCCTCCCCCAGCATGCACAGCGGGTTCACCACGCCCCCTGGGCTGCTGCTGGGAAAGAGATACTCAATACATCCAGCCTGTTGCCTTTCCAACCCTGACCAGTAGTGACAGCGACACCCACCGGTGGGGGAAAAATCATGCAACCAACTGAACTGAAACAATGCAACAATTTGAATAAACAATCTCTCTGGGCTAAACTAATGCCCAGACAACTAAATTTGAACTCATAGTGCCCACTCATTGGGAGCAGGGCGCTACATAAACTTATGGGTCTGACCCAGTAAAGGGTATGTTAGAGCTGCAATGAAACCACTGCTTCTCTACGAAGAACATTGGTCCCACTCTTGCGTAAGGATAAGTGTTTAAGATATTAAACACCTTTACGATGTTATTGGAATGTATTTTTCTGATTTGAAGGTTCAGCTGAAGTTCTGTGACCATAGCACATTATGCCTATGGGTTTAAGGTGTTAAAACTGGACAGCCTGTAACATGTATACACATTATGTATACACTGCTGGAAGCTCTTTACAAAACGATCACTCAACTCTATATATTCACCTCTGTTAGACACCACAATGGCCATCTTTGTTTGCTTTCAAACCTGTAGGTCACAAATGCAATTTCTGCCCATGGTAATATTTATCCTGTGACTTTTCTGCTCCACTCAAGCGTGAAAGGACACCAGAATGTGATATTAAGTATAGGACCTATACTATGGTTTTCTAATTAAATGTAATGGATTAATTATATTACAACACAACAACACGCAAAATGTACATGTGAAGCATAGCAGATTCACACAAGCCTACACACAATGTGCAGCGTAAGACAGACATATTGTGCTTTAAGATCTCAAGCCTTTAAGGTTTTTTTTCTTTGTTTTATTAATTAAGTGAAAATAGCCCCCATCTGTGATCGGCTCGCAGGGTCTGATTCCCATTTAATCACACAGCGCCATCTGGTAGAGTGAAGATACATCTTCCACAGAAGACCATATGTTCTGTGGATTCATGCTCCAGGAATGGAGGCAACGCATTATCAGGGTTCATATGAGTGAGACAGTAATGACAGAGAGAGGGAGGGAGACAAACACTAAACAGTACTTGTTATATTTCTTGATATTACTTATACTCATACAGACCCTTTTCTAGCAAGAAAATAAGTAGGTTGCAAGCTCACTATCAAATACACATAAATCGTGATTAGTACTTAAGGATTTTAATTGACTGTAACACAATCATTGCTGCACTGCTATTGACAACTTTTTTGCAACATGTACACTAAATTACCAAAAGTATTGGGACACCTGCCTTTACACGCACGTGAACTTTAATGGCATCCCAGTCTTAGTCCGTAGGGTTCAATATAGTGAGGCCCAGAGTGGAAAAAAGCAAAGAGGCAAGTAACGTAGGGCCGGGCATGACGAGGTGTACTGGAAACCAGCAAGGGGTTAAAAGCTGTAGTGGTGGTGTAGGGGAGGTGACAGGATGGAAGAGTGAGACTGAGGGCAGGAGCGATATAAAGCAGTGGGCGGGGATGCCCGGGGTTTAGTTCAGCAAGAAGGAAACCAGAGGAGGCAGTTTTTACCACCCACCCTCCCTGTTTTTGTTTTGTTGTCTTGGTGTTGTGCCTTTGTTTTCTTCTCTTTCAGGTTCGCTTGAATTGGTCGTCATAACAGCAATGTACCAGCGGTGTTATCCTTGCGGGCTGTGGCGGTGTCCTTAGTCTTTGATGGTGGCAGATAACAGAGATGATGGAAGTGGTGGGGGGCTCATCTGTGGTATGGGCCCCTCTGGGGTTATTCCAGTGGAACGGTGTCTGCTGGAATACGGTTATGGTGGCACTGCGGGATAAAGGGGTTGTCTCCGAGCTGGTTATACGGCTGGAGGCCTGGTATGGTAAAAAGGTCCCGCAGTGTAGTGGTGGAAAAATGCGAAGTTTGGGGTGCCGTCAAAGACCAAGAGGCTGGTGTTTAAAAAGTTGTTGTTGTTACAAAATGTTATTTGAAAGTATTGGAAATGATCTAATTATTTTATTAATAAATAGGCTGTTATGGCCATTTATACTCCAAAACTCTGTGTTTCTCTTCATTGGAGGGGGTAGGTTTAAGTGGTTGGGGTGTTAAGGGGGTAATGTTGGGGTATCTGGACTACACTAGTCATGAGTTGGCCCATCCTTTGCCGCTATAACAGCTTCAACTCTTCAGGGAAGGATGTCCACAAGGTATGGGAATATTTCAGAAGCACATTTGTGAGGTCAGGCACTGATGTTGAATGAGAAGGCCTGGTTCGCAGTCTCCGCTCTAATTCATCCTAAAGGTGTTCTATCATGTTGCGGTCAGGACTCTGTGCAGGCCAGTCAAGTTCCTCCACCCCAAACTCACTGGTCCAAATCATTTGGTGGAGCGGGAATATGGCGTGGGGTCATTTTTCAGGGGTTGGGCTTGGTCCTTGAGTTTCAATGAAGGGAACTCTTAAGGCATCAGCATACCAAAACATTTTGGACATTTTCATGCTCCCAACTTTGTGGGAACAGTTTGGGGATGGTGCCTTCCTGTTTCAATATGACTGCTCACCAGTGCACAAAGCAAGGACCATAAAGACATGGATGACCGAGTTCGGGTTGGAGGAATTTGACTGGCCTGCACAAAGTACTGACCCCAACCCGATAGAACACCTTTGGGATGAATTAGAGTGGAGACTCTGTGCCAGGCCTTCTCCTCCAACATTAGTGCCTGACCTCACAAATGCGCTTCTGGAAAAATGGTCAAACATTCCCATAGACACACCTCTAAACCTTGTGGTCAGCCTTCCCAGAAGAGTTGAAGGTGTTATAGCTGCAAGCAGTGGCGGTGCGTCCATAGAGGGCGCCGGAGCGCCGCCTCCTCTCGCTCCCGCACCGCCACTGAAAGACAATACACAGATTCCGCGCTGCCCACTATTCATATGGCCGGCCTCCTGGTGAGCGCCGGCCATACGAATTAGAGCGATGGCCGGCGGTGGGTGTAACTTGGAAGTGCCTATCAGAGCCAGCGGCTCTGATAGGCTTTCCGAATACAGCTCTCACGCTGTATTCAGCTTCCAAAAACTCCTCCCAGGTACGCACGGGGGTGCGTTCCTTGGAGAAGACTGTGTGGAGGTTTCAGCCAATCAGGTTCACCGGATCTGGTTACCGGTAACCTGATTGGCTGAAGCGACATCGAGGGCGGGAGAACACATCGAGGACGGCGCGGACCGAGGAAGGTAAGTGCAAGGCTGGGGGGGACAGGCTGCATTTGGGGGACACGCTGGCTGAATATGGGGGGAACTGGCTGAATATGGGGGACAAACTGGCTGAATATGGGGGAAACTGGCTGTATATGGGGGACAAACTGGCTGAATATGGGGGAACTGGCTGTATATGGGGGAAACTGGCTGAATATGGGGGACAAACTGGCTGAATATGGGGGGAACTGGCTGAATATAGGGGACAAACTGGCTGAATATGGGGGGAACTGGCTGAATATGGGGGACAAACTGGCTGAATATGGGGGGAACTGGCTGTATATGGGGGACAAACTGGCTGAATATGGGGGGAACTGGCTGAATATGGGGGACAAACTGGCTGAATATGGGGGGAACTGGCTGAATATGGGGGACAAACTGTCTGAATATGGGGGGAACTGGCTGTATATGGGGGACAAACTGGCTGAATATGGGGGGAACTGGCTGAATATGGGGGACAAACTGGCTGAATATGGGACAAACTGGCTGAATATGGGGGGAACTGGCTGTATATGGGGGACAAACTGGCTGAATATGGGGGGAACTGGCTGTATATGGGGGACAAACTGGCTGCATTTGGGGGAACTGGCTGTATATGGGGGACAAACTGGCTGTATATGGGGGCACACTGGCTGTATATGGGGGCACACTGGCTATATATATGGGGACACACTGGCTATATATGGGGGCACACTGGCTATATATATGGGGACAAACTGGCTGTATATGGGGACACACTGGCTATATATATGGGGACAAACTGGCTGTATATGGGGGCACACTGGCTATATATATGGGGACAAACTGGCTGTATATGGGGACACACTGGCTATATATATGGGGACAAACTGGCTATATATGGGGGCACACTGGCTATATATATGGGGACAAACTGGCTGTATATGGGGGCACACTGGCTGTATATATGGGGCACACTGGTTTTATATATATATGGGGGCACACTGGCTGTATATGGAAACAAACTGGCTGTATTTGAGGGGGCAAACTGGTGGCGTTTGGGCACAGTGGCTGCGTTTAATGGGCACAGTGGCGGCAATTGATTTTTTTTTTTCAGTTTGTTTGCGCCCCCCCAAAAATTTTGAGCACCAGCCGCCACTGGCTGCAAGGGATGGGCCAACTCAATATTGAACTCTACGGACTAAGACTGGGGTGCCATTAAAGTTCAGGTGCTTGTAAAGGCAGGCATCCCAATACTTCTGGTAATATAATGTATATACACTCAGTGGCCACTCTGCAATCTAATTGCTAAACAGTTAAATTATGTTGCCTTAACCCAACACATAAAAAGGTAGGCATGGTCAAGATGTTCATTTGTTTCTCAACCAAAATTTGAATTGGAATGATGCATGGTTTACGGGTCGGAGGATGGAGCCTTGGCACTCCCGTAAGCATTGAATGCCGAAGAGTCCCACATAGACTGTATCACTGCAATGAAGGGAAGGTAAGAGACATGAGTGTAAGAGAGGTGAGTATGCTTCCTTCTCTATTTCGTGGGGCTTGCCATTGGAAAGCATTTATAGGCATGACACAATTGCTATAAAAAGCATGGGCAACAGTAGCAGCATACCATGCGGGCTGCTGTCTCTGCCAGCTAAGCACACGAAAATGAGGCTACAGGAGGCATGGGATCACTAAAACTGGATGAATAATGATTTGAAGGTTTGTAACCTGGTGTGGCCAATCTCATTTTCTACTGTGACATGCAAAAACAGTAGGTTTAGAATTTGGTGTATACAATATGAATCCTTGGAAACAACCTGTCTTATGTACGTGATTCTGGCTGGTTGGCAGCATAATGGTGCATTGAATGTTTTCATGGCTTAGATTGGGGGCCCTGTGTACCAAATGGACATTATTTTTTATTTCACGGCATAAGTAAACATTGTTGACTATGTCCATCCTTTCGTAAGCCCCATTATAACAAGTGGTAATGATCATTGCTAAGGTCCTTATTTGAGACACTGTAATAAGCTAAGATCATTTCTAAATTAGAGCAACGTTGATTATAACCTGATTATTGAAAAATCTTACTATGATCGGTAACAAAGCACAAAAAGTACCCCTTCCACACTGTGAAAAAGGAACAAAGGAAGGACACAGATGGCTGATAAAAATAGCTTTAATTATAGTCAGGTATCACACAACATGTTTCAGTAAAAGCACTCCTTTCTTCTGATTAGTTGTAGTGCTTTCCATTGCCCTTTTTTTCATATTGTAGATAAAAAGGGACTTGGGGATAACCGCACACTTATACATTATTGCACATACTATATAACTCAATAGTTAAAGATTCCTGAATCACATAATGCACAAATATTCATAGTGTCCTGGATGTACCAGTGATAGATCTAAATACATCTGTGGTATAGTAAACCTTGGAAACAGAACACTTTTCTTGCTGTGATCTTCGTTTGGTCACCAAGTGGTGAGTGTGCAAAACCAACACATAAGTTTGTCTTTACTAGAGGTCAGCAACCTTTTCCACATTAGCTGTCATGTTCACAAGCATTAGGCCCCTTTCACACTGAGGCGCTTTGCAGGCGAATCGCCCTGAAAAAGCCGCTACTTTGTATCCAATGTGAAAGCCTGAGGGCTTTCACACTGGAGCGGTGCGCTGGCAGGAGGGTAAAAAAACTCCTGCAAGCCGCATCTTTGAGGCGCGATAGGAGCGGTAAAAAGCTGCCCATTGAAATCAATGGGTTAGCGCCTCCATAACGCCCGCAAAACTTTGCAAATAGGCGTTATTGCGGGCGTTTTTAACCCTTTTTCGGCCGCTAGCGGGAGTTAAAATCAGCCCGCTAGAGCCCGCAAATCACGGCAAAAACGACAGTATAGCGGCGCTAAACCGCCAGCACATCCAGCGCTTCAGTGTGAAAGTAGCCTAAGGCTGGTTTCACACTGGGGCGGTGGGTGCGGTGGCGCTATAGCGCCGCTATTTTTAGCGGCGCTATACCGTCGGAATTGCGGCGGTATTCGGCAGCTAGCGGTGCGGTTTTAACCCCCGCTAGCGGCCAAAAAAGGGTTAATACCGCCGGCAATGCGCCTCTGCAGAGGCGCATTGCCGGCGGTATTACCGTGGTTTCCCATTGCTTTCAATGGGAAGGAGCGGTGTAGGAGCGGTAAACACACCGCTCCTCTCACCGCTCCAAAGATGCGGCTAGGACTTTTTTTCACATCCTGCTAGCGCACAGCACCGCTCCCTCGGGCTTTCACACTGGAGAAACAGCAGCCGCTGTTTAGGGTCGGTTTGCAGGCGCTATTTTTAGCGCAATAGCGACTGCAAACCGCCCCAGTGTGAAAGGGGCCTTAGATAACCAGCATGACAGTGAACAATAACGTGTTGAAATCATATTTTTTTTTTTCAATTTTGCACTCATAGTTGTTCTGCTAAAAACATGTTAAACTCATT
Organism: Rana muscosa; assembly: GCA_029206835.1. NCBI lineage: Eukaryota > Metazoa > Chordata > Amphibia > Anura > Ranidae > Rana > Rana muscosa. Next base: position 296,141,898 of record CM055117.1, read on the forward strand.
ATTTATTATAAAATAATTATGATACCTTGCCATAAGTTGATTAACTGGTGCACCCACAAAACATGTTCATCCCCTGTGCATATATTTCAAATCTCGGATCAATCCCAATGCATGTACCATGGACCTAAGAAAAGCCTAAATGAATGCACTTCAGACCCCAGATCAGCCCTAGACTTGTGCACAACGGAAAAATTCGTTCCGTTTCGGTTCGTTTCTTTCCAGTCCTGTTGATTCGTAATCATTCGTAATTTTGCTAGACGGGATTTTTCGTGTTCGGACTCATTCGTATTTTTGCAAGCGACATTTTTCGTTGAATTTTTTGTTGCTTTATAATTCGTACTTTCAGTAGAGTATGTTGTTTTTCGTTGATTCTGGACACAACTCCTACTTTCGTAACTTTTTTTGGGTTCGTACTTTCGGTAGAGTACGTTGTTTTTCGTTGATTCTGGACACAACTCCTACTTTCGTAACTTTTTTTGGGTTCGTTGATTCGTAATTTTCCGTGTCTCTCTCACAACGACGCTGCCTATTATGCCTAATGTGCTTCGAATGGATTTGTACTTTTCTAAATACATTGCGGTTATTTGTAACGATTCGAAATCTCGTATTTTACTTTCGTTTTTTACATGCGGCTATAGGCTCCGCCCCTGTACACCATTTTGAGAGGGTTCAGCACGGTGAGGGAGAAGCAGAGAGCAGAGCAGAGTGAGTGTTATTGTGCTTCGAATGGATTCGAAATCTCGTATTTTACTTTCGTTTTTTACATGCGGCTATAACCTCCGCCCCTGTACACCATTTTGAGAGGGAGTTCAGCACGGTGTGGGAGAAGCAGAGAGCAGAGCAGAGTGAGTGTTATTGTGCTTCGTATGGATTCGTACATTCGTAACTTTTTCATAACGAATTATGCCGAAGACATTCGGGCATTCGCTATTTGCGGTATAATTTATTTCGGATTCGGTCTTATTCGTAATTGCTTTGTTCGGAAATTCGAATGCTTCCGAATGTCCGAAAGTTGCTAAATTCGGACGAATTTCAATTCGTTACGAAACGAATTGCACAAGCCTAATCAGCCCCAATGTATGCACTTTAGACCTCAGATCAGCCCCAATGTATGCACTTCAGACCTCAGATCAACCCCAATAATGCATTTACTTCAGACCTCAGATCAGCCCCAATGTATTCACTTCAGACCCCAGATCAGCCCCAATGTATGCACTTCAGACCCCAGATCAGCCCCAATGTATGCACTTCAGACCCCAGATCAGCCCCAATGTATGCACTTCAGACCCCAGATCAGCCCCAATGTATGCACTTCAGACCCCAGATCAGCCCCAATGTATGCACTTCAGACCCCAGATCAGCCCCAATGTATGCACTTCAGACCCCAGATCACCCCCAATAATGCATTTACTTCAGACCTCAGATCAGCCCCAATGTATGCACTTCAGACCCCAGATCAGCCCCAATGTATGCACTTCAGACCCCAGATCAGCCCCAATGTATGCACTTCAGACCCCAGATCAGCCCCAATTTATGCATTTCAGACCTCAGATCAGCCCCAATGTATGCACTTCAGACCTCAGATCAACCCCAATAATGCATTTACTTCAGACCTCAGATCAGCCCCAATGTATGCACTTCAGACCCCAGATCATCCCCAATGTATGCACTTCAGACCCCAGATCAGCCCCAATGTATGCACTTCAGACCCCAGATCAGCCTTAATGTATGCACTTCAGACCCCAGATCACCCCCAATAATGCACTTCAGACCCCAGATTACCCCCAATAATGCATTTACTTCAGACCCCATATCAGCCCCAATGTATGCACTTCAGACCCCAGATCAGCCCCAATGTATGCACTTCAGACCCCAGATCATCCCCAATAATGCATTTACTTCAGACCTCAGATCAGCCCCAATGTATGCACTTCAGATCCCAGATCAGCCCCAATGTATGCACTTCAGATCCCAGATCAGCCCCAATGTATGCACTTCAGACCCCAGATCAGCCCCAATGTATGCATTTCAGACCTCAGATCAGCCCCAATGTATGCACTTCAGACCCCAGATCAGCCCCAATGTATGCACTTCAGACCCCAGATCAGCCCCAATGTATGCACTTCAGACCCCAGATCAGCCCCAATGTATACACTTCAGACCCCAGATCATCCCCAATGTATGCATTTCAGACCTCAGATCAGCCCCAATGTATGCACTCCAGACCTCAGATCAACCCCAATAATGCATTTACTTAAGACCTCAGATCAGCCCCAATGTATGCACTTCAGACCTCAGATCAGCCCCAATGTATGCACTTCAGACCTCAGATCAGCCCCAATGTATGCACTTCAGACCTCAGATCAGCCCCAATGTATGCACTTCAGACCCCAGATCATCCCCAATGTATGTATTTCAGACCTCAGATCAGCCCCAATGTATGCACTTCAGACCTCAGATCAGCCCCAATGTATGCACTTCAGACCTCAGATCAGCCCCAATGTATGCACTTCAGACCTCAGATCAGCCCCAATGCATTTACTTCAGACCTTAGATCATTTTAATACCTAGACTGCAGACCTCAGATCAGCCCCAATGTATAAACTTTAGACCTCAGCTCCAAAACCTGTACCTTTAGGAATGGGGGGTACTGCTGTAGGCTTGTAGATGGGCTCCTTCCACAGACTATGCCGACGCCCATAACCGACAGGAGGCTTTCTGTGCGGTCAGGAAGGTGCATGCTCCTGTCTTTGTAATTGACTGCCTAGTGAGTTACCTAGTACAGCCAAAGGCAGTGAGTGCCAGCTAAAACATCAGGGTTCCCAAAGACTGGTCGATAGCCTTATTTTTTTCTTAGATGTTCAGAAACTATAATAATGTTAATATGATTGTCTGCTACATGTGTATATAGAAGCAATATATTTAGAGTTGACACTTTTTCTTCAAGCCAAACCCGAACACTTTAATTTTTTTATTTTATTTGCATACACTAGTGACTAGAGAATTATAATAGACCTGGGCACCTCTGTGCTGTCCAAAGAGAACAGTAATGTGGCATGCATAGTGCCCCCTCACCCTCCTATCAGGCCCTGTTCTGAGCCACATTACTGTCTAAATATTGTGTCCGGGTTTCAGGAGGACTGAAACCCGGACACATAATTCAAAACCCGAACTGTCCGGGTGAATCCTGGACAGGTGGCAAACCTAAATATATTGCTGCTCACAAAAAAAAACAAAACAAGTTAAAGCTCAATTTTATATTACAGAGCTAGATATGCAGATAGACTTTGTACCAACAACCCCAGTTTCATCTGTCCACGTTCCTGTTATAGCAGTTCTGTAGGATGTTTATGCATGATTGTGTAGTTCAATAAGTAGCAGACTGGGACCCTGTGCTTTGTAATCAACACTCAGTAAGAGGTCTGGTTGGGCACATCCTTCTGTTCCACTGTAATGCAAGTCTTTGTGAAGGCAGTTGTCATGAGGGGTGTAGCTGTTACTTAGCTATGCCAGCACAGACCACTGGAATGTGAAGGGTGAACGCAGTATTGACCAGTACAGGCCAATGGAGGGTGGTGGGAGTGTAATGCCAAACTTATTGCCTTGTAAGTCAGGAGATCAATCGGTCTGACAGCGTCTGTGAGGCATCCTGTCATTGGCAGTAACAGCCACCCTTCCCTTAGGAAGCTACTACTTTTTTAAGATATACTCTCAATTCCTATTGCATCTCTGGTACAAAAAGTTAAGGGAAATTCCATTAATAGAACACAGATAGCAAACAAAAAAAAAAGAAAAAAAAAAAAAAAGATTTTTAATCCTTCCCTACTCTATTCAATATTTAAAAAAATTGTCTATACATATATTTAGAATTTAAGTCAACCAAAAAAGGAGGAAAAATAATTAAAATGAATTGCCTGACAGCTTCTTTGGCAGAGCACAATTTGACCCTGCAGACATCCACAGAAAATAACAGAATAAGCCTGGTCAAGTATGGTATAAACAATTCTAGTGTCAGACCAGGTAAAAGGTGAAATTTAACTATATATAAAGCATAACAATCAATTAGAAATATGACAAAAAATTAAATAAAAATACTGGTAGAATTTGCCAACATTTTTTTTTTTTTTTTAAATATAGGAGAAAGGGTAAAATAAAATATGACAAAGAAGCATCGAAATTTACATTGCACCTTTTAGAACTGGGTCATATATATTGAAACTGACATGAATGAAGCTTTAAAAGGCTAAAAAAGCTGCATGCCTCCCCTAACTGTAAAAATACATTAGGATTTGATCATTATACCGCCTGCTCCAAACCATTTTTCTTTCACATCTACTTAGAAATAATGGTATTATTTATGAATAAATAATTAATGCAAGGCTCGGCATCTTGAGGTGTTAACCCTTTGAGCATCAATAGCATGCCAGATTGTGTGGTTCTGAAAGAGTTAATGTAGTCATCCTTTAGCAATCCCACCTGCTACAAGGCAATTGATCCGTTCCTGTAATATTAATAAGTCTGGTTTTGTATACAGAGGCGGAGTGGGAGATCTGGGCAGTAAAGAAGAAAGAGAGATATAACGTACAACTGAATTAATTAACAGGATGAAAGTTACAGTTCTTATGATGAGATTAGTTTAATGTATGAACGATTTATTGACGGTACGGTGAGACTTAGGCTGACCATTGATGGCCACTACAGAGCTTTGAGCAATCCTCCTAATTTGGTGCAACAAACATCAGCAGAATGTATGCTTTGAACTATCTTTAATAAGAATAAGCCAACCTCGGAAAATAAATTATTTGAAAAATTAGGTATTTAGACGAGCATCAAAAGTTTAAATTCTAACTTTACTTTAGGTAATAATAAAATCAATTTAGGTCATTAGTGAAAGCTGAATGTTATCTGTACATAATCAATATTTTGATTTGATTGGATATCTATGGATAGCAAGAACAGCCCATGCCTGATAGTATTCATAGGCTAAAGCCTCGTACACACGATCCAACTTTATGGCCATAACTGTCTGTGTTGGGTCGGATAATCCGACCTTGTGTATGCTCCATCAGACAATTATTGGCTGCATTAACAACAACAAAAGTTAGCTCTTCATGCTCACCAATTGTTGGGCAATAAACGTTGGTTTATCCGATCGTGTGTACGCAAGTTGGTCCAACTAAAATCTGATGTACAAACACGCATGCTCCGAACCAATGTTAAACATCAGCCAACAATAGCAGTAGTTGCCCAAAGGGTGGCGGTAAAGAGCTGAAAAACCACGTGGTTTGGTGAATGTTGGCTGAAAATGTTGTACCGTGTGTATGCAGAACAAGTTCACGGCCAACGCCCTTCGGACCAAAATCCACGGAAAAGTTGGGTGGAAGTCCGATCGTGTGTACGAGGCTATAGGCTCACAAACTAATATATGGAATCAAAGGTGTGTCTGATAATCAGTAGAAACCTCCTTCCTATGATTTATACTATACTGCGTAACATTCTCAGGAGGTGGCCACCAGGTTTGTCCCAGAGACAATAGCTGATGGGCTCACTTTGGCAAAGTACAAACATATTAGGTGAGAGTGTAATCTGAAGTCATGGCAGTCAGAGTCCATGCAAACATGCCAAGGTGCTTTGGGGTCAGACCCCAAAGCGCCCTCCCCATGTTGAGGGCATGTGGCCTGGTATGGTTCAGGAGGGGGGGCGCTCTCTCAACCCCCCCCCTCTTTTCCTGTGGCCTACTAGGTTGCGTGCTCAGATAAGGGTCTGGTATGGATTTTGGGTGGACCCCTACGCCATTTTTTAAAAATTTGGTGCAGGGTTCCCCTTAATATCCACACCGGACCTGAAGGGCCTGATGTGGATTTTGGGGGGACCCCCACGCAATTTTTTTTAAAACGGCCGTTTATAAAACTTTTTTTTTGCAGTGATACATGTCCCCTGGGGCAGGACACTTTTTATGACAATAACTTGCATATAAGCCTTTAACCACTTGACCACTGGGCACTTAAACCCCCTTAATAACCAAACCAATTTTCAGCTTTCGGTGCTCTCACATTTTGAATGACAATTACTCAGTCATACAACACTGTACCCATATGAAATTGTTGTCCTTTTTTTCACACAAATAGAGCTTTCTTTTGGTGGTATTTAATCACTGTTGGGTTTTTTATTTTTTGCGCTATAAGAGAAAAAAGACTGAAAATTTTGTAAAAAAATGATTTTTTTTTCGTTTCTGTTATAACATTTTGCAAATTACTATTTTTTCTTCATAAATTTTGGCCAAAATTTATACTGCTACATATCTTTGGTAGAAATAAGTACAAATTGGTGGATATTATTTGGTCTTTGTGAAAGTTATAGAGTCCACAAGCTATGGTGCCAATATCTGAAAATTGATCACACCTGAAGTACTGACGGCCTATCTCAATTCTTGAGACCCTAACATGCCAGAAAAGTACAAATACCCCCCCAAATGACCCCTTTTTGGAAAGAAGACATTCCAAGGTATTCAGAAAGAGGCATTGTGAGTTTTTTGAAGTTGTCATTTTTTCCCACAATTCTTTGCAAAATCAAGATTTTTTTTTTCTCACAAAATTGTCATATTAGCAGGTTATTTCTCACACACAGCATATGCATTCCACAAATTACACCCCAAAACACATTCTGCTATTACTCCCGAGTATGGTGAGACTTTTACACAGCGTGGCCACATACAGAGGCCCAACATGCAGGGAGCACCTTCAGGCGTTCTGGAGCACCAAGGCCAATTCTGACATTTCTCTCCTACATGTAAAAATCATCATTTATTTGCTAGAAAATTACATAGAACCCCAAAACATTATATATGTTTTTTTAGCAAAGACCTTAGAGAATATAATGGTGGTTGTTGCAACTTTTTATCTCGCACGATATTTGCGCAGCAATTTTTTTAACGCGTTTTTTACGGAAAAAAAACGTTTTGTGCTTAAAAAAAAAAAAAACAGTAAAGTTAGCCCAATGTTTTTGCATAATGTGAAAGATGAAGTTACGCAGAGTAAATAGATACCTAACATGTCGCCCTTAAAAATTGCACACACTCGTGGAATGGCGCCAAACTTCGCTACTTAAAAAATCCCCATAGGCAACGCTTTAAATATTTTTACTGGTTACATGTTTTGAGTTACAGAGGAGGTCTAGGGCCAAAATGATTGCTCTCGCTCTAACGTTCGCAGAGATACCTCACATGTGTGGTTTGAAAACCGTTTTCATATGTGGGCGGGACTTACGTATGCGTTCGCTTCTGTATGCGAGCTCACGGGGACAGGGGCGCTTTAAAAAAAAAAAAATATTTTATTCTTCATTTTACTTTATTTATTTTAGTTTGACATGTTTTTCCGCCCTAAACATTTTTTTGATAACTTTTATACCTATTACAAGGAACCTAAACATCCCTTGTAATAGGAATATGGCATGACAGGTCCTCTTTACAGTGAGATATGGGGGGGGGGTCAATAAGACCCCACATCTCACCTCTAGGCTGGGAAGCCTGAAAAAAATACAAAAAAAAAACAACAATCCTGGCTTTGATCGTAGCGGTGAGTCGGTAGAAGCACCGGAGGGCGGCGGGGGGGGGGACATCCCCTCTCGCCTCCCGTAAGAATGATCAAGCGGCGGAACAGCCGCTATGATTGTTCTTATAGTGTAGGGAATCAGCGGCTGAAAAAGCTAATATCTGAATGATGCCTGTAGCTGCTCCCATCATTCAGATATCCCCGCACAAAGTCAAGGACGTCATATGACGGCCGGAGGGCGGGAAGTGGTTATTGCAGAGTATTGCCGGGCATTGCGGAGTATTGCCGGGCATTGCGGAGTATTGCCGGGCATTGCGGAGTATTGCCGGGCATTGCGGAGTATTGCGGACTATGGCAGGGTATTGCGGTGTATGGCAGGGTATTGCGGTGTATGGCAGGGTATTGCACGGGTATTGCACAGGGTATTGTGGAGGGTATTGCACAGGGTATTGTGGAGGGTATTGCAGAGTATTGTGGAGGGTATTGCAGAGTATTGTGGAGGGTATTGCAGAGTATTGTGGAGGGTATTGCAGAGTATTGTGGCGGGTATTGCAGAGTATTGTGGCGGGTATTGCAGAGTATTGTGGCGGGTATTGCAGAGTATTGTGCAGGGTATTGCAGAGTATTGTGCAGGGTATTGCAGAGTATTGTGCAGGGTATTTTGCAGGGTATTGCAGAGTATTTTGCAGGGTATTGCAGAGTATTTTGCAGGGTATTGCAGAGTATTGTGCAGGGTATTGCAGAGTATTGTGCAGGGTATTGCAGGGTATTGCAGAGTATTGTGCAGGGTATTGCAGAGTATTGTGCAGGGTATTGCAGAGTATTGTGCAGGGTATTGCAGAGTATTGTGCAGGGTATTGCAGAGTATTGTGCAGGGTATTGCAGAGTATTGCACCAGGGTATTGCAGGGTATTGCAGAGTATTGCACCAGGGTATTGCAGAGTATTGCACCAGGGTATTGCAGAGTATTGCACCAGGGTATTGCAGAGTATTGCACCAGGGTATTGCAGAGTATTGCACCAGGGTATTGCAGAGTATTGGCAGGGTATTTTGCAGAGTATTGGCAGGGTGTATTGCAGAGTATTGGCAGGGTATAGCACAGGGATGGCTGAGCAGGGATGGATGGATGGATGGATCTGTGACTGCAATTGTCACAGATCCAGCCCACAGTGCTGCTGCTGCCATCCGCTCCCTCCCCCTCCCCTCTCACACTGTACCGATCGGTACAGAGAGGGGAGGGAGGAACCGGCGTCATCAAATGACGCCGGTCTGTTTACAAGTGATTGCTCCGTCATTTGACGGAGCGATCACGTGGTAAACGGCCGCTATCAGCGGCGATTTACCGCGATTCGTGATCCGCCGGGTCCTCTGGACCCGGCGGTCATGGAGTTTCCCGTGTGCGCGCCCCAGGGGGCGTGCGGGAGCGCGATTCTGGGAGGACGTTATATAACGTCCTCCCAGAGTTAAGCAACCACCTTGTCGACGTTATTTGTCGGCAGGTGGTTGTTAAGTGGTTAAAATTAGCACTTTTGGTTTTTCATGTTAGTGGCCTATAGACTTTAACGGGGTTCCGCGGCTTTCGAATTTGCCCCGAACTCCGCATATTGTTCCTTGTTCGCCGAACATCCCAACAACCAAAGTTCGGCCGAACTTATGCTCGGGCTGAACCGTTTGCCCATCCCTACCACCAGGTTTATTTTGAACTGTCTTTTCAAGTCTTTTCAATTCTATAATACAACTTCTTTACATCGAACCTGGACTGTATGTGTTATTGCTGCTGCACCAAGCTGCATCCCACCTATAGGTTTGGTGAAAGAAACAAGGCGAAAGAGGGAAAATGCCAGTGTTGAAGTTCCTAGGCAAGAAAGGAGAGACAGGTTGTTCATTACAATACCGCCCATGTTTTGGGAAAATTTGAAGCTTACCAGTCCTTAGATGTGGTGCAAGCATTCATTTTTTTTGCAGACCTCTTTACTCTTTTTTTTTTACCTGGTTATCCTGCAAACAACACACTTCCCTTCTGTTCCCTTTGTGTCTACACTCATTTTCCCACTGTATCTATGGAGAGGGTCATGGTTGTCACACAGGTTGGACTTTTGGCTTCTTTTGTTCATCTCCATTACATGATGGATTGATGGAACTAATAGTTTACACAAGAAAGATAATGATGTCTGCTTTTTTTCAGCTCACAGGAAGCGACAAAGACACCATATCTCTGGCAAGATCAACAGTTATTTCCAGTACTTGCTGAAAATGTTCTCAGCTGAACACTGAAAAGAAATGAAGCCACCATATCAAAGGACTGCTAAGCTGCAATATATAACATTCTTGTTTTTAGGTTAGATATACTTAACTGTCAACTCAGTGTCAGTAATGCTTTTCAAACATGAATCGGGTAAACTAGAGAAATTCAATTAATTCAGATTTTCTAGGTGTGGTGCAATTTCGGGACACAAATATTGTTACTCCAAGCATCCAAGTCAGACCTAAAGGAATTAAACGTTTTGCTATTTTTGCTAAGTTGTATTGAGTTTTAATTATAGTGTTGGAGAGATTATGTGTTCTTCATGGTTGCTATCTCATTTTGGAAGCCATTGCTATGAATTTTAAAAACTAAGTACTGTCTGTGATACTCTTTCTATTTGTACCAAGATTTAAAGGGGTTGTAAAGGTTCATGTTTTTTCACCTTAATGCATCCTATGCATTAAGGTGAAAAAACATCTGATTATTACCGCCCCTCTGTTTTACTTACCTGAGCCCTGGAAAGTCCAGCGTCGCGAACGCGCTCAATCTTTTCCCGGGCTTCTTGGCTTTTCATTGGATAGATTGATAGCAGCGCAGCCATTGGCTTGCGCTGCTGTCAATCATATCCAATGACCCGGGCGCCGGGGGGGCGGGACCGAGTCATAGCCCTGGTTAACACTGGTGCGATTTGACATGCGATTTGTAACGGGCACTCAAATGGTTTCGGCCAGCTCCAAACACGAAAGGTCCGGGATCACAGTCGCACTCCTTAGCGGCACTGGGATTAAATCATAACTTGCAGGTATTCTGTGATTGAAATAGGAAAATTGTGACATTAATTTGTATCTGCCCCATTCACAGTATACTTTGCATCGTGTGAAATGTATGCAAGACATTTTCTGAATTTAAGAGGTGCAAGCGACCCACTACAGCTGGATCTGTACATTTCAGCAGCAGAAGTTCAGTGCTTACTGTACTGTATAAACTGAATGAAAGTAAAAGCTTTCCCTAACTCAGCAGCAGCCACACACATCATTAGTGGTAATTTATTTTTACAGTGCAAATGTCCAAAATTTATTTTTGGCTGGAGTCCAACTTTGAGTTGCATAGCAAATTACAGTATATATAATAGAAAATAAGTGCAAGGTCTTTACAAGCTTACAATCTAAAATTAGAGATGATGCTCTACAAAGACAATAGTTTAATCTGTAGTAAATTAAAACTATAAGAGGTGATGCAAAGTCAAAATCCTGGAGAGATTTCGATTAAAATATATGAAAAGAAGCCAGATGTTATGACAAGTATGACAAAATAAATAAGATAATTACTATAATAAAAAATCATCAATAGCTGGTTGGATATTTATTACAAGGGAGTAAGCACAGAAGTAATACGGGTTGGTTATAGAAACTAAAGCAGTGTTTTTCAGCTTAGTCCTCAAGAACCAATAACAGGACATGTTTACCAGACTTCCAGTTATTTGGAAGCTGTAGGCATATGTGTATTTTCTGCATGGAATCCAGGCAGAGCTAGCTGAATATCCCGCATAAAAAGATCCTACATAAAATAGGCACCTAAAGTACTCACATTTAAATGCGTTTAGACATGTACGGTAGTGATGGGCCGAACACCCCCTGGTTCAGTTTGCACCAGAACTCCCGAACATGGAAAAAGTTCGGACCCGAGCAGCGAACTGTATTAAAGTCTATGGGACCCAAACTTAAAAAATCTAAATTTTGAAGGCTTATATGCAAGTTATAAAAAGGGTATGGGGACCCAGGCACTGCCCTGGGGAACATGTATCAATGCAATTTTTTTTTTTTTATACAAAGATCGTTTTTACAGGAGCAGTGATTTTAATGATGCTTGAAATAAAATAAAATAAATTCCTTTAAAAATAGTGACTGGTGGGTCCCCTTAGTCTGCCTGTAAAGTGGTGCATCTGTACTGTGTATAGAACCTGTTGCAGCAAAACTGACATATATAAAGAAAAACAAAAAATAGGATTTTTATAACAGCTTACCTGTAAAATCCTTTTCTTGGAGTACATCACGGGACACAGAGCGACATAGTCATTACTAATGGGTTATATAGTTACCGTCAGGTGCTGGCACTGGCAACTTCCAAAACCGGAAGTACCCTCCCCTATATAAGCCCCTCCCATCCGGGAGCACCTCAGTTTTGTAGCAAAGCAATAAGTGTCCCCAAAGAGGGGCGGGAGCTCTGTGTCCCGTGATGTACTCCAAGAAAAGGATTTTACAGGTAAGCTGTTATAAAAATCCTATTTTCTTTCTCGTACATCACGGGACACAGAGCGACATAGTCATTACTAATGGGATGTCCTAAAGCAATGCCAAATGAGGGGGGGGATACACCATATATAAGCTGAGCGCTATCAGACATGAGGATCTTTTGCGGCCTGCAACACACTGCGCCCAAAGGCGACATCCTCCTGACTTCTAACGTCCACCTGGTAGAACCTAGTAAACGTGTGTACTGAAGACCATGTTGCGGCCTTACAGACTTGAGCCAGGGAGGCCTGGTGATGCACTGCCCATGAAGTTCCAACTGCTCTCGTGGAGTGTGCCCTAACTTTGAACGGAGGCGGTCTACTTCTCAAGCTATAGGCTTGTATTATGACCTGTCGAATCCACTTGGCTAAAGTAGATTTTGACGCTGCCTGACCCTTTCTGGGGCCTTCCGGCAGAATAAACAAAGTATCCGTTCTGCGAATCTGAGCAGTGGCTTTTAGATAAGCTTTAACTGCTCTTACTACATCCAAAGAATGCAATAACTTTTCCTCTACCGAAGTAGGCTTGGGGAAAAAAGAAGGAAGAACCACATCTTGGTTCAAATGAAAACTCGATACCACCTTAGGAAGAAAGGCTGGATGAGGACGTAACACTACTCTGTCCTTATGGATAACCAGATATGGCTCCTTACAGGACATAGCTGCTAATTCCGATACTCTTTTAGCCGAACAAATGGCTACTAGAAAAATCAATTTCCTGGTGAGAAGCACTAAGGAAATATGCTGTAATGGTTCAAATGGTTGTTTCTGTAGAACCGACAGAACCAAGTTTAGATCCCATGGACATATGGGAATATTAACCGGAGGACTAATACGCATCACTCCTTGTATAAAGGCTTTGACTAATGCGAAGCCAAGGGCCTTTGAAAAAATATTGACAAGGCCGAAATCTGACCTTTGATAGTACTCAAGGCAAGCTTCCTATCTACAGCCCATTGTAGGAAGTCCAGAATTCTACCTATTACGTATTTACGTGGATGCCATTTCCTGGCCTCACACCAGGCGATGTACGCCTTCCAGATTCTATAGTAGATCTGCCTGGATACCGGTTTCCTGGCATTGATCATGGTAGACACCACAGCATTAGAGAGCCCTCTCCTTTTTAGAATGTGGGCTTCAATAGCCAGGCCGTCAAACCTAGGGCTGGTAAGGAAGGGTGGTATATCGGTCCCTGCGAAAGCAGGTCCGGACGATGTGGGAGGGTCCAAGGACTCCCCACAGACATTTTTACAATCTCCGCGTACCATGCTCTTCGGGGCCACGCTGGAGCCACCAGAATCACTGGTTTCTTTTCTACCCTGATTCTGCGGAGTAATCGAGGTAACAATTGTGGCGGTGGGAATGCATATATCAGCTTGAACTGATCCCAAGGGAACACTAGGGCATCCGAGCCGCACGCTAGGGGATCCCTTGTCCAAGAGACAAACCTGTCCACTTTCGTGTTGAACCTGGATGCTAGCAGATCTACATCCGGTGTTCCCCACCGCTGACATATTGTCCGGAAAACCTCGGGATGAAGGGACCATTCCCCTGGGCATAATTGTTGGCGACTTAGAAAGTCCGCCTTCCAATTCTCCACCCCTGGAATGAATACCGCAGATATGGCTGGGACATATCTTTCTGCCCATCTCAGGATGTAATTTACTTCCCTTTGGGCTGCACGACTCCTGGTGCCCCCCTGACGATTGATATATGCCACTGCTGTGGCATTGTCTGACTGAACTCTGACAGGGGACCCTTGGAGTTTGGATGTCCATGCTACTAGGGCATACCGGGCTGCTCGTATCTCTAAGAGATTGATGGGCAGGGCCTTTTCCGCATCCGACCATCTGCCCTGGAGAGACCATTGCTCCAGTACTGCTCCCCAGCCTAAAAGGCTGGCATCTGTAGTGACCACCTTCCAAGAAATCGGACTGAAGGATTTCCCTCTTTCCAGATTCCGGGGAACCAACCACCAACGGAGGCTTCTGCGAACGGAAGGGGACAAGGACATTGGTACGTCCAGAGCCTGAACTTTTTTGTTCCAGGCTGACAGTATGGCCCTTTGCAACTTCCTTGAATGGAATTGACCGTAGGGTACTGCTTCGAATGATGCCACCATTTTTCCCAGCAGCCTCATGCACAGGCGTATGGATGGCTGTCTTTTTGAACCCACTAAGTGGATCAAATCTCTCAAAGACGACCCCTTTTCTCGAGGCAAGAAAAATTTTCTCTGGTCTGAATCCAGCCTTAGCCCCAAGTATTCCAGACTTTTGACTGGTTTTAGGGCTGACTTGTCTCGGTTGATAATCCAACCGTGATATTCCAGATACTTGATTGTCTCGTGAACAACCACTTCTAGTTTTTCCACTGAGTGGTCTATCAGCAACAAGTCGTCTAGATATGCCATTATCGTTACACCTCGTGTTCTTAGATTGGCCAATAATGGGGCCAGAATTTTTGTGAACACTCTTGGTGCTGTGGCCAGACCGAAGGGTAAGGCTCTGAACTGAAAATGGCGCCCTTCTATCGCAAAGCGTAGAAATTTTTGGTGGGCTGGAAAGATGGGGATGTGCAAATACGCATCTTTGATGTCGATCGAGGCTAACCATTCCTCCCCTTGTAGGGCAGTGGCTACCGATCGGATCGACTCCATCCGGAAAGTCCTGATATGTAGGAATTTGTTTAGCCCTTTTAGATTTAATATGGGCCTCACGTCCCCGTTTGGCTTCGGAACTGTAAAGAGGTTTGAGTAAAACCCGAACCCCCATTCTTCCAGGGGGACCTCTATAATTACTGCTTGAAGCAATAATTGTTCCAGTGCCAACAGGAGGGATCCTCTCTTCTGGGGATCCCTTGGCACGTTCGACCTTATAAAGCGGGAAGGAGGGGAGTTTTTTAACTCCAATTTGTATCCCAGATTTACTGCGGAGAGCACCCATCTGTCTCGGATCGTGTCCCGCCAGGTTTCTGTGAACAACTGAAGTCTTCCCCCCACCCGATTGGGTGGGGGCAACCCTTCATGCATTTGACTTTGGGGGAGGTTTTGTACCTCTCCTGCTCCAGGGCTTCTTGTTACCCTGCAACTGTCCCTGATTTTTACCTCCGGGATTTGACCGGGGAGGCCGTCGGAACTGTTTCACAGCCGATGTCCTAGGGACTGGAGAAGCCGGCCTCTTAAAAGAGGGACCTCTAACTCTATTTTTGACCGGCAAGAGTGTACTTTTACCGCTGGAAATTCTCTGGATATACTTGTCCAGGTCTTCCCCGAATAAGCGCTCCCCATGAAATGGGAAGCTGACCAGCAATTTTTTACAGGGAGCTTCAGCAGACCAGTTTTGAGCCATAGAAGCCTGCGCATATGTACTACAGACAGCGTAAGGCGGGAGGCCTGATGGATTGAATCCTTTATAGCGTCCACCGCAAAGCATAAGGCTCTAGGTAGATCAGCTAGAGCAAGAGCCTGCTGATCTGGCACGTCCCTTAAGACCTGTTTCAACTGATCCTTCACTGCTTGGCAGACCCCTATAGCTGCCACTGCTGGTTGTGTCACCAATCCTGCTGTAGAAAAAGCAGATTTCAATAAGGACTCCAATTTTTTATCTATTGGGTCCTTGAACATTTGGACATTTTCCACCGGACATGTCAGTGATTTATTCACACAAGAGATGGCTGCGTCCACTGTAGGGACCTTCCATTTTCTGACGAACTTATCCTCCATAGGATAGACCACCGGAAATCTCTTGGGGGGAGTAAATATTTTGTCAGGATGCTCCCAATCCTGGTAAATGAGCCCCTCCAGTAAAGGATGGATCGGAAAAGAACAAACAGTCTGGGGAGCTTTTAGCGACCCCAACGAGGAGACAGAAGAGGAGGATGGCTCCGCAAGTGGCATTTTAAATGCTGATCGGACCATATTAGTCAGGGACTGCACCCATAACCTCTCAGCATGTGATGCTGAGAACGGCTCCTCCACTGTTGATTCCTCTACAACTGAATCAACCTCATCCTGATCCCCCTCAGGTAGGTCGTTCTCTGTATGGGACTGTTGCTCTGTTAACAGGCACTCTGAGGGAGGAGACGGAGATCGAGCGCTTTTCTCCTGTGACAGGGAAGCAGCAATTAGTGCTGACAATCTCTCTTCCAGCCCTCCCAGAGCTGAGGAAAAAACCTCCTCTGTTACATACACAGGAGCAGGTGAACTGGGGACAGCCACAGTACCAGGTACTCCTGGGGGTGCCCTACGGTCACTAACCTCTGATTCTTCAGGGGAGACTGGTGCAGCCAAAGCATGCCCAAGATCCTCAGAGCCCGATGGAGACCCCCTATTCCTCCTGGAATTTCTAGTCCCGGAGTTTTTAGACGGCATATTCCTAAGCCACAAAGCTGAGGTATTCCAGCCGAAAATACACCAGTTACTGATAATAGTCTAGCATAAATGCTGCTATAATAAACAGTTGGTGTCTACTAATGTGCCTTTCTAGGGGATGCCTGTATCAACCGCTTGCTGTATGCCTTTAAATGTTGCCAGCTCTGTCTCTGTACTTCATAGCCAGCTTACTGCAATAATGTGGCTTTTTAAAAACCTGCTGGGACGCCCGCACATGCGCAGAAGCGCTGCGGCGCGCACAGAGCGTCACCCCCCAGGCCCCGCCCCTTTTTCCGGCCACCTCTATATATAGAGGCGCGTGCACGCGCACGCGCGCGGCCACGTGCGCCTCGGCGCTAATTTTCAAACATGGAAACCAGGGACAGGAGCCAGGGCCCCCTTTGCCGCAGGCCGGGGGATAGACGAACACTGCAACATGGCAGAGGAAACAGTTTCCTGTAGGAGAACTCACCAGCTGCCTGGACTTTGCTCTCTGAGAAGAAACTAGTCCATATGACAAGAAAAACATTCCACAGCGGCCTCTAGTGGACAAACACAGGTACCGCAGTTTAATATACTAAACATATATAAAAAAACATTCTTTTTTTTTTTTTTTTTTTCTTGACCACCATTAAAAATTATTACATTTTTTTTAGTAGTTACAGGCATGCACAGATATTAGCGGGAATACCGTTAGGTAACAGACAGAAAGACAAATTAGGCTTGGGGGTCCCCCAATAGAACCAAGTTCCTGGGGGCCCCCACTTACCTGTTCCCCGCCGCAGGACTTTGTTTGGTCCACAAAAGCCCAAACTTCACCTATCACGGCAGGCATTGTAATCAAACCTTCAGGGACCGGGTTCCCAAGGATTCCACTCCCCTGGACCTGTATAGCACCCTGCACAGAAAACATCTTGGTCGTGGGTATGACCAGAGCTCTGGATCCCAGGGTCCAGCTCTCCTAAGAGAAGCATTACAGGCAGAACCTTGCTCTTCTCTGCAAGGCCCGGGTACCGACCGTTTAGCTATGAAGCTTTTTTGGTCGGATCCGGAATAGCTTACTGAGGCCCAAAAGAACCTGTACGCAAGCTCAGTGAAAAACACATGTTTCTTCTTGGCCAACACCTTAGACACTGGCAAAAAACTGAGGTGCTCCCGGATGGGAGGGGCTTATATAGGGGAGGGTACTTCCGGTTTTGGAAGTTGCCAGTGCCAGCACCTGACGGTAACTATATAACCCATTAGTAATGACTATGTCGCTCTGTGTCCCGTGATGTACGAGAAAGAAATTACATTTAAATTTTCCTGGCTGCAAGTCATTACCAGCAATACAAATTTTTTTAAGAAAAGGGTGTGGGGTTCCCCCCCCCAATCCAAACCAGACCCTTTGGGGCAGTGCATTCCCAAAAATTGGATATTTTTATTAATTCATTTATTTTTCTAATAATGTTGGCAACTTATAGCAGGACTGCAATTTTGCGCTGGACAAATCGGACATTAACTGACACTTTCGACACTTTTTGGGGACCATTGACACTAATACACTGATCAGGGCTAAAAAATATGCACTGTCCGCCGTCTCCGCTGATCAGCTCCCGCTGCGTATAATCCAGAAGTGTCGGATCACGTTCTAGGTACGTGATCTGGCGCAGAGCAGCTGCCCTGCCGCAGTATATCTACAGTGGGTGGTCCGCAAGTGGTTAAGAGCTGTCAAATGGAGGAGCAGGCGGTCAGCGTTTAGCCTTCGTCGTTTCAAGCTTTTTTTTTCTTTTTTGGGTCTCCGGCGGCTCGGCGAGCATTGTGATTGATGATGGATCTACATCGGGGGACATTGTTTTTTATTCTTGATAAAGGAATTGTCAAAACTGTGTGTCTATTTATTTTTTACACTTTTTTGGTGAATGAGTAGGGGTACAATGTACCCCTACTCATTCACATTGGGGGGCGAGATCTGGGGGCCCCCTTGTTAAAGGGGGCTTTCATATTCCGATGAGTCCCCTGCCCTTAGAACCCCACAATCACAGCCCAGGGTTGTGGGGAAAAGGCCCTTGTCCCCATAAAAATGGGGACAAGGTGCTTTGGCGTGGGGGGCAGAGCCCCCCCTGCCCCAAAGCACCCCCCCATGTTGGGAGCATGTGGCCTAGTATGATTCAGGAGGGGAGCGCTTGCTCATCCCCCCTTTCCTGGTCTGCCAGGCTGCATGCTCAGATAAGGGTCTGATATGGATTTTGGGGGGGACCCCATGCCTTTTAAAAAAAAAATTGTCGTGCGGGTTTCCCTCAAAATCCATACTAGATCTAAGAGTCTGGTATGGATTTTGGAGGGGACCCCATGCCGTTCTTTTTTAATTGTGGCGTGGGGTTCCCCTTAAAATCTATACCAGACCCAACCCCAACCCAATGTTTGTTATTTGCTCCAATCCAGGAGGCGACTACGTTGCAGATGAGACTAAAGCCTCATACACATGATCAGACTTCCATCAGTCAAATCCATGGATTTTTGTCCGAAGGGCGTTGGCCGTGAACTTGTTCTGCATACAGACAGCAGAACTTTTTCAGTCAACATTCACAAAACTACGTTTTTTCTGCTCTTTAGCGCCACCCTTTGGGCAACTTCTGCTAATGTTGTCTTATGGTTAGCTTTGGTTCGGAGCATGTATATTTGTACTTTGGATTTTAGTCTGACAGATTTGTGTACACAAGATCGGATAATCCGACGGAACACATTTGTTGTCGGACAATTTGAGAGCATGACCATCCAACATTTGTTGTCGGGAATTCCGACAACAATTGTCCGATGGAGCATACAGACGGTCGGATTATCCGACAAAACACATCCATCAGACAATTGTTGTCGGAATATCCGATTGTGTGTATGCCCTTAATTCATACAATTTGTGTTGCTATCCATTTGGGTGTTGCCTTAAGCCTCATACACATGTAGTGCATTCACCCCCTTCACCTGCCTTTTGGCTCCCCGCAGGTAGAGAGGGCACACCACGCCACAAGCCCGTATACTCCTGTGTAAAGAGGTTGAGCAGTGTTGTTGGTGGGTCTCCACAGCCAGAAAACCAGAATCCTCCAGAGAATGGTTCTCACCTCTATAATTGACAGAGATAAGTCCTTGTTCCCCCCAGTGACTTGAATGTCCACACCAGCTGCAACCCTAACGTAGAGTTTATTTCTCGTAAATAACAGTCTCTGATAAGTAAAGGTTGGAGCAAGAAGACAGGACAGCATAAGGTGTGGGAGAGGTCCAGGCACAAACGTAATCACTTCACTGCTCGGCTTCTCAAGCAGACTCAGCCCAGATGGATAGTCTCCCTAGGTAGAGACTAGCAGCCAAATGGTACTCTAACTTAACCCACAGTCTCTGCCACAGACTTGGTGAACTTGGTCTCTGCCACAGACCTGGTGAACTTGGTGTTTCAAAGCTTGACCTCTTTGTAAGGAGAAGACATCCCTCCAGAGAGTTACCGGTCCCCTTCCTTCACCATGACTTCTCACCGGTCCCTCGGAATGGTTCCTCCCCCGGCCTCCTCGTCTAAGATATGGGTTTCCTCACAAGGCGGCACCCTGGGATTCCTCGATCCTTGATGGGCCCCAGCCGAAGGTGCTGGGCACAAGGCCTTTGCTGCAGCCCCAGGGCTAATGGTGCCTGGGACTGATTCACCGACCTCTGCCCCTGGGCCAAAGGTGCCCGGGGCAGACAGGAACACACTCCCTGGGGTAGGACCCCCAACCACGACAGAACCCCAAACAGGCAGCGTCTGCCCCTTTTATATCCTCTCCCAGCATGCACAGCAGGCCTGCCACACTCACTATATGGCTGCTGAGAGGGGAGACACAAGGCACAGCACTGCATCAGCGGTTCAACTCTGGCCTACCATGGCAGCGCCACCTGCAGGCCACAGGGAACTATACACCGATACTCTCCCTGCGGACAAAAATGGTTGATAGAATCCTGACAATTGGGGTGTTTGAGCATAACTACCACTCAAACACTTCCCCTAAATTTAGGACCCCGCTACACACACGATCGGACTTCCATCTGACTTTTCCGTGGATTTTTGTCCGAAGGGGCGTTGGCCGTGAACTTGTTCTGCATACATACGGCAGAACTTTTTCAGCCAACATTCACCAAATCACATGGTTTTTCAGCTCTTTACCACCACCCTTTGGGCAACTTCTCCTATTGTTGTCTAATCTTTAGCATTGGTTCTGAGCATGCGTGTTTGTACTTTGGACTTTAGTCTGATGGACTTGTGTACACGCGATCGGATAATCCTCCATTGGACATTTGTTGCCGAAAAGTTTGAGAGCATTCACAGCGAACATTTGTCCGATGAAAAACCGAAAACAATTGTCCGATGGAGCATACACATTCGTCGGACCGTTGTTGTCAAAAAGTCAGATCGTGTGTATGGGCCTTAACATTGGAAATCTCAATCGATACCACTCTCCCAAGTTAAACTCCGGATAGGTTCCATAAGCAGAGTGGAAAAACTCTTTCATACCCTATACCAGGGGTCTCCAAACTTTTCAAACAAAGGGCCAATTTATTGTCTTCAAGACTTTAGGAGGGCCAGATTGTGGCCAGCAGGGGCAATAGATGTCAATGGCCCAGCATCAGTGAAAATAAATATGGCCCCAGGGTTGGTGGTCAATAAGGAAGAGGAGTAGTATCCCATCATTGGTATCGGTGGAAGATATAGTGCCCCATTGTTGGTGTCAGTGGGAGAAATATTGCCTCATATCAGTGGGAGGGATAGTGCCCCAAGGGCCAGATAAAGGCTAGCAAAGGGCCACATCTGGCCCTCGGGCGGCAGTTTGGAGACCCCTGCCCTATACCATACTATGCCCTATTATGATAAGAAATGGTCACCATGGTCAGATCATTGCACTATTTTTGGATGATCCCCCTACCCACCCTTAATTGTAAACGCAAGGATAGGTCAATGTTGATGTTTTTATATTCAAGATTTGAAAATATACAAATATCTGACACAACCATCCTCATCTTATAATGTGATTGATACATTGTTACCATTTCGACCATCATTGTCAAGTTCCACAATTTTTTACAAAATTTTTGCACTTAAGGGTCCTTTCACATGGGGCGGATCCGTGAAGATCCGCCCCGTGAAGCTCCGCTTGCTCAGCGGGGATCGCTCCGTTGATCCCCGCTGAGCCGACGGATGACTGGGCGGTCCCCGCACACTGTGCAGGGACCGCCCTGTCAGAGCGCCGCTCTCCCCTATGGGGAATCGGATGACGACGACCGTAGAGGAAAAATAGGGTTTTCCTCCGTCACACTTTGGCGGAGCGGATGTCAGCGGACATGTCTTGCTGACATCCGTGCTTCCATAGGGGTACATGGAGGATCCGTTTCAGGTCCGCCTAAAAAACTGACAGGCGGACCTGAACGGACCTCCGTGTGAAAGAGCCCTAACTGTTCTATGCTAATGTAAAATATCAATCTCTTTGTACCACCTTTTGCAATCTTTTTTTTTAAAAGTTTGTAAACACAAAATATATACCAGATTGGGCAAATCCTTGCACCTGACCAGCAGTTCGGGTGTTCGCCGAAATGGCGAACGAGCGATCTTCGGGCCAAACTTATGCTCGGTCCGAACTGCTCACCCAACACTAATGTACAGCATTTCGACATATAGAAGTTTTCTAGTGACTTGATGCATGAGCAGTATGTATATACACACTTACACATATTAATACACATTTACACACGTTAAATGCGTTTACATGCATACACATGTAAAATCTGCTGTACAGCCCTGGATGCAGCTGTGTCCTACTTTTTTTCTACGCTGGTAAAAGTGTCACACATTTCTATTTGTAAACCCAACTGTGTGTATAGCCCCATTGATTTCTATACAACTATACTCTGTACACATCTAAATGGGGTGTCTTAAATGCCTGTGTGAATGAAGGCAACTAATTATTTCACCTGTCATTCTGTGAATAGATCTAGAACACATGATGCCTTTGTTGTACATGATGATGAAACAAAAAGAAAGAGGTTTCTATGCTTCATTCCCAATAACCATTAATACAGTTTTAGTTTATATTCTATAGATTGCACCAGCTAGAATCATATAAGCTGTTAGGTTTGAAAGACATCCTTATTCTTACAGCTGTTATAAATTAGGCCTAAATAATTGACATTATGCTGACTGTATGGTCATGTTTTCAGGTGTTACAACCACAATTAGAATGCTATCCTGCCAGGAAGGGTAAAACAATTTCCCAACCTTTGGGTCATCGTATTGCAGCGCCAAGCCTGCCAAATGCCCTTGAACTGAGCCATCCATCTCAGTACACTTTACCAGACAGGGTGCTTAAAAAGCTTTTGGCAGACCCACCTGCCAAGCTCATCAAGCATCTGTGTGAATAAGACCTAAGAGCTGTATGAAACAATACATGGGTGTGGGAGAGACATGGGATGGTTGGGAAGATAGAAATTGCAGTGACGGACATTAACGTCATCAATCATGCAGTATCCCTGTAATTACGGGTGGTACTCAAATTTTCATTCATATAGTATTGATCTGATATACTGAAATACCTTGCTGAAGCGCTGTAGATAGTCATGTATTCTAACATGTCTCAAATATGTACAGAAAGAAAAACTATAAAGGACTCACACTATCTTATGCGGTTCTAAGTGACTAGGGCTATGGAGTTACACAGTTAAATAGCTAGGTTGAGAAAGGACACTTCTCCTAGGGGGTTCAACCATAAAAAACCCTCCACAGGGAGGAAGGAAGGCAAAATCATCCAATTTGCTCCAACAGGGGAAAAAAAACTCCCAGGATTAACAATGTACCATGATCTTCTTTATAATTATTAGTTGCCATTTATATCTTGTATACTAGGGGCTGGTGTCCATTCTGAATGGACGGCGGAAGCAGTCATTGCCTTGTATTTTTACTTTTTGCATTTTTTTGTATTGGAGAGTGAAAATTCTGGTGCAGCTCTGCACAGAAACCAATCAGCTTCCAGGTTTTTATTGCAAAGCTTAAAGCGGAGTTCCACCCAAATTTGGAACTTCCGCTTAATCCACTCCTCGCCCCCTTACATGGCACATTTGGCATGTAATTTTTTTGGGGGGGAGTGGGGGCTTCAGTAGGAGTGGGACAGGAAGTCCTCCTTCCGCCCAGGGACCGCCTAGACCAGGGGTCTCCAAACTGCGGCCCGAGGGCCAGATGTGGCCCTTTGTTAGCCTTTATCTGGCCCTTGGGGCACAATTCCTCCCACTGACACCCACAATGGGGCACTATATCTTCCACCGATACCAATGATGGGATACTATTCCTCCTACTAGTAGGGGGAATACTCCTCCTCCTATTGACCACCAACCCTGAGGCCATATTTATTCTCACTGATGCTGGGCCCGGAACATTTTGTGCCACTGCTGGCCACAATCCGGCCCTCCTAAAGTCTGAAGGACAATTAAAGTGGCCCTTTGTTTAAAAAGTTTGGAGACCCTTGGCCTAGACGATACGTCATATCGCCTTGTGGCGGCCCCTCCCTGTAGGCGATCACCTGGGACACGTGACAGGTCCCAGGCGATCGCCTGTCCACTCAGAGAGCGCTGCGCAGTGAGTGCCCGGCCGTGAAGCCGAAAGCTGTCACGGCCGGGTGCCCACACTATGAATGGAGGCACCGGCAGAGAAGGGGGTGAGAGGAGCGAAGCTCCGGGCGTCGCGTCGCTGGACAGTGGAACAGGTAAGTGTATGTTTATTAAAAGCCAGCAGCTACACTTTTTGTAGCTGCTGACTTTTAATAAACATAAAAAAAAGGCTGGAACGCCCCTTTAATTGAACAAGCGGAAGTTAGAAGTTGACTGGCTACCATGCACAGCAGCAATAGATTTTGCACTCTCCAGTTTTAGTTAATCAACCCCAGTGTTTACCTTTTCTTACTTTTTTTTACTTTATTGAAATGTCACAATGTGACATATATATATATATATATATATATATATATATATATATATATATGATGTTGTGGTAAAATGCATGCATCAGGAAGATTTGCCTGCAGTGAAAATTTAGTAAATGTCAAATAAACTGCCTTATAAATATGCCCCTTAACCACTTCCATACCGGGCTTTTTTTACCACTTCAATACCGGGCCTATTCTGGCACTTCTCTCCTACATGTACAAATCATCATTCTTTTGCTAGAAAATTACTCAGAACCCCCAAACATTAAATATGTTTTTTTAGCAGACACCCTAGGGAATAAAATGACGGTCATTGCAACTTTTTTTTCTTGCACGGTATTTGCGCAATAATTTTTCAAACGCCTTTTTTTTGGAAAAAAAAAAATGGTTTCATGAATTAAAAAATAACAAAACAGTAAAGTTAGCCCAATTTTTGGGGGAAATATGAAAGATGATGTTACGCCGAGTAAATAGATACCTAACATGTCACGCTTTAAAATTGTGCACACTCATGGAATGGCGCCAAACGTCGGTACTTAAAAATCTCCATAGGCGACGCTTTAATTTTTTTTACACGTTACCAGGTTAGAGTTACAGAGGAGGTCTAGTGGTAGAATTGTTGCACGCGCTCTAACGCACGCGGCGATACCTCACATATGTGGTTTGAACAGCGTTTACATATGTGGGCGGGACTTACACGTGTGTTCGCTTCTGATCGCGAGCTACCGGCGTTTTCATTTTTTTTTATTATTATTTCTTTTTTTATTTTACTTATTTTATTTATTTTTTACTCTTATTTTACTTTTTTTTTTTTTGATCACTTTTATTCCTATTACAAGGAATGTAAACATCCCATGTAATAGGAATTGTTAGTGACAGGTCCTCTTTATTAATAGATGCGGGGTCAATAAGACCCCACATCTTTCCTCCAGGCTGGAAAGCATGAGATCGTGAATTTTTTTTCACTGATCTCATACTTACTAGCCGCAATGGCGGCTTTGTTTACATCTGAGGACCCGGGCGTGATGTCATCACATCGCGCCCGGGCCTCCGACGATCATAGAGATGACCGGTGACCATCTGGTCACCAGTCATCTCTATGCTCGTCACGTGACCCACCACCGGCGCCGGACGATACTCTCCGGGTCCCCGATGGCACGGGAGAGCCCGGAGAAGCACCGGATGGCGGCGGGAGGAGGGATGTCACCTCTCGCTGCCTATAAGAACG
Organism: Rana muscosa; assembly: GCA_029206835.1. Taxonomy (NCBI): domain Eukaryota; kingdom Metazoa; phylum Chordata; class Amphibia; order Anura; family Ranidae; genus Rana; species Rana muscosa. The sequence continues at coordinate 296,167,547 of CM055117.1, forward strand.
AACCACCGCTATGATCGTTCTTATGGTGCGCAGAATCGCCGGCACAAGAAAAGGATATCTGAATGATGCCTCTAGCTGCAGGCATCATTCAGATATCCCCCCACAAAGCCGAGGACGTCATATGACGTCCACCCAGGATGGGAGATCCCATCTGTGGACGTCATATGACTATGGGCGGTAGGGAAGTGGTTAAAACAGATCAAGTGCAATATCTGGTATGTATTAAAATAAAAATGAAAACAAAGGAAGACCTTAAAGTGTTACTAAACCCACAACAGTAGAATCCACTATTTGCAGTAAAACATGTTTGTTATACTCACTGTGGAACTTAAGGGGTAATCCTCTGTGTTGTGTAAAATGGCTGTTTGATTCTGTCTTCTCTGATCCTCCCTTCCTTCCACAGTCCCCAATCTATCTGCTGATAGAACAGAGCCTTGGGGGCACTCTGTACATGCTCAGTTTGGTGTATATTGCTAGAGAGTTTTTTTTTTTCTTGGTAGGGTGCATGTGATCAGCACAGGGCCAATCAGCACTGTCCAGACAGAGGGTCAGGGGTCCTGCAGCCTCATAGGACAATCAGGGGAGAATGAAAACTCCTCCTACAAACTTTAACCAGACACTGATAGAAGTCACAAGACTGCTATATACTGCTGATGAGAAAAGGTATTTAGCAGTTTATATTTACTAAAATAATTGCATTTCCATGTTCTGTCTACTGTGGAAGACCAGATATAGTGAATGCAGGGTCCTGGGTTTAGTAACACTTTAATGCTACTATCCATACTGACCAGCCAGGTGCTATCATTGCTTTAATAACAAGCATGAATACAAATTACAGCTTTTAGTTAAAGTGTTTGTTAAGGTTAAAAAAGTTCTGCTTTAGTTCCTGCTGATATATAACACTAAGCTCCCCAGTGGATGTAATTTATACAAATATCCTGTAAAATAGCTTACTTCAGAGCGCCGTTCGGCACTAAGCTGACTGGCCTCCTCTCCCGATGCGATAGCTGCAGGGGGAGGTGCTGGGAAATCCCCACTGACGTCAGCCGAGATGAGGAGAGGAGGAGACCGGCGGGCAGTCACGTGAGCACCAAACGGCGCTCTGAAGAAAGCTATTATACTGCATATTTTTATAAAGGACATATACTGGGGAGCTTGGTGTTATATTTCAGCGCAAACTATAGCAGAAAAACGCTGTTATAGTTAGAGCAGGTTAGGCAGATCAGGTTGCTGACAGGCAAAGAGGGGAGGGGGGAGGAGGACACAGACACGGGAGAGCAGGCTGTGGATGATGGAGGCACATACTCTGATCACAGTGTCAGGGCTCAGCAGCCCTGATTATCGTGGTCAGTTTACAGGGGGGAGGTCAGAAACTGGCAGGATCAGCCAGGTATTTCAGGTGATACGGGGGGGCAATTCACACAGCACAAGCACTGTGCTGTATAACATGCTTTAAAGAAAGAGGACCAATATATATTTTTTTGGGGGTTAACAAACGCTTTCATTGTTTTGCTAAAGGCCATTTTTCCTCCAGATTTTTAAACTCGAATGTCCAGTCTTCCACAGGTGATTTCTATGCATACGCATACAAACCTGTGCTCAATACGTTCAAGCTAAACTAAGAAAAATGCAAGGTTAAATATTTGTGTAGCGGCAGCTCCTCACACTCCCCTCTTTGTTTCGTCTTTCTCTTGTCTAGGGGTATCTTAGAGGGGAGGGAGCGGGGACACTACGCCTGGCTTCCACCACAGATGTTAGTGCGGTATAAGCAACAGTTCTGTATTACCTTCGGGTCAGTGCTGTGCACCTGGATCCTCCCTTCAAGAGTCACCGCGAACCATGTCTGTCAGAAAATGAGCTCCACACCATTAAAGTTCAACACATTATTCTCCTTGTCTGAACACAAACAGTTGAACTCCCTTGATAGAACAGAACAGAAAAGGAGGTGTGGATGCAAACAGGCCCAGACACAATGTAAGCTGCCACTTCCCTTCCTAGAAGTGTGTCCTGGTCTCCGCACGAGGGTAGATTTCCTTCCAGGCGGTCTCCGACGAGAGACTCACTTGTCACTGGCAATATGCTGCACCGGGTCTTCAAATGAGGAGCTCCCCCCGGTCCATTGCGCCTTCCGGATTCGGGTACCCAATCCCTGGGTACCCTAGGATCTCCTTCCCTCGCGGAACTCAGTGTTGGGCACTGAGCTCCGGACCTCCATCCAAGTACCTCACCCCAGGCTAAAGGTGCCTGAGATGGAACTCGACCTCCGCTGTCCTCTAGGCCTAAGCCACCCAGAGAAGCAACACGACCCACCGTCCGCAAGCTGAAGGTGCCTGGGACGTCACCCCGTGACAAAGATGGCCGGCCCCCTTTATACCCTCTCCCAGCAAGCACAGCGGGTTCCCCGCCCCACCATACCGCTGCCGAGGGAGGACAAAAAGGAGGCACAGCACACAGCAACGATTCAACCCCAGCCCAGGGCGACAGCGCCACCCACTGGGCTGCAGGGAATCACACATCACTGATGTCTCTGCCAAATTCAAAATTACACCCGGGAAAGTACATACCCGCTACACTTGCATGACTTTAAATAATAATACTTTGTTATGAATATCTCTGTTAAGTTAACTAGATCATAAAGGTGAACCTATAGAGCAAGTGTGCACTTTTTGTAGTACCGAGTAGGCTATATTGTTCAATAAAAGATGACTTTTGCTAAATACTTTTGTCCTGTTCTGTTTTATGGTATTCTGTGCATAGCTAGAGGTCAATTAACACACCTATACACTGATGTTCTCTGTGCTGGGCAGTTCATGTTTGCATCTTTTCTCTGCTAGGGCTTTGTTTGTTCTGTACTTCTAATCTTATGCTTTACTCTCTATAATCGCATAAAGTAGGGCCCTTGTATTCAGTGTCTTTACAGGGATTAAGTATATCTAAGCAGCCATGTAGTTGGAAATATTTAGAAATGCATTTGGATGTTTCCAAACTAGTTTTGGCCAAATTATGTACTCCTGTCAATGTAAAATTCAAGCTTTAGAGCAGCATGTCAGTCTATTTGGCAGTTGCCATTACGCTCCTAAATTTAAAGCTGCATGTACCAGAGCTGTCATCCTCATTCTTTTTTCATTGCTTAGTAAGTCACAGGCCTGGAACGAGCATGTGCATATTAAGTGTTAGACACCCTGAACCCTGTACCTTAAATCAAGTCTGCAATGTCATCTCCAGAGTTGGACGGTGGGGGACATGCGGTCTTTGAACGAGGGGGACATGTGGTCTTTGAACAAATGCTTCTGTGAGTTGAGCGGGTGACTTTCCTGCTACAATCTTCAGCTCACCTTCTCATTGGCATATTGGACAAGTGACATCAGCGTCACTACTGCAGTCAGAGTGAGATCAGTCTGGAGAATACCATTGTCCACCTTCTGCTATTTAATGGGGAGAGACCAGGGAAGGTATCACGAACTAGCTGAAGTATGAATTTGTAATTTTGGTAGCAGCAAATATAAAGTAAATCCACCGATTTCAAAATTCAAACAACAGTTAACATTCCTGGCATGTGGGAAATGCTAGCTGTCACATTGGTTGTGCTCTCAACCAAACTGTCAAACCATCCAATGGCCGGGGTCATAACGGATCACATGTGCAGCATTATGGCAGTTGCAGATTAAACAGAGGCCAAGATGGCAGCTTCCTTGGCTGAAAACGATAGGAGGGTTTACTTCCACTTTAATATCACTTAGAAGTAATATAAGTTATTAATCTCATGATCTTGAAATAATGGCCAGATTGAGGGACATATGAACACATATCTATGGGCACAAGAAATAACCCCCAACTCATCTCGACACATACAGTAAGCAGCAATTAAAAAAAAAAATCTGTTGTTTTGCTAAGGTATGCCACTGCTGGGGATACTCTCGTTCCTCTTCCAGCCATAAACATGCATGTGTTGGGGTGATCCCACTGTGAATGTTTAAGACAACAAGTTTTAGCAGTTGGGTGCAAGCTTGTGCATCCACCCATCCTCTGATACTGATATCTGTGCTTTGAGAAAGGTGGAATGGTATCTGTAAATGACCCAATTCCACTTCCAATCCAAATACTAATATGATGTCTGGGTAAGGATTGGGCCTTTTAGGGCTACCCCAGGGGACAATAACTAAAACTTTCAAGTAAATCACATGAGGTACAGTAGCATTTTTTGACACTGCAGTCCAATTTCTCCCTGTCTATCACTGCCAGGGAAGCATCTTCCCATCTTTGGCCAACCTTACTACTGTAGAAGGAAGCTATACAATGGTTGGGATAGGAAATCAAACAATGGTTATGATTCCTCTGGTTGACTAGCGAGGGAATGCTGGCAAATACAAAACCTAGTGAATTAATACTAATCCCTCCTAATGTAGGAGATAAACTGATCAGCTTTAACCATTTACTCATTGTTTGACTAGCTTTAGCATGTCTTTCCTCCTCTCAAGGGGTTAACTAGTATTTGGCAGGGATAAATCATTAGCCCTAATAATTATTATGCACTCAGGTGAATGGTAATTTCTCTCACACAGTTTCTTGGCTGCTAACGAGCTTCTGACTCGTTAAAAGGCTTGCAATTAGTGAGTCAGCAGGGTGGACAAAATGGCTGAATTGTCAGTAACCCATTAATGCTCAGGGTAAGCAAAGGGAATGTTGATTTTTGATTACTCTGAATGAGGTCCTTCCTCTTATAAAATGTGTATCCCCTACAGATTGTCATGTAGCTGTTTGCAGACTGTGTGCATCACTTGTATAGCCTACAACAATTCAAGCGCATTTATTATTATATACTACATTTAATGAGATTAAAATAAAAGATTAACTGACCCTTTAAAAAAAGATATTTTACAATCTTGTGGGCAAATATAGTGGAGCATAGAGAGGTAAGGGCGAGGGAATGGTGAACGATGGAAGGGAAGGAGGTGGAGCATGCCAACTGGACATAAAATTATGAAGCCATAATTTTATTGTTGAGAGGAGCAGATTGGAAAGAACAATCTCCGTCTGGCTCCGGAAAATCCTTTCGTTTGGCAACTGAATTCTCCATATAGCTATTTTTTCATTGCCAAAAAAATAATTTCTCACTATTTTTATTGAAGACAAAAATCTATTTCTTTCCAAGAAATATATTTAACCCTATAAGTGGGTAGTGGCTCACAAAGTAAAGACAGCTACGTGGACAATTCTTTGCAACAGAACAAGAATGAGTTCTATTCTTTATAGAACGCTTGATATTTCTATTTATAATGATAAATTTGAATTATTACAGTACCTATACATTAAGAAATTCAAACACCTAAATTTGTGGCAACAAATTAGATTGCATTTTTGCATACAGACTACTGTGGTTCTGAGGTTGTGAACTTTATACCTTCACCTTCAGGCCTGGCCACAACTTACTAAACAACGCTGCATTTTACAGCCAGAAGAAAGCAAAAAGAACAATTTGATCAAGAGTAAGGTTGGGTTTTGGTTTCCCGGCATTCAATTCACATGACAGGCAAGTGTGACCGGTTCTCAATGTCCTGGGCAGCCACAGTACTGATTTAAAAAGGGTCTGGTGCAAAAATTCAGACCTGAATCGCACCTGAACCGGTGAACAGACGCGCACCGGACCCCAGGCACGAATTTGTGGTTGCACATGTGTGAACCCAGCCTAAGGGCCTGTGTCAACAGGCTTCTGTTTGCATTGAAACAACATTTGAAATCCAATACAAGTCTATGGGGACACCTAACCTGTTTGAAATAGGTTAAATGTAGACCAGAAGAAGGTCAACTGCAGGTGAAGTACACCTGTCAATGAAATCTGAATGATCTCAAAACGTGTCTCAAAATTTTGTCAAACTGATACAATAGGGCTTGTGTCAATGACACACTGGGTTTTACACTGACGCTCTGCTATCCACAGCCAATCTTCGTAATCAAAAGCATAAAAAGTGTCAACTACAGTGGGAACGAAACACAAAAAAAAATGGAATAGACCAACCCCCAAAAGCCTGACATGTAACTAAGAAAGCAGTGTGTACTATGAAGAAGGTCACACATACACTCAGTAATTCCTAACAGCAATATCCCAAATTGCCATGGTATCCTACAACAGAACATAACAACATATAAGAATCAAATGTCTTGACAGAATTTCAACTTCCATATCCTCTTGCAGATTTAAGTGAGAGCAACTAGTTGATCCACTGAACCATGGACAATAACTGTGTTATTACTCTTTAATATTTGTCTCAAATATAGGATTATGTCATATTCTTTGCTGGGAAGTATGTAGGTGGAAGGCAATTTTTGAGTACCCCAATTTTTTTTGCATCAACCACTGAGGTGTTAAGCCTTCAGTAGCATTAAAGAAATGTGCATATTCCAGCTCTGTCAAATGTTCCTAAACTTCGGGCTGAGCAACAAAATGGAATGCATTCTTGAGTACAAACTACAAATGCCCAAAACTTCACTGACGTTGTGAACTTTCTACCTTCATAACAAATAATAAAACACCAGGTTGGGTACCGTAGGATCAGGAGTGCTGGACCAATGCGTTGGTCAGCACTAATAGGTATGCCGACTCGCCGATTAAGGTGGCGCCTATCCCGTCAACTCCTGAACACAAAGAATTATGAAGATAAAAAGTGGGGAAGATACCCGAGGAGTTCAACAGGGAGGAGGGGAACGTTCTACCTTTGCCTTTAGGTCTAGCCACAAAGTGCTTAATGATTCTGCAATTTACAGCTAGAAGGAAAAAAGCACAAAAAGATCCACAACTTGTCTCAAATATAGGATAATGACATATTTGTTACTAGGAAGGATGAAAAATATCCGTGATAAGTCTGCAGGTGGAAGATACCTTTTTATTGTAACAACCAACCAAAGGGGTTAACTCTTCTTTTAAGTAGCATTGAAAAAATGTGTGCACCACAGCTCTATCAAATTTTCCAAAATTTCTGGCTGTGCAACAAATTAGAATGCATTTTTGAGTATTATCCCAGCTATATCCCAGCTCTTTTTTATAAAATTCTGGCTGAGCAACACATTAGATAGCAAGGTGGTGAACCCTTCTTTTAAGGAGCATCGAAGAAATATATGTACCTCAGCTCTGTCAAATGTTCCATTCCTGGCTGGACCTAAAGATTATCAGGGGGTCCACCCATATTTTTTTTATTGTTATGGGTAGTTTTGAAGTTGCTACTAAGCGTAGTTTTTATTTATTTTTTGAGACAGAGGCACTGATTGGCTGGCCATGATTGTGCACCCAATCATTAATATTTTAAGGTTTAATATAGTACCCTTGACTATAGTTTAGCCTGTTGAACATTCTTGAAGTAGAACTAAACCCTCCCATCTTTTGCAGCTAAAGATGGTACTATCTTAGCTTCTGTTTGATCTACAGTTACCATGGTGCTGCCCATGTGATCAGCTATGACACCAGCCATTTGCGTGCTTGAAAGTTCAGTTGGGAAATGAGATAAGCACACTGACAACAGTCAATGTAAATAAAACACGGCAGAAAACAACAATGGTATTTATTAAAGTGGAAGTAAACCCTCCTATCATTTTCAGCCAAGGAAGCTGCCATCTTGACCTTTGTTTAATCTTCAACTGCCATGATGCTGCACATGTGACCAGTTATGACACCAGCCATTGGATGGTTTAACAGTTTGGTTGAGAGCACAACCAATGTGGCAGTTAGCATTTCCGGCATGCCGGGAATTTAACAGTTTTTTTAAACTGTTAAATCAATGTGTTTACTTCCACTTTAAGGCTTTTAAAACATTTATTGAACATTTCTAACTGGAACTTACTTTTTGGAAAGTAAAATCTGTAGGTTTAGTTCCACTTTAAATCTAAACTCAGGGAAAACAACTTTCGTTTAAATATATTCTACAATAGTCACAAAAAAATATGCATCCACTCTTTGCATCAAATGCCTTTGCAAAGCGAGATATTACCTTCCAAACTGGATTACTACACAGATCTGAGAAAATACTCAACACACAAAGGCCTTTCGGGGCTTCCTATCTGTGATCTGGTCTACTGCTGGCCCAGGACACTTGCCAATCCACCAGCAGCAACTGAACGACAGGCATCACCTCCGTCAATCTTTTTGTGGATTGTATTGGCTCATAGTTAAAGAGGAAAAGAGAAAAAAAAACAGCATCCAAAAATTCTCTTTGCTCAGGAGTATCTTTTAGTAAATGTATCCTCAACCCCTTTCATGTGCTGGCAACAGACCCTTAAGCCAAGACCAGCAATCTGCAGTCATGGACCTGTAAGCCGAGGCCAGCAATCTGTAACTGTGTACCTTAAAGCTTTGGCTTGCAATTGATTTAGTGGGATACTTAGAGTTGAGAAATGAGATCCTTATTCAATGTCTATCTGGCAGCGGCTTCTCTTAAGCCCTCCTGGACACTCTTCTGCATAGCAGACTGCTCTGAGGATGTTCTCTCTGGGTAGCCTCCTTCCTGATTCCCCTGCTCCAGCTTCCACTCCCAAATAAAGGACGTAGGAGGCACAGACCTCTCCCTTACGTGGACCCCCTCACCAGGCAGCAGCCAGGAGACAAAAACAGTACCTCCCTATACACGCAGCCTCCTAAGGAAAAGCCTGGGAGGCAAAAAAAAAACTTCTAGAAGTTTACTCGAAATATTTATCTCCTGGAAGAAAACTTCTGTTGCGATTGCTGCGGTGAAGAGCATTTTGACAAACCTTATGGTTAACAAAAAAAAAAGTCTAATACTCTATACCAATGTTTCTTAACCCCAGTCCTCAAATACCCCCAACAGGTCATGTTTTCAGGATTTCCCTCAGATGAAATGGCTGTGGTAATTACTAAGACAGTGAAACTGATCAAATCATCTGTGCAAAATAATGAAAAGCCTGAAAACATGACCTGTTGGGGGTACTTGAGGACGAGTTAAGAAACATTGTTCTACACGACTCTCACACTAAATTTCTTAAAGTATGGACACGCTGGTGGTCTTATGCACCCCCCCCCCTCACCCTGCATTCGACCCATCTGAGCATCCTGTAATTGACTTCACCTAAACCCAAGTCTGCAGTTTTTTTTTCCTTTTTTGCCACTTGGCTTACGCCTGCCCCCACTTCTGCCTCCCCATAGTAGGGTCACTTTTGCAGACCCACAAATTCAAAATACAGGCTTCTACCCCACAAAAGTGTTATGTTGTATGTGTATTAAACTATGTCACTATTTTTTGCATTCGTACTATGAACCCCCTGCGTGGATGACCAGTTGTTTTGTTATCGGCAATTCTTTGAAAAAAATTATTGTGCGAGCAAAAATACAAGGGTTTTTTTAGGGCTGTTACTGATTAAAATTTTCGTGTTCGATTAATTGTTTTTTTTTAAATCGATTAATCGACTAATTTAGATTAATTATAACGCACATACAGTTTTTCCAATTTTCCACATCTCCCCCCATACCGTAATATCCACATCTCCCCCATACTGTAATGTCCACATCTCCTCCATACTGTAATGTCCACATCCCCCCACACTGTAATGTCCACATCTCCCCCCACACTGTAATGTCCACATCTCCCCCCACACTGTAATGTCCACATCTCCCCCCACACTGTAATGTCCACATCTGCCCCCCATACTGTAATGTCCACATCTGCCCCACATACTGTAATGTCCACATGTGCTCCCATACTGTAATGTCCACATTTCCCCCGTAATGTCCACATCTTCCCACATCTCCCCCCATGCCGTAAAATCCAGGCAGAACCGTCCGCAGACTCGCAGAGTAGACGGCACAAGCAGGCGGCTGATGATGACGTCAGCACGCCGCTACTAGGCCGCCACTGGGTGGACTAAGATGGCTGCGGCTCTGGAGCTAGGCCGAAGCCGCGGCCTTTTCTATGAACGAGACCGTGGAGCTCACTCCGCGGATCGTCCTCGATCAAAATTATTTTGATCGATCAAAGAAATTAACGATTTATCGAACAATTAATCGTTAATTTCCGCAGCCCTAGGTTTTTTGAATACAGTAGTGCCAACCAACCGACACACAATGGTTACTATGAAGAAGAGAAGCTGCTCTGCACTGGACCCAGAGGACTGCTGCTATCACTATAGTAGCACCAGATACTACAGTGATGTACAGGTTCCACAGGGATTGCTCGGGTATGAAATATGCATACTTACATTTGTCCAAGCTGAACCAATGTAACTATCCAAAAAAATGAATATCTAAACTTTATGTTTAATATTGGAAATGTGTACCAGGTGTATGTTCTGTATATTCTGTATTCTGTGTATATTACAGGATTTTAATCTACTGACAATGACAAAGTGGGTTCTCAGCAAACAAAGGTAGGGATACAACAGTTTTTTTTTGTCTTAAAATAATGTAAACATTAGCAAAAAATAAAAAGAACACCAAATAAAATTTTCACATTTTTGTCGATATTTTTCATACTTTCATACATTTGATACTTTCATTGCTCATCATTCTGTGGAATGCAATGTTTACTTGTTAGTCTACCCATAACCTCTTAATCTGCTCCCGGTGTTCTGCTATCTATCTGCTGCGATAATCATCTAAACACAAGAGTTTGGTGTTGAAGCGTAGTGATAAATGATGTACGTACATGGCATGATTTCATTATGATTTTGTTGTGGTTGTGATCAGTGTCCTAAAAAGTTAGAGCCTATAATTGCTATAAATATTTGATGTGACATCTGAAATAGTATTGAGTATTCCATAGGAATTGTCCTAGGTGTAGGATTAGGGGCAATGGTTGGTTTTAAGGATAAATTCTGTTTTGCCATTAAATTAGGGATAGTTATTTTGTATGTAATAAATTAACATTTTTCGATTATGATCAATGTGTTATATTTTTTTGGGGTGTAATAAACTAGTTGACATTAAAACTGTCACGCCTTAAAGAAGCGGGTGGTGTTTGAAGTTAATATCTATGCCTTTATTATTTTTATTATTATTTAAGGTACTTATATAGCGCCGTCAATTTACGCAGCGCTTTACATATACATTGTACATTCACATCGGTCCCTACCCTCAAGGAGCTTACAATCTAAGGTCCCTAACTCACATTCATATATTAGGGCCAATTTAGACAGGAGCCAATTACCCTACCAGCATGTATTTGGAGTGTAGGAGGAAACCGGAGTACCCGGAGGAAACCCACGCAGGCACAGGGAGAACATGCAAACTCCAGGCAGGTAGTATCATGGTTTATGAAATGTTATACCTTCCAACGTGAAGCGTGTCATTTAAAATATGCAGTACAGTGCATATCATTGACATTTCATAAACAGCCCACAGTTACAAGGTTCACTTGGGCTTTTCAAGTGTGCAATCACACGCCTATGCACCATACCTGTGAGCTGACATACCTCCGCTTGTAGCCGCACAATAGCAAATGCAAAAGATCAGGCAGTTTTCCAAACACTGCATAAAACACCTTACAAAAAAAAAATATAGAGAGGAACAGATATTTTAAATCAGCTGAGCTTATTATGAAATTTCTAAAATAATTTTCTCTTTTCAACTGCAAGTACTGTGAATTGCTTAAATAAAATATGTATTGGCATTAACTGCATTTTCTTTTTCAGATCACAATGTTCATTTAATTTATCACACTTTTTATTACCTGAATGTGTGATTGTGGAAAATGTAGTTATATGTATGGGAGATTATATATATATATATATATATATATATATATATATATATATATATATATATATATATAAATATATATATATATATATATATAGTATAAATATAATTTGCATATATATATGTATTAAAGAAGTAGTGTTTATACTCCCCCTTGTCTTTCTCCCACTCTCTGCATCTGCTCCCCTCCTGCCTTCTGTTTCTCGCTGCCAACTTCTGCCTATTTTTCTGCATTTTAAGACATAAATTTCATTTTATCCCACTTTTGGTGGAAGATCAGAATGTAACCATTACGTTGCTGGATTGACCAGCTGAATAAAAACACAAAATGGAAAAAATAAATAAAAAAATACAGCGCGCTTCTTTAAAGTTGCGCTGTATATGGTCTGTTAACGCACTGTATAGGCTCACCCGCCTTTGCTACAATACAGAAGGCCTATGAAAAACCCTTGGTTGTACGGATTGCTATATTCGGTATTGATAGATATAACTAGAAAGATACCCAGCATCATTATACAGGGGATGTGTGGGAGTGCAGCATGCTATGGGTGAGTGCTCTCTCTCAGACGCTGTTCATTGCAGACAGATGATGGTAGAGGAGGGAATAATTGATAGAGCTATGAAATATTAATGAATATCCAAGGGGACAGAATGGCTGCTACTTACTAACTGTTGTTTGTTTGTGGCTTATATGTATATATATATATATATATATATATATATATATATATATATATATATATTTATATATATTAATTTTTTTATATATATTTATTTTTAATATATATATACATATATATATATATATATATATATATATATATATATATATATATATAATATCAATAGGTGCACATGTGTATTTATCAATATGCATGCAATTAGAACACAGGAATAATAAAAATTAGGTGGGCACAATCTTATAATAGCTTTATCTATCAAATATCTATTTATATACAGTTTTTATGTGCGCAAAAATAGCGTCAGCATGTGATGTCCTATGCTATATATAATAATGATGATATCTATCTCTGATTTTGCGTCACATTAACACACTACTGAGACCAGTCAGCATAGGCAGATTCAAGTAGGTGTCTGTCCTGCACAGCTGGCAGTCTGCGTGCTGCATGGTGACACACAGACTGTCTCTGTCACATGTCGTGCGAGGCTGGCAGGGACGCAGCGTGTATCACATGCGTTCATTTCTCCCAGTGTCACATCCACAGCCCGCGGCTCACAGAAGCCAGGAGTCTGTGGCAGCCAAGCGTACAGCCTGAAATCCAAGAACAGCTCCCTAGCAGAGGCTAAAGTCGCAGTGCAATCATACACCCGTGCCCATTCGCACACCTCAGCGCTGCCATCGCGGGGAGGGACTCCTGCGGGCAATATTCATTTAGCAAATTTATTTTGTAATGCCGCGCCGTGCTAATAAGTTTAGGCTATCAGGCTCATCATCTCCTGAGTGGAAGGTCGTGCAAGGTCAGCCACTCTCTGATTATCAGCTATTCCTCTGGGTAACCGAGCAGGTGAGAGGTTAGTGGGTAATGTTAATCGCTGTCTCTGTGCACGGTTATTTCGCCTGGTCGGATACACATCTGATTCTCCACGCACAATTAGATCAGCGTGAGACAGAGGAAGATGTGGAGGAGAGGGACAGTGGGAACACGTGAAGAGGGGCGAAGAGAAGGCGAGAGAGGAGCTGAACGCTGTCTACAGCTCATCCTTTTTTTGGTATTTGGACAGAATCAGGCAAGCAGTGGAAGCTAAAATCAGATAAATTAAAAAAAGGAAATTTTATTTTCTAAGCAAAGTGCAGGAGTAGAGCAATAAAGCTGCTTGATTTATTCCTCTATGAGGCTTTCTGAGTTTTTGGACATTTATCTCAGGTGTATAGCTCCTGGATAATTTGAGCATCATACTGGGAAAACTACAAATACGGTAATTTAAATGATTTTGGATTTTTTTTTTTTTTTTAGATACTGACAGCTGTATGTAGAAAAATACTTAAAAAGAGTCTACAGACCCAACATTTTGCATATTTAGCTGAAAGACTTAAAGGGATTGTAAACCTTTGTGTTTTTTCACCTTAATGCATACTATGCATTAAGGTGAAAAAAAAACTGTCAGTGACCGGGCCCCCTGCCCTCCCGTTTTACTTACCTGGGCCCCATATTTCCCTCGGCTGGAATGCGCTGTCCCTCTCGCCACGGGGTCCCGGCTCTTGATTGGATAGATTGATAGCAGTGCAGCTATTGGCTCCCGCTGCTGTCAATCAAATCCAGTGACTCGGGCACCGGGGGCGAATCCGGCATTCGTGTCTATTGACGTAAATGCTGGACTCGGGAGCGCGCACGCAAGGTAATCCCCCCCGGCAGAGCGCTTCTCCTAGGGGGTTATCTGATATGAAGAGGAGCCGCGAGAGCTGCCGAGGGACCCCAGAAGTCAAGGATCGGGGCCACTCTGTGCAAAATGAGCTGCACAGTGGAGGTAAGTATGATATGGTTGTCCTTTAAAAAAAATAAAAACGAGCCTTTACAATCACTCTAAATAATTTCATTCAATAAGGATTTAGTGTGCTTAAAGGGTAACTTTTGTTTTGTGGGGAAAAAAATTGCAAATGATGAAAAAATAACATAGCGTATGCAATTCATATTGTAATTAAATGTTATTAAAAATTACCTTTCCTTTTTAATCTGTAGCGCAGTAATTTTCTATAAATGCAAAGCAATATGGCTACTTGGAGGTGTTCTGTACACAGAATGTGTATTGATCATTCCCCCAACACAATCATTTCCTGCTTGTGTGATTGGCTCACCAATTTTCCCAGAAGTCTGCACAAACATACAAGTCAAATTTCAGGCATCCCTTGCAATAAAAATTTAATTTTTGGTGAGATATTTCCAATAGGAACAAGTCTAAAGGGATGCAGGCCCAGCAACTTTCCCCATTAGTGCCCTGCAGCTGCCACAGCTGACTGATAATTATGAAACCACTCCCATTAGTCCCACTTGGCACAGAGGCACAGACTACCACACAGGGATTTCTTCAGAATAACAAAAGTTAGGAATCTGAAACAAAGGTTGTTATAATCCTTGCAATGTACATAGATCACCCGGAGTGGATGTTCTTTTCTCAATAAAAGTGGAGTTACGCTTTAAATAATTTCATTCAATAATGATTTAGTGTGCTTAAAGGGTAACTCCACTTTTGTAAGGGAAAAAAATAGCAAATAATGAAAAAATAATATAGCGTATACAATTCATATTGCAATTGAATGTTATTAAAAATTACCTTTCCTTTTCAATCCGCAGCTCAGTAATTTTCTGTGATATGCAATGCAATATGGCTACCTGGAGGTATTCTGTACACATTCTGCGTACAGAACACCCCCCAGAAACATAATTTACTGCTTGTGTGATTGGCTCACCAATGTTCTCAGAAGTCTGCACTAAGATACAACTCAGATTTCAGGCATCCCCTGCAATAAAAATTTAATTTTTGGTGGGATACACCCAATAGGAAATCACAACTAAGGCCCCTTTTACACAAGTGCAACCTGAAAGTTGTGTGACTTTGGCGCGTCTTCGACTCGACTTGAGGCAATGCCTGTGTAATCTTGAGGTCTATGGACTTCAAGTCGCATCAAAGAGTTGTAAAGGCAGAAGGTTTTTTATCTTAATGCATTCTATGCATTAGGATAAAAAAACCTTCTGTGTGAAGCAGCCCCCTTCAGCACCCCCCTTATTACGTACCTGAGCTCCTTCTCTCTCCAGCGATGTCCACGCTCCCCTCAGCCATCCAGCACACTCCTCCTGATTGGCTGAGACAGAGCAGCGGTGCCATTGGCTGTCAATCAAAGGGGAGAGAGCGGCAAGGCCAGGCCGGGGCTCTGTGTCTGAATGGATACACAGAGCTCTGACTCGGCTTGGGTGCCCTATGTAGCAAGCTTCTGGCTGAGGGGTACTCAAAGGAGGGAGGCGCTAGGAGCAGCAAAGAGGGACCTGAGAAGAGTAGGATCCGGGGCACTCTGTGCAAAACCAACTGCACAGGGAGGTAAATATAAAAAAAAAAATGTATTTTATTTTTTCAAACAAGCCTTTACAATCACTTGAAGTCGCACATATATCAACGGTACCCATTGGAAATAATGGGGTACGACTTGTGCGACTTTGCAGTCCCAAGTCGCAGGACAAGTTGCACAAGTGTGAAAGGGGGTCAAAGGAATGCAGGCCCAGCAGCTTTCGTCATTGGTGCCCTGCAGGTGCACAGCTGATTGATAAGTATAAGCACAAGTATAAAGGCGCAGTATTCCAAAGGCACTATAACTAAAGAAACGGTGGGGATATAATAGTCTGTATAGAGGGATTGGACCAATCTCCAATAAGTAGTCCATAAAACAAATAAAGAAAATACAAAAGTCTGTGAATTTAAAGTCCATTCACTGAAGGCAGCCACCAAGGGTGGTCCAACTCAATATTGAACCCTACGGACTAAGACTGGGATGCCATTAAAGTTCATATGCGTGTAAAGGCAGGTGTCCCAATACTTTTGGTAATATAGTGTATGTAATTTCTGGCTTGTGTGATTGGCTTACTGATTTTCCCAAATGTCTGCACTAAGATACAAATCAGATTTTAAGCTTCCCCTGCAACAAAAAATTCATTTTTGGGGAGATACTCCCAAATGGAAATCACATCTAAAAGGAAGAAGACCATGTACATTTTTGCATTAGAGCCCTGCAGGTGCAGCAGCTGACTGATCATTATAAAACCAGTCCCATACAGACGCACATGGACACAGACGAACAAACAGCTATATCTTCAGAGTAAGGCCCCTTTCACACTGAGGCGTATTTCAGGCGTTTTACCGCTAAAAATAGCGCATTAATAACGCCTGAAATACTCCTGCCCCAGTATTCTCAATGTGAAAGCCCGAGGGCTTTCACACTGAGGCGATGCGCTGGCGGGAGGAAAAAAAATCTCCTGCAAGCCGCATCTTCGGAGCGGTGAAAGGAGCGGTGTGTATACCGCTCCTTTACTGCTCCTTCCAATTGAAACCAATGGGACACCGCGGTAATACCACCCGCAAACCGCGGCTGTAGCCACAGTTTGCGGGCGGTATTAACCCTTAACACCGCTAGCGGCTGAATATCACGGTAAATACGATGGTATAGCGTCACTGAATATCACGCAGCTATACCGCCACCGCACCTTCCCGCCCCAGTGTGAAAGGGGCCTAAAAGGTAGGAATCTGCAACAAAGTTTGTTAAATTCCCTGCAATGTACAAATATCACTCAGAGGGAAATGTTTTTCTTTTGGCAAAAAAGGAGTTACCCTTTAAATTTATATTGGTTCCTCAAATCAGTAGCAATCTTTTCCAATAAAAAAAAAAAGAAAAAATCTTTGATTATTACATTTTTCAATTTTTTTATGATTGTTTTTATTAAATTTGCATTATGTAATTACAAAAACAACAATGGGTTGAAGGCAGACACAGGCACTAAAATGCAATAGGACATGGAGTGAAAACATGAGGTTGGCATTATGAAGACTCAGTTCTTCCTTAGTCCCATTTTGCAGAACTTGTGTCAATATCATATCCATATATCCCCCATAACTGTCTAGTATTTTTTTACCAGAACAAGTGTGTAGCATAAAAGTTGGCACAGCCTGCCTACATCCTTATAAAAGGATTTGGCAGCATGAATCATCCCTAAATAGCAATAAAGATTTTTTCATAGGCAAAAAAAAAAACATAACCCAGATTAAAAACCATCCACTCAGAAATGAGATACTGTTGGTGGTTATGTATGGACTGGCTTAATTACAGTATAATTTCCCAAGCTTTATATTGTGCCAAAAAACATATTCTGTATTGGTGGACCATGGGATTGGTCATAAATACAGTCTGTTAAGTGTTTGGAATAGATAGCCTTGATAATACACATGCACAACATAGAAATCACACACAATTAGGGGAATTTACTAAAACCCGAGCGGCCAGATCCTTGAACCGCTGACAACCAATCTGCTTCTAGCTTTCATTTTCTAAGCTTAAAGGGGTTATAAAGGTTTTTTATTTTCTAAATAGGTTCCTTTAAGCTAGTGCATTGTTGGTTCACTTACCTTTTCCTTCGATTTCCCTTTTAAATGTTTTTTTTCTTTGTCTGAATTTCTCACTTCCTGTTCCTCCTCAGTAAGCTTGCCCCCATCATCCAAGCCGTTCTGACTGGGGGTTAGTCAGCGTGTTCACCCCCTCCCTTGGGACTACATCCCTGAGGGGAGACGGCTGTAGTCCCAAGCGAGGGGGCGAGCACGCTGACTAACCCCCAGCCAGAAAGGCTCGGATGATGGGGGCAAGCTTACAGGAAGTGAGAAATTCAGACAAAGAAAAACATTTAGAAGGGAAATCGAAGGAAAAGGTAAGTGAACCATCAATGCACTAGCTTAAAGGAACCTATTTAGAAAATAAAAAACGTACCTTTACAACCCCTTTAATTAAACAAGCTGACGATAGAAGTTGATTCCCCATAACTAAGCTCAGAGGGACAGAGCGGAAAACTTTGAGGGCGTGGTCGGAGTCCAGCTGAGGTTGCCACTTACCACCAAACCCTGGGATGCTATGGATGTGCGGTTACAGGGACACCTTCCTCCATACTGATCTATCTTAGGAGCCAGGATGGGCTCCCTCCCAGCACTCCCAGCACTCGCAGCGCTCCCAGCGGTGGATGTATAGGATTGACACCCCTTCAGTGAACCTGAGCGGCACACCATACAGGTCTCTTGGATAGAAGTTGATTGGTTACTATGCATAGATCCTCCAGATTCTGTCTGCTCCAGTTTTAGTTAATTTCCCTCAATGCGTATATTTAATAAACCGGCGAAGGCTTTGTAATCTCAGGTAGAAACTAAAACACAGCGGCTACTTCACAAAGATTATTTCACAGGTTATTGCTCATTAAAACAGAGTTATTTGAGATGTAGATAAAATACCAATTCATAGGGTAAATTAAAGATGAGCAATAATGCTTTGCATAAATATTGATTTTGAGTTATTGAGCTGAATTCTGGCTCACTAACTGAATGGGTGAGATAGGGGGGAGAGGACGGGATAGAAGGGTGGGAGCTTTACATAGAGATGGACTTCAAGTTTCTGAACAAATACCCAGAGATCCAAGTTGTGCCACAATAATCCGTGTCTTTTAGGAACACCCATCTTTCTCAATGCCCACAAATCACTTAGCACACTTTGTGTGATATGCATACTTTAGCCCACAGAAACCTGTCCCTACAATAAAGGACCACTTGGTTGTATTTGCCCCCTCTAAGACAAAGGTTGCCAGTCCACTCCTCCTAATCCACCATAGTGAACTAACCCTATAGTAAAGTCTTAAATCTCACATCATAGACCAAATGCAATATGTAAAATATACAAGAGATAAGCCAATTTACCCATATCCAGATTAGTTTTGGATTACACCAGTTCATAAACAGATTATCTATAGAACTACTGGTGGATCTTATGGATTATTTTTCCTACATCCCATGCCATTTCTGCATCCTCTAGAACAGGGGTCTCCAAACTTTCTAAACAAAGGGCCAGTTTACTGTCCGTCAGACCTTAAGGGGGCTAAACTGTGGCCAGTGGAAGTAGAAAATGCACCAGTGTCAGTGGGCGTAAACAGTTCCCTGAGGCTTGGTGGTCAATGGGAGGAATAGTGCCCCATCATTTGTATTTTCTTGGGAAAAATAGCGACCTATTGTTGGTGTTAGTGGGAGGAATAGTGCCCATTGTTGGTATCGGTGAAAGGAATAGTGCCTCATTGTTGGTGTTAGTGGAAGGAATAGTGACTTATCTGTAGTGTCAGTGGGAGAAATGGTGCTCGTTGTTGGTGTCAGTGGGAGAAAACGTGCCCCATTGTTGATGTTAGTGGATGGAATAGTGTCAGTGATCAAGGATCAATGAATGGTGCCCATTGTTGGTGTCAGTTGGAGGAATAGTTCTCCAGTTTTGGTGCTATTAGAAGGAATAGTGCCCCATCTTTAGTGTCAGTAGGGGGAATGGTGCCCATTTTTGGTGTCAGTGGGAGGAATAGTGACCCATTGTTGGTGTCAGTGGAAGAAATAATTCCTTATAGTTAGTGTCAGGGGGGAGGAATAGTGCCCCATTGTTGGTGTAAGTAAAAGGAATAGTGCTCCATTGTTGGTGTTCGTGGATGGAATAGTGCCCCATTGTTGGTGTCAATGGGAGGAATGGTGCCCCATCATTAGTATTAGTGAAAGAAATAATGCCCCATTGTTTGTATCAGTGGAAGGAATAGTACCCCAATATTGGTGTCAGGTATTATGCCCCACTGTTGGTGTTAGTGGAAGACATTGATTGTGTCAGTGGCAAAAATAGGTGCCTAATATCAGTGGGAGAAACAGTGTTCCAAGGGCCGCTCTAGAAGTATTGAAAGTGCCCCTTTCATGTTGATTTATTAATGGAACTTAATTCAGTTAACATATTTGGGCACAAACGGTGCAACCAATAAGAAGATTTTTTGGACAAAAGAACACTGAAATGCAGTCAAAAGAAGTATATCATCACACCCAAAAATAAGGTATCATATCCTGAAATTATTAGTAACTAAATTTGCTACTAATATCCTGAACCTAATATGTAACCCCACACTTAGCTCCTCTCAGTCCTATGAATTGCAGTTACCACACAAAGCGTGTTAACGCATGGAAGCTTTTGTGTAGCCATTCAATTTACTTAGAATTACACTCCAACACACAAATACGGTAGCATGCTAGGCACCCTTCCTGCAGCATGTTGTGGTGCACCATATTTAAAAAATTTGTCACGTGCATTAGTGGGCAATTGGCTCCAGTCTACAAACCATTCAAAATGGGTTAATGACACACCACCATTACCACAAAGATCTTAAGAGGGTGTAAGGAACACCTAACTCATCAAAGTGGTTGTAAACCCTTACATATTCCCACTGTGACTAATCTCAGGTGATACACAAAGATTAAACAAATCCTCTTACAAAAGTTGTATCTCTTTATCTGAAGCCTTCTTATCTCTACAGCCTCTTAAAGCACAGAATTTTACACAGAATTTTTCAGCCCCAGAAGGCAGGGGACAATGATCTGATGTCACACACTGCACGTGTATAGCAGAGAACTGAGTGTAATCTGAGACCTGAGTGGAGGGAGTGGACACGCCCCCCCTCTACACAGTCTTATAGGGAAACATGCCCAGCTAAGGCTGTCCATCACTTGCTGTGTGATGGAGGGGGTGGGGCAGTCTCTCAGCATTGCTCAGTGTTGGCATAGACTGCCAAAAGTGACTCATGCAGATAGCAGAGGGAGAAGAGTGCAGACAGAAATCTAGACAGGCAGATCTAACTATAAATCTCTACCTAACCCCTGAAAACATAACTGCAAACCTAAGCCTAACCTTTTATTTTGGTGGGATTTCCTCTTTTTAACTTTACAAGCTACAACCATGGGATAAAAACAAGGATGTTTAAGCATGGAATAAAAACTAAAAATAAAATGCTAAGACATATACTCTACACGCTTTATACAGACTTTTTTAAAACAACACATAAATAAAAACATCATAAGTGCATTTTGGCTTTATTAGGCCTGTGACAGCAGCAAAAATCAGTACCAACTTTCAGTATGCAGACAGTGTGCCGTATAATGCAACTCATTGGTTTAATAGAATGATGCACATTTCCATTGGTTACTTTCCCTTGCCTAGCAGCAGTAGTGTACAGTATATGTGTAACTCATTAATTATAGAGAAGAGAGATCTAAAGCTCTGAGTATGTGTGATGAGAAAGCAGAAGATGCAACAGAGAAAGACCAAGACATGTCATTGCTAAGCAGAACTTAGATGGGAAGAACATTATCGGCGTAAAAAAAAAGAGAAAAAAAAAAGGTATGATTATGCCAGATTTTATTGTTTTGCATAGAAATGTGGCGTTTTATATTGTAGGCCTGCAATTCTTAGTAATAACACACTTAAATCTGTTCAAGAGTCTAGTAGACATCCCGGGTATGATAAAGTTTAAAAAAAGGAAATCATAAATTATAACAAAATGAATAACTATAAAAAATTATAACAAATATTAATATAATAGTAATTATAAAATGAATTTCCCCATAATTCACTATCGCTTAATTCTGCAAGTGTTCTAAATTATAACAAAATGAATAACTATAACAAATTATAACAAATAATAATAAAATAATAATTATAAAATGAATTTCCCCATAATTCACTATCGCTTAATTCTACAAGTGTTCTAATTTACTATCGCTGTTTTTTAGCTGGTCTCAAACCGCTTTTGATGTAAAGGGATACTTATTGGTTGCCATGGACAATCTCCAGTTTCCAGGCAGAAAGAGCAGTATATATAATATAAAAGTGCATGCAGAGCGGACATGGAGAACTACATTGCATCCTCTCAGATCCCGTCCCTCCCTGTAGAGGTCCAGGAAGAATTAGATGCACTGATCACCTTGGAAGAGCTGCAAGCAGCAGTGAGCTCCATGAAATCGGGTAAAGCGCCAGACCCATATGGTTATACCATCCAGTACTATAAAACCTTCCTCTCTATACTGGGCCAACGGTTAGTGAAGTTCTTTAACGCGGTGGGAGCGGAGACCGTTTTTCCCAGGGACACTCTACGGGCACACATCTCTTTAATTCATAAGGAGGGGAAGGACCCGAGTGCGTGTGGGAGCTATAGGCCCATTTCGTTACTCAACATAGACCTGAAATTGTTCTCAAAGATCTTGGCCACTCGCTTGGCATGCCACCTCCAAACCCTAATACACCTCGACCAGGTTGGCTTCATCCCTTCTAGGGAAGCTAGGGACAACACCATTAAGGTGCTGAACCTCCTTCATGTCGCAAAAACCTCAGGAGTGCCTTGTGTTTTTGTGAGTACTGATGCCGAAAAGGCATTTGACTGAGTAAATTGGAACTTCATGTTCTCAGTCCTTCGCCACATTGGTCTGGGCGACAAGATTCTTGGTTGGATAGGCGGGATTTATTCAAATCCTACAGCCCAGGTCAAAGCAAATGGTGTGCTCTCAACCCCGTTTTCCATTGGGAATGGGACGAGACAGGGTTGTCCGCTATCCCCCCTACTTTTTGCTCTCTCCATAGAGACGTTCCTCAGCACAGTTAGGTTAACCCCAGACATAAAAGGACTCCTGCTGGGAGACACTCACTGTAAAATATCAGCCTATGTGGACGACCTCCTATTCTTTCTGACGAACCCCATGATTTCCTTACCCAACCTCCTCAAAGAATTCGACAGATATGGTGCGGTTTCGCATCTGAGAATTTTCCAAGTCGGAGGCGATGGGCGTGGTAGTCCCCCCCCCCCCCCAGGCCCTGCTCACCATGCAAACTAATTGTCATTTTAAATGGACAAACACGGCTCTAAAATACCTTGGCACATATATCCCACCCGATATATCATGTACATTTGCCCTTAATTCCTCCCCCCTCCTATCCACAACGCGCGCCCTCCTAGAAAAATGGCAAACGGGATGCCACTCCTGGTTTGGAAGGTGTAACCTCGTGAAAATTAGCATCTTGCCCAAATTCCTCTACCTCATACAAGCCCTGTCCATACAAATACCACACTCCTTTTTCAAGCAAGTTCAGGCCCTCTTTACTCGGTTTGTCTGGGCATATAAGAAGCCCCGACTCAGTAGGACACAAAAATAGAAGGAAGTATTTGGACAGCCACACTCCAAAAACCTTTTGGTTGCCTTTATTGATAAAAATTGGATAAAAGTACTACAAGCCACAGCAAGAATAGGACACACAGCCGACGCGTTTCGCACTAATTCTTAGTGCTTAGTCATGACATGCTACATGCTTTTATTCAATTTTTATCAATAAAGGCAACCAAAAGGTTTTTGGAGTGCGGCTGTCCAAATACTTCCTTCTATTTTTGCTTCATGCATTTCCAGCACCCTTGGTTTCTGTGAGGAGACTAATCACCAAGTACATCCACCTGGAGCGGTTACTCCCTTTTCCTATCAGTAGGACACAACTGACACTCCCCAAACATTACGGAGGACTGGCCCTACCATATATCCGACAATACTACTTGGCCACCCATCTAGGATGCATACTTGACTGGAGGCGCAATGCACCCTCCAAACTGTGGGTACAACTAGAGCAACCCCAATCTCACATCCCCCTGAAGGGTATATTGTGGTGTTACCAAAGTCTGCCCCCTAGGCTGAAATCACACCCGCTAATAGGCACTACGTTGAAGCACAGCTCCCGAGTTGCCATTCAATCATCCCTCACGACCAGAAATTCACCGCTGCTCCCGATACTGGGACATCCGAGTTTCACACCTGGTTTACATCCAACAGAGTACACTCTACTGAGAGACTCCGGTTGTGACCATGCCGCCAAATTCGTTATTGACGGGAAGTGGCCCTCTATTTTGGACCTTACAGGGCCGGTAGGAACCTTTCACCTCCCCTTTTGGAAGTCAATGAAACTTCACCACTTCCTTCACTCCATCCCCAACCCCCAGGACTTCTCCCGACAGTTAACGACTTTTGAAGACCTTTGCTCGGGCACGGACCCCTTGTCTCACATACTTTCTCAGACATACTCCCTACTGAACACGCCTCAGGAACAGCCCCAGCTGCCCTGTCTGACCAGATGGGAAGCGGACCTGAACTGTATTTTCTCCACAACTCAAAAACAACGTATCATCAACTTTGCACTCAAATCGTCTCTGTGCACTAAAACGCAGGAGATGAACTTCAAAATTTTATCCATATGGTACCTGACACCCTCTAGACTACACAAATGCTTCCCCTCTTCCTCGGACCGCTGCTGGCACTGCGGAGAGGAGGAGGGGTCGCTCCTTCATATCCTTTGGTCCTGTCCCAGGCTGAGAGACTTCTGGGGTGACGTCCGCCGCATCACACAGAAGTTTACGGAGTACGACATTCCGGAGGATGCAGCGTTCTTCCTCCTACATCACTCAAAGATCTCGGCCAAAGCATACAAAAAGTCGCTAGTCCGCCACCTGCTTAATGGGGCTAAGGCATGTATACCCCTATTTTGGAAGCAACGGTCCCCACCTACCACTGCACAATGGTTGAGGAAAGTGGAGGACGTAAGACAGATGGAGGTCTTAATTCTCACTGCACAACACAGACGGGAAACTTATACAAAAACATGGAATATATGGAATATCTTTATTTTCTATGACGAGGGGCAATGCCTCTTGGGATCCTAGTCTTCCCCAAATTTTAAGCTCCTAGTCTACCTGCCTGTCACCGCCAGGGCCGGTGCTAGACCATTTTGCGCCCTAGGCGAGACCAGCTACTTGCGCCCCCCCCCCAAAAAAAATAAATAAATAAAATGAATTCAATAATTTTAGCACCAGAACTGGTCCAGGTGGACAGGAGAGGGGGGTGCAGCCAGGTGGGGGGAAGGATGGAGCCAGGTGGACAGGAGATGGGGTGCAGTCAGGAGGGATAGAGCCAGGTGGACAGGAGGGGGGTGCAGCCAGGTGGAGGGATGGAGACAGGTGGACAGGAGGGGGGTGCAACCAGGTGGAAGGAGGATATAGTCAGGTGGACAGGAGAGGGGGTTCAGCCAGGTGGAGGGAGGATATAGCCAGGTGGACATGAGGGGGGTGCAGCCAGTTGGACAGGAGAGGGGGGGTGCAGCCAGTTGGACAGGAGAGGGGAGGTGCAGCCAGGTGGACAGGAGAGGGGAGGTGCAGCCAGGTGGACAGGAGAGAAGAGGTGCAGCCAGGTGGAGGGATGTAGCAGGGTGGACAGGAGGTGGGATACACCCAGGTGGACAGGAGGGGGTGCAACCAGGTGGAAGTAGGATACACCCAGGTGGACAGGAGGGGGTGCAACCAGGTGGAAGTAGGATATAGCCAGGTGGACAGGAGGGTGCAGCCAGGTGAAGGGATGCAGTCAGGTGGACAGGAGAGGGGGGTGCAGCCAGGTGGACAGGAGAGGGGGGTGCAGCCAGGTGGACGTAGGATATAGCCAGGTGGACAGGAGGGTGCAGCCAGGTGGAGGGATGCAGCCAGGTGGACAGGAGAGGGGGGTGCAGCCAGGTGGACAGGAGAGGGGGGTGCAGCCAGGTGGAAGTAGGATATAGCCAGGTGGACAGGAGGGTGCAGCCAGGTGAAGGGATGCAGTCAGGTGGACAGGAGGGGGGTGCAGCCAGGTGGACAGGAGAGGGGGAGTGCAACCAGGTGGAAGTAGGATATAGCCAGGTGGACAGGAGGGTGCAGCCAGGTGAAGGGATGCAGTCAGGTGGACAGGAGAGGGGGGGTGCAGCCAGGTGGACAGGAGAGGGGGGGTGCAGCCAGGTGGACAGGAGAGGGGGGGTGCAGCCAGGTGGACAGGAGAGGGGGGGTGCAGCCAGGTGGACAGGAGAGGGGGGGTGCAGCCAGGTGGAGGGAGAGGGGGGGGTGCAGCCAGGTGGACAGGAGAGGGGGGGGGTGCAGCCAGGTGGACAGGAGGGGGGGTGCAGCCAGGTGGACAGGAGAGGGGGGGTGCAGCCAGGTGGACAGGAGAGGGGGGGTGCAGCCAGGTGGACAGGAGAGGGGGGGTGCAGCCAGGTGGACAGGAGGGGGGGTGCAGCCAGGTGGACAGGAGAGCGGGGGGTGCAGCCAGGTGGACAGGAGAGGGGGGGTGCAGCCAGGTGAACAGGAGAGCGGGGGGTGCAGCCAGGTGGACAGGAGAGCGGGGGGTGCAGCCAGGTGGACAGGAGAGCGGGGGGTGCAGCCAGGTGGACAGGAGAGCGGGGGGTGCAGCCAGGTGGACAGGAGAGGGGGGGGGTGCAGCCAGGTGGACAGGAGAGCGGGGGGTGCAGCCAGGTGGACAGGAGAGGGGGGGTGCAGCCAGGTGGACAGGAGAGGGGGGGTGCAGCCAGGTGGACAGGAGAGGGGGGGTGCAGCCAGGTGGACAGGAGAGCGGGGGGTGCAGCCAGGTGGACAGGAGAGCGGGGGGTGCAGCCAGGTGGACAGGAGAGGGGGGGGGTGCAGCCAGGTGGACAGGAGAGGGGGGGTGCAGCCAGGTGGACAGGAGAGGGGGGGTGCAGCCAGGTGGACAGGAGAGGGGGGGTGCAGCCAGGTGGACAGGAGAGCGGGGGGTGCAGCCAGGTGGACAGGAGAGCGGGGGGTGCAGCCAGGTGGAAAGGAGAGGGGGGGTGCAGCCAGGTGGACAGGAGAGGGGGGGTGCAGCCAGGTGGACAGGAGAGCGGGGGGTGCAGCCAGGTGGAAAGGAGAGGGGGGGTGCAGCCAGGTGGACAGGAGAGGGGGGGTGCAGCCAGGTGGACAGGAGAGGGGGGGTGCAGCCAGGTGGACAGGAGAGGGGGGGGGTGCAGCCAGGTGGACAGGAGAGGGGGGGTGCTGCCAGGTGGAGGGAGAACTGGAAACCCTCATCCCTAGCGCTTCCCCCCACCACCTGACAAGTTCTTACCTTGGGAGACTTCTTTTCATCCCTCCACATGTCAGGCAGCAGTTAGTGTCACCAGTCACACACAGGAGACCTCCTCCAGCTCCTCCCCCCTTTAGCTGATCATTCGGTTCCACCCCCGGGCTCCGGCGGGCGGGCGGCCGCGGAGAGGCTGGGTAAGCTGCAGCAGCAGCAGCAGCTTTACTTTGGGCTCCTCGCTCCTGCAGGACAAGTGGCTCGGTGGCCTCGGCCCAGCATGTGTCCTATGGGCAGTCCAGATTTGGGTGGATCCTCCTTTCTGGCTGTTTCTATGCACAATGCCGCCCGCCCTGCTCCTCCAATGGCTGCACATCATCCAGGGAGGGAGGCGGGGCGGGCAGAGAGCTGACACCCACGGCTGCTGCTGGACATCAGCATGGTCACCCCTGGCTTAGTCCGGGGAAGATCTGCCTGCTCCTTCTCTCCGCCCAGCCACTCTGCAGCCAGCCATATGGAGCCGCTACACTCCGCATCAGCCACCACCCGCTAGGAGGGGAACCGATACTCTGCAGGGGACCCAGCGGCTGTGGCTGCGCCCCTAGGTGGCAGTGCGCCCTAGGCGGCTGCCTAATTCGCCTAGTGGGAGCGCCGGCCCTGGTCACCGCCATGTCTCCCCCTCTTTCCTTCCATCCCCCTTTCCCCATTTTTTCTCTTCCTTCCTCTCTAGCTGTAAACCCTTTTTTTTTTTTTTTTCGCTATAAATTCCACACTTTTGCTGAAGTTCTCTAGAAAAGGTGAAAAATAAATAAGGGTGAGCCCCATGCCTCTTGACGCCACCACGGAATTTGCTATTTGTGAATGTACACCATTTATCTCTTGAGCGCTTGGGCCTTTGTCCAAAGCTGCCATGTAAAATGGAGATATGTCTTTATTTTTATTCTGTTCCCGGACTTTGCACATTGTAGAACTGTTCACAATTCTTTTGTACTATTGGGGCCTTGCTCTTTTTTGGTGTTTAATAAAAATTTTATATTTGAAAAAAAAAAAAAAAGTGCTTGCAGGGCACTGGACAAAACACTAGGGACAAAATGGAGGTCATGATTTGATACAGTAATGTAATCTGTAAGATCACAGTGTCCTGTATGTGTTATGTATTTTGTACTTTTTTAATTTGCTGCCAGGCTCCACCCCCATGCGTCCCGACGCTCGCAGGGAACTGTGCCTGGAACATAGAGCATCGAGCGGATGATCCGGTGGAGGACACAGCGGAGGAACATCGCAGGATCCTGGTGACAAGGTAAGTATGCTGTACCAGGATTCTGCAATGCAATCCCGAGTGTGGCTCGGGGTTACCGCTAATGGAACTGAAATTTAACCCCGAGCCACACTCGGGAATACCGCCAGGAGGGTTAAGTCATTATAAAAAATAAAAAAAATTGTTCTAACATTACATAACCATTACAATGTATCATGGAATATGAACACCTTTGTTGTCTTACATGTAATGTCTATAAAAGAATTGGCTATTGGTTTTAAATCAGTGTCATTTTGGTACGTGCCTCTATATTTTTCTGAATATTACTTGTGGCATTTTTTAGAGACTAATAATACCTTTAATACACATATGTGTACACATTTAATGGAGTCTTGTCTGGGAGAGAAAACATACAGATTTACCAAAGCCCTTTCAATTTGTATGCAGTCAGGAAGGCCCTTGCACTCCATAGCTGAAGGTCAATGGACCTGGATGAATGGAAATAACACTATGAGAGCTTCTTTTACCTGCATGGGGAACTAATCACGGAACATCCCAAAGATTCCCGGCACAGAGGATCTAGGAGAGGTTTACTGCCTAAAACAGAGACCCACGGCTGGGGTGATTAGCCACAAGCGATTTTGATCTCCCTAAAAAAGAGATCTCTATATCTGGTAAGCGCTGGCTTGGATGTTATAGGTGGAGGAATCTATTCTACTTTCAACAATCACTTTTTCTTTGGGTGTTTATTTGATTTGAAGTCACTGCGGATTTTTTCACAGAAGATGTATGTACTTTGGAACTATGCCCTGTGACCCTGAGATGTGGGAATACACATTGTTTGGGATTGACATCCACAGCTGATTTGAGCACTTTATAAGGGACTTATCCTTGTTGTCTGTGATTTATTTCCATTCATCCAGGTCCATTGTCCTTTATTCTTTGTCCTGGACATTTTTGACATATTATTGTTCTATGATTTTTCAAATTTATTTATGCTTATTTGGTATTTCTTGCAGCGCAGCTTATTTTATATTATTGTGTCTCAGTGTGTGTATCTAACATTCAAGCTGCAGCAGCATCAATTTATTCAATTAATTTCAGCACATTTTCACAGACAGCGCAGTAATTTACATTGAACTACATATACATGTATAGAATTCCAGTGGCCCTACTCTTTTTGCTCCCATGCTCGCCAAGCGATGTATGCCCTGATGCCTCCATGATGGCTGCTGACTGACCCTGCCTGGCCCTGGGGTAAGTGTTTCCTACACCACTCCTCTGAATAAGTATGCCTTGCATAAATTGCATATGTAGGTTGAATCTGATTGTTGAGCATTTGTTCAAAGCCTGCATGAATGGCTCTCGCTATTACTGGTACTGTGATGTTATATAGATAGATATAGATATATACATGTATATAGATATATATATATATATATATAGATAGATATAGATATATACATGTATATAGATATATATCTATATATCTATATAGATATATATATATATATATATATTTCTTGTTATGGTATCCTGTTTCCTCTACTTTTCTCCTGAAGAACCGGGTGACCTCGAAACAAGTCGAGTCTTATGGCCTACACTCATAGTTACATAGTTACATAGTTACATAGTTAGTCAGGTTGAAAAAAGACACAAGTCCATCCAGTTCAACCGTAAAAAATAAAAATAAAAAAATAAAAATAAACATATATCGTACACTCCCATATACCCAATTCTATACCCACAGTTGATCCAGAGGAAGGCAAAAAAACCCAGAAGAGCATTATCCAATTTGCTACAGCAGGGGAAAAAATTCCTTCCTGATCCCCCGAGAGGCAATCGGATATTCCCTGGATCAACTTTACCTATAAATGTCAGTACCCAGTTATATTATGTACATTTAAGAAAGAATCCAGGCCCTTCTTAAAGCAATCTACTGAGCTGGCCAGAACCACCTCTGCAGGGAGTCTATTCCACATTTTCACAGCTCTTACTGTGAAAAAACCTTTCCGTATTTGGAGGTGAAATCTCTTTTCCTCTAGACGCAAAGAGTGCCCCCTTGTCCTTTGTGTTGACCGTAAAGTGAATAACTGAACACCAAGTTCACTATATGGACCCCTTATATATTTGTACATGTTGATCATATCCCCCCTTAATCTCCTCTTCTCAAGAGAGAATAAATTCAGTTCCTCTAATCTCTCCTCATAGCTGAGCTCCTCCATGCCTCTTATCAGTTTGGTTGCCCTTCTCTGCACTTTCTCCAGTTCCCCAATATCCTTTTTGAGAACTGGGGCCCAAAACTGAACTGCATATTCCAGATGAGGTCTTACTAATGATTTGAACAGGGGCAAAATGATATCTCTCTCTCTGGAGACCATACCTCTCTTAATACAAGAAAGGACTTTGCTCGCTTTGGAAACCGCAGCTTGGCATTGCATGCCATTATTGAGCTTATGATCTACCAAAACCCCCAGATCCTTCTCCACTACGGATCCCCCCAGTTGTACTCCCCCTAGTATGTATGATGCATTCATATTATTAGCCCCCAAGTGCATAACTTTACATTTATCAACATTAAACCTCATCTGCCACATAGTCGCCCAATTAGACAGAGCATTGAGGTCGGCTTGTAAATTGGCGACATCCTGTAAGGACGTTATTCCACTGCATAGCTTGGTGTCATCTGCAAAGACAGAAATGTTACTTTTGATCTCAGACCCAATATCATTTATAAACATATTAAAAAGTAAGGGTCCCAGCACTGAACCTTGGGGTACCCCACTGATAACCTTGGACCATTCAGAGTAAGAATCATTAACCACTACTCTCTGAATTCTGTCTTTTAGCCAGTTTTCTATCCATTTACAAACTGATATTTCCAATCCTGTAGACTTTACCTTACACATGAGCCGTGTGTGGGGAACTGTATCGAACGCTTTTGCAAAATCCAAGTATACCACGTCCACTGCCACCCCTCTGTCCAAGGTCTTACTTACCTCTTCATAAAAAGAAATCAGGTTTGTTTGACAACTTCTGTCTTTCATGAATCCATGCTGTCTGTTGCTTAAATAGTTTTTTTCCAGCAAGAACTCATCTATGTGGTCTTTTATTAATCTCTCCAGTATTTTCCCAACTATAGAAGTTAAACTAACAGGTCTATAGTTACTTGGTAAACACGTAATTCCCTTTTTAAATATAGGCACCACATTGGCCCTGCGCCAATCCAGTGGTACTATTCCTGTCATTAATGAGTCCCTAAAAATTAAATACAATGGCTTTGAAATTACAGAGCTCAATTCTTTTAGGATCCGTGGGTGTATGCCATCTGGTCCAGGTGCTTTATCCACCTTTATTCCATCTAAATATTTCTGGACCATATCACTTTTGAGCCATTGTGGATTTGGGGCTGTGTCACTACCACCCCCATTTTGGACATGAGCTCCCCCATGCTCCTTTGTATACACAGAACTGAAGAAAGTATTTAATAAATTAGCCTTCTCTTTGTCCCCAGTCACCCACTCTAGATTATTTTGTAAAGGGCCTACATGCTCAGACTTGACCTTTTTACTATTAATATATTTGAAGAATTTTTTGGGGTTTGTCCTACTATCTTTTGCAATCTGTCGTTCGTTTTGAATTTTTGCATCCTTGATTTCCTTTTTACATATCCTGTTATATTCTTTGTAACATTTAAATGACACTAGTGTTCCCTCATTTTTATATTTTTTAAAAGCTCTTTTCTTATAGTTTATAGCTTTTTTAACTTTGTCAGTGAGCCACATAGGTTTTATTTTTAGCCTTTTAAACTTATTGCCCATGGGAATATACTTTGCAGTGAGTTCCCAAACAATCTTTTTGAAGAATTCCCATTTCTGTTCTGTGCCCATTGATGCCAATATTCCTTCCCAGTCTAAGTCCTGGAGAGCAGCACTCATCCTTGGAAAATTTGCTCTCTTGAAATTAAGTGTTTTTATCTTTCCTGTATGTGATTTTTGCTTACAACTAACATCAAATGAAATCATGTTATGGTCACTGCTACCCAGGTGTTCCTTTATCTGAACATTAGTAATACGCTCTGCATGGTTTGAGATTACCAGGTCCAACAGAGCATCATTCCTAGTTGGGGCCTCAATAAACTGGACCATAAAATTGTCCTGCAATAGGTTTATAAATTTTTGCCCTTTAACTGTCCCAGCAGTTCCATTACTCCAGTCAATTTCTGGGTAGTTAAAATCCCCCATTATTATCACCGTCCCAGCCCTTGCAGCCCTTTCCATCTGTGCAAGGAGCTGAGTCTCTAACTCCTCATTAACATTGGGTGGTCTATAACAAACTCCAATGATTAGCTTTGAACTACGCACATCTGTATGCAGTCCTACCCATAATGCTTCAGACTCATCACACTCTCCATCCACCAGGTCCTCTTTCACACTCGCTTTGAGATCACTTCTCACATAGAGACAGACCCCTCCACCCTTCCTTTTTACCCTGTCTTTCCGAAAGAGTGCATAGCCCGGAATATTAATAGCCCAGTCGTGTGAGGAATGAAGCCAAGTTTCAGCAATACCGATTACATCATAGCTCTCCTCATGCACCAGAGCTTCCAACTCACCTATTTTGCTTGGCAGACTTCTGGCATTGGTGAACAGACACTTTAATGCATTAATATTATTTGACCGGTCACATACTATCCTCTTGGGTGTTCCCAGATTGCAACTAGGACTTGCTACTATACTTACCTTGGGTTTATGTTCTTTGGTTACCCTACCACTAATGCCCCTAATACTACCCTTTAGAATATGTTCCCCGCTGACTCTCACTATCTCTGGACCCTCCCCCCTGTCACCTAGTTTAAAAACCCCTCTAACTTTTTGGCCATCCTTATTCCCAGCTGATCAATATATCTTCTCTGGAGTAGCTTCCCAAGTAGAAGTGACTCCAACTCTGGCGGTGTAGCTACTGTCAAGAGGAACATTAATTATTTGACATATTTGTCTGTCTACATGGCCTATTATGTTGTTTTGTAAATTATATGTGTAGCGCCCCTCCACCCCCTCTACCTGTCCTTGGCTCCTCGCAGACAGAGAGGGCACACCACGCCACAAGCCCGTACCCTCCTGTGTAAAGAGGTTGAGCGGTGTTGTTAGCGGGTCTCCACAGTCAGAAAGTCAGAGAATGTTTCTCACCTCTATGAACGACAGAGATAAGTCCTTGTTTTCCCCAGTAACTTGAATGTCCACACCAGCTGCAACTCCAACGCAGAGTTTATTTTCTCTTTAGTAAAATAACAGTCTCTGATAGGAAAAAGGTTGGAGTAAAGACAAGACAGCATAAGATGTGGGAGAGGTCCAGGCACAAACACAATCACTTCACTGCTCGACTTCTCAAGCAGACTCAGCCCAGATGGATAGTCTCCCTAGGAAGGGACTAGCAGCCAAATGGTACTCCAACTTAGACTCACAGTCTCTGAGAACTTGGTCTCTGCCACAGACCTGATTGAACTTGGTCTCTGCCACAGACCTGGTGAATTTGGTGCTTCAAAACTTGGCCTCTATGTAAGGAGAAGACATCCCTCCAGAGAGTTACCGGGACCCTTCCTTCACCGTGACTTCTCACCGGTCCCTCGGAACAGTTCCTTCTCCGGCCTCCTCGTCTAAGATACGGGTCCCCTCGCAAGGCGGCACCCTGGGATTCCTCGATCCTTGCTGGGCCCCAGCCGAAGGTGCTGGGCCCAAGGCCTTTGCTGTAGTCCCAGGGCTAAAGGTGCCTGGGACTAATTCACCGACCTCCGCCCCTGGGCCAAAGGTGCCCAGGGCGGACAGGAACACTCTCCTGGGATAGGACCCCTGACCAAGACAGAACGCCCCGCCACAGGCAGCGTCTGCCCCTTTTATATCCCCTCCCAGCATGCACAGCAGGCCTTCCACACCCACGGTACGGCTGCTGAGAGGGTACACACAAGGCACAGCACTGTATCAGCGGTTCAACCCTGGCCTACTATGGCAGCGCCACCTGCAGGCCACAGGGAACTACACACCAAATACTCTCCCTGCGGATAAAATGGTTGACAGAACCCTGACAATTGGGGTGTTTGAGCACAACTACCACTCAAACACTTCCCCTAAATTTAGGACCCCGCTACATATGTATACAATACATTTTTGTAATGTCCTATGACGGTACCGATAAAATCCTGTTGCCCCACCTCACTTGTTGCTTTTACCTATGATAAATTAGGATGTGGGTAATTGTATATTCCATTTCTGGAAAAAACTTTTTCTGAGCAGTTATTTAATGTCATTTGCATTAGTTTGTTTAGTATAACCTATCATTAAAAAAAGATCATGATGGAAGTATTGTCATATTAGACCAAGCAGCTTTAAAGGGCCTTTTGGCAGGGGGGCCTCCAGTGAGATTACCTTCTCTCTTCCCTTCTCCTTTCTTTATAAAGGCCCGTACACACGATCGGATATTCCAACAACAATTGTCCGATGGACGTATTTTGTCGGATGATCCGACCGTCTGTATGCTCCATCGGGCAATTGTTGTCGGAATTTCCGACAACAAATGTTGGCTGTGCATGTTCTCAAATTGTCCGACAACAAATGTTGGCTGTGCATGTTCTCAAATTGTCCGACAACAAATGTTGGCTGTGCATGTTCTCAAATTGTCCGACAACAAATGTTGGCTGTGCATGTTCTCAAATTGTCCGACAACAAATGTTGGCTGTGCATGTTCTCAAATTGTCCGACAACAAATGTTGGCTGTGCATGTTCTCAAATTGTCCGACAACAAATGTTGGCTGTGCATGTTCTCAAATTGTCCGACAACAAATGTTGGCTGTGCATGTTCTCAAATTGTCCGACAACAAATGTTGGCTGTGCATGTTCTCAAATTGTCCGACAACAAATGTGTTCCGTTGGATTATCCGATCGTGTGTACACAAATCCGTCAGACTAAAATCCAAAGTACAAACACTCATGCTCTGAACCAATGCTAAACATCAGACAACAATAGCAGAAGTTGCCCAAAGGGTGGCGCTAAAGAGCTGAAAAACCACGTAGTTTGGTGTATGTTGGCTGAAAATGTTCTGCCGTCTGTATGCCGTACAAGTTCACGGACAACGCCCTTCGGACAAAAATCCACGGATTTGTCCGATGGAAGTCCGATCGTGTGTATGAGGCTTTACTCTGACAGTACAGTCCGCTGACTGGGATATTTGCCCTCTCATCTCCATATATTAGAAACATGTTCTGAATCTTCACATACCTTGCATTTGCTTACATGAGAATTAGGCAGCGCAATGAGCACAGCATTTTGCTTCAAATTTGTGAAGATGTGAGTTTAGTATAGCATATTGTTAAGCTGGCCATACGCATATAGATTTCTTTTGTTCAGCCTGCGAGCTGAAAGAAACAAACAAAATCTAACAGATTTCTCCATGCTAAAGAGGAATCTCCCCCTCAGGCTATTGTATTCTGACAGCTGGCACTGTCGGTTGTCCAAATACCTGAACAGCGCCTGCATCTGATTGGATGCAGGTTTATTCTTTGGCTGACAATTTTCCGCCCAGCTTAATCGACAGTATCAGTCGAAGGATGTTGGACAGGGGGGGGGGGGTGCTGACAGGGCCTCCCACAGAATGAATTTCATCTGGTTCACTAGAAATGGCCAGTTTAAGCTTCTTCATAATCCATTTTATGTTATTTCTCATGCTCCGTGTTATAGTGATATATTATTTTTTCTTTTTCGAATTGGAGCTTGAAAAATAATTGAAAACGCTTACAAATATTTATCAGACGCTGATGCTTAAATATATTTAGTGCCATAACAATGGCAGTTTTGAAATCTGAGGACGTAAGGAGTCTCTCTATTGTGCAATAAGAATAAAAAATTATTTATGTATGTTATTATGCTCACAAATGACTTATGGTATAACAATCACGGAACAGGCTGATTTTCCAGCCACCTTCGGTTTGTGATTACCCTTTGATTTATCCCTATACCATAATGCACGACCCAGCTATATGCCTATTTTCTTATTTTTGTTACCTGAATCACTAACAGGTTCCATGTCTCAGTGCCTCCGTTAACTGTGATTGCCCTTCGTCTCTGATGCGTCCTATCCTTTCCTTTAAGCACACTCTCTTTTTCATGTCTCTTCCTACTCATTTTCTTGCTATCATTTACTTCAGTTCTTCCCATCCCTATCTCTTACCCTCCCTCCCACAGCTCTTTGAACATTAAAGACTTCTAGCCAAAGGGCTGAGGATCTAATAGAAATTCAAATGCAGTTTTTACTATCTGTTCTTATTCTGTATACATTTTATTGGCAAAGTGTGTGTGTAACTAGAAGTATAGAGCCCGAGGGCAGTTTGGGTGTGCAAAAGGAGGTTCTACTTAAAGGGATGTGCAAGCGACTGAAATATAAAACAGGATCAGAAGAGTGTATGAAAGAGGACGGCACATGTATAAAGATAATGATCCTGTATAAATCAGCTGGCACCATAAGAGACATCTGTGGGAAAGGCAACATAATATACAATGCAGGTAATTTAGCAATAAGGATTCCCAACAGTGCCAGAAACAGAGTCAGGAATGGTTCACCCGACTCAATAAGATGGCGGAGATGGAGGAATCGACCCATAAAACACAAGGTAGACCGCCTAAGTACACCATGATGTGGGCCACTTGGATACATTATAAAACTTCTGGTGAATATAAAAGCATAATGCAAACTTTTTCTTAAGTGGCGCGAATTGTCATGCTGATGGAGTGACCAGATACTGGAGGTGGTGACGTAGCCCTCAGAACCGCATTGTGAAGTGTGGAAGCAAGGGAGTACTGGGGTGTTTTCTTAGCAGACACAAGGCCTCGGTAGAGGAACACCTGTTTTAATTTACCCTCAAGTAAATCCTTTTTTACTTCTGCTATATCCCTTACTTCTTGAGTAAATCTGAGGGGAGCTGAATCATTTCTTGCACCTCACTGGGTCCTGCAGAATGACACGTAGCCTTTAGGCAAGGAGGCCACACTACAGGTGCCCCCTGAATTGCAACCTTGTTAGAAATGTAATGTTCACTTGGGGAATACGGCAGAATGGTCTAAATCCGCCTTTGGTGGCGATGCTTGGATGTACCAAGGTGACCCACCATGCACAACAGCAAGTCTGGATGCAACAAAAAGGCCTCGAGGGACTCGAGAAGGGAGTTGTGATCCCCTAGGAACAGCATGGGACGGTGTCCCTTAATTTTTTCTCTGTCTCCACCTCTCCCTAGAACACTCAATCCCCTTTAATTGTTGTTTTGT
This sequence comes from Rana muscosa, assembly GCA_029206835.1. Taxonomy (NCBI): domain Eukaryota; kingdom Metazoa; phylum Chordata; class Amphibia; order Anura; family Ranidae; genus Rana; species Rana muscosa. The sequence goes on from CM055117.1 coordinate 296,205,268, forward strand.
CGTCGATGTCTCTTTTTTGGTACTTTGTGGGTAAGTGCATATACATAATGTTCTCACATGACCATATGGATCGTAAACCTGTACAGTGGAACCTTGAATTTTGAGCATAATTCGTTCCAGGAGAATGCTTATAATCCAAAGCACTTGCATACCAAAGCGAGTTTCCCCATAGAAGTCAATGGAAATAAAGATAATTAGTTCCGCATTGACTTCTATGGCATGCAATACCACATGTGGCCAGAGGGGGCGCCGGAGAGCCTTGGAAATACCCGGGGACAGCTCGGTAAATCTCGGAAACCCTCGGAATGGCTTGGAAACACTTGGGAACAGAGTATTTCCGAGTATTTCTGAACAGCTCCGAATGGCTCCGAACCGTTCCAAGTGTCATCGGCGCCCCCGCACCTGTGGCCAAATGCGGTACTGCACACCCCATTAGCTTGAATTCTGCTTGTTTTGTGAAACAAGCAGAATTCAAGCTAATGGGGTGTGCAGTACCGAGTCAGGATTTTTTTTTTTAAAGTTGTTCGTCTTTCAAAACGCTCGTTAACTGCATTACTCGTAAACCAAGGTTCTACTGTACTGTATATGCTGTGCTGTTTTTTTCTTGTTAATTGTATTCTGATTCAAAATTCAATGAAAACACAAATGGAATAAAAAAAGAAACACAGGTTCATAAGTAATATAGTTACACTAGGACCAATGAGACAATGGGACAATTCAACTTTTTACTGTAGCACAACGCTACAGTGCTTCTAGAACTGATTGATGACCCCTGCTATGGGAAGAAGTACCGGTAATTAGAAACTTGCAAATACACAAGAAGTTTATAAACTGGTTCTTAGTTTGCTGGCAGTGTTGAGTCACATTCAACTACTACTGTCCTGGACAAATTAAAACGTTTACAGACAACTGGTACTGATGTACAGGGAAATCATGAATAATAATAACAGAGGATTGGTGGGGTCAATCATGGAACTGAATGGGTAGCTGCATTCTGAATGCTCCAGATATTGTTCAGACTACCCCACCACAAATCTATTTAGCCATTTAGCTCAGTACACACCTATAGACCAAGCATTTGCAGGGGACTTGGCATAGGATAGACCCCCCTCTCACCTCCCTCACTATCTAAACAGAGCAAAAAAGTAAGTTCCTGATTCTCAAAAATGTCTAGTAGCAACCATTTCAGGAAATGTCATTTAAAACAAAATATACATTGGGGGACCCTGGCAGAATTAAAACATGGGCACTGTCACTGCTGACTCAGTTTTACAGGTGGAAACTTCAGGGTTGCCATCCTGGCCAATGCCTAACACATATCTAACCCAAAAATGAAAATGTCATATATTGCAGCTTGCCCATTCATAAATGTGTTGGCTGCATTCATTTTCACTTTTCAGGTTAAGAGCAATTTCAGCAAGTAAAGAAAATACCCATTAAAGCGGAGGTTCTGCGGCAAATTTTTTTTTTTTTTCTGGTATTCAATAGGTTTTCGCATTATAAATACTAACTCGTTTGATGTCATGAAATATCCGATGTCCGTTTTCCGGCAAAAGAAGAACTTTGAAAATGCGAGCCCAGCAGTTCCCATTTTGCTTGTGGGCATGTTGAAGCCCACAAGCAATGATTTCCTGTATGCTGATGGTTGCCATCACAACGGGCGGCATCATTGAATGTTCACGCCCCGTTGTGATGGAAATCCTAGTACGGCGTTCCGCAATGACTCTTGGGAAGCATGACACCAAGCTCCCAAGAGTCATCGTGGCGCCGGGGAAAACAGTAGCAACGCCTACTCCCGCGGGAGTCAAGTCCCGGAAGTCAATCTGGAAACAGCAATACTACGGTATTTACAGAGAGAAAAAAAAAAGATTTGTCAAGTGAACATGTCGGCAGTGTGCTGAAGGGGATAATATAAAGTTGTTAATCTGTGTGGAAAGGAGAAGTATGGTCAAAGCTGTTTTGGCCCTACTTCCCCTATGGATCACAGGAGTGCAGCTCTGGACTCATATCACCTGTTTTCAGCAGACAGCAGGATAAAGCCCGTTGTCGGCTGATGTCACTCGGCCAGTCCAAGCTTGGGAAAGATCCTAACTTTACAGTTGGGGTCCACCCAGCAACCTGGACTGAAAGCTGGCTCAGCTTCTCAGCAAGCCACTGTGAGACTGAGCCAGCCGCTCCCTCCCCCTCAACAGCCTAGCGCTCCAGTGAGCACAGGAGGGGCAGAGCAGAGAGCTGGTGACTGACAGTCACAGCTATCTGCTCAGAGTAGGGTGACCACATTTCCAAACTACCATTCAGGGACACCCTCCCTTCCCAAAAATCAGCTTGTGCTGTAACGAATCACAGCACAGTGATTGGACACAAGAGGCGGGATTTATGATTTCTCCAATCACAAGCAGGGGGCCGGATTGTGCTCCTCCAGGCATTCCTGGACAGGACAAGTACTGTCAGTGAGTAAAGCGGTGATGTGGCAGCCTTTTTTGGGGGCATCAGATTGGCCCGGGGGGTGTCTGTGTCATTTTCATTCCAGGACACTGTATTGTCCTGGCATGAATGTGCCCGGGACAGACCTGCAAAATGCGGGACTGTCCCGGGCAATCCAGGACACGTGGTCACCCTAGCTCAGAGCGGAGGGGAGAACTAAGTGATCAGCAGTGTTTGATCACTCAGTTCTCAGTGTAGAGCCAGTGGGGGAAAGATGCAGCATCGATCCGATGCTGCATCCACCTAGGTGAGTACAATTTTTTTTTTTGTGAAAACCAAACTTCTCTTTTAAGAGATGTCTTTGGCACTTCCTGTGAGCTTACATGAAAGCAATAAGAACCTTATCTTTATTGTGTAAACTAACGATCCCAACAATACATCATGTAATGAAGATGAGAAAAATCATAGATGATTGAAGTCAAGCCTGTGTGACAGCCATGGCTCCCTCTATAGATACAGTGGAGAAAAACAGACATAAAGGGGCATAAATTGTGTTATTTGCAGGATCACCTGGTACAAATTAAGGCTTTCAGAGAAAAATAATGGCGCCATCCCATCTAAGGATTTTAAACTGCAATATATAAAAAATGTTGTTCTTGGGTTTAGGTTTGCTTTAACTGCTTAGTACCTCACAGAAGCAAAACTAGTATCCTGATTGCCTTACCTGCTTATTTGTTGTAGCAAGGTCTCCAGCCTCCTTCAGTCTGATGAGAACCTGCAGAGCCAGAGATAGCTGCTGACATTCTTCTGTATATGGTGGGTTGTTGTGGGGCATAGTGGGTGCAAGGTGGATAAAGTTATTGGGTGCCAGACACTTCTTGAATGCAAAAAGGTGTTTATTTCTCTTACAAACTTTTATGGGGGAGAGAGGATTAGGGCCAGGACACCCTTGGATAGTTGCAATTTCAATTGGCAGACTCCAAGACTTCAATAGGAGGACAGCCATGCAGGGAAAGGCATCCAGCAAAAAGCCACATCTGCATGTCTCCTATGGCAACAGTCTTTAACAGTTCCTAAGACAAAGCGTAACAGTTCCTTCACCTTCATTACAACTTCTCCTTGTAGTTCTTCAGTACACTGAGATCCTGGTCTCTCTCTAGACCCACTGATTCACTGCCACTGAATCCCTTGAGCTCCTCCAATCTTCACGGTGGTATCTTCCTCAAATGTCACCCCCGCCTCTCTGCTGGGTCCCTAGATTGGCACTCACAGATACTTCTCAAGCTTCACCCCACTGGCCTGCTTGGTCCCTGACTTGGCACACAAGGCTGCTCTGCAAGCGTCACCTCCATTGGCTGGGTCCCTGACTTGATCACCGCCTGAAGTTTCCCGATTCTCCACCATGCCCATTCGGTGAGAATACAGCTCTGGTACTTGCTTCAGTTACTCACTGTGGTCCTTGGTAATAAGGTGGATGGTCCCTTAGTGGTGACAGCTTCCCCTCTACCTCCGACCACTGACAGGTTCTCCGGGTGACAGAACTGTCACTTGTGTTTGAACTGCAAGCCGCAAACCCAACCCTGCGCTACTCTCTTGCTTCTGGATAGGCCCTCAGGCAACCTAGCAGCCAGATGCCCCCAGTATAGGCCCAATCTCCGGCCTAGCAGCCGGGGCAACACGACACACTGTCCAGGAGGCACAGAACATAGATCACCTGACTCCACCCAAATATATAGGTTCAAAGAAGCCCTTGCCCATTGGCTGAGATACCCACATACCCATAACCTGACCTTGCGTTTCCCTTCTCATACCTACCACCACCAAGTACCCGGCAACCTAGTGGTAGTAGAGACAAGAGCAACCAGGCCAAACTTAGGGAGGAATCAATATATCTCTAACAATCAACCAGATATCTACTCCTAGCAAGTACATTTGTGAGGAGCATCCCTGCCTAAACTCCAGGGTGCTACATCATTATATGGCACTAACAAGTCAGCTATATCACTCCTATTTTTCTTCCCTGACATTCCCATCTGAAATATGGAAGTACCAACTGAGACACTACAAAGGGCATGGATGATGTGCACTTTAAGTAACACTTAACACCTGATCAGACTCCAGAGCACCAAAATTCGGACTTATTGACAGCTACCTCACTTTGGTGATACATAAATAAAATAAATTGAAACACCGCTATACAGAGAGCCACTGTTCTCTACAAGTAGTTTTTATACTTTGATTTTCTGCCTATACTAAACAAAGTTTTTTGGTATTGATTATAAAGTGCTTTGCATATATGTCCCTATATACAGGTGAAACTCGAAAAATTTGAATATCATGCAAAAGTTATTGATTTCACTAATGCAACTTAAAAGGTGAAACTAATATATGAGATAGACTCATTACATGCAAAGCAAGATAGTTAAAGGCTGGGTTCACACTGGTATGACACGACAGCCGTCCTACTTTGGATCCGACTTTGCCCTGCGACATGAAGCCGACATATGTCCGACTTTCAATAGCAGGCACTGTGTTTGGTATGAATCTTGAGGGGGAACTCCACGCCAAATGTAAAATAAAAAACCGGCATGGGTTCCCCCTCCAGGAGCATACCAGGCCCTTGGGTCTGGTCTGGATTTGAAGGGGAACCCCTACACCGAAAAAACGTCGTGGGGGTCCCCCCCAAGATCCAAACCAGACCCTTATCCGAGCATGCAACCTGGCAGGCCGCAGGGGAAGAGGGGGGGACGAGAGAGCGGCCCCCCCTCCCTCCTGAACCGTACCAGGCCGCATGCCCTCAACATGGGGGGGTGGGTGCTTCGGGGCAGGGGGGCGACCTGCGGCCCCCCCACCCCAAAGCACCCTGTCCCCATGTTGATGAAGACAGGGCCTCTTCCCGACAACCCTGGCCGTTGGTTGTCGGGGTCTGCGGGCGGGGGGCTTATCGGAATCCGGGAGCCCCCTTTAATAAGGGGGCCCCAGATCCCGGCCCCCCACCCTATGTGAATGAGTATGGGGTACATCGTACCCCTACCCATTCACCTGGTGGAAAAAAAATGGCAATAAAAACACAACACAGCTTTTTTAATTAATTTATTGCACAGCTCCGGGGGTCTCCACGCTCTCCGGTTCTTTCTTCTGCCGGCCTCCGCTATCTTCTTGCAGCTCTTTTGCTAGCGGGGCTATTCTCCTGATTTCTTTTATAACAAACAAACAACAGAAAGAAAAAAAAAAAAAAAAAGGGAAAGGGAAAGAAGGACGGTGTTAGACCGAGCTCGCCATCCATTTAGGAATAATAAGTCTCACAGCACGCATCAGTATGTTAACTATTTTAACTCTCTAAGAGTTCTTTCCCCTCTTTCGAGTGTATAAACATATTCCAACTAGCCCATGTCGTTTTGTAGGTCTCATGTCTATCCTGTGCCGTCATTGTCAAGTCTTCCATTTTATTTATGTTTTCCACCTTCCGTAGCCACATCACCACTGTCGGTGGATTCTGAGCCTTCCACCTCATGGGGATGCAGGCTTTAGCTGCATTAATCAAATGTCTCAACACAGATTTTTTATATACCCGGGGTGTTAAGGTCGATACATGAAGTAAGAAGAACGCTGGATCGTTTGGGATCGGAAAGTCAGTAAATCGTTGCAGTGTATTCCTCACCGTCGTCCAAAAATCACTCAATTTAGGGCAGGACCAGAATATGTGTAGCATCGTACCCCTGTCCTCGCCGCAACGCCAACAGTGTTCCGGTATATCTGGGAGAATCGCATGCAGGCGAACAGGTGTCAGGTACCACCTTGTCAAGATTTTATAGTTAGTTTCCTGTATTTTGGTGCAAATCGAGGACTTAAGGGAGAGGCTAACCATATTCTGTTTTTGAGTCGGAGAGAACGTACATTCTAATTCAGTTTCCCTCTTTGCGATGCAGGGCAGATCGGGTTGTTGTTCTGGTGTATTTAAAAGAGCATACATTTTGGAAAGGGTCTGTGATAGCGGATCTGTACCCGAACAATATTTCTCAAAATTATTCAAGGGTCTAGTATAACTTTGAGGGTTCAAAATGGTCAACAAAAAATGCTGCAACTGTACCGCATTCCAGAACGCAAGTCCAAAAGGGCCTGCAGTATCCATCAATTCCCAAATGGTGGGCCATCTGTCGTTAATTACAAAACATGTTGAGGGCATGCGGCCTGGTACGGTTCAGGAGGGAGGGGGTGCCGCTCTCTCGTCCCCCCCTCTTCCCCTGCGGCCTGCCAGGTTGCGTGCTCAGACAAGGGTCTGGTTTGGATCTTGGGGGGGACCCCCACGCCGTTTTTTCGGCGTAGGGGTTCCCCTTCAAATCCAGACCAGACCCAAGGGCCTGGTATGCTCCTGGAGGGGGAACCCATGCCGGTTTTTTATTTAAAATTTGGCCTGGAGTTCCCCCTCAAGAGCAGCACAGCACAAGTCGCATGCCAAAGTCGGATCATGCAAGACTGCGGTCCGACTTTGATCCGGCTTCAATGATAGTCAATGGGCTGAAGTCGGATCAAAGTCGGACCAAAGTAGTACAGGGAGCATTCTCAAAGTCGGACCGACATGTGTCGGATCAGTTAAGACGGCTCTCATAGGGAAACAATGATTTTCACACGTCATACGACATGAGCTCCCAATGTCGGAGCGTTTGTCGCCCCAGTGTGAACCCGGCCAAAGCCGTGATTTGTCATAATTGTGATGATTATGGTTTACAGCTCATGAAAACCCCAAATCCACAATCTCAGAAAATTTGAATATTACATGCAATCAATAAAACAAGGATTGTACATAGAACAATATTGGACCTCTGAAAAGTATAAGCATGCATATGTACTTAGTACTTGGTTAGGCCCCTTTTGCAGCAATTACTGCCTCAATGCGGCATGACATGGAAGCTATCAGCCTGTGGCACTGCTGAGGTGTTATGGAAGACCAGGATGCTTCAATAGCGGCCTTCAGCTCTTCTGCATTGTTCGGTCTCATGTCTCTCCTCCTTCTCTTGGCAATGCCCCATAGATTCTCTATGGGGTTCAGGTCAGGCGAGTTTGCTGGCCAATCCAATCCATAGCACAGTAATCCCACGGTCATCGAACCAGGATTTGGTGCTTTTGGCAGTGTGGGCAGGCGCCAAGTCCTGCTGGAAAATGAAGTGAGCATCCCCATAGAGCTCGCCTGTGGAAGGAAGCATGAAGTGCTCCAAAATCTCCTGGTAGACGGCTGCGTTGACCCTGGACTTAATGAAGCACAGTGGACCAACACCAGCAGATGACATGGCTCCCCAAATCAACACAGACTGTGGAAACTTCACACTGGACTTCAAGCATCTTGCAGTGTGTGCCTCTCCATTCTTCCTCCATAATCTGGCTCCTTGGTTTCCAAATCAGATGCAAAATTTGCTCTCATCAGAAAAGAGGACTTTGGACCACTGAGCAACAGACCAGGTCTGTTTTTCTTTAGCCCAGGTAAGGCGCTTCTGACGTTGTTTGTTGTTCAGGAGTGGCTTGACAAGAGGAATAGGACATTTGAAGCCCATGTCCAGGATCTGTCTGTGTGTGGTGGCTCTTGATGCACTGACTCCAGCCTCAGTCCACTCCTTGTGAAAGTTCCCAACACTTTTGAATGGCCTTTTCCTGACAATCCTCTCCTGGCTGCGGTCATCTCTGCTGCTTGTGCACCTTTTTCTTCCACACTTTTCCCTTCCACATAACTTTCTATTAATGTGCTTTGATACAGCACTTTGGGAACATCCAACTTCTTTTGCAATTTTATTTTTGAGGCTTTCCCTCTTTATGGAGGGTGTCAATGATGATTTTCTGCACAACTGTCAGGTCAGCAGTCTTTCCCATGATTGTGATTCCTACTGAACCAGACTGAGAGACCATTTAAAGGCTCAGGAACCCTTTGCAGGTGTTATGGCTTAATTAGCTGATTAGAGTGGGACACTTTGAGCCTAGAATATTGCACCTTTTTACAATATTCACATTTTCTGAGATTGTGGATTTGGGGTTTTTATGAGCTGTAACCATATGCACACATGCGGTCGGAATTTCCGACAACAAATGTTCGATGTGAGCTTGTTGTCGGAAAATCCGACCATGTGTATGATCCATCGGACATTTGCTGTCGTAATTTCCGACAACAAATGTTTGAGAGCTGGTTCTCAAATTTCCCGACAACAAGACTTGTTGTCGGAAATTCTGAGCGTGTGTACACAATTCCGATGCACAAAATTCCACGCATGCTCGGAATCAAGCAGAAGAGCCGCACTGGCTATTAAACGTAATTTTTCTCGGCTTGTCGTACGTGTTGTACCTCACGCGTTCTTGACGCCACCGCGTTCTCGACGTTCGGAATTTCCGACAAGATTTGTGTGACCGTGTGTATGCAAGACAAGTTTGAGCGAACATCCGTCGGAAATAAATCCACGGTTTTGTTGTCGGAATGTCCGATCGTCTGTACGCGGCATTAATCATCACAATTATGACAAATCACGGCTTGAACTATCTTGCTTTGCATGTAATGAGTCTATCTCATATATTAGTTTCACCTTTTAAGTTGCATTAGTGAAATAAATGAACTTTTGCACGATATTCAAATTTTTCGAGTTTCACCTGTATGACAAACATAAAGCAATGTATATATGAATATTAGAATGAATATAACTTTCTTGTACATTGCATGCTGCAGTTCCTATATGAATCGGAGAACCCTAAGAGCAGTGTTGTATGTGTTCTGCATACCCTATGGCATATGAAGTTCAGTTTACAAAAAATAAGAGTGACCACAATGTTCCAGTGTTTCAGTACAGAGAATCTTCAGAGTGCAGTGGAGAAAAGATTGGAAGAGATAATCGGTGCTTTGTGGATGTATACCAAGACTCATAGAAGTCTATTGGGCAGTGACTAAGGGTGCAGGATTTATTTAGCATAAGATATCACCTCAAAAGTGCTCTGTCTACTCGTAATGAGGGGAAGGCTCTAATGGCTTTTTGTAGAGGGCAGTTTGACGGCTGGACGCAGACTGACCTTTTCCCCGTGGAGAAAGAGACACACGAGGAAGAGAAGGGTCAGTGTATAAAAAAGACAAACCCCAAATGCCATTTTGTTTTTCCGTTAGACATGAGAGCAGCCATCCTGAACTTTTCAAACACAGAAAACCTGTCAGCAGACTTAGGATTCAATGGAAGATAATATCTTCTTAACCCTTTATACCCTACTATGAATAGTAATGTTCTGTTAGAAAGAGGTGAAGTTGAGAAGTTTCTGGGATCTAGGCACTGCTAGCTTTTTGTGCAAAATAATTAGTCCTCAGTGGAGTGGATGCTGGCACATGATAGGTAAGTATGTATACAGCTTAAGAGAGCGTTGATGTTAGGGTTACAGGTAGGGCTATGGCTAGTGCTGAGGTTACAGGGAGGGTTAGTGTGAGTGTTACAAGAAGAGTAATGCCGCGTACACACGATCGTTTTTAATGTCATTTAAAAAAACAACGTTTTTCTCGACGTGATTTTTCATGTTTCCTCTCAACTCTGTCTTGCGTACACACGATCATGAAAAAAACCGCTCGAGCAAAGCGCAGTGACGTACAACACGTACGACGACACTATAAAGGGGAAGTTCCATTCAGATGGCGCCACCCTTCATGTTAGTAAAGTTTGTTGAGCGACGATTCGCGCTTTTCAGCCTCGTGCTTTTCAGTCCGTTACAGCGTGACGAATGTGCTATCTTTATTACGAACGCTAGTTTTACCAGAATGAGCGCTCCCGTCTCATACTTGATTCCCCTCGTAAAAGCATACACACTATAGTTTTTCACGTCGTTAAAAAAATAGAGCAGGTTCTCATTTTTTTTAGGCAATTTTTCACTTCGTTAAAAATGCTCTGGAGCCTACACACGATCGTTTTTAATGCCCAATTTAAAAAATGGCATTTTTAACGACGTGAAAAACGATCGTGTGTACGCGGCATTAGAGTGAGGGTTAAAGATATGGGTAGAGCTAGCATGAATTTTACAAGGAGGCCGTTAATCCCCTCAGGAAAATAACGTTGGTTTTCCTGACGGGATTCCTGGCAAGCTTTCCTTGCTCGCCGAGTGTACACACGGCCATTCAAAAGAACCGCCGTTCTTTTGAATGGCAAGAACGCGGTGACGTCATCGACTACGACGAGCATGCGCTCGTCTCATTCGATGCCGTTGCCGCCATCTTGCTACACCCTACACTACCCTTGTAAGCTACCGCGCATGTGTTGAAGTCTCATCGAGCATGCGCGGGTTTCCCTGGACAGGTAAGCATACACACTCACGGTTTTCTCGGCAGGAAACACTCTGCCGAAAATCCCGATGAGAAAATAGAGAGCAGGTTCTCTATTTTTCTCGTCGGGATTCCCGGCTGTTTTCTTGCCGAGAAACCATACACACGGCCGGTTTTCTGGGCAAAAAGCTCTCCCAGCAGTTTTCTTGCTGAGAAAACCGGCCGCGTGTCCGAGGCTTCAGAGTTATAACAAGGGATAGAATGTGGTTTGGGTTTACCAGGAAGGTTAGCGGGAGGTTACCAGGAAGTCTAAGGGCTAGTTTACACTTGCTACAAAACATGGCTTTGGACAGGCTTTGTTAAAGCTCTCTGAATACCAGTCCAAGCTCCTGTCACTAAATAAAATGGTTAGCTTACATTCCTGTTTACACCTTGTGTTTGCTTTGCTTCTGCTTCGCTTCAAAAATGATACCCCATGTCGCTTTAGTGGTGCTTCAAAGCATCTTCAAAGCCTCCATACACTTGCTTTGGCTTCAACACACATTAAAGCAACTACCGATTCAACTTTTTTGATGTGTCTTTGACGCTTCGGTGATGCTTTGGTGGTGCTTCGATGACGCTTCGATGATGCTTCAGTGGTGCTTCAGTGGCACTTCGATGATGCTTCGGTGGTGCTTCAAGCAAGCTTTGTCATAGACTTCTATGGAGGCTTTGAATATGCTTTGAAGCACCACTAAAGCGACATGGGGTATAATTTTTGAAGCAAAGCCAAAGCAAAGCAAATGCAAGGTGTAAACAGGACTGTAAGCTAACTATTTTATTTAGTGACAGGGCTTTAACTGGCGTTCAGAGCGCAAAGCGTGTCTGAAGCTATGTTTTGAAGCAAGTGTAAACTAGCCCTAAGGGTTAGGATTACAGGGACAATTATTGTGAGGGTTGAAGCTACAGCGCGGGTTAATGTGAGGGATAGGGTTGCAGAAAGGCTTAGGCCCCATACACACTATTAGATTTTCTGCAGATTTTTGTCTGCAGATTTACCAAAACCATTTAATATGAGGTCAAACCTTAATGCCGCGTACAGACGATCGGACATTCCGACAACAAAAACGTGGATTTTTTTCCGACGGATGTTCGCTCAAACTTGTCTTGCATACACACGGTCACACAAATGTTGTCGGAAATTCCGAACGTCGAGAACGCGGTGGCGCCAAGAACGCGAGAGGTACAACATGAACGACGAGCCACGAAAAATTAAGTTTAATAGCCAGTGCGGCTCTTCTGCTTGATTCCGAGCATGCGTGGAATTTTGTGCATCGGAATTGTGTACACACGCTCAGAATTTCCGACAACAAGTCTTGTTGTCGGAAAATTTGAGAACCAGCTCTCAAACATTTGTTGTCGGAAATTACGACAGCAAATGTCTGATGGATCCTACACATGGTCGGAATTTTCAACAACAAGCTCACATCGAACATTTGTTGTCAGAAATTCTGACCGTGTGTACGCGGCATAAGAGTTTCAATTTGTATGCAATCAGGCAGGCCCTTGCCCTACAAGATTTTGGTAAATCTGAAGACAAAAATCTGCAGAAAATTTAATAGTGTGTATGGGGCTTTAGGCTTAGGTTAAAGTTACAGGGAGAGTTAACTTGAAAGTTACACGTAGGTTTAGTATGTGGGGTATATTTACAAGGAGAGTTAGTGCAAGAATTATAAGGATGGTTAGTGTAAAGCCTCATGCCGCGTACACACGATCGATTTTCTCGACGGTGAAAACACCGTCGAGAAAATCGACGGGAAAAACGAGGGAACGGCTTGGTTCCCTACACACGGCCGTTTTTTCCGACATTTTTTCTCTTGGTCGAGAAAAACGACCGTGTGTAGGCTCCCCGGCAGTGTTTCCCTATGGGAAAACTGCCGCGGAAAAAAATGCCGTGAATCACGACGAGAAAAATTAGAGCATGTTCTAATTTTTCTCGTCGTGATTAATGCTGTTTTTCTCGTCGGGAAAAATGACCAAAAGCCCACACACGGTAGTTTTTCTCGTCAAAGAGAAAAAATTTCATTTTTCCAGACGATAAAAATGGTCGTGTGTATGCGGCATCATACACACGATCGGACTTCCATCTGACTTTTCTGTGGATTTTGCTCCGAAGGGCGTTGTCCGTGAACTTGTTCTGCATACACACAGCAGGACTTTTTCAGCCAAATTTCACCAAATCACGTGGTTTTTCTGCTCTTTACCACCACCCTTTGGGCAACTTCTGATCTTTAGCATTGGTTCTGAGCATGCGTGTTTGTACTTTGGACTTTAGTCAGATGGACTTGTGTACACACGATCGGATTTGCTCCATCGGACATTTTTGGCCGGAAAGTTTGTCTGTTCTCTCATTTGTCCAATGAAAAAACAAAAATGTTTGTCCGGTGGAGCGTACACACGGTCGGATTGTCCGATCAAACCGGTCCGTCGGAGGTTTGTTGTCAAAAAGTCCGATCGTGTGTATGGGCCTTGAGGATTAGGTTTACTGGAAGGATCTGTTATAAGGATGGTTAGTTTGAGGCTGGGGTTACAGGGAGTGTTAGGTTGCCCAAAGATGAGACATTTATTTTTCATTCAACCAGCAGGTTAAACAAATAATACTGACTTGATTCCCTCACCAGTACATTCAATGTGGATCGGGGAATCCTCCCCCTGAGCTATTTTATTATGGCAGCGTGGAGACATTATCAACATCATAGCCTACTGATCCGCATTGCAGGCTATAGCCTGCAGTGCTGATCAAGGGAGGAAAATCTGACAGGGCGGATGTATAGATCAACTTCAGTACAACCCCCCTATTTATAAAAGGATCAGGATAGTACCCCTACTCATTCTCCACAAAAAAAAGTGTCGTTTAAGAAAAGACAGGAGGCAGTTTTTGACAAGTCCTTTATTGAAAAAAAAATGTAATGTCCTCTGGTGTAGATCCATCGCCATGACCCGAAAATAAGCTCCGCTCCCGACAAAGGCTCCTGCCGTCTGACAGTTCTTAGGCTCTGCTGCTCTTGGGCACAGTGCTGGATTGAGCCCGGGAGCAGGTAAGTATTGGGGGGGGGGGGGGGGGGGAGCAAAGCATGAAAGTTTTTTTACCTTAACGCAGAGAATGCATTAAGGTAAAAAAAACTTAAAAAAAAAACTTTAGCCTTTACAACCACTTTAATTTGTTAGTAACTTACATGTGATTACATTTCACCTCCATAGAGTGGAGCCACATTAAGACAAAAGACAGGAAGTGTGTTACTGGCCAGATCACCAGGTGAAAACAAAGCGAAAAAAGGCTGAAACTAATGCAGCCACCACATCTAAAGACTGGTAAGCACCAATATATTACATTTCTAAATTTTTGGGTTTGAATAAAAAATTTCAAAAGTGACAGTGAAAAAAATGAATGGCCCCTAAATGAAAAATTGTAATATTGATGGTAAAAACTAAAATAGAATAGATGTCGGAATGAAAGAGCATGTATGAAAGTAGTATATATTTGTAGGAGAATGCTACGGCAGTCTGTTTTTATGATAGAGTAGATAATAGATACTGACCTAGATTTGTATATTTTGTTTACTGAACAATGAGAATGAATTATTATATATTGAAAATAATTTTGTAAAAATGTAAAAGTGTTGGTATCTAAGAAAATTAATATCAATAAAAAGAAATTGAAAACAAAAAACAAAAATAGAAAATCTATCATAAAACAACAGGTTAGGGGAGAAAAAAGTTAGCTATGGATAACTAGCGTTTATTAAAGGTTAATAAGGGGTAAATAGGAAACATTATATTCTAGTATTATTTTCCCATAAGCTTGCTTTAATTTATGTCATGTGTAGATTAAAGGTCAACCGTTAAATCTGTACATGAATAAAACAGAACAAATATTATGGAACAATAGAGTTTACACTGTATTTCTAGATACTACTTGTACAGCTTGATTTACTAAAGGAGATGTGAATGTTCACCAAATCAATTCTGTGAATATTCACTTTAATTATCCAATCATGTGCAAATAAGCAGGAATTTGCTTTTCACATGATTGGGTAACTGAAGTGAATTTTTACAGAAGTGAATGGACATTCTCAAATGGTTTAGTAAAACAGCCCATATATCAACCAGTCCTGTAATGCAGAGCAAGTCTTGGCTGCCAGCATAAAATTATAGTAGTCATTAAAGGGATTGGTTACACCAAACGATAGGAAGAGTTATAGGAATCAGTATATGGAGAGATAGGTGGACTTGTATGGATCAGTTATATGAATAGATATAAAGGGTTATAGGAATTTGTTATATGCACAGATAGGAATAGTTATGTAGATTAGTAATATATGGAATAAGAGGAATTATAGGGATAAGTTATATGAATGGACAAGAGGGGCATAGAGAGAGTTATGTGGAGAGATAGGAGGAGTAATTGGGATCAGTTATAGGTAAAGATAGGGGGAGTTATAGGGAATAGTATTATAAAGAATTAAAGGAATTACGGGGCGCAGTTATATAAAAAGATAGGAGGAGATATATAGATTGGTAATATTAAGAATAGGAGAAGTTATGTGGATCACTTATATGAATAAATAGGAGGTGTTATCGAGATGAATAATATGAGGAATAAGGGTACTGTAGTAATAGAAATCAGTTATATGAATAGACAGTAGAGGTTATAGGGATTAGTAGTAGTATAAGGAATAAGAGGAGCTAAGTGAATCAGTTACATCAGTGGTTCTCAACCTGGGGGTCGGGACCCCCTCGGGGGTCGAATGACGATTTTCCAGGGGTCACCGAATTCTGGGTTGTTCCTGAAGCCCGCACTGCCTTTTCGTGGCCACCCAGCAGAGCTGTCCCTGGAGCCTGTTGCCACGTAGCTGGGCTGTCCCTGGAGCCTGCAGCCGCCCACTCAGCCTCTTTGCAGCCACCCATTCAGTTCACGGCATGGCTGGGTGGCAGAGACTAGAGGTCAGCTGACTGGTGAGGAATGTGAAGTGGGAGGGGCTGGAGGGGACCCCATCTCCTGATTTCGGCATAGGTGTCACTGGTGTGAGGCACCACAAAGTCTGAGACACAGTGAAGCCGAAGACACAGTGAGTAACACTACCTGTGATTATAGTTGCCATTAAAAGTCCCCACTACAGTTCTCAGATCAGCAGATGACCTTGATCAAGAGCACCTAAGTTGGCTGATCAGAACCAGAACTCATCCCAACTCCCCGCCAGCACTGCCACTCATCCCAAATCCCCGCCAGCACCGCCACTCATCCCAACTCCCCGCCAGCACTGCCACTCATCCCAACTCCCCGCCAGCACTGCCACTCATCCCAACTCCACGCCAGCACTGCCACTCATCCCAACTCCACGCCAGCACTGCCACTTTACCAACTCCCCGCCAGCACTGCCACTCATCCCAACTCCCCGCCAGCACTGCCACTCATCCCATTCCCCCCAACCCCCCCACCAAGGAGTAAGAGAAGGAATACAAATAGAGACTACATGTAAAGGAGAGGAAAAGAGGGGGAGGAACAAAGAAAAAGGGAGAGAAAGAATAAGAGAAAGAACAAGAAAGATGGCTAGAGAGAGGAATGGGGGAACCCCCTCCCCCCCCCAAGAAATTAGGATAGAGAGAGATAAAAGGGAAAGAAAGGAGAAAAATACTGTACGAGTGGAAGGGACCCAGGGAGCGCTAAATATCCGTGGGTTAGGGATGCAAATTACTTGTCTTGCCTTGGGTAATGACAACCCACGCTGTGAAAATAATTTTACTGTTAGGGGTCCCCACAACTTGGGAAATATTATCAAGTGGTCACGGCACTAGAAAGGTTGAGAACCACTGAGTTACATGAATAGATAGTAGAGCTTATAGGGATTAGTAGTAGTATAAGGAATAAGAGGAGCTAAGTGAATCAGTTATATGAATAGATAGTAGAGGTTATAGGAATTTGTAGTAGTATAAGGAATAAGAGGAGCTAAGTGAATCAGTTATACGTAGAGATAGGAGAAGTTACAGGGATTAGTAATACAAGAGTAGCGGGCATGTACTATTTAGGGGAAGCATCTGGGTGGTTACATGACCCAGATGCACTGATTGGAAGAATAGGGCTGTATTCTGTTTGGGTGAGGACATCAGTGGTGCACAGTTCCCTGCGGTTTAGAAGGTGTCGCTCTGAGCCGGGGTTGAACCACTACTGCAGTGCCGTACCCTTTGTAACCTCTCGCAGCAGCTGTACTGTGGGGCGGGGAACCCGCTGTGCATGCTGGGAGAGGGTATAAAGGGGGCGGACATCTTTGCCATGAGGTCCGAGTCCCAGGCACCTTCAGCCTGAGGGCTGCTGTCCGTGTTCAGTGTACAGGCGCCCTTGGCCTGTACACGAGGAGTTCCGTCTGGGGTGAGGTACTCAGCCGGAGGCCTGGGGCCCAGTATCTTCCGCTGGGTCCCGCGAGGGAGGGATCGTCCTAAGGTGCCCCGGGTGTTGGGCACCTGAATCCAGAGCGTAAGAAACCGGAGAGGGGACCTTTTGTGAAGCTGGTGCAGCATATTGCCAGTGTCGGGTGGACCTCTGGAGACCGCTCGGATGGATATCTTTCTCCAACAAGGGCCTATTCAATAAGGAAGGTAATTCATGTTCTGTGACCGGTGGCAGCGGTACATCTAGTCAATTCAGGTCGGTGACCAGCATTACCCAGCAAACCGGAAGTGACGCATCTGCGCTCCAGGACCACACCAGGAAGACGCCGGAGGAACCAGGAAGTGGCGTTCTCCAGGGGCAAGTCTAAAAGCGCTGCAAGCGTCCATTTTATCCCATATAATATAAACGTCTGTTTTATTCTTTTATTGGTACGCACATATGCAAAGGGGCTTGTTTGTTTTGGGGAATATTAATAAAATTACCAAACAGTACTACCCTATGCAGTTTGTTCCTTTTTCCTCACATACGCCAGAAGTGCCTGTACAGTAGAAGAAGACAGAACACACTAAAGAAGGATGGTTTATACATGCCTTTATTGGTTTTATATCTGGTGAGTGCATCCCCATTAGGGGACCCTAATCCCCCCACGTGGTGAAAACACATATTGGTGATAAGGAGCACAGGAACTAAGATTTAAACCAGCTATAACCACACTCTTCGTTCACTATCCACACCTATATAATTGGACTATATAGAAGACGTACATTTGAACTTTTGTCCGTAGCGCTGCTGCAGTTTATTCTGAACTTTTCGTTTTAAGTTTTTTATATATATTGCTCTTTTAATATTTTAGTCTCTGGATCAGGTTATGTTATCTCCTGTTGGAGAGATGGCTTGTTCCAGACACTGGGGACCAGTGTCAAATCACTGGGGGGAGAGTGTAGCGGGCATGTACTATTTAGGGGAAGCATCTGGGTGGTAGCATGACCCAGATGCACTGATTGGAAGAATAGGGCTGTATTCTGTTCGGGTGAGGACATCAGTGGTGCACAGTTCCCTGCGGCTCAGTAGGTGGCGCTGTCGCTCTGAGCAGGGGTTGAACCACTACTGCAGTGCCGTACCCTTTGTGACCTCTCGCGGCAGCTGTAATGCGGGGTGGGGAACCTGATGTGCATCCTGGGAGAGGGTATAAAGGGGGCGGACATCTTCGCCACGAGGTCCGAGTCCCAGGCACCTTCAGCCTGAGGGCTGCTGTCCGTGTTCGGTGTACAGGCGCCCTTGGACTGTACACGAGGAGTTCGTGTTCCATCCCAGACACCTTCAGTCTGGGGTGAGGTACTCAGCCAGAGGCCTGGGGCCGAGTATCTTCCGCTGGGTCCCACGAGGGAGGGATCATCCTAAGGTTCCCCGGGTATTGGGCACCTGAATCCAGAGCGTAAGGGACCGGAGAGGGGACCCTTTGTGAAGCTGGTGCAGCATATTGCCAGTGTCGGGTGGACCTCTGGAGACCGCTCGGATGGATATCTTTCTCCAACAAGGGCCTATTCATACAGGAAGGTAATTCATGTTCTGTGACCGGTGGCAGCGGTACATCTAGTCAATTCAGGTCGGTGGCAAAGACCTGCTATTAGGCCTGTGGCAGGGGCCTCAACAGCTCACCCGGTTGGTGGCAGCGGCCAAACTCACGGTCGGTGGCAGCGACTGTGCGCCAAGCCTATTCGCCAAAGAAGGAATAGGAGAGTTCATTGTGCCTGGGCCTACTCGTATCCACACCCTGTTTATTTGTTTAAAAGTTCAACTGATACTGTTCATATGTGAAGAAGAATAAAGGAGTGTTGGACTTTTTATGGTGTGGAGCTCTATTACTGACAGTCAAACTTGCCCTCTGCAGGAGGGCCAGAGGCTCCATCCAGAACACAGGACTCGGAAGTAAAATAGTGTTGGCCTTCACCTCTACACCTTAGAGGACATGGGCCGTAGTGAACCTCATCCTCTTCCCGCATACCCCTAGACAAGCAATCTATTTTATTTACTAAAAGGGAACGGGGGGGTGAGGTCGCTACACAAGGAATAGGAGGAGTTATGGGGATGAGTAAATATGCAGAGGTGGTAAAACGATCATTTATGATAGGAGATAGGAGGAGCTATAGAAATTAGGAGGGGTATAGGAATCAGTTATGTGGAGAGACAGAAGGAGTATTAGGGATTAGTTTTGTGAAGAGATAAGAGGAGCTATAGAAATTAGGAGGGGTATAAGGATCAGTTATGTGGAGAGACAGAAGGAGTAATAAGGATTAGTTTTGTGAAGAGATAAGAAGAGCTATAGAATAGTAATAAATGGAATAAGAGGAGTTATAGGGCTTATGTATATGACCAGTTAGGAGGTATTATAGGAATCCGTTATATAAAGAGGCAGGAGGAGTTATAGAGATCAGTAATATAAAAAATAAGAGGTGTTATATGGATCAGTTATATTTTGAAAGAAGCAAGGACTATAGTGAATAGTAATATAGAAAGATAAAGGGAATTATACAGTTCAGTTATGTGGAGAGATTGGAGGTGTTATAGGGATCTGATAAGGAGTGATATTAAAGTGTTTGTAAAAGTTTAAGGTGTTTTACCTTAATGCAGTGGCTCTCAACCTGGGGGTCGGGACCCCCTCGGGGGTCGAATGATGATTTGCCAGGGGTCACCGAATCCTGGGCTGTTCCTGAAGCACGCGCCGCTCTCCCAGCCTGCGGCCATCCAGTCAGCCGCTTCGCAGGCTTCCATTCAGTTCACGGCATGGCTGGGGGGCAGAGACTAGAAGTCAGCTGACTGGTGAGGAATGTGAAGTGAGAGGGGCTGGAGGAGACCCTATCCTCTGATTTTGGCATGTGTCACTGTTACGAGACACCACAAAGTCTGAGACACAGTGAGTAACACTACCTGTGGATATAGTTGCCATTAAAAGTCCTAGAGAGCGGGATGGGAAAAACAATAATAATTTTATGATAGAGAGAGGTAAAAGGGAAAGAAAGGAGAACAAACAGAAGGAGTGGTACATCCTAAAATGTACCATAAGAGGTTTTAATACTGTATGAGTGGAAGGGACCCAGGGAGCGCTAAATGTCCGTGGGTTAGGGGCGCAAATTACTTGTCTTGCCTTCGGTGCTGACAACCCACGGTACGAAAATAATTTTACTGTTAGGGGTCCCCACAACTTGGGAAATTTCATCAAGGGGTCATTGCACTAGAAAGGTTGAGAACCACTGCCTTAATGCATTATCCGCATTAAGGTAAAAAAACCTTTCCATGCCAGCTCCGACCCCCTTAAATACTTACCTTGAGCCCAAAATCGTTCCAGCACTGTGCCAGTCTGCAGCTGCACTGCTCTTCTCTCCCCTCATCTCAGAGGAGACTTGGTAGCAGTGGGAGCTGCTGTCAATCAAATCCTGTGAGGAGGGAATGGGGTGTTTGATTGCTTTGTCTGGTGGAGCCCTTAGCCTCCCGCAAGGTCACGAGAGTGCTTTTAAGTGTGTTGTTATCAGTGGCGGATCCAGGGGGGGCAACAGGGCAATTGCCCCCCCCCCGAGACCATCTGTCACACTCACTTGCTTGCTCTGTTTTTTTTTTTGCGCCTGATCTCCCGAACTTTGGGGACCCAGTACCGGTCGGCCGTAGGACCCCTGGACCCCAAACTTGGCACACATGTAGCCCTATGTCTCTTCTACAAGTGTGCAAAGTTTGGTGTCTGGGGGACCTACGGCCGTGGAGCACTGATTTTTTAAAAACCGGGCACTCCTTCCATAGACTCCAATGTTAAACGGTCATTTCTCCAGTGATTTTGCGGACCCGGTACCGGCCGGTCGTAGGTCCCCTGGACCCCAAACTTGGCACACATGTAGCCCCATGTCTCCTCTATAAGTTTGAAAAGTTTGGTGTCTGGGAGAACCGATTTTTCAAAACCGGGCACTCCTTCCATAGACTTCCATGTTAAACATCAGTCTAGTCATGGGCACAGTGAGGCATGGGCACAGTGAGGCAAAGTGAGGCAAGTATAAGCCTAGGACACCCTAGGCTTATACTTGAGTCAATAAGTTTTCCCAGTTTTTTGGGGTAAAATTAGGCGCCTCGGCTTATATTCGGGTCGGCTTATACTCGAGTATATACAGTACTTGTTCTGCAGCTGCCGCTGCCTCTCTGAGTCTCTCTCTCAGTTTCTCACATCAGCCGATCAGCGGCGCTGAGAGAGAGACTCGTCTAATGTAGTTACGTGGCGCACTGACACGATACCGGGAGCGGAGGAGGAGGTGGGTGGAGCCTCTTCCCTGCACTCGCTGCTAACGCCTGGGCCGCTTGGCGTCTAGCAACGAGTGACGTCAGTGAGTCACGTCAGGCCGCTCTGCGGGCAGGTGCAATAGCATGCGGCTCCACAGACGGGTAAGAAAGCGGGCGGCTCCACTTGCGGCGCGGTTTGTTGTCGGGGGGCGGCGCGGTTCATGGGCAGACCGCGCTGCTCAGTGTGTTGGCAGCGCAGGTGAGAGTGAGAGAGCAGGCTCAGTGTGGCAGCTGGCCAATCAGCTAGCCGGGAGCTGGGGAGCAGAGAGATGAGATTATCTCTCACCGCCCGTGCCTGCCCTGCATTCCTGCAGTGACTTCCTCCCTGTGCAGGCAGCATTGAGATTACATTATCTCTCTGCTGCCTGACTCTGGGAGTCTGGGACACAGCAAGAGACAACCAAAACTACACCTTAGCAGGCAAGTTAGTGACAATCCGCAAGGTGTGGCAGGCGACGTGGCAAGTGACAATCCGCAAATTGTGTCAGGTGACGTGGCAAATGACAATCTGTATCTGGTGGCAGGCAAGTGACAATCAGCAAGGTGTGGCAGGTGACGTGGCAAGTGACAATCCGCAAGGTATGGCAGGTGATGTGGGAAGTGACAATCCACAAGGTGTGGCAAGTGACAATCCACAAGATGTGGCAGGTGACGTGGCAAGTGACAATCCACAACGTGTGGCAAGTGACACGCTCAGGGCTCCCACTAATTGCAGGCGATGGTGGCAAGTGACACACTCAGGGCTCCCACTGATTCTGCATTGAACTATTTAATTTCATATTACAATGTAATAATAGAAATAATGCGCTTCAATCATCCTGACACCATAACAACCCTGGTGCCGGGATGATTGAAGCGCCGACACCAACCATTTCCCCGATAAATTTCCCACAAAAAAATCTTTTTTTGGCAGTGCCCCTCCCGAGAAAAGACTCTGGATCCGCCCCTGGTTGTTATATTATGCTAATAAACTTATAGTTTTGCACTGAAAATCATCTAACCCCCCTTACCAGAATCAGTGAAAATCTCTGGTTAATTCAGTTCTTCTCCCGTATAAGGCTTTCTATGATGCTAGAGGTTGTCCAACTAAATTTTACAAAATCTGGAACCCGTGGTTGTAGCACCCAGAAGCTATTACAGAACCGTCAGTGTGACCGGCCTCTCAAGGTCCTTTTACTGGTGTCCCAAGCCTACTTTGGTATAGCCTCTGAGGTTCCTATTTCTTATTCTCTCTTTGAGTGACAGTGCCTCTCATTTATTTACCTGATTTTGAGCCTTTATCATTGTGGAAGATTGAAGATCTGTTGTTGTCCTCCCTGTCCTATGATGTTAAATGCATTAAAGGGGTTGTAAAGGATAATTTTTTTTTTTTTAAATAACAAACATGTTATACTTACCTCCACTGTGCAGCTCGTTTTGCACAGAGTGGCCCCCGAACCTGGTCTTCTGGGGTCCCTCGGCGGCTGTCTCGGCTCCTCCCCGCAAGAACTAACCCCCTTCATGTGAGCTCTCTCCCATGGGGGTTAGTTCTTGCGGGCTCGCTCCCGTGATACAGCCGGCGGCCATAGCCGCAGACTGTATCACTCGTCCCTGCCCCCTGGCCCGAGCCAATGGCTGTGCTGCTTTCAATCAACCAATGAATGAGCTGAGAAGCCCGGCCAAGAAGCCAGCGCGTTCACGGTGCGGGACTTTCGAGGGGTCAGGTAAGTAAACGGGGGGACTAGGGGGCCGCTAATCCTCTGATGTTTTTTCACCTTAATGCATAGAATGCATTACGGTGAAAAAACATGTGCCTTTACAACCCCTTTAATGTCTCCTGGTCATATCTTACCATAGGGCCTTTATGCGCCCACCCAATGGTAGTTCAAGCATCCTGCTTAGCCTGTAATTGTGGAGCTGTACCTATGTTATTGATTGCAATTTTTGCCTTGATTGTTTTGTTTTTTTTTTGTTTAGTTTTTTCTCTCTGGCAGTGGTTTCCTCCACCGTCTTTTGTTGTACCTTGAAAATTCAATAAAAAATTTAATTTATGAAAAAAAAAAAAGAAAAAGAAAAAAGGAATAATGAGGGAGCAGTTATATGGACAAGTAGGATGACTTAGAAAAAAGATACAGGAAGAGATAAGAGGATTTATAGGGAACAGTTATATGGCAAGACGAAGGGTGTTCAATCCTGACTCTAGCCAAAATAGTTGTTAAGCCTGAACAAAAATGTATCTATTCGCACCTCAGCATGGATGGAGGAATCTCCATTGCCAGCTACCTGCAGCTGCCTGAATACAATGGCACTGCCTGACAGTTATGAATCTGATAGGACACAGTCACGTTTCAGCTGATAATGTTCCTCTCGCCTCAGCTGATCTTTTTTTGTCAAGCCATGTTGTGTTTGCAGGGCCACCCATGGCTGGAATTTTGTTCAATTAAGGACTATACTATGCTGATTGCTATGAGTTACAAGTAGTAGTGCAATAGTTATAATCAGCAATGCTGGAATAAAGAGGAGTATTTTTTTTTTTTTTAGTGAGCATCTATAATAAAATAGAAAAGTATGTGTAGGTCAGACTGAATCAGCCTTTCCTCCATGAACACAAAATGCATTATTGACCTGTGTGTGGAAGACGGATGAAACTAACAGTTACTGTTTGTAGTAGCAGAAACAAAGGTGAAATAGTTAGGATAAAAATCCAATAGTCCTCCGAGACCCCACAGCAGACATTATGCTTCTTCTTCTGTCAGACTTGAACCCCTCATGTTTAGCCCCCGCCTGCCCTGCGCTTCTTCACTAACGAAGCAAACTTGCCATTTCAAGAGGTTCGTTAGTATTTGCATATCCGTGTAGCTTGTCTGAGAGAAGGATCGTCAGACAGAGCGGGCTAATTTGCATGTTAATGAGGCAGTCTGTGGAACACTGACAGGCCGCTCTGAACACCCCCTACACTCACACATACATACTGGCACACTGAATGCACACAGATGGATTTGTGTCTATACCACCATGCATTTATGTCCTATATTTGTACGGGTTTATAGAGAAAAATAAAGAGAGACAGGCGTACGGAAAAGACAGATGAAGTGATTTCTCTCTGATTAAAATCATCTGGACAGAATCAATGAATGCTTGTTTTAATTAGGTTTTAAACTAAGGTGATTTTAATCACACATGCAGAGAGGTGACCGCAAACAGACTATTTTTCACCCGAAGAAATATCTCTTATTGGAGGGTTTAAACTAGGAACAGTTAAAGCACTTGCGTACATTTCCTTCAAATGGTATTATATTTATCTTAGGCTGTCTGTGAAAGTTCTCACCATCTCTAGGTACACACCTATGCGTTTTTTTTGTGTGCGTTTTGCCGTTTGCAGAAACGCACTACAGTCCATTTAACATGGTTTCCTGTGGTACAAGTTCACATCTATGCATTTTGTGGTCGGTACGTTTTTGGGAAGGGCTTCAATGGAACTGCACCAGAAATGCAAGTGTTGTGTTTGTGATGCAAATTTTTGATGTGTTTTGCGTTTTTTATTTTAACCACTTAACGACCGCCCACTGTAAATATACGTCGGCAGAATGGCACCGACAGGCAGAATCACGTACGGACCCCCCTTCTTTACAGTGGGTGGTCGTTTTACCTTCGGGAGCGATCCGGCATGAGGGGATGGCCGTTCAATTCCGGCCCCCCCCCCCCTCTCGATCGCTCCCGGTGAATGAGAGAGCTTCCCCTGCCTGTGTACTGTTTACACAGGCAGGAGGAAGTGATGTCATCTCTCCTGCGGCGCTCACATATACCGAGCGCCGTACAGGAGAAGATGCAGGTTAGTGCACAAAACAGCACACTGACACCAGGACACATAGGCACATAAATCGCCCCCCAGGCCCCCCCAGACACCCCAGATCACCCCCCAGATCACCCCCCAGCCCCCAGTCACAGTGTCACTGATTGCAGTGACCATTTATTTAGTGATCACTGCAATCAGTGACATTTGTGACTGTAAAAGTGTCACTACATTTAGTTTTAGGTCCAGTGTAGCCCCCTAACCCCCCCTAATAAAAGTTTAACCCCCTGATCACCCCCCAGATAACCCTTTCACCCCCTAGCACCGCCGTCGCTAAGCGATCATTTTTCTGATCGATGTCTTAGCGTCGGTGATGCTGATCGGTAGCCAGTAATTTTTTTTAGGTTCGCCGCAGGTTTTTATAGCGTCGGATACCCCCATATATTACCTAATAAAGGTTTAACCCCCTTGATCGCCCCCCAGGTAACCCTTTTACCCCCTATCACCACTGTCACTAAGCGATAATTTTTCTGATCAATGTCTTAGCGTCGGCGATGCTGATTGGTAGCCAGTAATTTTTTTTAGGTTCGCCGCAGGTTTTTATAGCGTCGGGTACCCCCATATATTACCTAATAAAGGTTTAACCCCCTTGATCGCCCCCCAGGTAACCCTTTCACCCCCTATCACCACTGTCACTAAGCGATAATTTTTCTGATCGCTGTCTTAGCGTCAGTGATGCAGATCGGTAGCCAGTAATTTTTTTTAAGTTCGCCGCAGGTTTTTATAGCGTCGGGTACCCCGATATATTACCTAATAAAGGTTTAACCCCCTTGATCGCCCCCCAGGTAACCCTTTCACCCCCTATCACCACTGTCGCTAAGCGATAATTTTTCTGATCGCTGTCTTAGCGTCGGTGATGCAGATCGGTAGCCAGTAATTTTTTTTAGGTTCGCCGCAGGTTTTTATAGCGTCAGGTACCCCCATATATTATCTAATAAAGGTTTAACCCCCTGATCGCCCCCCAGGTAACCCTTTCACCCCCTATCACCACTGTCGCTAAGCGATCGTTTTTATGATCGTTATCTTAGTGTCGGTGATGCCGATAGGTAGCCAGTAATTTTTTTTTAGGTTCGCCGTCAGGGTTTTATATAGCGTCAGGTACCCCCATATATTACCTAATAAAGGTTTTAACCCCCTAATTGCCCCTAGTTAACCCTTTCACCAGTAATCACCATATGAGTGTTACGGGTGACGCTGGTTAGTTAGTTTGCTTTTTATAGTCTCAGGGCACCCGCCGTATATAACCCAATAAAGGTTTAACCCCCTGATCACCCGGCGGGTGATATCAATTAGGTTTTAGCGTCAGAGAGGGTCTGCGTCACACCCCAGGCAGTGTCAGGTTAGTGCCAGTAGCGCTAACACCCACGCGTTAAGCATACACCCCCCTTAGTGGTATAGTATCTGAACAGATCAATATCTGATCTGATCAGATCTATACTAGCGTCCCCAGCAGTTTAGGGTTCCCAAAAACTCAGTGTTAGCGGGATCAGCCCAGATACCTGCTAGCACCTGCGTTTTGCCCCTCCGTCCAGCCCAGGCCACCCAAGTGCAGTATCGATCGATCACTGTCACTTGCAAAACACAACACACATAACTGCAGCGTTCGCAGAGACAGGCCTCATCCCTGCGACTCCAGTGCTGTAGGAGGTGATTTCACCACCACAGTTAAAAAAAAAAAAGCATATATGCCGAAGCATTGGGGCAGCAGGGGCGGAGGAGCGATTTTACTCCTAATGCCGCGTACATACGGTCGAAATTCCAACGGAGGCTTGCCCGTGGAAAAGTCTGACCATGTTTACGCGGCATAACTTTTGCGGGAAGATGCCCCCATGCTTCGGCATATATAAATGGTGCATGTCTGCCCATCATTAGAAGTGGGTGGATGAAGGGCAGCATTCTAATGGTGGGCATACCCACCGATCAATCTTTTTTTTTCGTTCAGCCAACAGGCTGCATGAAAAAAAAGATTACAATACATGTCCAACAAGGACCAGCAACGTACTGGTATGTTGCTGGACTTTGAATGTTTATACCAGAATGATGCCTGTGGGTTTAGGTATCATCTTGGTATCATTCTTTTCAGCCAGCGGCCGGCTTTCATGTAAAAGCAATCCTAGTGGCTAATTAGCCTCTGGACTGCTTTTACAAGCAGTGGGAGGGAATGTCCCCCCCCGGATATAAAAAGCGCCATTGGGAAATTGGGAAAGCATTTTATCACACCGATCTTGGTGTGGTCAGATGCTTTGAGGGCAGAGAAAAGATCTAGGGTCCAATAGACCCCAGTTTTTTCAAAAAAGAGTACCTGTCATTACCTATTGCTATCATAGGGGATATTTACATTCCCTGAGATAACAATAAAAATGATAAAAAAAAAAAATATGGAAGCAACAGTTTAAAAATAAAATAAAAAAGCAAAATTAATAATAATAAAAAAAAAAAAAAAAAAAAGCACCCCTGTCCTGCCCTGCTCTTGCCCAATGGTGAACGCAAGCGTCGGTCTGGCGTCATATGTAAACAGAAATTGCACCATGCATGTGAGGTATCACCGCGAAGGTCAGATCGAGGGCAGTAATTTTAGCAGTAGACCTCCTCTGTAAATCTAACGGCGTAACCTGTAAAGGCTTTTAAAGGCTTTTAAAAATTTATGTAGTTTGTCGCCAATGCGCGTTTGTGCGAAATTTTAAAGCTTGTCGTGTTTGGTATCTATGTACTCGGCCTAAGATCATCTTTTTTATTTCATCAAACATTTGGGCAATATAGTGTGTTTTAGTGCATTAAAATTAAAAAAAGTGTATTTTTTCCCCAAAAAATGCGTTTGAAAAATCGCTGCGCAAATACTGTGTAGAAAAAAAAATTGCAACACCCACCATTTTAATCTGTAGGGCCTTTGCTTTAAAAATATATATAATGTTTGTGGGTTCAACATAATTTTCTTGCAAAAAAAAAAAATGTTTTCATGTAAACAAAAAGTGTGAAAAAGGGCTTTGCCTTCAAGTGGTTAGAAGAGTGGATGTAAGCTTCCTAATGTTGTGTATAAAATGGCAGAACCGTTCAAAACCCCCCCAAATGACCCCATTTTGGAAAGTAGACACCCCAAGCTATATACTGAGAGGCATGTCGAGTCCATGGAATATTTTATATGTTGACACAAGTTGCGGAAAATAGACAATTTATTTTTTTATTTTTTATTTTTTGCACAAAGTTGTCACTAAATGATATATTGCTCAAACATGTCATGGGCATATGTGGAATTACACCCCAAAATACATTCTGTTGCTTCTCCTGAGTACAGGAATACCACATGTGTGAGACTTTTTGGGAGCCTAGCCGCGTACGCGACCCCAAAATCCAATCACCGCCTTCAGGCTTTCTAAGGGTGTAAATTTTTGATTTCACTTCTCACTGCCTATCACAGTTTCGGAGGCCATGGAATGCCCAGATGGCACAAACCCCCCCAAATTACCCAATTTTGGAAAGTAGACACCCCAAGCTATTTGCTGAGAGGTATGGTGAGTATTTTGCAGATCTCGCTTTTGTCACAAAGTTTTGAAAATGTAAAAAAAAAATTAAAAAAAAAAATTTGTTTTTTTCTTCATTTTCAAAAACAAATAAGAGCTGTAAAATACTCACCATGCATCTCAGCAAATAGCTTGGGGTGTCTACTTTCCAAAATGGGGTAATTTGGGGGGGTTTTGTGCTATTTTGGCATTTTATGGCCTTCAAAACTGTGATAGGTAGTGAGGATTTGTGCCTAGAAATCCTGAAGGCGGTGCTTGGTTTTCGGGGTCCCGTACGCGGCTAGGCTCCCAAAAAGTCCCACACATGTGGTATCCCCGTACTCAGGAGAAGCAGCAAAATGTATTTTGGGGTGTAATTCCATATATAACCATGGCATGTGTGAGCAATATATCATTTAGTGACAACTTTTTGTAATTTTTTATTTTTTTTTGTCATTATTCAATCACTTGGGACAAAAAAAAAAATTCAATGGGCTCAACAGGCCTCTCAGCAATTTCCTTGGGGTGTCTACTTTCTAAAATGGGGTCATTTGGGGGGGGTTTGTGCTATTTTGGCATTTTATGGCCTTCGAAACTGTGATAGGTAGTGAGGAGTGAAATCAAAAATTTGCACCCTTAGAAATCCTGAAGGCGGTGCTTGGTTTTCGGGGGCCCGTACGCGGCTAGGCTCCCAAAAAGTCCCACACATGTGGTATCCCCGTACTCAGGAGCAGCAGCAAAATGTATTTTGGGGTGCAATTCCACATATAACCATGGCATGTGTGAGCAATATATCATTTAGTGACAACTTTTTGTAATTTTTTTTTTTTTATTTTTTTTTTAGGCATTATTCAATCACTTGCGACAAAAAAAAATAATATTCAATGGGCTCTACATGCCTCTCAGCAATTTCCTTGGGGTGTCTACTTTCCAAAATTGGGTAATTTGGGGGGGTTTTGTACTGCCCTGCCATTTTAGCACCTCAAGAAATGAGATAGGCAGTCATATATTAAAAGCTGTGTAAATTCCAGAAAATGTACCCTAGTTTGTAGACGCTATAACTTTTGCGCAAACCAATAAATATACGCTTATTGACATTTTTTTTACTAAAGACATGTGGCTGAATACATTTAGGCCTAAATGTATGACTAAAATTGAGTTTATTCGATTTTTCTTATAACAAAAAGTAGAAAATATCATTTTTTTTCAAAATTTTCGGCCTTTTTCCATTTATATTGCAAAAAATAAAAATCGCAGAGGCAATCAAATACCATTAAAAGAAAGCTCTATTTGTGGGAAGGAAAGGACGCAAATTTCGTTTCGGTACAACATTGCATGTCCGCACAATTTCCAGTTAAAGCAGCGCAGTGCAAAATTCTGAAAACAGCTCTGGTCCTTTAGCTACAAAATGGTCCGGGGCTTAAGTGGTTAACACTGTATTTAGCTGGTTGCTAAGCGAGGGGTCAGGAAGCCGCCCTCCGCGTCAGCGTAATGTAAAAAAAAACATTGGCAGCAATGAAAAATAGCGAAACAAACGGGCCTCCAGGTCTATACCAGGCCCTTCGAGTAACTGGCGGCGAGGAAGAAGACAGCTCGAGGAGAAGACAGCATCGAAAAGAGACTGCAGTGGGAGAAGACGCTCATGGAGAAGACGGCAGCGGGAGAAAAAGCGGAGGGAGAGACAGCACCGGGAGAGACGGCGGCAGAGAAGACATCAGCGGGAGAACACAACCGCACCAGGAGAGACGGCGGCGGAAGAACACAGCTCAGAGCTATTTTATTAATATAGGACTTGTCAAAAAAATTTTTTTTTTTTTATAATTTCACTGCTTTTTGAGGTGAATAGGTAGTGGTATAATGTACCCGATACCCATTCACATAGGGGAGGGGCTGGGATCTGGGGGCCCCTTCTCAAAGGGGGGCTTCCAGATTCCGATAAGCCCCCTGCCCGTAGACCCCGACAACCACCGGCCAGGGTTGTCGGGAAGAGGCCCTTGTCCCCAGCAACATGGGCAGAGAACCCCCCAAAGCACTCACCCCCATGTTGAGGGCATGCGGCCTGGTATGGTTTGGGGGGGGGGCGCTCGCTCCTCCACTCCCTTTCCTGACCTGCTGGGCAGCATGCTTGGATAAGGGTCTGGCATGGATTTTGGTGGAGACCCCACGCCATTTTTTTTAATTCATTTTGGCAGGGGGTCCCCTACGAATTCATACTAGACCCGAAGGGCCTGGTATAGACCTGAGGGGGCTCCACTGCGTTTTTTTGCACGTTTAGCTGTCAGCTGACAGCTGATGACTCATCGGTTGTTAAGGACGCAACGGATTCCCAGCCCCCTCCTTAGCAACCAGCTATATACAGTGTGTTTACAGTGTGTTTAAAGAGAAAAAAAATAGCAAAATGCATGAAAACTTCATGCAAAAACGCATAAAAAACACGGGTTTGAAAATGCAAAATGCACTGCAAAATGAGCCTGAAAAATGCATCAAGCACAGCCGCATAGCTGTGAACCTAGACTGAGACCTTGTTCACATATGTAGCTGGGGAACCCATAAAAACATATGGTTGAGCCAAGATTTTTATACCCCCCATCCGCTCTCCCTTAAGCTGCAAAGGTAGCGGATGGGGGTGTACACATGCCGCAACCATTTTGGGTTGCATAGTATCAAAGCAAAAATTATCTCCTCTGTCACGCTCACTGGCAGGTACCAGTAGTTAGTAATTTTCTTCTGCAATATGTTTAGGGCAGCTTCAGACTGACCAGCTGCACTTTCTGAAAGCGCACCAAAACCGCAGAACCCAATTGAAGTCCATGGGAAAGCACAGCTAACCCTCACAAAGTCTAGGTTCACACCTGTGCAGGTGATTGCCGCTGTGGGGCTGCACCTGTTCCTGCAGCTGCAACCATCCACCCACGGTTTCCATGTGGGCAGAAGTTTCAAAAACAGGTCAAAGACCTTTTCCCTGCATTTTCAGGAGGCACAGCAGCCCATTCAATGAATAGGCTTCCGTGCCCGAGCACACTGGAGCTTGTAGAGCGGCTCAAGTTTGAACCTAGCTGAAAACCATGGGTTAGCGAAAGCACAGCGGGGCAGTGTGAAGCCGGCCTTACTGTTTTGTGATACACAACAACATTTACAAAAATTCTCTCGCATCAGAGGCGTGAACAAGTCACAATAAGTTGTAAGTCTCATAACATATGCATGGCATGTCAAGAAGGATAAAAATAAAAGACGACTAAAATAATACCAAGGCAATAATCCCAAGGCACCCGATGCCCTGTGTGTGAGTTTCTAAATCTGGTATTATCCTTTCACCTCTCAAGCTCAAGATGGAAAAATCCACCTGCCGACATCTTTAATTAACATGAATAAGTAAACTATGACAATAGAAAGGATAAGCTATAATCCAAACTTCATAAAGATTGAAGCGCTCAATAGGGTAAAAATGAAAAGAGGAGAGAAAGAAAATATAGAATAGATAAGAGAAAACAAGAAAAAACGCAGAAGGTTGCTCCTCCAGGTTCACCGGCCCTATGTCCGTAGCAGTGATTGTAAATATCATAGCCATGATATTTACTTCTTGTGGAGCCTAATCCAAGAGACTTTATTTGGTGATTTCCATGCGTTTGCAATAGTCATTTTTGCCCCAAGACAATAAAAAAGATTATAAACTGACTATGTTTGGGGATGTTGGTTCTGTAATGCTAAAGGTGTTTTCTTACGATTAAAGGATAAGTTCAGTTGAGTCTTAAGTTCTGCATTCAAATTCTCCATACCACCCAATATAAATGTTATATATAATGTTCCTGATACTTCTGCCTGATTTGCATGAAGTTGGTGCTGTGTTTTCTATGTATGATACTCCATTTCTTACACTTAAAATGGAACTAAACCCACCTATTTAAACAGTTACATTCCAAGCATGTCGTGAATAACTATCACCAGTTACTGGGTGCTGTTAGCTCTCAACTGACCTGTCTAGTCATCAAATGGCTGGTGTCTTAGTTGATCACATGTGCAGTACCATGGCACCTACAGATCCAACAGAGGCTTGGCTGTAGGGCATATAAGGATTTTGTTCTGCTATGAGATGGAAATTTATGCAAGGATAGTGATGGTGAGGTGGGCAGACTGGCTTATAAAATAGACGATCTTCTGGCTCAACACTAAACCACTTCTCACATCCTATACAAAACATCAGGATCACCTAGACCAGTGATGGCGAACCTTAGCACCCCAGATGTTTTTGAACCACATTTCCCATGATGCTCAGCTACACTGTAGTGCATGAGCATCATGGGAAATGTAATGTAGTTCCAAAACATCTGGGGTGCCAAGGTTTGCCATCACTGACCTAGACCAAGTTATTGTGTAACAGAAACTATAAGAACCTATGGCATCAAGCAGTCCTTGCCCACACTCACTCTTCCTCCTATGGATTTGTCACTGGCACCAAATAGATCTGAACTTAAATAGTGAACATTTTCTATCTGATAAGCAAAGTCAAATACTTTTTTTTTTGCTTAACCACTTGAGACCCGCGCTATAGACGAAAGACGTCTGCAGCGTGGCTCTCAAGTGCCGGGTGAACGTCCCTGGACGTCCTGCTGCTTTCATTACCCCTGCACGCCGCCAAGGGCAGCAGTGCCCGCCGTGTCACGTGTTGCCGATGCGCGTGCCTGGCGGCCGCGATGTCCGCCAGGTACACGCGATCGGCTGTTACAGAGGCAGGACGTGGATATCAGTGTGTAAACTGTCAGGGAGAGAGGAGACCGATGCTATGTCTCTTGTACATAGGGACACAGATCGGTCACCTCCCCTAGTCAGTCCCCTCCCCCACACAGTTAGAATCACTCACAGGGAACATATTTAACCCCTTGATCGCCCCCTAGTGTTAACCCCTTCCCTGCCAGTCACATTTATACAGTAATCAATGCATATTTATAGCACTGTTCGCTGTATAAATGTGAATGGTCCCAAAATAGTGTCAAAAGTGTCCGATGTGTCCACCGCAATATCGCAGGCCTGACAAAAATTGCAGATAACCCCCATTACTAGTAAAAAATTAAAAATATAATAGAAATTTCATAAATCTATAGCTTTTGCGCAAACCAATCAATATACGCTTATTGCAATTTTTTTTACCAAAAATATGTAGAAGAATACGTATCAGCCTAAACTAAGAAAAAAAATTGTGTTTTTTTCAAAATTTTCTGTCTTTTTTTGTTTATAGCGCAAAAAATAAAGACTGCAGAGGTGATCAAATACCACCAAAAGAAAGCTCCAATTGTGGGAAAAAAATGATAAAAATATAATTACAGTACAGCGTTGTATGACCGCGCAATTGTCATTCAAATTGCGTCAGTGCTGAAAGCTGAAAATTGGTCTGGGTACGAAGGGGGTTTAAGTGCCCAGTAAGCAAGTGGTTAAGCAGTATTCTGAAAAAAAACCTACCTTTTTTCTTGAATTTGTTTAGAAACTTAGCAGCTAACACAGTTGCAGTGAGTTACGATGCTCTGAAATGTATCACAACCGCCTGCAGTCAAATAAAATGCAGTCTGCTTAATTTATTTTAACATCCACCAATGCAGCACGACAAAATATAAATTTTATTGTGTCCATGCATTGGAAATGCCTGGCTTGAATAAGCCCTTAGTGTACAGTTCAGGACAAATTCCCAAAAATAATTTTCCAGGATGAACCTTAATAACTTTGATGTAGAACAAAAGTTTTCTGGTTTGAATACTGTTATCGGTATGTAAAAAGGGTAGAATACAGAGAATAACTTTTTTAAGATAACCCCAAAGGAAAAGGGGGTAAAGCAAGGTGCAAGGTGCACAATACACAACAAATGTATTGGGACACAGCCCTCAAAAGTGTGATAAGAGAGGTTACAAGAGTGAAGATGATAAACATTTATGACTGTAGCACAATATTATACATGAAAATATAAGTAACCCCATAAGCCTAGCTGAGTTGTGTGGGGGCAAACGGGAAAAAGAGGGAGGCCCTTTCTTAGTAGCCAAACCCGTAACTAATTTCATGAAGTATTATCATGTGGTATACCATTCAAGGAATAGCAGCCATCATAATAAATGAGAAGCTAGGGGAATAGGTAGTGGCAAAATGGGGAAAGTAAGCTAACCCGTGGGAGATGAGATTTGTGCCTGATTCGCACTTGATCAGGTACGGCTGAACAGTCATAAGACATAGAGGGACCACTCTAACACAGGTGGGGTCCTTAGGTAAAGAGGGCTAATCAATCGAACACAAAGAGAAGGGAAAAAAGGGAAAATAAAAAAAAGGGGGAGGAGGCAAGAAATGGAGGAGGGGTTGAACCAGAAGAAGGGGGAGAAGGGAGAAGAGAAAGAAGACCAGAGAAATAAAGGGGGAGGGTGGGAAGAGAAGGGCAAGACCAGATCCCGGGGGGATGATCAGCAGAGGAACCCAGAGGGTTCACATTTGGAGTGGTCAGGGGGATAGTAACTATTCATCGAAATCAGCTGGGAGATAGTGATCCACCCAAGGTTTCCAAAAGTGTTCATATTTTTTGACCCTGTCTAATAAAACTCCTTCAACTTTGGCATGTATCATGGCTTTCGTGATTCTATTTTTGGTTTCTGTGATATTATATTAGTACCTCTTTTTGTCCTCCCTCGGCAGCGGTATGGTGGGGCGGGGAACCCGCCACTCTTGCTGGGAGAGGGTATAAAGGGGGCCGGCCATCTTGGTCACGGGGTTCGTAGTCCCAGACACCTTTAGTCTGCGGACGGTGGTTCGTGCCGGTCCTCTGGGTGGCCTAGGCCTGGAGGACCACCGGAGATCGTGTTCCATCTCAGGCACCTTTAGCCTGGGGTGAGGTACTTGAATTGAGGTCCGGAGCTCAGTGCCCAACACTGAGTTCCGCGAGGGAAGGAGATCCTAGGGAACCCAGGCATTGGGTACCCGAATCCGGAAGGCGCAATGGACCGGGGGGAGCTCCTCACTTGAAGACGCGGTGCAGAATATTGCCGGTGATGGGTGAGTCTCTCGTCGGAGACCGCCTGGAAGGAAATTCCCCCTGGTGCGGAGACCATAACCCACTTTCAGGGGAGAAAGTGGAGAACGATTGTGTCTGGGCCTATTCGCACCCACACCTCCTTTCCTGTGCTGTTCTTCAAGGGAGTTCAACTGTTTGGGTTCATTCGCATAAGAATAAAGGAGTGTTGGACTTTAATGGTGTGGGGCTAATTTCTGACGGACATGGCTCGAGGTGACTCTCGGAGGGAGGATCCAGGTGCACAACACTGTCCCGAAGGTAAATTAAGAACGTTGCCTATACCGCACTGATACATGTGGTGGAGGCCTGGCGTGGTGTCCCCGCTCCCTCCCCTCTGAGATACCCCTAGACAAGAGACAGACGAGAAAGAGCAAGAGAGGGGAGTGAGGGTGGCGCTACACGTGGGGGCTCGGGTCCGGTATAGTGTTGGTGCACCACGAGTACTGAATGTGTCTGTCGGAGGAGTTTAACGAATAGGCGGGCCTTCATTGGCCGAAGTGCACCCCGGTGCTCAAAGTCGTGGACATGACCCATTGAAGGGAAAGGCCCGCGCAGAAGAGCGAGGAAAGGGGGAAACTCAGCCGTGTGAGGGACTACACGTGGGGGTTTCTAGTTGCACTGCGCCACCAGGCACACCCCCATCGCTTAGTTCGTGGGCGTGACTCTAAAGGAAAAAAAATAAGAAAAGCCCGCGAACTGGAGCAAAGGGGAGGAGTCCAATACGTGTGAGGGACTACACGTGGGACATTGCCGCAAAAAATTTGCAGTGTGCGATGGATCAGCAACAGGTCGCCATGTTCGGACATACCTCGTGGATTCCAGTTCACCCTTCCACCACGACATTGACCGCTGCTGCTCCGGTAACGGATACGGGGATCCGGCTAAAGCCCCGGGGACGATTCGCCCTGTATTCATGCACGGACGTTGAGGCCCTGGGTGTGATTTGTCCTGGCTGTTCGGGACTGGTGTGTCAGCTGAAGCCGTTCGGACGTTGTGAGGCCTGTGGGGAATTTCTGTTCGAAGTGGAACCAGCGATGGAGAGGCAGAGAACCATCTACCCTGGCCGGGCTTCAGGTACCACCACTCAGAGAGGAGGAATCACTGCTGTGAGAGCCATCCCTGTGCACACTGCAGCGACCGCGGAGGAGGTCGTGAAAACTCAACGGGAGAAATCCGAGGATGCTGACTCGGTCACCACTGTCTCGCAGCATCCACCACCGAAGAGAAAGACCGGCATGGTAGCCCCGACCAGCGGTTGTGGTGGACCGTCCCGCCCGCTTACGCCCGGCCCGGATGAATCCGTTGACGAGGGTTCCGGACGTCCTGCTTCAAGTAAAGGCCGAGGTAAGCCAGGCGGAGAGATTTGGTGTGTGGGCGGAGGTGTCGGGAAGTCATGGCCCAGCAAGTCCGCGGGAGGTGGTGGTTCAGTTTCTACAACTGGATACATACCTGCGGAGGAGTGTGACACCTCCGACCTAGAGTCGCTCTCTAACATGGGAGACGACGTTGCCATAGATGATTTATTTGCCGAGAAGGGCTGGGACAAGGTACTGCTCGCTTCATCCCGCAGAACCAGGGATCCACCTATGTCTACAGGGGAGAGTACGCCCCGGGTGGAGGCACCAGCGCCTGAAGAGGGGTCCCGTCCTCAGCTTGTCCCTACATCTCCGGTGCCACCTGCACCTGATGTTGGGGAAAAGAGACTGTTGCTGCGGGCGCCTATGCCCAGCTTGGAGGTAGTCAGAGTGCCTCGTCACCCGGACTCAATAGTCTTGCCTGGTGAAAGGGACAAAGCTACCATGCCTCCTTTGGCGAGATTACAGCGCCTGTTCGGCCAGAAGGTTGCTGCGGAGTATGGGTGCGAGTATCCATACTAGTCGAAGGAGTTACTTTATGAAGTGGAAGTGTGCCAGGAGCGCTGGTACGATGACTTTGTGTGGACTCACTTGAAAGTCCCGCACACCCGCAGGTACCTTACATGTTCTCCCAAGGCTTCTCAACGTTTTAAAGATTGCAAGGCAGAGTGGATGTTGGGACGTCACATCCATGCAGACAAAGTGCTGATCCGGCGTAAAGAAGGAGAAGATGTGGAGTATCATCTAGAAACCATGGACAAGCACTTGAAGCCACTTGTTCTGCCGCATCCCCGCTTTTACCTTTGAGGAGAAAAAGACTCCATTATTTTTTTGTTCTGTGCTGC
Organism: Rana muscosa; assembly: GCA_029206835.1. Taxonomy (NCBI): domain Eukaryota; kingdom Metazoa; phylum Chordata; class Amphibia; order Anura; family Ranidae; genus Rana; species Rana muscosa. Next base: position 296,243,273 of record CM055117.1, read on the forward strand.
TGAACTTTCTGGGGCCGTTGTTTTTTTTTGTGCCCAGAGGAATGAGGAACTGTTCCTAGTTTGTTCTTCATTTTTCCAAAAGGAAAGATCACAGACTCTGGGGTAGATAGGGCTCAAAGAGAAGAAGAAGAGGTTCCACGAGTGCAGTTACCGTGATGCTGTCACCAGGTGGCAGTGTTGCGCAACGTTAAACTTTTTTAACGCACTCACTCTTTGGAGAAAAGGGATTTCTTCCCGGAGAAGTTTCTTTTCTCTCACACGAATATATGTGTCAGGGTTTATGTATGTTGTCTCTTTTTCCCCCTCTGCAGGAGAGCAACCCTTCAAGATCACTGAGGATGGGTGGATCTTAGTCAGGATGGGTGGGAAAAGTGTAATGTAAAATGTGATTTAAGGTTATGATTACATGTTGTTGTTTCTTTCCCTTTCTATTACAGGGCTCAGACACAATTGTTTCATGGTGATAGTTTTTTTTCCAAAGTTATTTTTACCACAATTGTTAGTGGGTTTCTGGACTGGATTATGTCAGCCATTGAGGGCATGATTTACTCCAGACACTGGGGACCAGTGTCAAAGGACAGGGGGGAGAGTGTAGCGGGTATGCACTTTCCCGGGTGTAAATTTGAATCTGGCGGTGACACCAGTGATGTGTGATTCCCTGCGGCCCTGGAGGTGGCGCTGTCGCCACGGGCTGGGGGTTGAACCATTGCTGTGTGCCGTACCTCTTTTTGTCCTCCCTCGGCAGCGGTATGGTGGGGTGGGGAACCCGCCATGCTTGCTGGGAGAGGGTATAAAGGGGGCCGGCCATCTTGGTCACGGGGTTCGTAGTCCCAGACACCTTTAGTCTGCGGACGGTGGTTCGTGCCGGTCCTCTGGGTGGCCTAGGCCTGGAGGACCACCGGAGATCATGTTCCATCTCAGGCACCTTTAGCCTGGGGTGAGGTACTTGAATGGAGGTCCGGAGCTTAGTGCCCAACACTGAGTTCCGCGAGGGAAGGAGATCCTAGGGAACCCAGGCATTGGGTACCCAAATCCGGAAGGCGCAATGGACCGGGGGGAGCTCCTCACTTGAAGACCCGGTGCAGCATATTGCCGGTGACGGGTGAGTCTCTCGTCGGTGACCGCCTGGAAGGAAATTCCCCCTTGTGCGGAGACCGCAACCCACTTTCAGTGGAGAACGATTGTGTCTGGGCCTAATCGCACCCACACCTCCTTTCCTGTGCTGTTCTTCAAGGGAGTTCAACTGTTTGGGTTCATTCGCATTAGAATAAAGGAGTGTTGGACTTTAATGGTGTGGGGCTCATTTCTGACGGACATGGCTCTCGGTGACTCTCGGAGGATCCAGATGCACAACACTGACCCGAAGGTAAATTAAGAACGTTGCCTATACCGCACTGATACATGTGGTGGAGGCCTGGCGTGGTGTCCCCGCTCCCTCCCCTCTGAGATACCCCTAGACAAGAGACAGACGATAAAAAGCAAGAGAGGGGAGTGAGGGTGGCGCTACACTTCTAAAGGTTTTTTGTTGACCAGGGCCGTGTCTAGGTCAGGGTCCAGAGGACCATTAAACAGGATAGACAGAATGCAGAAAATTTCAGTCCAAAATGCTTGGGCCAGAGGGCAGGTCCACCAGGTATAGTGATGTGTGCCTGTATTTGAGCAGCCACAAAAGCAGGTGGGGGAGTAATTTGGAAGAAATGTGGCAATCTGGGCAGGTACCAGGTACCAGCGCATAAGCACCATGTAGTTTTATTTTTTGTGACACTATGTTCTGGCAGAACAACAGTTTTCCAGCGTGCTAGTCCATCACTACAGCATAAATTGGCCAGTCATGTTGGAGAATGCACTCCACTTCCCAATAGCATTCTATATTTCCAAAAGAAAGATTAACGTCAGTTAATAAAACATGATTTTCTCAAGATCACAGTAAGTAATAGTCTTTGTTAATTGCTCTTAGTATTTAATCCCCGAACTCTATGACAGAGTTGTCAGCAACTCAACCTGCCTCTCATTCCTGCTGCATCATACTCTAAAAAAGAAAAAATGACTGTTAGGACGATGGGCAGGAGTGTTCAAATCAGTGCAGCATTCCTAGGGCCAGGTTCTCATGTACTACATTAAGGCAGCCCATTCACAATGCCTAAAACCACACCTGATCCTTTTTTTGGAAACACAACGCCCAACAACACCTGTGCATTTTGGCACGCTGCATCCTAGGTGCGTTGGGGTGCCATTCAAAATGAATGGTAACACAGTGCACCAGCGCACGTTACTGCACTACAGAGATGTGAACCCGGACTAAAATCACAGTTGGAACCATGAGAGTTCAAGTTTATATAGCCTCAAATAGGGTATAAAGAGACCCTCTACCGCAACGAATTACTTAAACTGATTGTGGACCACATCCCTGATACATAGTCAGAACATGAATTCCTCAGATTGGGACTTTAAACTGGGCCACAAACAATTTGATAGTAAAAAAAGTATTCAAAATGTATTGCACATTGAATCACAGTTGGAACCATGAGAGTTCAAGTTTATATAGCCTCACCGCAGGGTGAATATTTCAGTAATAATTAACTCATTAACCACTTCAGCCCCGGACTATTTTGCAGCTAAAGGACCTGGCCCCTTTTTGCGATTCGGCACTGCGTCACTTTAACTGACAATTGCACGGTCGTGTGACGTGGCTCCCAAACAAAATTGGCGTCCTTTTTTTCCCACAAATAGAGCTGTCTTTTGGTGGGATTTGATCACCTCTGCAGGTTTTATTTTTTGCGCTATAAACAAAAATAGAGTGACAATTTTGAAAAAAATGCAATATTTTTTACTTTTTTGCTATAATAAATATCCCCAAAAAATATATAAACATTTTTTTTCCTCAGTTTAGGCCGATTCGTATTCTTCTACATATTTTTGGTAAAAAAAATTGCAATTAGCGTTTATTGATTGGTTTGCGCAAAAGTTATAGCATCTACAAAATAGGGGATAGTTTTATGGCATTTTTATTAAAAAAATATTTTTTACTAGTAATTGTGCGCGATCAGCGATTTTTATCGTGACTGCAACATTATGGCGGACACATCGGATACTTTTGGAACATTTTTGGGACCATTGTCATTTTCACAGCAATCAGTGCTATAAAAATGATTACTGTGAAAATGACACTGGCAGTGAAGGGGTTAACCACTAGGTGACACTGTAGGGGTTAAGTGTTCCCTATTGTGTGTTTCTTACTGTAGAGGGGATGGGCTGTGTGTCACATGACACTGATCTTCGCTCCGAGTACACGGAGTACAGTGTCATTGTCACTAGGCAAAGCGAGGCGATGCTTGTTTACACAAGCATCTCCCCACTCTATACCTCCGTGAGACGATCGCGGCGATCGAGTCCGCGGGACCAGCGGTACAACTCACAGGTAAGGCGGCAGGGTCGCGAGCGCGCCGCCGGCGTCGCGCGCGCAACCACACGTCAGGCATTTAAAGGGCAACGTACAGGTACGTGATTGTGCCTGTCCATGCCATTCTGCCGACGGATAAGTACAGGAGGCGGTCGGCAAGTGGTTAATACATTTTTAAATAAAACTACTGTAGCATATTTGTCTCCTTACAAATAGGGTATATACTGAATACACAGTACCTATATTTTTTTACATTTTTATTAAAAAAAATATTAGATAATTTTTAGTGCTTGTTGCAGCATACAAAGGGTAAAATCTGAATGATTTGTACTTGAACTGTTTTATATCACTTTTAAAGGAGAAGGCTTGTAAGGCTAAATCCACTCATTAACATATTTTAGGCAGAAGCAAAACTAAACTCCTCTGGGTCTTTCAGTGAAATCTGTACAGGGCCCTCTTATGACTAGTGAAAGATAGAATCTGTGCAAATGCAGTTCTGCCCTTAGGCTGTTAATTTTTAATAAAAATGTGCCTAGTTTCTTCTTTTGCAGTAAGCTTACCAAGCCGTATGCTGCTCAAACAGCAGATGACAGAAAAATATAATGAGCTGTTAAGGACAGAGAAGTGCTTCTTGTTTTCTCTAAATAACAAAATGCAAGCACACTGTAACTAAATGAGAGCTAGTAGCCAGTTATGCTTTGCCCCCCTAGACATTATTGGTCCAGGGGCAGTTGCTTCTTCTGGCCCCGTAGATATGCCATACATTCGTTATGCAATTGGTGTTTCTTTTCTTTGCCTGGAAATCTTAAATTCTTTTGAGTTAAACTATGGGCAGAAAAAAAAAAAAAACACAAGTTATGCAGCTATCGATCCTGTTAGTTTGATGGTTTATAGGTTACTTCCTGTTTATGGTGATAACACTGTAGCCACAACAGTGTTTTGAGTGCTGGCATTGCAGGCCTACAAGCCTGCATCAGAAGTGTGATGATTCAGCCTCTTCCCACAGCATACAGCATTATCACCCTGAACAAAGGGTACTAAAGAAACATGTACCAGTAGAAGGAGCGTCAAATTCATTTATTGGTTTTTACTAAATAACAGCCAACATGTTTTGGGGTACTGAAAACACTCCCCCTTCATCAGGGCTTCTGTTAAAACAAGAAACTTGATTGGTCAAATTGGAATTTCCATTGTAAATCTATGTACGTGTAGCGACCTCACCCCTCTCACCCCTTCTTCTTCTCGGCTTGTTGTCTTGTCTAGGGGGGAGTATGGGAGGAGGGATGAGATACACCATGGCCCATGTCCTCCCTTGGATAGAGGTGAAGGCCAGAACCTATTTTACCATTGGGTCGTGTGTGTATTGCCCAGAGCCAAGTCTTTTCTGTTAATGACCCTCTCTGCTCCCAGTATTCTCCAACAGCAATAAATCGTCACTTAGCACAGACAGGTTGTGACCTAAAAACAGTTCAGTATAGGTGGGGAGTAGGTCGAGGCACAATCCTTAGATAGAACTAACCATTGTGGTGTCACCAACGGTTATGGCGTACAGTCGCTGCCACCGACTGTGTAGAACAAAAAGTGAATTACCTTCGCTAAGCGCAGCCCCTGTCAGAGGGAAGACATCCGTCCAAGAGAGTTACCAGAGGCCCAGCCGTCACCAGCAATGCTGCACTGGACTGTTTGGAGGGGTTACGCTCCCTGGACTCCTCATCTCAGACTCGGGCACCCAAGGCTTTAGGGCTCCCTCGGATTCCTCCACCCTTGCGGGACCCAGTGGAAGGTACCGGGCCCCAGGCCTTCTCAGTAGTACCTCACCCCAGGCTAAAGGTAACTGGGATGGACTCCATCTCCTGCTCCGGCCAGGTCAAGGGCACCTGGGCCCAGAACGCCGGCACCCAGGCCGAAGGTACCTGGGCACGACTCTGACCTCCGACTCTGAACCCCGTGTTCAGGGCGTCCGCCCCTTTTATCTCCTCTCCCTTTGCATCACAGCAGGTTCCCCGCCCTGCTGTACCAGCGCCGGAAAAGAACAAAAAGGGTGCAGTCTTGTGGTGAGGGTTCAACTCCGGCCCAGGGCAACAACGCCACCTGCAGGGAACCTCACACCACCAGAGTCCTCCAAGAACCATAAAAGGGTCCCAGATTCCCTAATAATCAGTGCATCTGGGTTACACTACCACCCAGATGCCTCCCCTAAATTCAAATACCCGCTACACAAGGAAGTTACGTACTGGATCCGGATAGTTACTGGTCAACAGCATCTGCGTGAAAGGCAGTAAAGATAATTTTGAGTTCAGTCAAGTTTCTTACTTCAACTGAAGCCCTGATGAAGGGTGGGGTTATTTCTGCCCCTCCCCCACGAAATGTGTTGGCTGTTCTTTAGTGCAAACCAATAAATTAACTTGGACTCTTTTATCATGTGGTCTGGCACTGTTTGCCTGGAGTTTAAATTTAAATAGTAAGTGTAGTTTTGAGCTAAATTTCTATTTAACAAAACAATTCAAGATAAATCTGCACATGGAACAGCGGGAAGTTCAACTATGACTATACACATGGAACCTGTAGCAATCCCAAACCAATATCATTGATTCCTACTGTATTAAAGTATATTGTAGTTGTACTGTCTACCCTCAAGATGTAAAGTGCTGCGTAAACTATCGGCGCTATATAAATCCTGTATTATAATAATATACAGAAAAGCATAGTGCAGTGAAACCTTGGATTACGAGCATAATCAGTTCCAGGAGAATGCTCGTAATTCAAAGTACTCGCATATCAAAGCGAGTTTCCCTTTTGAAGTCAATGGAAACGAAAATAATTTGATCCGCATTGACTTCAATGGCATGCAATACCGCATGCGGCCAGAGGCGGGGGACACTGGAGAGCCTCGGAAACAGCCGGAAAGGCCCCAGGACAGTTCGGCTGACCTCGGCAAACCTCTAAAAAGTTTGGGAACGTAGTATTTCCGAGTCTTTCTGAACGGCTCCGAACGACACCGCTCGGCGCCGTTTGGCTCCGGCCCCCCCCACCTCAGGCCAAACGCGGTACTGCACACCGCTTTGGCCTGAATCCTGCTCGTTTTGCGAGATAACACTCGCAAACCGAGTTAAGATTTTTCAAAGTACAGTGCTCTTATTGCGAAACGCTCGTTAACCGCGTTACTTGCAATCCGAGGTTCCACTGTATAAGGGAAATGCTGCTAAAATCCTTTATTCCAGATTCACATATTGAACTATTTTCTTTACACTGTGGGATAATTTTGGAGAGGGATTTTTATGCAATATGTGACATATGTGGAATTAAGGAATTTTCCAGCATTTCATTCTCTAATGAGCTATATTTTACAAATGTTAGCTTACCTGAACCTGCGAGTGGCTTTTCAGTTATTGATGTAATTAAATTGAACCCAACTTGGCTTAAAACATTTCCTAACTAAGTGGGAAATACAGGAAACTTGTGAAGACTGCAAGTACCTGTTGATCATTTTGCTGACTTCTGTGATCAGGCTCCACTGCTCGCTGTACTAAGTCTGACCCTTTAGAACTGAAGAAGTGGCATGGACAAGCTATAAATCGTCTTCCACATTGCAGAACAAGTCCAGTTGAATGTGACTAACTACTCTTATGCCGCGTACACACGACCGTTATTCATGTCATGGAAAAAAACTAAGTTTTTCTCGACGTGATTTCTCGTGTTTTCTCTCAAGCCTGCCTTGCATACACACGTTCATGAAAAAAAAAACGCTCGAGCAAAGCGCGGTGACGTACAAAACGTTTTTCTTGACGTGATTTTTTGTGTTTTCTCTCAAGCCTGCCTTGCATACACATGTTCATGAAAAAAAACGCTCGAGCAAAGCGCGGTGACGTACAACGCGTACGACGGCACTATAAAGGGGAAGTTCCATTCGGATGGCGCCACTCTTTGGGACGCTTTTGCTGATCCTTGTGTTAATAAAGTTCGTGAGAGACGATTCGCGCTTTTCAGTCTTTGTGCTTTTCAGTCCGTTACAGCGTGACAAATGTGCTATCTCCATTACGAACGCTAGTTTTACCAGAACGAGCGCTCCTGGCTCATACTTGATTCTGAGCATGCACTTTTTTTTCCCCTCGTAAAAGCATACACACGACCGTTTTTCACAACGTTAAAAAGAACGACGTGAAAAACTACGAGAAAAAATAGAGCAGGCTCTAATTTTTTTTCGCCCATTTTTCTCGTCGAGAAAAATGCTCTGGAGCATACACACGACCATTTTTCACGTCCATTTTTAAAAATGGCATTTTTCTCGTCATGAAAAATGGTCGTGTGTACGCGGCATAAGATATACAATGACCTGGAGAAATGAGAACCTTCACAGACATAATGTGAAATGTTGGAGCCTCTACTGCCCACTGCAGTTCTTGCATCTGATTGTTGAATGATACAGGGAAGTGGTTAGTTAGCCTTGAGAAGAACAGAAAAGGGCTTAAACACAACCTACCCCCGTTTTAGTGTCACACAAACAAGGTCAGTCACTCAAGATATGCCTATTTGGGGGCGGAGAGGCTGCAAAAGACAGTTTGACCACTCTCAGTTCACCTAGAAACTATGACTAGAAGAGAAAGGCAAACTATCTCCCTATTCTGCTTGCAGTTTATTTCTAGGTGTACAGACCCAAAGTGGGTAAGGCTCGGTTCACACTACATGCCGATGCTGCTCACAGCAGGGGTCCAGTGCGTCCCTGTTCACTGTTTCAGGCCTGATTTCAGCCCGAATTTTGGGCTGAATTCGGACCTGAAACGGATCAAAATATGCACAGGGCTCCTGTGCAAATTTGCACCGGAGCCGCATCGGAGATATGTGAATTGGCTCCATAGAGAGCCGGTCACAATCTCCTGCTATTGCGAATTCAGCCTTAAAAAACATCAAGCACTTCTCCACCAACAAAAATCCATAAACTGTATATGGATATCAGCAATAAATACTGCCCCCTCTGATAGCACTGGTATTCAATGAGACAGTCAGGAAGCATATATCATACTGAAAGTACAATATTGACAGTCTAGCAGGCGTAGGGAACCTCGGCTCTCCAGCTGTTTTGAAACTACAAATCCCATCATGCTTCTGCCTCTAGGAGTTATGCCTGTGATTGTCAGGGTCTTGCAATGTCTCATTGGACTTGTAGTTTTGAAACAGCTGGAGAGCCAAGGTTCCCTACCCTCTAGAGCAGTGGTCCTCAACCTTACTAGCGCCGTGACCCCTTGATAAAATTTCCAAAGTTGTGGGACCCTTAACAGTAAAATTATTTTCGTAGCGTGAGTTGTCAGCACCCAAGGCAAGACATGTAATTTGCGCTCCTAACCCATGGAAATTTAGCTCTCCCTGAGTCTCCTCCACTCGTACAGTATTAAAACCCCTTATGGTACATTTTAGGATGTACCACTCTTTCTCTTTGTTCTCTTTTCCTTACCCTTTATCTCTCTCTATCCTAATTTCTTGTTTCCCCCCCCCCCCCCTATTCCTCTCTCTAGATGTCTTTCTTGTTCTCTCTATTATTCTTTCTCTCCCCTTTTCTTTCTTCCTCCCCCTCTTTTCCTCTCCCTTCCATGTATTCTCTATTTTTATTCCTTTACTTACTCCTTGGTGGGGGGGGGGGGGAGGGGATGAGTGGCAATGCTGGGGGGAATTCTGATCAAGCAGCTTAGGTGCTCTTGATCATGGTCATCTGCTGATCTGAGAACTGTAGTAGGGACTTTTAATGACAACTATAATCACAGGTAATGTTACTGTGTCTCCGACTTTGTGGTGTCTCGTAGCAGTGACACCTATGCTGAAATCAGGAGATAGGGTCTCCTCCAGCCCCTCCCACTTCACATTCCTCACCAGTCAGCGCACCCCTAGTCTCTGCCCCCCAGCCATGCCGTGAACTGAATGGGCGGCTGCGAAGAGGCTGAGTGGGCGGCCGTGGGCTCCAGATACAGCCCTGCTGGGAAGCCGCAAAAAGGCTGGGAGAGTGGTGCAGGCTTTTGGAACAGCCCAGGATTTGGTGACCCTGGAAAATCATCATTTGACCCCCGAGGGGGTCCCGACCCCCAGGTTGAGAACCACTGTTCTAGAGCATGTTGTATGCTGCACCAGACAGCCCTGCTGTTCCAAGTCACATTTTGCTGTGCAGGAATCCATTCTTGGGCACCACAAGGTGTCTACACTTTACACTGTTGTCAGCTGTAGAATGTTTGAGCCCAGCTCAGGTTGTTTGCAAGAAGTTGTTCTTGGGGTTGGATAAATACCAAATCTTCATACAAAGTTTCTAGTAAATACTGAAAATGTAAACCCTAATTTACATACGAAAATTAAGCAGATGGAGCATAAATAATAAAACTGTAAATTTAAATCTAACTTCAAGAAGCAAAGTCTGTGTTTGTGCATTAGCGTTGCTGTGGAATGAGATCCCATGTCAGTGTAATATTGAGAATCTGGATGAATCTTGATATTATATTTTAATCAGAATCTCCTAAATATTGGAATTATTTCCATTTGTATGCTTACTTATTTATGAATTCCTTGTTATGGGAATTCCATGCTTTCTTTACTAGGTTATACTATTTTTCAATTTTCTAATCAGTAAGTACTATGATCAAATTCAAAGGTTTACATCAGTGAAAACATTTTGAAGATGTTGAGCACTAAAAAGACACAGCTGCATTGATATTTAGCTTTAGGGTTAGAAATCTATTTTTATAATGCGGTGGCATTCAGATACCTCCAAGATCTGGGTGTCATTCATTATTTTGACATCCTCAAATCGGAAATACAGAATATTTATATTCATTAATACATTGCTGTACTTAAAGGAGTCTTCTCTGAAATGATGAGGTTGATTTACTAAAGGCAATAGACTGTGCACTTTGCAAAGTGCAGTTGCTACAGAGCTTAGTAAATGAGGCAAAGCTTTACTTTGCAAATACCCAATCACATGTGTGAGGGGGTTAGCTCGGCAGCGGGTGTGTGTGACCCCCGGGATGGGCTCCCCACACAAAACAGGCCCAGCAAACGGAGGTTGTGGTTTTCAAAATCAAAAAGGTGCGGTTTATTTTCTATTTACAGTGACAAAACACAGCAAAGCAAAAGAAACATAACCAAAATAAATCCTGGTCAAGTTGACCTCTGACTAAACATACAGGTTTCCTAACTAACAACTGGGATCAGCCTAGTGCTGTCCTAGTCCCTAAGTCCCTGGTTTTAAATGTCCAAGCAAATAGCCACACAGGCTTTGTCTCACCGCACAGGGGTTCACTCTCCCTAGACAGTCCACACAGGTCTGGTTCCAGGCATGAGCTAACATCTAATGAAGCTGGGAGTTCTTATAGAGGCCTAAATGAGCTGACAAGCTTCAGCTGGTCTCATCAACTCCCTGTCTGCACGACGCCCAGCCCTCTCCCTAGAGGTATGAGTCATCCATGAGCCCACTAGCCTTATACAACTCTCCACCTAGTTGTATAAGTCGGCGTAAAGCCTGAATCTGGGCGAAATATATCTACCCCCCTGGATGCAACCAGGTGACTTTACCTTCCTGCTGTCACATACCCCCCCCTCTTGTTTTAACCTCGGGGTTGGAACACCAGCAATCAGGCATTCATGTACTCGAGACAAAGCATCCACATTCCCCATTTGAACGCCAGGGCGATGCTTTACTGTGAAGTTGAATTCCTGGAGGGCCCGGAACCACCTATTCACTCTTCTATTTGTTTCCTTGTTTTGAGCCATCCACTTTAACGGAGCGTGATCCGTAACCATGTCAAAGTGCCTACCTAGCAGGTAGTACCGAAGGGAATCTAGAGCCCACTTCACCGCTAAACACTCCTTTTCAACGGTGGCGTAATTTACCTCATGGGACTTCAACTTCCTGCTGAGGTAAATGACTGGGTGCTCTTCCCCGTTCCAGACCTGGGACAATACTGCTCCTAACCCCACATCTGACGCATCACTTTGTACGACAAAGTCTTTAGAGAAGTCGGGTGAGTACAACACTGGCTGGCTACATAAGGCTTGTTTCAAGAATTGGAATGCTGCCTCAGCCTCGGGGGTCCATTTAATCATGACCGACCCTTTCCCCTTCGTCAGGTTGGTTAGGGGCACAGCCTTAGAAGCAAAGTGGGGAATGAATCGCCGATAATACCCAGCGATTCCCAGAAAGGCTCGTACCTGCTTCTTGCTGTTGGGACGTGGCCAACTCTGGATGGCCTCGACTTTGTTGAGTTGGGGTTTTATTACTCCCCTCCCAATGGTGTACCCAAGATATTTGGCCTCCTCCTGCCCAATGGTACACTTCTTGGGGTTAGCCGTAAACCCCGCTTCCCGAACAGAGTCCAGGACTGCTTGCACTTTTGGCAGATGTGAGGCCCAATCTGTGCTATGGACAATTACGTCATCCAGGTAAGCCGCAGCATACTTCCGATGGGGCCTCAGCATCTGGTCCATTTTCCGCTGGAATGTGGCCGGCGCATTCTGTAACCCGAACGGCATTCTTTTATATTGGAACGCCCCGTCTGGGGTTACAAATGCGGTTTTCTCTTTGGCCGACTTGGCCAGGGGGATTTGCCAATACCCTTTTGTGAGGTCAAGAGTCGTCATGTATCGGGCTGTTCCCAGCCGGTCGATCAACTCATCTATACGTGGCATGGGGTAGGTGTCAAATTTTGTAACTTTGTTCAACTGACGAAAATCGTTACAAAATCGCCAGCTCCCATCCGGTTTAGGCACCAACACGATGGGACTAGACCAATCACTTTGGGACTCCTCTATCACCCCTAAGTTCAGCATTTTCTGTACTTCCTCCCGTATTGCCTCCCGTCGAGCCTCTGGGATCCGATAGGGTTTTAACTTCACCCTTTCACCGGGCGGGGTAATGATGTCATGCTCTACCCCAGATGTTTGTCCCGGCAGCTCAGAGAATACCTCCTTGTTGCGAAGCACAAACTCCTTAACCTCCTGTTGTTGGGGTTGTGACAAGGTGGCTGCTATTCCAACCTCAGGAATCACGCAACCAGTTTGAGCTGGTGACCAAGTGTCTGCGACTAGGGACTCTCTATCCCTCCAGGCTTTCAACAGATTAACGTGATAGATCTGTTCGGGCTTTCGCCTTCCTGGTTGTCTGACCTTGTAATTCACTTCGCTCACTTTTTCCATTATCTCGTAGGGGCCTTGCCATTTGGCAAGGAATTTACTTTCAACCGTAGGGACAAGTACCAATATCCTATCCCCCGGGGAAAAGGTACGGGTCTTGGCTCCACGGTTGTACACTCTCTGCTGTGCCAACTGCGCTTGGGCCAAATGTTCCTTCACGATGGGCATTACCTGTGCAATTCGATCTTGCATCAGGGCGACATGCTCAATCACACTCCTGTGGGGAGAACTCTCACTTTCCCAAGTTTCCTTGGCAATATCCAACAGCCCTCTTGGGTGTCTCCCATACAGTAACTCAAAGGGGGAGAATCCCGTAGAGGATTGGGGCACCTCCCTAATAGCAAACATCAAATAAGGAAGTAAACAGTCCCAATCCTTTCCATCTCTATCCACCACTTTCTTCAACATTTGTTTTAGGGTTTTGTTGAATCTTTCAACCAGCCCATCGGTTTGGGGGTGATACACAGACGTACGCAATTGCGTCACTTTGAACAATTTACACAGCTCTTTCATAACCCGGGACATAAAGGGTGTACCTTGGTCCATAAGCAGTTCTTTACAAATACCCACCCGGCTAAAAACAAGAGATAGCTCTTTGGCTATGGTTTTGGCCGAGGTATTTCGGAGAGGGATCGCTTCTGGATAACGGGTGGCATAGTCCATTATAACTAATATGTACTGGTGCCCCCTAGCGGACTTGATTATAGGACCTACCAAATCCATGGCGATCCTCTCAAACGGGACCTCAATGATGGGTAGAGGGACCAGCGGGCTACGGAAATGTGGCATCGGGGCCAACCTCTGACACACAGGGCAGGAGGAACAATAATTTTCTACGTCCTTCATCACCCCCGGCCAATAGAATCTCTGTAATACCCTCTCTCGGGTTTTCTCTGTCCCCAGATGACCTCCAAGAATGTGCCCATGGGCCAACTCCAACACCAACTTCCTGTAAGGTTTGGGCACCACAAGCTGCTCAACGGTTTCTTCTGCCCTTTTTGCCACCCGATACAGTAGGTCCTTCTCTACGCTGAAGTATGGGTAAGTGCAGGTATTATCTGGGTTCACTAACTCGCCATCTATTTTCACTACGTTTTCCCGTGCCTTTATTAGGGCGGGGTCTTTCAACTGTTCTGTGGCAAAGTTTTCCCTGTGAACCTCAAGATCAGAAAACTCCACAGACGGTAGGTTTTCGTCTGAGGAGGTGGGCTCCTCTCCAGTTTCTTGAGTCTCCCCTGCCAATACTGATAAGGGAAATTCCGGAGAGTCCTCACCACTCTCAGGGGAGTTCTGGCTATCACATTCCTGGTACATAGGGGCACCAGTGAGGGGCTCAGGATCATCCCACAGTTCCCAGAACTTCGGAAAATCCCTTCCCACAATGGCGTCATGCGGTAACTGAGATACTAAGCCCACTGGATGAGAGAGGGTACCTTTGGGGGTCTCGAAACACACTGTAGTCACTGGATACTCTCGGGTGTCCCCATGCACACAAATAACAGCTACCTTGCTATTCCCAGAGACCTCTGTTTTAACTAACTCAGCCTTTATCAGGGTCACAAGGCTACCTGAATCCAGCAATACCACAACATTTCTACCATTAACACACATTTTGCATAAATGTTTCTCAGTTCCTCGAATGGCAGTGCATGCGATTGTCGCACACAGCGACTGACGTCTGCCCGTCAGAAAGTCACACTGCATGGGTTCCTCCACAACCGGGCAATTGGCTGCAATATGTCCCGCTTGCCGGCAGCGGTAGCAAACGATCCTTCTTGCCGCCTCTTGAGCCGCTGATTTCCCAGGCTGTTCTCGCCAAACTTGGGGTAGAGCTCCCACCCTCTCACTCTCTCCACCCTCACCCCTTGGAATCCTCTTATCCGCCCCTGGGGATGGTCTGGTCTTAGGGTGGAAAGTCCGAGTGTCTCTGGAAGAGGCCGTCAGGTTCTCTGTAGCCAAGTATTTCTCCACACGATCCACAAGACCATCGGCCGTCTCTGGGTCTCCATGGCTTACCCACTTTTGGATGGCAGTAGGAAGAGCTCTCAAAAACCGATCCATTACAACACGTTCCACAATCTTTGGTGCGGACAAAGTCTCTGGCTGTAGCCACTTTCTGCTCAGGTGAATGAGATCATACATTTGAGACCTGGGGGGTTTTCCAAGCTGGAAAGTCCAGTTATGCACACGCTGAGCCCGGACAGCCTGGGTGACACCCAGCCTTGCCAATATTTCAGCTTTTAGCATCACATAGTCTTTTGCTTGGTTAGGCTCTAGGTCATAGTAAGCTTTCTGCGATTCACCAGTTAACAGAGGAGCCACCAGTCCAGCCCACTGCTCCTCAGGCCACTTTTCTCTTTCAGCGGTCCTTTCAAATGTGGTCAAAAATACCTCTGGATCATCCTCTCCAGTCATTTTTGTCAATAAACGACTCACCCCAAAGGACGCAGTATTAGTGGGACGGCTTTCCTCACTGGTCTGCGGACGTTGCTGCATTACTGCTTCCATCTGTTGTTGTAGTCTCTGCTCTTGCTTCTGCAACAGGTCTATGAAGCGGGCCTCAGATTGCTGCTGGGCTCGTTGCTGAGCCTCCAGACTCTGTTGCAAAGTTGCGTTTGTCTGCTGCTGGGCTGCAAGGCTCTGTTGATGAGCTTGCTGCTGGGCTGCGAAGTTCTGTTGTTGAGCTGCAAGGCTCTTTTGCAAACCTGCATTTGTCTGCTGTTGATTGGCATTTGCTAGAGCCAGCTGCTTCAGTATCTCCTCCATGCTGGCTTAAAAAAAAACTGCCACTGGTTCTCCACCAACTGTGAGGGGGTTAGCTCGGCAGCGGGTGTGTGTGACCCCCGGGATGGGCTCCCCACACAAAACAGGCCCAGCAAACGGAGGTTGTGGTTTTCAAAATCAAAAAGGTGCGGTTTATTTTCTATTTACAGTGACAAAACACAGCAAAGCAAAAGAAACATAACCAAAATAAATCCTGGTCAAGTTGACCTCTGACTAAACATACAGGTTTCCTAACTAACAACTGGGATCAGCCTAGTGCTGTCCTAGTCCCTAAGTCCCTGGTTTTAAATGTCCAAGCAAATAGCCACACAGGCTTTGTCTCACCGCACAGGGGTTCACTCTCCCTAGACAGTCCACACAGGTCTGGTTCCAGGCATGAGCTAACATCTAATGAAGCTGGGAGTTCTTATAGAGGCCTAAATGAGCTGACAAGCTTCAGCTGGTCTCATCAACTCCCTGTCTGCACGACGCCCAGCCCTCTCCCTAGAGGTATGAGTCATCCATGAGCCCACTAGCCTTATACAACTCTCCACCTAGTTGTATAAGTCGGCGTAAAGCCTGAATCTGGGCGAAATATATCTACCCCCCTGGATGCAACCAGGTGACTTTACCTTCCTGCTGTCACACATGCAAGGAAAAAAAAAAAAAAAATTTTTGTCTGCATATGATTAGATAATGGAAGTCAGCAGAGCTTCTGCTCATTTAGGCCCCTTTCACACTGAGGCGTATTTTAGGCGTTTTAGCGCTAAAAATAGCGCATAAATAACGTGTAGCGGGTGTTTGAATTTTAGGGGAGGCATCTGGGTGGTAGTGTAACCCAGATGCACCAATTGTTAGGGGATCCGAGACCCTTTTCTGGTTCTTGGAGGACTCTGGTGGTGTGAGGTTCCTTGCGGTCCACAGGTGGCGCTGTTGCCCGGGTCGGAGCTGAACTCACACCGCAAGACTGTACCTTTTCGTCCCCCCCTGGAGCTGGTACAGCAGGGCGGGGAACCCGCTGTGGCGTGAAGGAAGAGGGGATAAAAGGGGCGGATGCCCTTACCATGGGGTTCAGAGTTCGAAGAGAGTTGGAGGATGCGGCCGCACCCAGGCACCTTCAGCTTGGGTGCTGGCGTTCCGGAGTTCCGGGCTCAGGTGCCCTTGACCTGGCCGGAGCGAGAGATGGAGTCCATCCCAGGCACCTTTAGCCTGGGGTGAGGTACTATGGCGGAGGCCTGGGGCTCAGTACCTTCGACTGAGTTCCGCAAGGGTGGAAGAATCCGAGGGGGGCCCTAACTCCTTGGGTGCCCGTGTCTGAGTTCGTGAGGACTTGTGTGCGGAACTTCTCTGAAGAGTCCAGCGCAGCATTGCTGGTGACAGAGAGGCCTCCTGTTTCTCCCTTGGACGGATCTCCTTCCCCTGACAGGGGCCGTGCTAGCGAAGGTAATTCACATTCTACTCAATATAGTCAGTGGCAGTGACTACCCGCCACTGGTGATATCACAGTGGTTAGCAAGACAAGGGAAGGGATTGTGCCTCGATCTATTCCCCATCACTACTCAGCAGAAGAAACTGTTTATTGTTTGGCAAGAAGAATAAAACTGAGTTGGACCTATTCACTGTGTGGAACTCTGGTTACTAGGAGCAAAGGAGTCAGGGACGAAGTACTGGACTTGACTCTAGGACACCTACACAAGACCCAATCTTCTGGCCTTCACCTCTTAGCTATGGAGGACATGGGCCGTGGTGTATCTCATCCCTCCCCCCAGCACTGAGACCCCTAGACGAAGAAAGACAAGCCGAGTATGAGAAGGGGAGAGAGGGGTGAGGCCGCTACAAACGCCTGAAATACTCCTGCCCCAGTATTCTCAATGTGAAAGCCCGAGGGCTTTCACACTGAGGCGATGCACTGGCGGTAGGAAAAAAAAACTCCTGCAAGCCGCATCTTTGGAGCGGTGAAGGAGCCGTGTGTATACCGATCCTTTACTGCTCCTTCCCATTGAAATCAATGGGACACCGCGATAATACCGCCCGGCCGCATCTTTGGAGCGGTGAAGGAGCCGTGTGTATACCACTCCTTTACCGCTCCTTCCCATTGAAATCAATGGGACAGGGCGGTAATTAGAGTTGCCACCTCATCCCTTTAAAACTGAACACCTATTAATTACACAGGTTCTGTGGTGGATTAAGGTGGTAATTAAACTCACTTGGTGCCTTATCTGCATTAAAGTAGCTTCAGAACCTGTGTAATTCATATGTGTTCGGGTTTAAAGGGATGAGGTGGCAACTCTAGCGGTAATACCGCCCGCAAACCGCGGCTGTAGCCCATTTTTGTCAGCTAGCAGGGGTTAAAACCGCACCGCTAGTGGCCGAATATCGCGGTAAATATGACGGTATAGCAGCGCTAAAAATCGCGCTGCTATACTGCCACCGCACCTGCCCGCCCCAGTGTGAAAGGGGCCTTACTAAGCTCTGGAGCAACTGCACTTGCAGAGTGCCTTTAGTAAATCAACCCCCATGTCTCTAGACATCACCAGGGAGCATTTGAACAATTAAAAAAGGACTCTACCCTATATTTTGGGTAAAATGAGCAAGGGGTATCAGCATTTAAAAAAAAAAAACACATACCACTAAATAAAAAAGTCTAAAATATATGTGCACTTTTATTTATCAACCATTCCTCCTCACAGAAAAGGCCTTTGTTCTGGCCATTTCTCTAGAGCAGGGGTCTCCAAACTGCGGCCCTGGGGCCGGATGCGGCCCTTTGCTTGCCTTTATCTGGCCCTCGGGGCACTATTCCATCCATTGACACCAACAATGGCGAATAATTTTTATTGCTGAAACCACCAATGGGGCACCATTTATCCAACTTACACTATCAAAAGGGTACAATTCCTTCTATTGACACCAACAATGGGGCACTAGTCCTCCCACTGACACCAAAGTAATAGTATTGTTTACCCCCTCTCGACATTTTCTACTCCCAATGGCCCTAGTCCGGCCCTCCTAAAGTCTGAAGGACAGTAAACTGGCCCTTTTGTTTAGAAAGTTTGGAGACCCCTGCTCTAGAGTATGCCTATCTATAAACAAAACAATACATTTTAAACCTATGAGGAAAATATTAACAAAACAGAATGAAAATATAAAAAAAAGTCAAAGAGTACTGTAGCGGCCTCACCCCATCTCTTTTGTCTAGGGGTATCACGTACGACAGGGTGAGATGCGCTACGGCCCATGTCCTCCCCATAGCTGTGGGTGAGGTGAAAGCCAGTACCAGTAATCTTCCTCGGGCCTGTGTGTTTTAGTTAAGGATCAAGTCCTGTCGTGCCAACACTTCCCTTTGCTCCCATTAACCAGAGTTCCACACACCGATCACAGTCCAACTCTTGTTTTATTGCATAGCTCACAATAAACAGTGCTTCAGTAGCCAACTGGTTGAGACCCAATAACAGTTTGATACGGTGGGATGAGCAGGTCGAGGCACTATCCTGATTGTACACTAAACCACTGTGATTTCACCAGCGGTTACTATAGCCTTGGCTAGAGAGAACTTAGAACTTGAGAGTCTCTACCAGCGACTCAAGAGAATGTAGATAGGAGTACCTTCGCTGCGTTGCGGCCCCTATCAGGGGAAGATGTCCCTCCAAGGGAGTTACCGGAGGCCCATCCGTCACCGGGTTGATGCTGCTCTGGACTCTCGGGACGGGTAACCTCCCCGGCCTCCTCGCCTCAGACATGGGCCCCGTAAACCTCAGGGACCCTCGGACTTCTCCACCCTCGCGGGACCCAGTCGAAGTCACTGGGCCGCAGGCCTCCGGTTTAGTACCTCACCCCAGGCTGAAGGTGCCTGGGATGGACTCCAACTCCATTCCGGTCAGGCCTAGGGCACCTGAGCCGTAAGTCCGAACCGCCCGCACCCAGGCCTAAGGTGCCTGGGCGCGTCAAGAAGAAGATCCCGAAGACCTCGTGGCTAGGGCGTCTCCCCCTTTTATCCCCTCCCTTGACGCCACGGCAGGTTCCCCGCCCTTGCTGTACCATCTCCGGAAAGGGACAAAAAGGACAGTACTGCGGCAGCAATTCTACCCCGAACCTGCGGGCACAGTGCCACCCTCAGGCCAAGTAGAATAATACACCACCCAGTCCTCCACGAACACAAAATGGTCCAAAACCCTCATGATTTACACACCTGGGTCATACTATTACCCAAGTGCATCCCAACTAAATTTAAAGACCCCGCTACAGTACATTCAACACTATTGCCAAAATACTTTATATGAAAACAGTTTTTAATCAATTCAAATTTGTTTACATATTAGTTCCTGATTGGAAAGATTTGATAAATATTTTGTTGCATCTAAGCTGTTTACTATGTTAAAAAGTGATTAATGAGTAAGGTGAAAGCTTGAGGTGTTTGGGGGGGTGAAGATCAGAAAGTCACATGGTACATTTTGTAAACTTTGTTAATTCTTGTGGGTATTTACTGATCCATGGTGCCTATATTTAATCAAAAGCATCCATACTGGATTGCAATGATATTCTTCTACACTGTTGATTTACTAAAACTATAGAGTGCAAAATCTGGTTCAGCTGTGCATGGTAGCCAGCCAGCTTCTTACGTCACCTTGTTCAATTAAGCTTTGACAAAAAACCTGGAAGCTGATTGGTTTCTATGTACAGCTGCACCAGATTTTGCACCCTTCAGCTATAGTAAATCAACACCTGTGTATACATTTGATTTTGCCTTTAGGTAGTTGTTAAATAAAATCAGGATCTTTCCATGTTTTGGCTGTTTAGCATAAGGTGACCAGATTTTTTAAATGAAATCCGGGGACATTTTGTTATTTTTACTAGTAATGGCGGCAATCAGCGACTCTCTACCCGTCGCCGCCCACCTCACAGCCTGTCATATCTTACTCTCTGGGCCCCGGCTACTACTGGGTGGGGAGCGGAGGAAGATCACTCTGCCAGGTAAGGCAAGGAGATAAACAGGCAGGCAGCTGGCCGGGGCTTGAGCCAAGGCAGAAGAACATGCGAGTGGAACTGAATGGGCATGCGCCCGAAACTGAAGAAATATTCCCTCCGCTCCGACCATTACATGATCATCAGAGAGTGGCACAGATAATGGAAAAAAATACACACCCCCTTAAGCTAGGAGGAGCAGCGGAGTGGGGGTGTGCAATTCCGTTTTTTTTTTAAATTCTGCACTGACTGTCTTTGAAATTGCCCCAGCCCCTGTTCAAATCCAATCTGGGGACAAAACCGGGGACAGACTTGGTTCGGGGACAGTGTCCTCAATCCAGGGACTGTCCCCTAAAACCGGGGATATCTGGTCACCCTAGTTTAGCAGCGGCATAAATGTAGGCTAGCTTTTTTTTTTTGCTATCCAAGGATTTAGAAGTGGGGTTCATGTATAATGTATAATAAAAGAAAACAGATAGCTCACAACTTGACAAACTTTCAGGCCTACCGACAATATAGGTTCTCAGCCTGAAGTCCATAGTCCTGTAAAGAAGGGATTTCTTGAAATTCCAAATGCTTGTGTGGCTTCCATAAGAGATCTGCACCACTTGTATATAATTTTATAATTTTTTATTTGATAATATTATTAGAGGATTCCTTTGCCATGTCGCCATATAGTTTGGACTGATCTTCCTGATCAACAGTTTCTCCCAGCTGTTCTTGGCACATGGAACTGATTAACTTCCATTCCATACTGATGTGTATACAAAGGACACTGGTCCTTGGCTTTGATGGTTGTGTAGGAACCCTTTTTCATATGTTAATGTGAGTAAAGAGCAATATTTAAAGATCCAATGTGCGCATGAACCGAAAATGTGCAAACAGGGATTTTGTCCTGCAGGAGAGTTATACTATGTCTCTTCTGCAATAAATGCATTTTTACTTTCCTATTCAAAAACATCTTCTGAACACTGATTTTTGCATGCATTAAAAAAAGTGGGACAGTAGGCACAGACAGCAACCAAAGTAACTGAGAGGTTCAAGCCTTACATCACTCTGTTAAAAATAAGTGGTGTAGCCTCCCTGGCGGTATGATTATGTCAGATTTTTGATGCTGAAAGCGGTGCCATTATTTTGCATGGAAATTTGCAGTTTTATAGTTTAGGCCTGTAATTCTTAGTAATTACGTACTTAAATCTGTCCAAACCAGAGTCTAGTAGACATCCCGGGTATGATAAAGTTTGAAACACAAAATCATAAATTATAATATAATAACTATAAATAATTAAAAAATAAAATAATATAATAATTATAATAAAATGAATTTCCCCACTATTCACTATCGCTCAATTCTGCAAGTGTTCTTATTTACTATGGCTGTTTCCTAGCTGGTCTCAGACCACTTTTGACATAAAGGGACACTTTTTGGTTTCTATGGACAATCTCAAGTTTCCAGGCAGAAAAAACAGTATTTAGAATACAAAAGTGCATGCAGGGCACTGGACAAAACACTAGGGACAAATGGGATATGAAATAATTTCATACAGTAATGTATTCTGTAAGATTACAGTGTACTGTATGTATTATGAATTTTGTCATTTTTGAATTTGCCGCCAGGCTACGCCCCCGTGCGTCGCGATGCTAGCAGGGAACGGAGCCTGGCACACAGAGGCATCGGGCGGAGGAAACAGCCCATGGACACAGCGGGGGGACATCGCAGGATCCTGGGGACAAGGTAAGTAACCTGCACCAGGATCCTGCAATGCAATCCCGAGTGTGGCTGTGACATGTCCCAGAAGATTGCAGGGAGGGAGGGGGGAGAGGTGAACTTCCGCTCTGTACCGCGGCACCAGGAGCGGAAGTGGGTACCTGTGAAAACTAGGTACCGGCTCCCCCCCCCCAAAAAAATGACATGCCAAATGTGGCATGTCAGGGGGTCACGAGTACTTAAACGGAAGTTCTATTTTTGGGTGGAACTCCACTTTAAGGCCAAAGTACAGCACTAAGCACACAGATTATCGATGTTAAATAGCTATGACACCCATACACCTCTGCGATATAGGATAGGTTAACAGTTATCCCACGGGGAACAATAAAAGTAACAACAGAGAGTGATAAAGGGGCACATCACATCTATCCAATTGGACCAAATTGCATTAAACTTGCGTAGAGTGTTGCAAAGAAGGTAAGTATGTTTCTTGAACAAAATATATTTATTCATTTCGGATTTCCATTCGTCCACAGATGGCAGAGTAGCAGATACCCATTGTAAGGCAATAAGCTTTCATGAAATAAAGAGAGATCTCAGAACTGCTTGAATTAGATTAGGATCCAGAGTATTAGGATCAACGTGTCCTAGGATGCACAAGGTGGGATCAGGGGTCAGGGCAATACCATATAAATAATATAGGATTGAAATAACTCCCTGCCAATAGCACCTGAGTTTTGGGCCTCTCCATAGTAAGTTGATAAGAGTAACATGTAGGTGGGTGCATCTAGCTCAGTGTGGATTTTCTTTATGGCCAATTTTGTATAAAAATTCTGGTGTACATGTCACGTACCTGGTTGAGGCTGAGCTGATGGGAGGGCTTTCCCTTATACCTCCTGTCCTGTTTCTCCTGAAGGTGGTGAGAGGATATAACAGGGCATGGAGTGGCAGTGGTGCCTGGTTGGAGATCCTGGACAGAAGGTACTTGCAGCAGGTGCCAAGCAGCGGGCAGGTTTGTGGACTTGCAGATGCGGATACACAACCTACAGGTGCAGAACAGCAGACAGACTGGTGGGATGGCAGGTACAGGTAGAAAGCAGCAAATGCAGGACAGCAGAGAGCAACCAAGCTGGTGAGCAGGCAGATGCAGGGTCTCAGGTGGTCAGGCAGGCAGAAGTCAGTAATGACCAAGCAGCAGAGGTACAGAATCAGATTCAGGGAAGAGTCAGGGTCAAGCCACGGTCAGTATCAGACGAGTAGAGAAGGCACTGGAACGGTAGGCAAAAGGAGTCGGGTCACAACAGGGATGAACAGTCAGGGGAGGCAGGTGCCATGAAGATAAAAAAAAGAAAAAAAATTGAGCTTCGAGGGATGTAGCTCAGCGACCAGAGGTCAGAGAGACCCCAAATTTCGGGGGTAGATAGCCTAAGTCCTACCCCACCACTGAGGGCTCCTATGACCTATGGTTCCGGAGATATGGGGCTCCTTGTGCAGCCTGTCAGAAGCTACACACAGAGCGGCCAGTTTAAATACAAGCTGACACACTCTGTTTGCAGCAGACTAAGAGGATGAGCTCACAGTGCCTCTCCTCACTTCTTGACAGAGGCACTGAGCTCAATGGACAGCTTGGAGTCTTGGACCAATGGTAAAGTACCATTAGACCCAGTTGTCCAATAAAAATGCTGCAGTGGAGGCAGGCCTCTCACTGCAGTGTCATAGAAGGGGCATGTGTCTAAAAGACAAATGCTCCCTTCCAGCCCAGCCCTCTTAACTAGAAGGAAAAAACATTTATGTGTAAAAGATTTACCCACAACCCATGTTTTTCTCACACAGTTAAGAGGAAGAATGAGAATCTGCTGCTGCTGAAAAGGTACTGTTATAATTAAGCGAAATCATATATTATTATGCTATTTTGAAAATATAGTAAATTACCTTAAAACAATATATAATAATTATTTGTATATTACTTATGGTAATTAACCCCTTGCCACCCAGGCCAATTCTGACACTTTTCTCCAGCATGAAATAATCATAATTTTTGTGCTAGAAAGTTACTTAGCACCCCCAAACATTATATGTATTGTTTTAGCAGACACCCTAGGGAATAAAATGGTGGTTGTTGTAACTTTTTATGTTACACGGTATTTGCGCAGCAATTTTTCAAATGTGTTTCTTTTGGAAAAAAACTGTTTCATAAATATATATTAAAAAAAACAAAAAAACACTGAAGAGAACTCGTTTTTTTTGTATAATGTGAAAGATGATGTTACGCCAAGTAAATAGATACATAACATGTCACGCTTTAAAATTGCGCACAGTCGTGGAATGGCGCCAAACTTCAGTACTTAAAAATCTTAATTTTTTTTCATGTTTAGAGTTACAGAGGAGGTCTTGTGCTAGAATTATTGCTCTCGCTCTAACAATCACAGTGTATGTAACCTGTGTGTATCTGGCTCTGATACTAGCCAGTGCCTCACCAGCCACTGACCTCACCGCACGTCCCTGGGTCACAAGCCGGGTCAGCAATAACATATCAGGAACGAGTCAAACAGGCCGGGTACACACAGAAATCAGAGATCAGATCACAGACGGTAGAAGCTGATGACCACTCAGCAATCTTTTGGTCTATGGAGTCAGTTTAAATAGGCAAGAGGGCGCCAAGTATTCACACACGCTCACGCTAATGTGCATGCCCATGTCACACGGGAATTCCTTATGTGCATGCGCATGAGTTACGGGACCTCTAGTTGTCACTTGAGAATTCTTATTAGCAACTGCACATCTTCGTGCACGTCTTTGTGTACAACTATGCATACGATTTCCCTGACAATACAGTACAATCTATGCAGAAAAAAAAGCTGAGTGATTCTATGGATTGAAGAAAGGGAGACCATGTGGCTGTAGGGTGACCACATTTCCAAACTACCATTCAGGGACACCCTCCCTTCCCAAAAATCAGCTTGTGCTGTAACCAATCACAGCACAGTAATTGCACATAAGAGGAGGGATTTATGATTTCTCCAATCACAAGCAGGGGGCGGGATTGTGCTCCTCCAGGCATTCCCGGCCAGGACATGTACTGTCAGTGAGTAAAGCGGTGATGTGGCGGCCTTTATAGGGGCATCAGATTGGACCGGGGGGTGGCTGTGTCAGTTTCATTCCGGGACACTGTATTGTCCTGGAATGAATGTGCCCGGGACAGACCTGCAACATGCGGGACTGTCCCGGGCAATCCGGGACACGTGGTCACCCTATGGGCTGTCCTGTAGAAATTCATCCCAGAGCTCATCAGAAAGGGTACTCAGATCTTCTTCCAACCTATACTTACAAAAAAAGCAGAATATAATCTGGAATCTCATCAGCAACTATGTGTATGTCGTGGAAATAAGCCCCTTATTTACTCAGACTGGACAAGTGTGTCAAATAAAGTCAGAGGACAGAAAGAAGTGGCATGAATCAGGCCCTGTGCATGGAGTGCATGGCGTAATTGTATATATATATACCCCTTTAAGCCATGCCTCTGGTGATAACTGTCATAAGTGCCAGGGTTCTTTATTTTTCAAAGGAGCTTTCAAGCCTTCCAGTGACTGCTTTCATAGTTGATCACATGTGCAGCAACATGTCAGCTGCAGATCTAAACAGGAGCTACAATGGCATCCTCCTTTGGCTGTAAGGGCCAAGAGGGTTTGGTTTTGCTTTAGGTTTCCTTAAACAGGTACAATCAAGGCATGCCTTGAATGATAACTGTTAGAGTCAATAGTGTGCTAATAATAGCTCTCAACTGAACTGTCAAGTCATCAACTGTGAAACTATGATTTCATTGTCTCTGTTGTGCAATTAAACCTGACAGATGCTATAACCTTTTCCAACATTATTCAAAACTAAATAAAAATGTGCCTCAAAGTGGAAGTCCATGCAAAATCTAAAATCCCTGTATCTATAGACACCAGGGATCTAGCACTAACCTCTCTATCCCTGTAATGAAAAAACGAGTATACATACCTTTTTGGAAGCCGATCTGACCCACTCCGACCGAATCCCATGCTGAGCTGTCAGATGCGGCTTCTCCGTGTAGGCGGGTGCAGAGGAGACGGAGGACAACGGAAGCCCCATACGCCATACCCCAACTCTATAGGGGACGTCACTTCCCATTAATTTCACAGCCGTTGTCCTCCATGTCCTCTGCAGAGCTTCCGGGGCAGGAGATCGGGTCAGAGCGGGTCAGATCAGCTTCCAAAAAGGTATGTATACTTATCTTTTCTTTACAGGGATAGAGGGGTTAGTGTTAGATCCCTGGTGTCTATAAATGCAGAGATTTTAGATTTTGCATGGACTTCCAATTTAAGATACACTTTTAAGACCCCTTTCACACTGGGGCACTTTGCAGGCGCTATAACGTTTAAAATAGCGCCTGCAAATCGCCATGAAAAAGCCGCTGCTGTCTCTCCAATGTGAAAGCCCAGAGGGCTTCCATACTGGAGTGGTGTGCTAGCAGGACAGAAAAAAAAGTCCTGCTAGCAGCATCTTTGGAGCGGCGAAGCGCTCCTTCACCGCTCCTGCCCATTGAAATCAATGGGCACCGTGGCTATACCACTGGCAAAGCGCCTCTGCAGAGGCGCTTTGCTGTGGTTTTAACCCTTTCTCTGCCGCTAGCGGGGAGGTAAAAGCGCCCCGCTAGCGGCCGAATAGCGCAGCAAGATTGACGGTAAAGTGCCGCTAAAAAGAGCGGCGCTTTACCGCCGACGCACCCACCTCCCCAGTGTGAAAGGGGCCTAAGTGGAACAAAAACCTCTCAGTCAACATTAACTATTCTGCTAGCGTTAGTAAATAGATAGGAAGTGTAGCACTACCCCCGTAGGAGCTGCTGTTTATTTGTTTTGGGTCTACGTCCTGCCTATCAACCCCTGGAAGTGGCTCAAACCCTCCCTTAGCACAACTGATATAAACAAGGATTATGAGACCTATTGAGTATTAGGAGACACAATCCTGCATACATCAGACGATAAACTGTAAATATTATTACCTTTGCTGGTCACTAGTCCTTCCGAGTGACAAAGATACTTCACACAGATTATTTACTTAACCAAAGGTATCTTTACTAAGTGTAAAATAAAAATGTAAAGAAACACATTAATACACACAGTTGACTCTGCATGCGCATTACAGAGTCAATAAATCAAAGTAAGATTGGTATCACTGATGTTAAATGATAACAAAAGAAACAACAGCTATGTATATTTATATATATATCTGCACAGCTAACTGATTGCTCGCGAGCTCCCCCTATCTTGCAATACCTTGCACGTGTTAAGTCACCATACCAGACAGGCAAGGCCTATCTGAGTCCCGCTCAAAGTTCCTTCCTCAAATGGAGTCTTCGCTAGCCACCGTTGGTGCACAAGTTCATTTGTAATCCACAGGGTTTTAACGAGATATTGTAGTCATCCGCAATATTTCTGAGCCCGAGGCTCTGGCGTACTTTAGGCCCAGGCTTCTGGCCTAATACTCCGGAAGCAGGCCTCAATCCCAGCTTCCTGCTTGGTTGAGAGCCGAGTCCAGAGAGAGAGAGAGAAGATGGCCCCTCCCCTCCTTTAAATAGCCTGTCCAGAAGGCTTTGCGGTGTTGCAGTGCACCCTGGTAACACAGCTGCACCCTGGGTAGTGTAGTCTGTCTACTACTAAAAGTAACAGAGTCCTTTTCTCCTTGCTGCTGTATGTTCCAGGGTGCATTAAACTATATACATATGCATTAATTACATTGTAGCACTTACACCACCGGAGGGAGCTGGGTTCCTTCTTTTAAATGTCAAATAGTAGTCTTTTATCTACATTGCATATGGAACCCCACTACACACTCCCCCCACTTAAAGTCTTTGGTCCCCAAAGAGGACAACAGTATGTAACCTGATACACTCTTTGGCAATACAAGCAGAGAATTTAATTCGTTTATGCATGACAATAAAAAATTTGCCTTTTCATAAGCAGGATTTAAGCTTAAACAGCTCATATTATAACACAGAGCTGACAGAGGAACCTCCCACCAATTATCACAGGGAGGGAGGTTGTCCTGTCTACAGACCACCGACACTTGGGTGTCTGTTTCAGATGTGCCAGGGAGTGAGCTGGGGTTGTCCTCCACTAAATTTGTAGCGGAAGAACTAGACTGATCAATGGTCCCCTTAGAAGTGATGATGGCCTCCTCAGAGCATTCACCCAATTGGTCATACGTCAGTCTTTTTGGGGGGTGAATTACTCTTCTTTCCCTCTGTTCCTTAGGTATCATATTCTCAAGGACATTGGGGCTGGCTGTTTCTAGAAGCTCTTCAGGGGCTTCCTATTCTTGCTCAGGCATATTGGGCTCCACAACTTCAGGAGCGTCCGGTTCTCCTTCGGACAAAGACAACAACCCTTCTTCTGGAACTTCCATTGACAAAGAGTCTGAGTCATCAGCTACCTCCTCAGTGAGAATGTTGGAAGGCACAAATTCAGGAGCTTCTGGCCGAAGAGTTCCATTGTCAACTGTTTTGAATGAGGATAGGGAAGTGGTCATGGGTTCTGGCAATTGGGATGACCACAACCAATCTGATTCTATCTCTTCATCCTCTTGACCTTCATTGTCAGAATCTCCATCTCCCACATCTGGAAGTACTGTTTGAGATCTGGTGATGGGTCTGAAACCTTGAGAAGTTGAAGGGGTTTCCTGTGAATCTGATGTAGGAGGCATGCAAACAGCCTCGGAGAGGGGCAACAGGTGATTCCTGTGCCAGATCTTTAATGGTCCCACACTTCCTTCTGGCCTAATCTGTTACACTGGAAGGTTTGGCAGGTTCTTGCAGATAACATAAGGTTGGGATTTCCAACGGTCAGCCAACTTGTGTTTTCCAGGAATTCCCAAGTTTCTCAACTCTATCTCCTGGCTGCAAGTCTTGAATTCTGACTCTTAGGTCAAAGTTTCTTTTATTTCTCAGCCCCCATTGATCAGATGCTGCTTGGGCCTTTTCAAAGGCTGTTTTCAGACTATTCCTCAATTGGTCTACATACCCCTTGTGGGACGCTGCGGAGGTATGATCCAGCGATATGCCAAAGGCCAAGTCCACTGGCAACCGAGCCTCCCGCCCGAACATCAAACGGTATGGGGAATACCCGGTGACATCACTGGCAGTGCTATTGTAGGCATGTACTATGGCAGCTACATGTTTGCTCCAGTGCTGCTTCTTTTCTGAACTCAAAGTCCCCAACATGTCTAAGAGAGTCCGGTTAAACCGTTCAGGCTGAGCATCTCCTTGTGGGTGGTAAGGGGTTGTCCTGGTCTTTTGGATGCCTAACAGGTCTAACAACTTCCTTATTAACCTGCTTTCAAAGTCTCTGCGCTGATCTGAATGAAGGCGTTGGGGTAGACCATAGTGCACAAAGAATTTCTCTACCAGTACTTTGGCTACTGTGGAAGCCTTCTGGTCTTTTGTTGGGAATGCTTGAGCATATCTGGTAAAGTGATCTGTTGTCACTAAGACATTCCCTTGACCACTCAGATCAGGCTATAGAAGGTAAATGGATAATACTGCGCTGGAAAAAAGAATGTGGAAAAAGCTGCTAGTACAAAAAAAGCTGATAATAAATGGAAATAAAGTGTAGCGCTGTCTAGATAAATGGGTATAAATATGAGTATATACACAAAAAATTGGAAATTGAATATGAAAATAAAGTAATAAACACGTGTATCACCCAAATTAACGTGCTAGGTGACTCCAATGATAAAGTACTCAAACAATATTAACAAGATTAAATGGTAAAAATGAATGTCCGCTTAAAATAAAGTCCATAAAACGAGTAAAAAAGTGATGAAAGTCAATCCAAAAAAAACATGATGAATCGAAACGTGAAATATCAATCCATAATCTTCTATGTGTGGAAGAAGGGAGCCACCACCAAGGTGAGTTGAAAAAGGCTTACCAGAAGTTTTGGATTTGGCGGGGCATACGCCACCCAAATCAGACAAGGCTTAAGAGTGTGAAACTCAAAAAATAATTATGTACAGATGTGATGTGAAAACCGCCACCAGGTATAAGTTGAGGAGGCTTACCAGAAGTCTCGGATTTGGAGAGGCATACGCCGCCCAAATCTGAGATTGCTTTAAGGGTTAGAGGACCCCAATGCGGATGGTCTTGAGTGGAGGGGTAGTCTGGATTCAAAAGGGGTTTAGCACTTCAATCAGACGGGACATCCAATAGCATAAAACACCAATTCATGTAGGGACTCGGTATCCAATGCATATGTGTAGAGATAGAAAAACTCACATAGCATAATTCCGTTTGGAAAGGATTTAATGAAAGAAAGCATACAATGTAACACTCACATTTAAGATGGTCTTAAAAGCATGGATGCAGGTATGAGAGCGATGTATATGGACAAATCCACCCGACTAGTTTCGACTAAATAGTCATCATCTGGGGTATGGACCTTGTCCCACAGACATCGCAAATATATAAACATATTGACCTCCATGACCCAGGAAGCGAACCATGAGTGGTTCACTTCCGGTTTGGGTGTGTATCATGGATGGTCACAATAGTTAAACACAAATCCATATCTTTGACTTTGCTTGATGCAGACAAAGGGGATTTAAAAAAGCTACATTAATAGTAATATCGATACTAGGGCTCTGAATCGCCCTGCATTATGGCGCTATCCACGCCTCGTTTTCAATCCCCCTATTAGTCTGTGTATAGCGGCCGCGACGTGTATCCAGGCCTCGCTCTGGAAACGAGGCATGGACTCAACGTCCGCCCGTCACTTCCGAAGTAACGATGAGGGCCGGAAGTGGCAGCCAAGCCTCGCTTTGAAAGACGAGACGTAAGGCTGCCGTTTGCCGCAGATACGTCACCCCGTCGAGTCACGCGTGGAGGCGTACGAAGAATGCCTATTGGTCGATCCGCCCTTAAAGGGCGTGACCCACATCCTTCCTAGAAGGAAAGTAGTGCGTCTCGGACTGGAGGACGGAGTGCACAAATCGGATAAACTTGGCGTTAATAAAAGGATAGCAATTGGCCAAATCTAAAAGGTGTTGATAACATACACATGTTGTACGTTATTGGAAATGGAGAATAGTTATATAATTTAATAATGCATATGTGACAAACAAAATAGCCTGCATTTAATAAATCTATAGAATCCAATCCAACACATACATCATGCGCATGATATGCACATGAAAGTGCATGCAACACATGTAGGGATATAAATGTGTATATGAAACACTGGTAATCAACACAATAAATAGAAACAAATGGTGATTATGAAATTTAAAATTGATATGTGTGTGATTGAAACGCACATAAACATATTTAAAGATAAAAATGAAAATTTAAAAATGAAATATATGAATAGAGAGAAGTCGTCTAATGATAAGGTGGTCAGGACGCATTAATAAAGGAGTTAATGTCCCACTCGACATTCATTCCCTGTGGCTGATAGGTCTGAAGTTCATATATCCAGAATGTTTCTAATCTGGATACTCCTCTAGTAGTTGCTCCACCCCTCCATGGAGCAACATATTGATCTATAACTAGAAACTGGGTGCCAACAGGGTTGCGGGCATGGTGTTGCCGATAGTGTCTGGGGACAGTGTGTTTAATACTCCCAAATTTTATCAGACTCACATGTTCAGATACTCTGGCAGTAAAGGATCTAATCGTTCTGCCCACATACTGTTTCCCGCATGGACAGGTCAACAGGTAAACCACATGGGTAGTGGCACACGTACAAAAATGCTTAATGGGGTAGACTTTATTAGTTACCAAGGATCTGAATTCCTTAGTGGGCCTTCTTCCACATGTATTGTATTTGCAAACAATGCATTTTTTGCAGGGATAATAACCAATCCAGTTATGAAAAAAGGTGGGTTTAATGGGTGGATTAATGATATTCGGTGCGATTTGATTCTGAAGGGAGGGTACTCCTTTATAAATAACTTTGGGCCTTTCTGGTATCAAAGTGCCCAACACCCTATAATTTTTTAATATCCCCCAATGTTTTTCAAAAATGGCTTTTATATGTCTGTATTGAGTGGAAAAGGTAGTAAGGAAAGACCATTTGAAAGTGTCATTTCCTTCTTTGGGTGGTCTAGCTTCAAACAGTGTGGGTCTTTCAATGTCAAGCACCTTTTTAAGATCACTATCTATCTCTGCCTGATTGTACCCCTTCTCTAGGAATCTACTTTTAAGCACATTAGCTTGTGCCACAAAAGTTTCTGTTTCTGTACAGTTCCGACGAAGACGTAGGAACTGACTCTTGGGGACCGACTTCAGCCAGGATTTATGGTGGCAACTAGTCATGGGTATAAACCCATTCCTGTCGGTAGGCTTGAAATAGGTACTGAATTTAACCACCTCCCTACTGGGCACTAAAACCCCCTTCCTGCCCAAGCCATTTTTCAGCTTTCAGCGCTGTCACACTTTGAATGACAATTGCGCGGTCGTGCGACGTGGCTCCCAAACAAAATTTGCGTCCTTTTTTTCCCACAAATAGAGCTTTCTTTTGGTGGTATTTAATCACCTCTGCGGTTTTTATTTTTTGTGCTATAAACAAAAGAAGAGCGTCCAGTTTGGAAAAAAAACACAATATTTTTTACTTTTTGCTATAATAAATACCCATTTTTTTTTTCAATGAAAATTTTCCTCAGTTTAGGCCGATACGTATTCTTCTACATATTTTTGGTATAAAAAAAAATCGCAATAAGCGCGTATTGATTGGTTTGCGCAAAAGTTATAGCGTCTACAAAATAGGGGATAGTTTTATAGCATTTTTTATTTTTTTTTATTTTTTTATTAGTAATGGCGGCGATCTGCGATTTTTATTGTAACTGCGATATTGTGGCGGACACATCGGACACTTTTGACACATTTTTGGTACCATTCACATTTATACAGCGATCCCTGCTATAAAAATGCATTGATTACTGTATAAATGTGACTGGCAGGGAAGGGGTTAACCACTAGGGGGCGGGAAGGGGTTAAATATGTTCCCTCAATGTGTTCTAACTGTGGGGGGAGGGGACTGACTGGGGGAGGTGACCGATGGTTGTCCCTATGTACAAGGGACACACCATCAGCCTCCTCTCCCTCACAGGACGTGGATCTGTGTGTTTACACACACAGATCCACTTTCCTGCTTGGTTCCCGGGCAATCGCGGGTGCCCGGCGGCAATCGCGGCCGCCGGGCACGCGCACCGGGTCCTTGGTAACGCGGCGGGCGCGCGCACGCGCGCGATCTTCCTCCTTCTGAGGGACGTTCAGGAACGTCCACTCAGAAGGAGAGAGCACCCACCCGGCCGTATATGTACAGTGGCCGGGTGGGAAGTAGTTAAATTGCTGTTCAGATCTTTCGATCTGTAAATCCAGGAAGTGTATCTTAGACTGACTAAATTCGTACGTAAGAGATATACCTCTATCGTTGCCATTCAACAAACTGAAAAAGCTCTCTAATGTTTCTAAGGTGCCAGTCCATAGGAGGAGGATGTCGTCTATATATCTGGCCCAAAACAGGAGCTGAGGCTCCTGTAGGGCATAGACGACATCCTCCTCCCACTTGGCCATGAATAAATTGGCCAGACTAGGTGCGAATTTCGCCCCCATTGCCACACCTTTCTGTTGAAGGAAATAGTGTCCATCAAACCAGAAATAGTTGTGTTGCGTTGCGAATTCTAATAGTTCCATAATAAAATTGACCTGTGGGGCGGCCAACGTGAGGTCCCTATTTAGAAATTCTTGTGAAGCCTCCATACCTCTATGATGTGGGATGCAGGTGTATAGGGACGCCACGTCCGCCGTGGCCATAATGAACTCGCCATCAAAGGTCACTGACATAAGGCGTTGAATAACGTCCTTAGTGTCCTTCAAATAAGAAGGTGTGGTTTTGACAGAAGGTTGCAAAAATAAATCTATATATCTACCTATCCTCGACGTGATGGAATCTATTCCACTAATAATGGGTCGTCCGGGAGGATGGAGGGGATCTTTATGGATTTTGGGTAAATAATATATAATTGGAATCCTGGGAGCCACTGGAACAAGAAACGACTTCTCTTTTGAATTTAAAATCTTAGAGTCAAATCCTCTAGTGATGAGACTAGTCAACTCTTTTTTGTATTTGAGGGTGGGGTTAGTGTGTATTTCTTTGTAAGCATCTTGATCGCTCAAAATAGTGTACATTTCAGCCATATAACTTGCTTTGTCTAGCAGGACGATGCCTCCGCCTTTGTCGGCGGAGCGTATGATAAGATCTTTATTGCCACATAGGGTTTTTAGGCCCTGACTAGGTAAGGGATTATTAGAAATCTTTTTAATGGGTAATTTAGCCAAATCCTGAAGGACTAAATCTCTAAACATATTGAGAGCTGGAGCAAGCTTATAGGGAGGGTTGAAAAGGGAAGGGTTAGCCAACCCTGAGTGAACAGTACCTGACGTGGCTGCTAATAGGGGGATTGAAAACGAGGCGTGGATAGCTCCATAATGCAGGGCAATTCAGAGCCCTAGTATCGATATTACTATTAATGTAGCTTTTTTAAATCCCCTTTGTCTGCATCAAGCAAAGTCAAAGATATGGATTTGTGTTTAACTATTGTGACCATCCATGATACACACCCAAACCGGAAGTGAACCACTTGTGGTTCGCTTCCTGGGTCATGGAGGTCAATATGTTTATATATTTGCGATGTCTGTGGGACAAGGTCCATACCCCAGATGATGACTATTTAGTCGAAACTAGTCGGGTGGATTTGTCCATATACATCGCTCTCGTACCTGCATCCATGCTTTTAAGACCATCTTAAATGTGAGTGTTACATTGTATACTTTCTTTTATTAAATCCTTTCCAAACGGAATTATGCTATGTGAGTTTTTCTATCTCTACACATATGCATTGGATACCGAGTCCCTACATGAATTGGTGTTTTGTGCTATTGGATGTCCCGTCTGATTGAAGTGCTAAACCCCTTTTGAATCCAGACTACCCCTCCACTCAAGACCATCCGCATTGGGGTCCTCTAACCCTTAAAGCAATCCCAGATTTGGGCGGCGTATGCCTCTCCAAATCCGAGACTTCTGGTAAGCCTCCTCAACTTATACCTGGTGGCGGTTTTCACATCACATCTGTACATAATTATTTTTTGAGTTTCACACTCTTAAGCCTTGTCTGATTTGGGTGGCGTATGCCCCGCCAAATCCAAAACTTCTGGTAAGCCTTTTTCAACTCACCTTGGTGGTGGCTCCCTTCTTCCACACATAGAAGATTATGGATTGATATTTCACGTTTCGATTCATCATGTTTTTTTTGGATTGACTTTCATCACTTTTTTACTCGTTTTATGGACTTTATTTTAAGCGGACATTCATTTTTACCATTTAATCTTGTTAATATTGTTTGAGTACTTTATCATTGGAGTCACCTAGCACGTTAATTTGGGTGATACACGTGTTTATTACTTTATTTTCATATTCAATTTCCAATTTTTTGTGTATATACTCATATTTATACCCATTTATCTAGACAGCGCTACACTTTATTTCCATTTATTATCAGCTTTTTTTGTACTAGCAGTGTTGGCAGCTTTTTCCACATTCTTTTTTCCAGCGCAGTATTATCCATTTACCTTCTATCACCATTCTACAAATTTTATATTGCTGCAGGAGATCCTTACTTAGTTACATTCTACTGTTACCATTCACTTTCATTGAAGTATAAGTATGGACGTTTTTGATTACCGTGCTTCGCGGATAGTGAATATGCAGGGTGTCTTTGTTGTCACAGGCAACGACACCGAAATAGCAGGTCTATTTCTGAGGTTAAAAAACATCATGGTGTCAGAACTTCATCTCCAATGGGACCTTGTTTTTCTGGAACAATACGTTGCAGAGAACATGGTACCTCGGAGCCTTAGATGAGATGTACACCCGCAACAAGGAGAATTAGATCTTGATTCCTGGTCCAAATATTTTAATGATGCTGGAACCAAATTTCTCAATTTTCTTATTGCTAGGAAACGTAATCGTCTCTTGGCCTTAGATAGAGAAATTAAAGAACTGAAAGATGGACTACTTGTATATAAAAATACAGTTGAATACAACACTCTGTCCTCTAATCTTCAAACTTATCTCATCAAGGAAGATAAGGACCAGAGAACAAAAAAACACAAAAAATACTCACGCGACATTGGTGATTACAAATCTGGGAAAGTGTACAGCTGGCAGAAACCGCCTACATTGGATTTAGCCATGGAGGTTAACTCTTCTCACGCAAGTAGTGCGGCACTCCCAGTTGTGCACCTTAATCAACCCAAACCTTCCATGAATAGGAGCCAACCACCTGGTGATCGCACACAAGGTGGTGTCCCCCACAATACCCATACCCCTAAGAATACCCATAAGGGGAGGGGACATAGCTCCAACAGAAGAGGTGGGGGTAATCATAGAGGTAATCATTCTATTTATGATTACAACCAACAATACTATGAAAGAGAGAGGTCACATCAAAGGGGATCACCATCCAACTTTTATGACAACTCTCACTCTTCCCAACATGGATACCCAGTCACATCTACTTATAATAGATTTTTTCCTCTTCAGGATCAATATGATGACAGAGTATATCCTTATCCCAATGCTGAGTTTGACCAATCTCCATATCCTAATCCTCATCCCTCTCAGGTTTTTCGGGAGGACCCCCCAAGAAGAAAAAGGGGTCCCGAAACAAGAGAGGGACCAGAGGAGGGAGGAGGACACAAAGGAGGAAAGAAAAGTCGAACATGACCTGTCAAGGTGTGTTCAACTTAAGCAGTATCACACTGTCCCAAGAAGAAAAGATGGTCTTGGATAAGGGCCTTAAATTTGCCCCTCCACGCAAACTGAATAAGTTTAACACTTTTGTAGACATACATAAGTACGTTAGAAAAATTAATATTCAACGCTATATTACCTCAAATCCAACTGGAAATATAGCTAGAGCAGCCACGTCAGGTACTGTTCACTCAGGGTTGGCTAACCCTTCCCTTTTCAACCCTCCCAATAAGCTTGCTCCAGCTCTCAATATGTTTAGAGATTTAGTCCTTCAGGATTTGGCTAAATTACCCATTAAAAAGATTTCTAATAATCCCTTACCTAGTCAGGGCCTAAAAACCCTATGTGACAATATAGATCTTATCATACGCCCCGCCGACAAAGGCGGAGGCATCGTCCTGCTAGACAAAGCAAGTTATATGGCTGAAATGTACACTATTTTGAGCGATCAAGATACTTACAAAGAAATACACACTAACCCCACCCTCAAATACAAAAAAGAGTTGACTAGTCTCATCACTAGAGGATTTGACTCTCAGCCCTCGTACACACGGCCGAGATTCTCGTTGAAAAAAAATGTCGTTTTTTTCGACGAGATTCTTGGACAAGAAACTTGTCCCGGCCGAGTGTACACACGCTCGTTTCAAAGAACCCGCGGTTCTTTGAATGGAGCGTACGCGGTGACGTCATTGACTACGACGAGCATGCGCTCGTCACATTCGATGCCGTCGCCGCCATCTTGGTATACCCTACGTATGCCTAGGAAGCTACCGCGCATGCGTCGAATTCATTTCGAACATGCGCGGGCTTCCGGGAGGACAGGTAAGTGTACACACACTCACTTTTCTCGTCGAGAAACATGCCGAGGAGAATCTCGACGAGAAAATAGAGAGCAGGTTCTCTATTTTCTTGTCGAGGTTTCTTGTCAGTTTTCTCGATGAGAAACCCGATAGCCGCGTACACACGACCGATTTACTCGGCAAGACCTCTCTGCCAGCAAGTTTCTTGCTGGTTCTTGCCGAGAAAATCGGCCGTGTGTACGAGGCCTAAGATTTTAAATTCAAAAGAGAAGTCGTTTCTTGTTCCAGTGGCTCCCAGGATTCCAATTATATATTATTTACCCAAAATCCATAAAGATCCCCTCCATCCTCCCGGACGACCCATTATTAGTGGAATAGATTCCATCACGTCGAGGATAGGTAGATATTAGGGTTGTCCCGATACCACTTTTTTAAGACCGAGTACAAGTACCGATACTTTTTTTCAAGTACTCGCCGATACCGATTACCGATACTTTTTTTCAATGTCACGTGACAGTGGCACATGTTTCGGTATTTTTTTATTTTTTTATTTTTTTTTACAATTTTTTTATTTTTATTTTTTTTTTTACGATTTTTTGTTATGTTTTTTGTACAGTGCTTTCTTCTTTTTTTTTTGGTGGTGGGGGGGGGGGGGGGTTGGATTGTGTGAGTGTGTTTTTTTTATTCACATTTTTATTATTTTTTTCAATTCATTTTTTTTATTTATTGCAATTTTTTATTTTATTTTTTTACACCTGTTGGGGGGGCTTTGGTGAGATTTCAGGGGTCTTAACAGACCTCTGACATCTCCCCTTTGAGACAGAGAAAGGGACAAGGGACACAGATCCCCCAGTCCCTTTCTCTGCAGCCTCAGATAAAATGAATGGACAGGAGGCTCCTCTCCATTCATAAACTGAAGCATCGTAAACACAGGTTACGATGTTTCAGTTATATGAATGGACAGAGTCAGTGATGACTCTGTTCATTCAGAAAAGGTAGGAGCCGGGTTTAGCAGCTCCTACCTCCGCTCTCCATCCTGACAGATCGAGGACAGAGGGAGTGGAGGAGGACATGGAGGGGACACGGAGCACGGAGGGGGAGAGCAGCAGGAGTGGGACACGGAGCGCGGACAGCAGCACGGAGGGGACAACAAACCCGGAGGGGGAGAGCAGCATGGAGGGGGGACACAGAATGCGAAGGGGGAGAGCAGCATCACGGAGGAGGACACGGGACACAGATCATGAAGAAGGACAGCAGCAACAGCACGGAGGGGGTTACAGGGACAGTCAGCGGTGATCGGTGCGGCTTTGGGGGGAGTTTAGAAGCACCGATCGCCGCTGTATATATTTCGCTAAAGCAGCTGAAAGGGGGGGGGCTCCGGGGGGAGAAGCTGTCAGTTGTATTGAAATGTATAAAGGGAGACCAGTGCTTGAAACTTCCCCCCCGCCGCACCAATCATCCCTGACTGCCCAGGTATCGGATGAAGAATCGGAGCATTTCCCCCGAGTACAAGTACTTGGGGAAATGCTCAGTATCGGTACCGATACTAGTATCGGTATCGGGACAACCTTAGTAGATATATAGATTTCTTTTTGCAACCTTCTGTCAAAACCACACCTTCTTATTTGAAGGACACTAAGGATGTTATTCAACGCCTTATGTCAGTGACCTTTGATGGCGAGTTCATTATGGCCACGGCGGACGTGGCGTCCCTATACACCTGCATCCCACATCATAGAGGTATGGAGGCTTCACAAGAATTTCTAAATAGGGACCTCACGTTGGCCGCCCCACAGGTCAATTTTATTATGGAACTATTAGAATTCGCAACGCAACACAACTATTTCTGGTTTGATGGACACTATTTCCTTCAACAGAAAGGTGTGGCAATGGGGGCGAAATTCGCACCTAGTCTGGCCAATTTATTCATGGCCAAGTGGGAGGAGGATGTCGTCTATGCCCTACAGCAGCCTCAGCTCCTGTTTTGGGCCAGATATATAGACGACATCCTCCTCCTATGGACTGGCACCTTAGAAACATTAGAGAGCTTTTTCAGTTTGTTGAATGACAACGATAGAGGTTTATCTCTTACGTACGAATTTAGTCAGTCTAAGATACACTTCCTGGATTTACAGATCGAAAGATCTGAACAGCAATTTAAATTCAGTACCTATTTCAAGCCTACTGACAGGAATGGGTTTATACCCATGACTAGTTGCCACCATAAATCCTGGCTGAAGTCGGTCCCCAAGAGTCAGTTCCTACGTCTTCGTCGGAACTGTACAGAAACAGAAACTTTTGTGGCACAAGCTAATGTGCTTAAAAGTAGATTCCTAGAGAAGGGGTACAATCAGGCAGAGATAGATAGTGATCTTAAAAAGGTGCTTGACATTGAAAGACCCACACTGTTTGAAGCTAGACCACCCAAAGAAGGAAATGACACTTTCAAATGGTCTTTCCTTACTACCTTTTCCACTCAATACAGACATATAAAAGCCATTTTTGAAAAACATTGGGGGATATTGAAAAATGATAGGGTGTTGGGCACTTTGATACCAGAAAGGCCCAAAGTTATTTATAAAGGAGTACCCTCCCTTCAGAATCAAATTGCACCGAATATCATTAATCCACCCATTAAACCCACTTTTTTCATAACTGGATTGGTTATTATCCCTGCAAAAAATGCATTGTTTGCAAATACAATACATGTGGAAGAAGGCCCACTCAGGAATTCAGATCCTCGGTAACTAATAAAGTCTACCCCATTAAGCATTTTTGTACGTGTGCCACTACCCATGTGGTTTACCTGTTGACCTGTCCATGCGGGAAACAGTATGTGGGCAGAACGCTTAGATCCTTTACTGCCAGAGTATCTGAACATGTGAGTCTGATAAAATTTGGGAGTATTAAACACACTGTCCCCAGACACTATCGGCAACACCATGCCCGCAACCCTGTTGGCACCCAGTTTCTAGTTATAGATCAATATGTTGCTCCATGGAGGGGTGGAGCAACTACTAGAGGAGTATCCAGATTAGAAACATTCTGGATATATGAACTTCAGACCTATCAGCCACAGGGAATGAATGTCGAGTGGGACATTAACTCCTTTATTAATGCGTCCTGACCACCTTATCATTAGACGACTTCTCTTTATTCATATATTTCATTTTTAAATTTTAATTTTTATCTTTAAATATGTTTATGTGCGTTTCAATCACACACATACAGTATCAATTTTAAATTTCATAATCACCATTTGTTTCTATGTATTGTGTTGATTACCAGTGTTTCATATACACATTTATATCCCTACATGTGTTGCATGCACTTTCATGTGCATATCATGCGCATGATGTATGTGTTAGATTGGATTCTATAGATTTATTAAATGCAGGCTTTTTTTGTTTGTCACATATGCATTATTAAATTATATAACTATTCTCCATTTCCAATAACGTACAACATGTGTATGTTATCAACACCTTTTAGATTTGGCCAATTGCTATCCTTTTATTAACGCCAAGTTTATCCGATTTGTGCACTCCGTCCTCCAGTCCGAGACGCACTACTTCCCTTCTAGGAAGGATGTGGGTCACGCCCTTTAAGGGCGGATGGACCAATAGGCGTTCTTCGTACGCCTCCACGCGTGACTCGACGGGGTGACGCATCTGCGGCAAACGGCAGCCTTACGTCTCGTCTTTCAGAGCGAGGCTTGGCTGCCACTTCCGGCCCTCATCGTTACTGCGGAAGTGACGGGCGGATGTTGAGTCCATGCCTCGTTTCCAGAGCGAGGCCTGGATACACGTCGCGGCCGCTATACACAGACTAATAGGGGGATTGAAAACGAGGCGTGGATAGCGCCATAATGCAGGGCGATTCAGAGCCCTAGTATCGATATTACTATTAATGTAGCTTTTTTAAATCCCCTTTGTCTGCATCAAGCAAAGTCAAAGATATGGATTTGTGTTTAACTATTGTGACCATCCATGATACACACCCAAACCGGAAGTGAACCACTCGTGGTTCGCTTCCTGGGTCATGGAGGTCAATATGTTTATATATTTGCGATGTCTGTGGGACAAGGTCCATACCCCAGATGATGACTATTTAGTCAAAACTAGTCGGGTGGATTTGTCCATATACATCGCTCTCGTACCTGCATCCATGCTTTTAAGACCATCTTAAATGTGAGTGTTACATTGTATGCTTTCTTTTATTAAATCCTTTCCAAACGGAATTATGCTATGTGAATTTTTCTATCTCTACACATATGCATTGGATACCGAGTCCCTACATGAATTGGTGTTTTGTGCTATTGGATGTCCCGTCTGATTGAAGTGCTAAACCCCTTTTGAATCCAGACTACCCCTCCACTCAAGACCATCCGCATTGGGGTCCTCTAACCCTTAAAGCAATCTCAGATTTGCCTCTCCAAATCCGAGACTTCTGGTAAGCCTCCTCAACTTATGCCTGGTGGCGGTTTTCACATCACATCTGTACATAATTATTTTTTGAGTTTCACACTCTTAAGCCTTGTCTGATTTGGGTGGCGTATGCCCCGCCAAATCCAAAACTTCTGGTAAGCCTTTTTCAACTCACCTGGGTGGTGGCTCGCTTCTTCCACACATAGAAGATTATGGATTGATATTTCACGTTTCGATTCATCATGTTTTTTTTGGATTGACTTTCATCACTTTTTTACTCGTTTTATGGACTTTATTTTAAGCGGACATTCATTTTTACCATTTAATCTTGTTAATATTGTTTGAGTACTTTATCATTGGAGTCACCTAGCACGTTAATTTGGGTGATACACGTGTTTATTACTTTATTTTCATATTCAATTTCCAATTTTTTGTGTATATACTCATATTTATACCCATTTATCTAGACAGCGCTACACTTTATTTCCATTTATTATCAGCTTTTTTTGTACTAGCAGTGTTGGCAGCTTTTTCCACATTCTTTTTTCCAGCGCAGTATTATCCATTTACCTTCTATCACCATTCTACAAATTTTATATTGCTGCAGGAGATCCTTACTTAGTTACATTCTACTGTTACCATTCACTTTCAGTGAAGTATAAGTATGGACGTTTTTGATTACCGTGCTTCGCGGATAGTGAATACAGAGGGTGTCTTTGTTGTCACAGGCAACGACACCGAAATAGCAGGTCTATTTCTGAGGTTAAAAAACATCATGGTGTCAGAACTTCATCTCCAATGGGACCTTGTTTTTCTGGAACAATACGTTGCAGAGAACATGGTACCTCGGAGCCTTAGATGGGATGTACACCCGCAACAAGGAGAATTAGATCTTTATTCCTGGTCCAAATATTTTAATGATGCTGGGACCAAATTTCTTAATTTTCTTATTGCTAGGAAACGTAATCGTCTCTTGGCCTTAGATAGAGAAATTAAAGAACTGAAAGATGGACTACTTGTATATAAAAATACAGTTGAATACAACACTCTGTCCTCTAATCTTCAAACTTATCTCATCAAGGAAGATAAGGACCAGAGAACCAAAAAACACAAAAAATACTCACGCGACATTGGTGATTACAAATCTGGGAAAGTGTACAGCTGGCAGAAACCGCCTACATTGGATTTAGCCATGGAGGTTAACTCTTCTCACGCAAGTAGTGCGGCACTCCCAGTTGTGCACCTTAATCAACGCAAACCTTCCATGAATAGGAGCCAACCACCTGGTGATCGCACACAAGGTGGGGTCCCCCACAATACCCATACCCCTAAGAATACCCATAAGGGGAGGGGACATAGCTCCAACAGAAGAGGTGGGGGTAATCATAGAGGTAATCATTCTATTTATGATTACAACCAACAATACTATGAAAGAGAGAGGTCACATCAAAGGGGAACACCATCCAACTTTTATGACAACTCTCACTCTTCCCAACATGGATACCCAGTCACATCTACTTATAATAGATTTTTTCCTCTTCAGGATCAATATGATGACAGAGTATATCCTTATCCCAA
Source organism: Rana muscosa (assembly GCA_029206835.1). Taxonomy (NCBI): domain Eukaryota; kingdom Metazoa; phylum Chordata; class Amphibia; order Anura; family Ranidae; genus Rana; species Rana muscosa. Next base: position 296,286,901 of record CM055117.1, read on the forward strand.
TGCTGAGTTTGACCGATCTCCATATCCTAATCCTCATCCCTCTCAGGTTTTTCAGGAGGACCCACCAAGAAGAAAAAGGGGTCCCGAAACAAGAGAGGGACCAGAGGAGGGAAGAGGACACAAAGGAGGAAAGAAAAGTCGAACATGACCTGTCAAGGTGTGTTCAGCTTAAGCAGTGTCACACTGTCCCAAGAAGAAAAGATGGTCTTGGATAAGGGTCTTAAATTTGCCCCTCCACGCAAACTGAATACGTTTAACACTTTTGTAGACATACATAAGTATGTTAGAAAAATTACTATTCAACGCTATATTACCTCAAATCCAACTGGAAATATAGCTAGAGCAGCCACGTCAGGTACTGTTCACTCAGGGTTGGCTAACCCTTCCCTTTTCAACCCTCCCAATAAGCTTGGTCCAGCTCTCAATATGTTTAGAGATTTAGTCCTTCAGGATTTGGCTAAATTACCCATTAAAAAGATTTCTAATAATCCCTTACCTAGTCAGGGCCTAAAAACCCTATGTGACAATAAAGATCTTATCATACGCCCCGCCGACAAAGGCGGAGGCATCGTCCTGCTAGACAAAGCAAGTTATATGGCTGAAATGTACACTATTTTGAGCGATCAAGATACTTACAAAGAAATACACACTAACCCCACCCTCAAATACAAAAAAGAGTTGACTAGTCTCATCACTAGAGGATTTGACTCTAAGATTTTAAATTCAAAAGAGAAGTCGTTTCTTGTTCCAGTGGCTCCCAGGATTCCAATTATATATTATTTACCCAAAATCCATAAAGATCCCCTCCATCCTCCCGGACGACCCATTATTAGTGGAATAGATTCCATCACGTCGAGGATAGGTAGATATATAGATTTATTTTTGCAACCTTCTGTCAAAACCACACCTTCTTATTTGAAGGACACTAAGGACGTTATTCAACGCCTTATGTCAGTGACCTTTGATGGCGAGTTCATTATGGCCACGGCGGACGTGGCGTCCCTATACACCTGCATCCCACATCATAGAGGTATGGAGGCTTCACAAGAATTTCTAAATAGGGACCTCACGTTGGCCGCCCCACAGGTCAATTTTATTATGGAACTATTAAAATTCGCAACGCAACACAACTATTTCTGGTTTGATGGACACTATTTCCTTCAACAGAAAGGTGTGGCAATGGGGGCGAAATTCGCACCTAGTCTGGCCAATTTATTCATGGCCAAGTGGGAGGAGGATGTCGTCTATGCCCTACAGGAGCCTCAGCTCCTGTTTTGGGCCAGATATATAGACGACATCCTCCTCCTATGGACTGGCACCTTAGAAACATTAGAGAGCTTTTTCAGTTTGTTGAATGACAACGATAGAGGTATATCTCTTACGTACGAATTTAGTCAGTCTAAGATACACTTCCTGGATTTACAGATCGAAAGATCTGAACAGCAATTTAAATTCAGTACCTATTTCAAGCCTACCGACAGGAATGGGTTTATACCCATGACTAGTTGCCACCATAAATCCTGGCTGAAGTCGGTCCCCAAGAGTCAGTTCCTACGTCTTCGTCGGAACTGTACAGAAACAGAAACTTTTGTGGCACAAGCTAATGTGCTTAAAAGTAGATTCCTAGAGAAGGGGTACAATCAGGCAGAGATAGATAGTGATCTTAAAAAGGTGCTTGACATTGAAAGACCCACACTGTTTGAAGCTAGACCACCCAAAGAAGGAAATGACACTTTCAAATGGTCTTTCCTTACTACCTTTTCCACTCAATACAGACATATAAAAGCCATTTTTGAAAAACATTGGGGGATATTGAAAAATTATAGGGTGTTGGGCACTTTGATACCAGAAAGGCCCAAAGTTATTTATAAAGGAGTACCCTCCCTTCAGAATCAAATCGCACCGAATATCATTAATCCACCCATTAAACCCACCTTTTTTCATAACTGGATTGGTTATTATCCCTGCAAAAAATGCATTGTTTGCAAATACAATACATGTGGAAGAAGGTCCAATAAGGAATTCAGATCCTCGGTAACTAATAAAGTCTACCCCATTAAGCATTTTTGGACGTGTGCCACTACCCATGTGGTTTACCTGTTGACCTGTCCATGCGGGAAACAGTATGTGGGCAGAACGATTAGATCCTTTACTGCCAGAGTATCTGAACATGTGAGTCTGATAAAATTTGGGAGTATTAAACACACTGTCCCCAGACACTATCGGCAACATCATGCCCGCAACCCTGTTGGCACCCAGTTTCTAGTTATAGATCAATATGTTGCTCCATGGAGGGGTGGAGCAACTACTAGAGGAGTATTCAGATTAGAAACATTCTGGATATATGAACTTCAGACCTATCAGCCACAGGGAATGAATGTCGAGTGGGACATTAACTCCTTTATTAATGCGTCCTGACCACCTTATCATTAGACGACTTCTCTTTATTCATATATTTCATTTTGAAATTTTCATTTTTATCTTTAAATATGTTTATGTGCGTTTCAATCACACACATATAAATTTTAAATTTCATAATCACCATTTGTTTCTATTTATTGTGTTGATTACCAGTGTTTCATATACACATTTATATCCCTACATGTGTTGCATGCACATTCATGTGCATATCATGCGCATGATATATGTGTTGGATTGGATTCTATAGATTTATTAAATGCAGGCTTTTTTTGTTTGTCACATATGCATTATTAAATGATATAACTATTCTCCATTTCCAATAACGTACAACATGTGTATGTTATCAACACCTTTTAGATTTGGCCAATTGCTATCCTTTTATTAACGCCAAGTTTATCCGATTTGTGCACTCCGTCCTCCAGTCCGAGACGCACTACTTCCCTTCTAGGAAGGATGTGGGTCACGCCCTTTAAGGCGGATCGACCAATAGGCGTTCTTCGTACGCCTCCACGCGTGACTCGACGGGGTGACGCATCTGCGGCAAACGGCAGCCTTATGTCTCGTCTTTCAGAGTGAGGCTTGGCTGCCACTTCCGGCCCTCATCGTTACTGCGGAAGTGACGGGCGGACGTTGAGTCCATGCCTCTCTTCCAGAGCGAGGCCTGGATACACGTCGCGGCCGCTATACACAGACTAATAGGGGGATTGAAAACGAGGCGTGGATAGCGCCATAATGCAGGGCGATTCAGAGCCCTAGTATCGATATGACTATTAATGTAGCTTTTTTAAATCCCCTTTGTCTGCATCAAGCAAAGTCAAAGATATGGATTTGTGTTTAACTATTGTGACCATCCATGATACACACCCAAACCGGAAGTGAACCACTCGTGGTTCGCTTCCTGGGTCATGGAGGTCAATATGTTTATATATTTGCGATGTCTGTGGGACAAGGTCCATAACACAGATGATGACTATTTAGTCAAAACTAGTCGGGTGGATTTGTCCATATACATCGCTCTCGTACCTGCATCCATGCTTTTAAGACCATCTTAAATGTGAGTGTTACATTGTATGCTTTCTTTTATTAAATCCTTTCCAAACGGAATTATGCTATGTGAGTTTTTCTATCTCTACACATATGCATTGGATACCGAGTCCCTACATGAATTGGTGTTTTGTGCTATTGGATGTCCCGTCTGATTGAAGTGCTAAACCCCTTTTGAATCCAGACTACCCCTCCACTCAAGACCATCCGCATTGGGGTCCTCTAACCCTTAAAGCAATCTCAGATTTGGGCGGCGTATGCCTCTCCAAATCCGAGACTTCTGGTAAGCCTCCTCAACTTATACCTGGTGGCAGTTTTCACATCACATCTGTACATAATTATTTTTTGAGTTTCACACTCTTAAGCCTTGTCTGATTTGGGTGGTGTATGCCCCGCCAAATCCAAAACTTCTGGTAAGCCTTTTTCAACTCACCTTGGTGGTGGCTCCCTTCTTCCACACATAGAAGATTATGGATTGATATTTCACGTTTCGATTCATCATGTTTTTTTTGGATTCACTTTTTTACTCGTTTTATGGACTTTATTTTAAGCGGACATTCATTTTTACCATTTAATCTTGTTAATATTGTTTGAGTACTTTATCATTGGAGTCACCTAGCACGTTAATTTGGGTGATACACGTGTTTATTACTTTATTTTCATATTCAATTTCCAATTTTTTGTGTATATACTCATATTTATACCCATTTATCTAGACAGCGCTACACTCTGATCAGGCTCCAGGCAAAGGAAGTCAATGCACACCAGTTCCATAGGTCCCTGACTTTGCAGATGGCCCATTGGGGCCGCTTGATGTAGCAAGGTCTTCCTTTGAATGCATCGGACACAGGAATGGCAGTATCCCTCAACTTCAGCCTGCATGCAGGGCCAATAGAACCTATCTCTTACAAGGTGAAAAGTCTTTTCGGGTCCCAGGTGGCCATGATTGTCATGGAGGGCAGCCAGGACCGCTTCCCGATATTTGGCTGGTAGAAACAGCTGCCACTTCTCTTTTGAGTCGTCAGAGGGGCCCCTGCGGTAGACCACCCCTTGACGTATATGTAGCCGATCCCACTCCCTGTGCAGCAATCGGGCATCTCTTGGGGAGTCTGTTTCAAGCATCTTGGGACACTGGCTTTCCAAGGCCTTCATCAGGATTTTCCCTAAAGGGTCTTCTTCTTGCTCCTTTCTCAAGTCCTTTTTGGAAAGCTTGGACAAACCCTCCCCTCCGACCTGGGTCACACTGCAATATCACTTCGGTACTTCAACGGCTGAGACCCCAATTTCTTCGGCTCTTGACCCACCTCTGGCTTGAAGTTCTGTTTCCTGGTATAGGGCTCGCACTCCTTTTGGGTCTAGTTGGGCCCACTCTCCGGTAGGGTCGGTGGGGGTATGAGATCTCCTGGACATGGCATCCGCATCCCTATTTCCCACTCCTGGTCGGTACTTCAAGCTGAAGGTGAAGCTTGAGAGGGCAGCCAGCCACCGGTGTCCCGTGGCATCAAACTTGGCAGTGGTCAGAAGGTAGGTGAGCGGGTTATTATCCGTCTTCACTACAAACTCTGCCCCATGTAGGTAATCTCTCAATTTGTCCACCACTGCCCACTTCAAGGCCAGGAATTCAAGCTTGTGAGTGGGGTAATTCCTCTCAGCAGGTAGAGTCTGATACCTACTACTTACATAGGCGACGGGTCTTAGGTAACCATCATGTTCCTGGTACAGTACCCCACCCAGCCCAGCTCGGCTGGCATCGACATGTAACTCGTAAGGTTTTATGGGGTCTGCATAGGCCAACACAGGGGCAGTGGTCAGGCTCTTCTCCAGTTGGATGAATGCCTCTTCACACTTCCTGGTCCACTGGTCCTGGATCGACTCTTTGGGCTTTCGGGTCCCATGGTGAGTTTCACCGGTTTTACCAGTTCCGGAACATCATCTTCCCCTTCATTTCTGAGTAACTAATTTAGGGGTCTGGCAATCTTGGCGAATCCTTCTACAAATCTTCTGTAGTAAGAACAGAAACCCAGGAATGACCGAAGCTCGGTCACGTTTGTAGGCCTCGGCCAAGAGGTGACAACATCCAACTTCTCTGGGTCCGTGGCCACCCCTTCTGCAGACACAATGTGGCCCAGGTAATAGACGGAGGACTGGTAAAATTGACACTTCTCTGGGGAGAGTTTCAGGCCCTCTTCACTGAGCCTCTTTAAGACCTTCTCCAGCCTCTCTCCATGCTCCTCTAGGGTTCTCCCGAACACAATGACATCATCCAAGTACACCAGTACCTCTATTAAATTCATGTCCCCAACTGTTCTCTCCATCAGCCTTTGGAAAGTGGCGGGGGCTCATGACAACCCTTGATGCATACGGTTGAATTCAAAAAACCCCACAGGGGTGATGAATGCTGTCTTCCCCTGATCTTCAAGGTGGGGATTTGGTAATATCCACTTTTTAGATTCATTACACTGAACCACTTGGCTCCTGACAGACTCTGCAGGGCGTCTTCAATTCAGGGAGTGGTGTATTGATCTGGGATGGTCCTTCTGTTTAGTGCTCTGTAGTCGATACTAGGGATGAGCTCGGTGTTCGAGTCGAACATAAGTTCGATTTGGGCCGTTCGCGCCAAATTCGAGTGACGCGAACGGCCCACAATACACTGCGCCATCGCAGTGTAATCCCGGCGCTGTGATTGGCCAAGCATGCACTGTGACCCTGCATGCTTGGCCATTCACAGCGCCGGCAGAGAGGAGAGCAATGATTGGCCACAGGCAGGATGCCTGTGGCCAATTATAGCTGAGGGGGTTTAGTACACGCCCCACACTATAAAAGGCCGCCAGCGTGGCGGCCTCGTGTAGTGTGTTCCGGAGCAGGGAAAGTGAAGGATAGGCAGGGACAGTGTCAAATCTATTCTTTGCTAAACCTTGTGTGTAGGGACAGAGAAGGATAGGCAGGGAGAGTGTCAGTGTCATATTCTTTGCTAAACCTTGTGTGTAGGGAGAGAGAAGGAGAGGCAGGGAGAGTGTCAGTGTCATATACTTTGATAAACCTTGTGTGCAGGGAGAGAGAAGGATAAGCAGGGGACAGTGTCAGTGTCATATTCTTTGCTAAACCTTGTGTGCAGGGAGAGAGAAGGATAGGCAGGGAGAGTGTCAGTGTCATATACTTTGATAAACCTTGTGTGCAGGGAGAGAGAAGGATAGGCAGGGGACAGTGTCAGTGTCATTGTTGCTAAGCCTCCTGCACATTATACACCTGAAGTTAGCCCGTATTGCTGCTTTTTCCTGGTGTGTTACACCAACAGGCATTTGCGGCACTTAAAGCGGGCGGAGTGTGCCTCCTGATCATATTACACCTGAAGTTAGCCTGTATTGCTGCTTTTTCCTGGTGTGTTACACCAACAGGCATTTGCGGCACTTACAGCGGGCGGAGTGTGCCTCCTGCACATTATACACCTGAAGTTAGCCCGTATTGCTGCTTTTTCCTGGTGTGTTACACCAACAGGCATTTGCGGCACTTAAAGCGGGCGGAGTGTGCCTCCTGATCATATTACACCTGAAGTTAGCCTGTATTGCTGCTTTTTCCTGGTGTGTTACACCAACAGGCATTTGCGGCACTTACAGCGGGCGGAGTGTGCCTCCTGATCATATTACACCTGAAGTTAGCCTGTATTGCTGCTTTTTCCTGGTGTGTTACACCAACAGGCATTTGCGGCACTTACAGCGGGCGGAGTGTGCCTCCTGATCATATTACACCTGAAGTTAGCCTGTATTGCTGCTTTTTCCTGGTGTGTTACACCAACAGGCATTTGCAGCACTTACAGCGGGCGGAGTGTGCCTCCTGATCATATTACACCTGAAGTTAGCCTGTATTGCTGCTTTTTCCTGGTGTGTTACACCAACAGGCATTTGCAGCACCTACAGCAGGCGTAGTGTGATTCCTGCAAAATATACTCCTGAAGCTAGGCCTTATTGCTGGTTTTCCCATTTCCCTGCAGGCCATTAGAATGTCTGGAAGGCAAACAAGGAGAGGCAGACAGTCAGGAGCCAATAAAAGAGGGCAAGCAGGCTCTGTGTCTAGAGACAACAGTGCTGGTCGTGGACGCGGTGCATCGCCATCAGCACGTGGCCATGGGACACGCTTGTCCTACTTTTCGGCAGCTGGACGTGTTGAGCCGCATCATGCCGAAGACTTGGTAGAGTGGATGACCAAGCCCTCCTCATCCTCCTCATCCTCTCTCACCCAGGCTCAGGGTACTGGCAAAGCAGCTGCCAAAGCGTCCTCTTCCCTGGTATCAATGTCATCATCAGTCACTCCTTCCCTAGACCAACCATGTCCTCCTGAGGAGTCCCCCGAACTGTTTGAGCACAGTGTTGGGTACATGCTCCAGGAGGATGCCCAGCGTTTCGAAGGGTCTGATGATGATACCCAGCTAGAGGAAGGCAGTAGCGTGAGAGCAGAGAGAGGAGATGCTCAAGAATGACACCAATCTGGCAGTCATGTTCCAGCAGCTGCAGCATACTGCCAGATTGGCTCCAGTGATGAGGAGGGAGGGGATGATGAGGTCACTGACTTCACGTGGGTGCCTAATAGGAGAGAGGAGGAGGAGGAGGAGGAGGATGAGGAGGAGGCACATCTCCAACGAGGCAGGATGCCCTCGGGGGGCCAGCGTAAGGGCAGCACACCGACGGAATCACACCGCAAAGCTCCGCCTGTGCAGGGCGCTGCCTCTGCCGTTATTTAAAAATTTCTTTGGTGTGGGCCTTTTTTGAGTCGAGTGCATCAGATCGCACAGCTGCTGTTTGCAACATATGTCTCAAGCGTATATCGCGTGGCCAAAACATCACCCGCTTGGGCACCACATGCTTGACCAGACATATGTTGACCTGCCATGCAGCTCATTGGCAAGCCTACCTTAAAGACCCACACCAAAGAACAAAGCGGACCTCTTCTTGCACCGCATCAGCTGGGATCTCCAACCCCACTATACCTTCAGTCCTCTCTGAAACCTGCTCTGAGAGGAATGAAGGTGTAGAATTAGGTGTCCCAGCTGCTGGACCGTCGAAAGAAGTTCACTCCCAGCCATCCACATGCCCAGCGGTTGAATGCTAGCTTGGCTAAATTGCTAGCGCTTCAACTTCTGCCTTTTCAGTTGGTAGACTCAGCCCCCTTCCGTGAGTTTGTGCAATGTGCGGTTCCTCAGTGGCAGGTTCCCAAACGCCACTTTTTCTCACGGAAGGCGATTCTGGCTCTCTACCGGCATGTGGAAGGCAATGTCTTGGCCTCGCTGGACAGGGCGGTCAGCTGTAAGGTGCATATTACCGCTGACTCATGGTCCAGCAGGCATGGACAGGGACGTTACCTTTCTTTCACGGCCCATTGGGTCACTCTTTTGGCAGCTGGGAAGGATGCAGGACAAGGTGCAGTAGTTTTGGAGGTTGTTCCACCGCCACGCCTCCAAAATGCTACTACTGGTTGTGACACACCTCTGTCCTCCACCCCCTCCTCTTCTTCTTCCTCCATGGCCTCTTCCTGTGCTTTGTCCTCGGAACCAGCGGTGCTCCGTAGGCGTTCAAGGGGCTACGCAAGTACGCAGGCAAAAAGATGCCATGCCGTGCTTGCGCTGGTGTGTTTGGGGGACAGGAGCAACACTGGGGCAGAGGTTCTGTCTGCTCTGCAGGGGCAGGTCGAGAGGTGGTTGACGCCACGCCAGCTTAGGCCAGGAATGGTAGTTTGTGTCAATGGCATCAACCTCCTCTCCGCTCTCCGACAGGGACAACTGACCCATGTGCCCTGTGTGGCTCACGTCCTTAACCTGGTGGTGCAGCGGTTCTTGGGCAGGTACCCGGGCTTACAGGATGTCCTGAGGCAGGCCAGGAAAGTCTGTGTGCATTTCCGCAGATCTTATAATGCCAGTGCTCGCCTGGCTGAGCTGCAAAAGGAGTTGAACCTGCCCAAGAACCGCCTTATATGTGACATGCCCACCAGGTGGAACTCAACGTTGGCCATGCTGCAGCGGCTGCACACGCAGCAGAGGGCCATCAATGAGTACCTGTGCGACTACGGCACCAGGACAGGGTCAGGGGAGCTCGGGTTTTTTTCACCACGCCAGTGGGGCATGATCAGGGATGCATGCACTGTCCTGGCACCATTTGAGGAGGCCACGAGGATGGTGAGCAGTGACAGTGCATGCATCAGTGACACTGTACCTCTTGTCCACCTGTTGGAACATACGCTGCGTGGAATAATGGACTTGAGGCAGAACAGAGGCAGGAAGAGGAGGACTTCCTTGCCTCTCAAGGCCCCCTTTACCCAGACAGTGTTCCTTCTGTCCCACCCATCGCACAGGAAGAAGAGGAGGAGGAGGAGGAGGATTGTGTCAGCATGGAGGTGGAGCCTGGCACTCAGCATCATCAGCAGCAGTCTTTTAGGGATGATTTACAGTCCCAAGAAACCAGTGGACTTGTACGTGGCTGGGAGGAGGTGGCTGCGGATCATGTCGTCCTTAGTGACCCAGAGGACTCCGGACCGAATGCCTCAGCTAACCTACGCTGCATGGCCTCCCTGATCCTGCAAAGTCTGCGGAAGGATCCTCGTATTCTTCGGATCAAGGAGAGGGACCATTACTGGCTGGCCACTCTCCTTGATCCACGGTACAAGGGTAAGGTTGCGGACCTTATCTTACCGTCGCAGAGGGAGCAGAGGATGAGACAACTCCGGGAGGCCTTGCAGAAAGGTCTGTGCAACGCGTTCCCAGAGACTGGGAGGTTACAAACTCCTGGTCCTGGACAACGAGTTGCTGAGGCTTCGGTCAGTCAAAGAAGGAGCGGTGGGGAAGGTGGCCGTCTGACCGATGCATTCAGACAATTCTTTAGTCCGCAGTCCCAAGGTATGATCGGTTCCAGCAACCATCGCCAGCGTCTGATATACATTGTGCAGGAATACCTAGGGGCAAGGTCAGACTTGGACACCTTACCCACCGAAAATCCTCTGGCTTACTGGGTCTTGAGGATGCATCACTGGCCAGAGCTTGTACAGTATGCAATTGAGCTACTGGCCTGTCCTGCATCCAGCGTTCTTTCAGAACGCACATTCAGTGCTGCTGGAGGATTTGTCACGGATCACAGGGTGTGCCTGTCCACCGACTCTGTTGATCGACTGACCTTCATAAAGATGAACCAGTCTTGGATCACCACCAGCTACCAAACACCTGAAGCTGATATAACAGACTAATTTATTTTCAAATGTCACATCCCTTCAAGACTGATGCTGATGCTGAGAGACTGTCCTGTTATGTTGACTGACTATCCTCCTCCTCCTCAATGATCCGATTGATGATGATAGCTTGGAAGAAATTTTTTGTTTCTGGGTGCCGCCACCAGTTGCTAAGGCCCAATTTTTCAGCCCCTGTTTAACAGGGGCGTGTTATTACAATTTTTTATGCAATGCTTTGCAGCAGGGCTCATTCCTGCACTCCAACTAGAGTATCTGGGAGAGGTTGCAGTGTGGTGGCACCAGCACCAGTGGCTAAGGCCCAATTTTTCAGCCCCTGTTTAACAGGGGCTTGTAATTACAATTTTTGATGCAATACTTTGCAACAGGGCTCATTGCTGTGCTCCAAGTACAGTATCTGTGAGGGGTTGCAGTGTTGTGGCACCAGTGCCTAAGGCCCAATTTTTCTGCCCCTGTTTAACAGGGGCATGTAATTACAATTCTTGATCTAATAATTCACAGCAGGGCCCATTCCTGCGCCCACCAAGACTAACTGTGAGGCCTTACAGTGTTGTGTCAACACCACCACCACCACCAAAGGCCCAATTTTTCAGCCCCTGTTCAACAGGGGCATGCAATTACAATTCTTGATCTAATAATTCACAGCAGGGCCCATTCATGCGCCCACCAAGAGTAACTGTGAGGGCTCACAGTGTTGTGGCAACACCAACATGTAAGGGGCAAATTTCAGCTGAGTATATACGGCAGGCCCCTACTTTCAAACATCCAACTTACAAATGACTCCTCCTTGCAAACGGAAGGATACAACAGGAAGTGAGAGGAAATCTACCCCTAGGAAGGCAAATTCTCTCCTGTAAGAGTTAATATGGGAAAAAAGTGTCTCCTCTCCACTGATGCTTTATCACCAATTCTTGTTTCAATAAAACCCCCAAATTTTCAAAAAACATTTGTCATTAGGACGGAAAGTGAGGTGAACTGTTCTGAACAGGTGCACACTGCACAGACAGCAAAACAAATGTTACAGGGGTGATAACCCTTCCCTATGTTTTCCAAAAAGCTTAAAAATAGATTTTTTGCCTGGAGCTACTCTTAAACAATGTACCTGTTCAAAATTACAAACAGATTCTACATAAGAACAAACCTACAGTCCCTGTCTTGTATGCACCGCCTGTATACGGCTGTTCAGAGTATATAGGGCCTTTTTTATTTTGTGTGCGGGGTTCCCCTTAATATCCATACAAGACCCAAAGGGGCTGGTAATGGGCTGGGGTAGGGGGGGGGGCTGTGATGGGGTAGCTATGCCATTTTTCTTAAAGATTTTCATCCATATTACCGGGACCAGACATTACATTAAAGCCGCAAGCAGTTTTAAATGGCTTTTTTTCCTTTAGAAATGTAATTTTGTGCAGGGACAGTTCTAAACACGGGAAACACGTGGCACTTCACAGGCATACTTTAGACACCCCCCAGGTACGATATTTAAAGGAATATTTTACTTTTTTTTTTTTCACTTTATGCATCATTAACCACTTAAGCCCCGGACCATTTGGTAGCTAAAGGACCAGAGGTGAATTTAGAATTTTGCACTGCGCTGCTTTAACTGTAAATTGTGCGGACATGCAATGTTGTACCCAAACGAAATTTGCGTCCTTTTTTTCCCACAAATAGAGCTTTCTTATAATGGTATTTGATTGCCTCTGCGATTTTTTTTTTTTGCGATATAAACGGAAAAAGACCGAAAATTTTGAAAAAAAATGATATTTTCTACTTTTTTTTATAAGAAGAATCGAATAAACTCAATTTTAGTCATACATTTAGGCCAAAATGTATTCAGCCACATGTCTTTAGTAAAAAAAATGTCAATAAGCGTATATTTATTGGTTTGCGCAAAAGTTATAGCGTTTCCAACTAGGGTACATTTTCTGGAATTTACACAGCTTTAAATTTATGACTGCCTATCTCATTTCTTGAGGTGCTAAAATGGCAGGGCAGTACAAAACCCCCCCCAAATGACCCCATTTTGGAAAGTAGACACCCAAAGGAAATTGCTGAGAGGCATGTTGAGCCCATTGAATATTTTTTTTTTGTCCCAAGTGATTGAATAATGACAAAAAAAAAAAAAAATTACAAAAAGTTGTCACTAAATGATATATTGCTCACACATGCCATGGTTATATGTGGAATTGCACCCCAAAATACATTCTGCTGCTTCTCCTGAGTACGGGGATACCACATGTGTGGGACTTTTTAGGAGCCTAGCCACGTACGGGACCCCGGAAACCAAGCACCGCCTTCAGGATTTCCAAGGGCGCAAATTTTTGATTTCACTCCTCACTACCTATCACAGTTTTGAAGGCCATAAAATGCCAAAATAGCACAAAACCCCCTCAAATGACCCCATTTTAGAAAGTAGACACCCCAAGGAAATTGCTGAGAGGCCTGTTGAGCCCATTGAATATTTTTTTTTTGTCCCAAGTGATTGAATAATGACAAAAAAAAAAAAAAATACAAAAAGTTGTCACTAAATGATATATTGCTCACACATGCCATGGTTATATGTGGAATTGCACCCCAAAATATATTTTGCTGCTTCTCCTGAGTACGGGGATACCACATGTGTGGGACTTTTTAGGAGCCTAGCCGCGTACGGGACCCCGAAAACCAAGCACCGCCTTCAGGATTTCTAGGCACAAATTTTTGATTTGACTCCTCACTACCTATCACAGTTTCGAAGGCCATAAAATGCCAAAATAGCACAAAACTCCCCCAAATGACCCCATTTTGGAAAGTAGACACCCCAAGCTGTTTGCTGAGAGGCATGGTGAGTATTTTACAGCTCTCATTTGTTTTTGAAAATGAAGAAAGAAAATATTTATTTTTTCTTTTTTTTTTTCAATTTTCAAAACTTTGTGACAAAAAGCGAGATCTGCAAAATACTCACAATACCTCTCAGCAAATAGCTTGGGGTGTCTACTTTCCAAAATGGGGTCATTTGGGGGGGTTTGTGCCATCTGGGCATTCCATGGCCTCCGAAACTGTGATAGGCAGTGAGAAGTGAAATCAAAAATTTACACCCTTAGAAAGCCTGAAGGCGGTGATTGGTTTTTGTGGTCCCGTACGCGGCTAGGCTCCCAAAAAGTCTCACACATGTGGTATCCCTGTACTCAGGAGAAGCAACAGAATGTATTTTGGGGTGTAATTCCACATATGCCCATGGCATGTTTGAGCAATATATCATTTAGTGACAACTTTGTGCAAGAAAAAAAAAAAATTCTTTTTTCCGCAACTTGTGTCAACATATAAAATATTCCATGGACTCGACATGCCTCTCAGTATATAGCTTGGGGTGTCTACTTTCCAAAATGGGGTCATTTGGGGGGTTTTGAACTGTTCTGGCATTTTATACACAATATTAGGAAGCTTACATCCACTCTTCTAACCACTTGAAGACAAAGCCCTTTTTGACACTTTTTGTTTACATGAAAACATATTTTTTTTGCAAGAAAATTATGTTGAACCCCCAAACATTATATATATTTTTAAAGCAAAGGCCCTACAGAATAAAATGATGGGTGTTGCATTTTTTTTTCTGCACAGTATTTGCGCAGCGATTTTTCAAACGCATTTTTTGGGGAAAAAATACACTTTTTTAAATTTTAATGCACTAAAACACACTATATTGCCCAAATGTTTGATGAAATAAAAAAGATGATCTTAGGCCGAGTATATAGATACCAAACACGACATACTTTAAAATTTCGCACAAACGCGCATTGGCGACAAACTACATACATTTTTAAAAGCCTTTAAAAGCCTTTACAGGTTACCCCGTTAAATTTACAGAGGAGGTCTACTGCTAAAATTACTGCCCTCGATTTGACCTTCGCGGTGATATCTCACATGCATGGTGCAATTGCTGTTTACATATGACGCCAGACCGACGCTTGCGTTCGCCATTGGGCAAGAGCAGGGCAGGACATGGGTGCTTTTTTTTTTATTATTAATTTTGCTTTTTTATTTTATTTTTAAATTGTTCCTTCCATATTAGAAGGTACTGGCTGCTTCCCAGAGAAAATCCTGAGTTTCCTGTATCCAGTCATCAGGTAGTCTGGGGAATCCTTCTTACATTTAGCTACAATTTCCCTGAGAACAGCGCATAGCTCTGGCCCAAGAGTGGTCAATGGTGATGAACTGGAACTCTCTTTCTGGCCTTCCGTTCCTGTGCTGGGCCCGGCTTGGCTAGTGGAGGTGGGACCTTCCCTGGGTCCTTCTGGGTGTATCAGGAAGAATTCTACTTGGTTGGCAGTCTTTATACTAGCGCCTTTAAAGTGGCCTGAAACTCCCTTCTTCCATTCACACAGCGCATAGGTGTGCGGGTTGATGGTGTCTGTTCTCATGTCAATCACCCATGGTTTCCTGTCTGTGGACAATGTTCTCAAGACTGGGAGTAGCTGCTCCTCTGTCCAGACTTCTCTTTTGATTTCAATCACTAGACCATTTCCCGGAAGGATGTTTTCCTCCAGACACCACCGGGCTGCAGCTGTAGGGTCCATTGTTGTACGGGCAAGGGTTCTGTCTAGGGGGAAGTTGATTGCAGAACCGTAGAAATCCCGGACGAGCCTCCACATGTAGCACTACCCCCGTAGGAGCTGCTGTTTATTTGTTTTGGGTCTACGTCCTGCCTATCAACCCCTGGAAGTGGCTCAAACCCTCCCTTAGCACAACTGATATAAATAAGGATTATGAGACCTATTGAGTATTAGGAGACACAATCCTGCATACATCACACGATAAACTGTAAATATTATTACCTTTGCTGGTCACTAGTCCTTCCGAGTGACAAAGATACTTCACACAGATTATTTACTTAACCAAAGGTATATTTATTAAGTGTAAAATAAAAAAGTAAAAAAACACATTAATACACACAGTTGACTCTGCATGCGCATTACAGAGTCAATAAATCAAAGTAAGATTGGTATCACTGATGTTAAATGATAACAAAAGAAACAACAGCTATGTATATTTATATATATATATATCTGCACAGCTAACTGATTGCTCGCGAGCTCCCCCTATCTTGCAATACCTTGCACGTGTTAAGTCACCATACCAGACAGACAAGGCCTATCTGAGTCCTGCTCAAAGTTCCTTCCTCAAATGGAGTCTTCGCTAGCCAGCGTTGGTGCACAAGTTAATTTGTAATCCACAGGGTTTTAACGAGATATTGTAGTCATCCGCAATATTTCTGAGTACTCGTGTGCCTGCCACCCACTACTGGTGAATGCGCCAATCTCTAATCACACAGTCTCCCGTAAAATACACTAGGCCGGCACTGGAGTGTGGCTGGCACTAACTAGGTCACTTTCCTCTAAGGCAGTGGTTCTCAACTCCTGTCCTCAGGACCCACTAACAGGCCAGATTTTAAGTATTACCTTGGTGAGATGCAGACTAGAATACTGCAATCCCTGAGCAGCAAATTATATCACCTGTGATGCATTTCAGTTATCTTGCAAACCTGGCCTGTTGGTGGGCCCTGAGGACTGGAGTTGAGAACCACTGCTCTAAGGTAACAGTCAATTCTGGGCTGGTGCCCTTCTCACCAAACAGGCCCAGCTTGTCCCGGTCCCACGATCTCCACGCTTCTGCTGCAGTCTCCGGCCTCCATCACTCACAGCGCAAGGTGATGGTGATGGATGACTCCGGTCTCTGCTAGGCAACAACAGGACACTGTGGAAGGTCCTCTACTGGAAAATCACCTGGGGCCCTGGCGTACTTTAGGCCCAAGCTTCTGGCCCAATACTCCGGAAGCAGGCCTCAGTCCCAGCTTCCTGCTTGGTTGAGAGCCGAGAGAGAGAAGATGGCCCCTCCCCTCCTTTAAATAGCCTGTCCAGAAGGCTTTACGGTGTTGCATTGCACCCTGGTAACAGCTGCACCGTGGGTAGTGTAGTCTGTCTACTACTAAAAGTAACAGAGTCCTTTTCTCCTTGCTGCTGTATGTTCCAGGGTGCAATAAACTATAGACATATGCATTAATTACATTGTAGCACTTACACCACCGGAGGGAGCTGGGTTCCTTCTTTTAAATGTCAAATGGTAGTCTTTCCTGGTGTGTTACACCAACAGGCATTTGCGGCACTTACAGCGGGCGTAGTGTGCCTTCTGATCATATTACACCTGAAGTTAGCCTGTATTGCTGCTTTTTCCTGGTGTGTTACACCAACAGGCATTTGCAGCACCTACAGCAGGCGTAGTGTGATTCCTGCAAAATATACTCCTGAAGCTAGGCCTTATTGCTGGTTTTCCCATTTCCCTGCAGGCCATTAGAATGTCTGGAAGGCAAACAAGGAGAGGCAGACAGTCAGGAGCCAATAAAAGAGGGCAAGCAGGCTCTGTGTCTAGAGACAACAGTGCTGGTCGTGGACGCGGTGCATCGCCATCAGCACGTGGCCATGGGACACGCTTGTCCTTCTTTTCGGCAGCTGGACGTGTTGAGCCGCATCATGCCGAAGACTTGGTAGAGTGGATGACCAAGCCCTCCTCATCCTCCTCATCCTCTCTCACCCAGGCTCAGGGTACTGGCAAAACAGCTGCCAAAGCATCACTGGTATCAATGTCATCATCAGTCACTCCTTCCCTAGACCAACCATGTCCTCCTGAGGAGTCCCCCGAACTGTATGAGCACAGTGTTGGGTACATGCTCCAGGAGGATGCCCAGCGTTTCGAAGGGTCTGATGATGATACCCAGCTAGAGGAAGGCAGTAGCGTGAGAGCAGAGATAGGGGATGCTCAAGAAGGACACCAATCTGGCAGTCATGTTCCAGCAGCTGCAGCATACTACCAGATTGGCTCCAGTGATGAGGAGGGAGGGGATGATGAGGTCACTGACTCCACGTGGGTGCCTAATAGGAGAGAGGAGGAGGAGGAGGAGGAGGATGAGGAGGAGGCACATCTCCAACGAGGCAGGATGCCCTCGGGGGGCCAGCGTAAGGGCAGCACACCGATGGAATCACACCGCAGAGCTCCGCCAGTGCAGGGCGCTGCCTCTGCCCGTTATTCAAAAAGTTCTTTGGTGTGGGCCTTTTTTGAGTCGAGTGCATCAGATCGCACAGCTGCTGTTTGCAACATATGTCTCAAGCGTATATCGCGTGGCCAAAACATCACCCGCTTGGGCACCACATGCTTGACCAGACATATGTTGACCTGCCATGCAGCTCATTGGCAAGCCTACCTTAAAGACCCACACCAAAGAACAAAGCGGACCTCTTCTTGCACCGCATCAGCTGGGATCTCCAACCCCACTATACCTTCAGTCCTCTCTGAAACCTGCACTGAGAGGAATGAAGGTGTAGAATTAGGTGTGTGACAGCCAAGTACTTGCGGGCACTCTGCTAGCAGTACACAGACGTCCGATTCTAGCAGGCAAATTTCCCTGCCCCAGCTGCTGGACCGTCGAAAGAAGTTCACTCCCAGCCATCCACATGCCCAGCGGTTGAATGCTAGCTTGGCTGAATTGCTAGCGCTTCAACTTCTGCCTTTTCAGTTGGTAGACTCAGCCCCCTTCCGTAAGTTTGTGCAATGTGCGGTTCCTCAGTGGCAGGTTCCCAAACGCCACTTTTTCTCATGGAAGGCGATTCCGGCTCTCTACCGGCATGTGGAAGGCAATGTCTTGGCCTCGCTGGACAGGGCGGTCAGCGGTAAGGTGCATATTACCGCTGACTCATGGTCCAGCAGGCATGGACAGGGACGTTACCTTTCTTTCACGGCCCATTGGGTCACTCTTTTGGCATCTGGGAAGGATGCAGGACAAGGTGCAGTAGTGTTGGAGGTTGTTCCACCGCCACGCCTCCAAAATGCTACTACTGGTTGTGACACACCTCTGTCCTCCACCCCCTCCTCTTCTTCATCCTCCATGGCCTCTTCCTGTGCTTTGTCCTCGGAACCAGTGGTGCTCCGTAGGCGTTCAAGGGGCTACGCAAGTACGCAGGCAAAAAGATGCCATGCCGTGCTTGCGCTGGTGTGTTTGGGGGACAGGAGCCACACTGGGGCAGAGGTTCTGTCTGCTCTGCAGGGGCAGGCCGAGAGGTGGTTGACGCCACGCCAGCTTAAGCCAGGAATGGTAGTTTGTGACAATGGCACCAACCTCCTCTCCGCTCTCCGACAGGGACAACTGACCCATGTGCCCTGTGTGGCTCACGTCCTTAACCTGGTGGTGCAGCGGTTCTTGGGCAGGTATCCGGGCTTACAGGATGTCCTGAGGCAGGCCAGGAAAGTCTGTGTGCATTTCCGCAGATCTTATAATGCCAGTGCTCGCCTGGCTGAGCTGCAAAAGGAGTTGAACCTGCCCAAGAACCGCCTTATATGTGACATGCCCACCAGGTGGAACTCAATGTTGGCCATGCTGCAGCGGCTGCACACGCAGCAGAGGGCCATCAATGAGTACCTGTGCGACTACGGCACCAGGACAGGGTCAGGGGAGCTTGGTTTTTTTTCACCACGCCAGTGGGGCATGATCAGTAATGCATGCACTGTCCTGGCACCATTTGAGGAGGCCACGAGGATGGTGAGCAGTGACAGTGCATGCATCAGTGACACTGTACCTCTTGTCCACCTGTTGGAACATACGCTGCGTGGAATAATGGACAGGGCACTTGAAGCAGAACAGAGGCAGGAAGAGGAGGACTTCCTTGCCTCTCAAGGCCCCCTTTACCCAGACAGTGTTCCTTCTGTCCCACCCATCGCACAGGAAGAAGAGGAGGAGGAGGATTGTGTCAGCATGGAGGGGGAGGCTGGCACTCAGCATCATCAGCAGCAGTCTTTTAGGGAAGATTTACAGTCCCAAGAAACCAGTGGACTTGTACGTGGCTGGGAGGAGGTGGCTGTGGATCATGTCGTCCTTAGTGACCCAGAGGACTCCGGACCGAATGCCTCAGCTAACCTATGCTGCATGGCCTCCCTGATCCTGCAAAGTCTGCGGAAGGATCCTCGTATTCTTCGGATCAAGGAGAGGGACCATTACTGGCTGGCCACTCTCCTTGATCCACGGTACAAGGGTAAGGTTGCGGACCTTATCTTACCGTCGCAGAGGGAGCAGAGGATGAGACAACTCCGGGAGGCCTTGCAGAAAGGTCTGTGCAACGCGTTCCCAGAGACTGGGAGGTTACAAACTCCTGGTCCTGGACAACGAGTTGCTGAGGCTTCGGTCAGTCAAAGAAGGAGCGGTGGGGAAGGTGGCCGTCTGACCGATGCGTTCAGACAATTCTTTAGTCCGCAGCCCCAAGGTATGATCAGTTCCAGCAACCATCGTCAGCGTCTGATATACATGGTGCAGGAATACCTAAGGGCAAGGTCAGACTTGGACACCTTCCCCACCGAAAATCCTCTGGCTTACTGGGTCTTGAGGATGCATCACTGGCCAGAGCTTGCACAGTATGCAATTGAGCTACTGGCCTGTCCTGCATCCAGCGTTCTTTCAGAACGCACATTCAGTGCTGCTGGAGGATTTATCACGGATCACAGGGTGCGCCTGTCCACCGACTCTGTTGATCGACTGACCTTCATAAAGATGAACCAGTCTTGGATCACCACCAGCTACCAAACACCTGAAGCTGATATAACAGACTAATTTATTTTCAAATGTCACATCCCTTCAAGACTGATGCTGATGCTGAGAGACTGTCCTGTTATGTTGACTGACTATCCTCCTCCTCCTCAATGATCCGATTGATGATGATAGCTTGGAAGAATTTTTTTTTTCTGGGTGCCACCACCAGTGGCTAAGGCCCAATTTTTCAGCCCCTGTTTAACAGGGGCGTGTTATTACAATTTTTTATGCAATGCTTTGCAGCAGGGCTCATTCCTGCACTCCAACTAGAGTATCTGGGAGAGGTTGCAGTGTGGTGGCACCAGCACCAGTGGCTAAGGCCCAATTTTTCAGCCCCTGTTTAACAGGGGCGTGTAATTACAATTTTTGATGCAATACTTTGCAACAGGGCTCATTGCTGTGCTCCAAGTACAGTATCTGTGAGGGGTTGCAGTGTTGTGGCACCAGTGCCTAAGGCCCAATTTTTCTGCCCCTGTTTAACAGGGGCATGTAATTACAATTCTTGATCTAATAATTCACAGCAGGGCCCATTCCTGCGCCCACCAAGACTAACTGTGAGGCCTTACAGTGTTGTGTCAACACCACCACCACCACCACCACCAAAGGCCCAATTTTTCAGCCCCTGTTCAACAGGGGCATGCAATTACAATTCTTGATCTAATAATTCACAGCAGGGCCCATTCATGCGCCCACCAAGAGTAACTGTGAGGGCTCACAGTGTTGTGGCAACACCAACATGTAAGGGGCAAATTTCAGCTGAGTATATACGGCAGGCCCCTACTTTCAAACATCCAACTTACAAACGACTCCTCCTTGTAAACGGAAGGATACAACAGGAAGTGAGAGGAAATCTACCCCTAGGAAGGCAAATTCTCTCCTGTAAGAGTTAATATGGGAAAAAAAGTGTCTCCTCTCCACTGATGCTTTATCACCAATTCTTGTTTCAATAAAACCCCCAAATTTTCAAAAAACATTTGTCATTAGGACGGAAAGTGAGGTGAACTGTTCTGAACAGGTGCACACTGCACAGACAGCAAAACAAATGTTACAGGGGTGATAACCCTTCCCTATGTTTTCCAAAAAGCTTAAAAATAGATTTTTTGGCTGGAGCTACACTTAAACAATGTACCTGTTCAAAATTACAAACAGATTCTACATAAGAACAAACCTACAGTCCCTGTCTTGTATGCACCGCCTGTATACGGCTGTTCAGAGTATATAGGGCCTTTTTTATTTTGTGTGCGGGGTTCCCCTTAATATCCATACAAGACCCAAAGGGGCTGGTAATGGGCTGGGGTAGGGGGCTGTGATGGGGTAGCTATGCCATTTTTCTTAAAGATTTTCATCCATATTACCGGGACCAGACATTACATTAAAGCCGCAAGCAGTAGTAAATGGCTTTTTTTCCTTTAGAAATGTAAATTTGTGCAGGGACAGTTCTAAACACGGGAAACACATGGCACTTCACAGGCATACTTTAGACACCCCCCAGGTACGATATTTAAAGGAATATTTGACTTTTTTTTTCACTTTATGCATCATTAAAATGACTGCTCCCGAAAAATGGCCGTTTTTAAAACTTTTTTTTGGATTGATACATGTCCCCTGGTGCAGAACCCGGGTTCCCAAACCCTTTTTAGGACAATAACATGCATATTAGTCGTTATAATTAGCACTTTAGATTTCGAACGTTCGCATCCATTGTATTTAATAGGGTTCTAAAGTTTGTGCGAACTTTCGGTCCGTTCGCGGGTTCTGGTGCGAACCGAACCCGGGGGTGTTCGGCTCATCACTAGTCGATACACAACCTCAGCGACCCGTTCTTCTTTCTGACTACCACTATTGGAGAAGCGTAGGGACTCCTGGATTCTCGAATAATCCCCGTCCTCTTAAGCTCTGCCAACTGTTCCCGTAGGTCTTCTAAGTCACCCAGTGGGACCCGTCAAACTCTCTCTCTAAAGGGTTTATCCTCCTGTAAGCGTATCTTGTGAGTGGCACTCCTTGCGCACCCCACATCAAACTCATCTTTAGAGAAGATTTTCCCCCATCTTGCGAGTTGAGCTTTGGCCCTCTTTTTCCATTCCGGTGGGAGGGCCGTGCCTTCAGAACAAAGCTTCTCTATGGTGACTTCACCCCTTTCTTCTTTCTTTAATTCAGACGGGGCAACAGGGGTGGCTGGATTCACCTGGCCCAATAGCATTCTGGCAGGCATCTTCACTGGTGTAGTGGCAGTGTTCCTGATACTCACTGAAACCCTCCCATGACTTTTCTGTAGGGCCTTCAATGGGATCACTTTGGGGATTACTTCAATCCCTTTCTGTTTTTCCTGTGCGCCTGGTTCAAAGACAATGAAGGGGCCTGGCTGCTTCCAGGTGAGCTTGACAGAAGCTCTCAGACAAGTCTCCTCTCCTGGTTGTAATACCTTCTCTGTCTTGTCTAGCTTCCAGATCTTTCCAACCCCTTCTGCAGGGGCCTTCTGCTCCAGTACTAGACGCTGGTAGGCTTGCCTTAACATGGGGTGGACTCTTGTTGTTGGGGCTTCCTCCTGTTGGGCCAACGGTGTCAGCAGTCGCCTGACTAGATCAGTGTTAGTCCCTATGATGAGTGAGCTCTTGCTGGCCCCTGGTGGGCGAGGGCACACTACTGCCAGGGTATCGAAGGTTTCTGTCTCCCCGGCCCCTGAAGGATCAAAAGTCAACTTGATTGGCAGGTAACCGTCATAGGGAAAGCTCTGAGTTCCAATACCCCATATCTCCAGTTCCTCTAATTTCTGTAGGGGCAGATGTTTGAGATGTTTATCATAGAAATCTCTATACAGAAGAGTCACTTGGGCTCCAGTGTCAAGAAGAGCCTTGGTGTAGATCCCTTCTACTTGTATGGAGACTACTGGAGAAGGCCCCACTAACTTGGAAGGGACCCCCTTTAACATAGACTTCTTGCTTGGCTCAGTGACCTGTACCCTCACTCCTTTTTTTCTTGAGTTTCCTGTGGGTCTCAGTCCCTTCTGGGTCTGGTGTGCACTGGCCTTCCCTTCATCAGCAGCCCGAGTTGTGGGATGGGGGGCAATTGGCCAAGGTTTAGGTCCCTGACTCTGATGCTTTGGTTCATTGGACTTCTTGAAGGAGTTTGTGGAAACTGGTGGGCGTCCGGCTGACTCCTTCACCGGGGCCCTTTGAAGTTTTCGGCCGGCTTGCGGTATCTGGATGCAACTTCATCTGGGCTGGGACACACTCCTCTAACATGCCCGATTCCCCCACAATTGAAGCATGTTATCAATCTCTTAGGCTTCTGTACTAGTTCCGTATTGGAGCTAGGAGGTTTTTTTGGTTCCTCTGATATGTTCCTATTGTGTAGCACAGAGGCCTGGCTGGTCAGCATGGACACCATTTCTACCAGTTGTGATACCTGGGTCTTCAGGAGTTCAACTTGTGAGTCACCTTCTTCTGCACTTATCATTCTGACTCGGGCAGTTGGTTCAGTGTGTTGACTCCTCTTTTTTTCCTCCAACATGGCCTCTTCCTCCCTGACTATCCGAATTAGGTCGGGGTATTCCAGACTGCTCCCGTCCTGCCGGGTGCGTAGCATTAATGCGATGGGGTCCAAAGGTTGAGCTCCCCTCCACACCTGCTGGGCACAGGTCTCATCCACCCTTCTTGGATCGATCCCTTTCTTCAGTAGGATCTGATGCAGAATCTTATCCAGACGTCTTATGAATTCTGACAGCTTCTCTCCCTCCTTTTGATAACAATGCTCCAGCTGGTAAGTGAGTTCAGTGACTTTTTCGGTCCGGCCGAACACATTCTGCAGAATATCCAGATAATCCTGTGCAGTGCAGTCTTTCCTACTTAATTTGAGGTTACGTATGGCCTCTAGGGCAGGTCCCTTCAGACTCTCTGTAATCCTTTGCTTCTTGTGTTTTTCGGGTACTTCCCATTCCTCCAGAGCCTGAGTGGCGTGATCTAGCCATTCTTCGAACCCATCTTCCACAGACGGTACTGGCTGCTTCCCAGAGAAAATCCTGAGTTTCCTGTATCCAGTCATCAGGTAGTCTGGGGAATCCTTCTTACATTTAGCTACAATTTCCCTGAGAACAGCGCATAGCTCTGGCCCAAGAGTGGTCAATGGTGATGAACTGGAACTCTCTTTCTGGCCTTCCGTTCCTGTGCTGGGCCCGGCTTGGCTAGTGGAGGTGGGACCTTCCCTGGGTCCTTCTGGGTGTATCAGGAAGAATTCTACTTGGTTGGCAGTCTTTATACTAGCGCCTTTAAAGTGGCCTGAAACTCCCTTCTTCCATTCACACAGCGCATAGGTGTGCGGGTTGATGGTGTCTGTTCTCATGTCAATCACCCATGGTTTCCTGTCTGTGGACAGTGTTCTCAAGACTGGGAGTAGCTGCTCCTCTGTCCAGACTTCTCTTTTGATTTCAATCACTAGACCATTTCCCGGAAGGATGTTTTTCTCCAGACACCACCGGGCTGCAGCTGTAGGGTCCATTGTTGTACGGGCAAGGGTTCTGTCTAGGGGGAAGTTGATTGCAGAACCGTAGAAATCCCAGACGAGCCTCCACATGTAGCACTACCCCCGTAGGAGCTGCTGTTTATTTGTTTTGGGTCTACGTCCTGCCTATCAACCCCTGGAAGTGGCTCAAACCCGCCCTTAGCACAACTGATATAAATAAGGATTATGAGACCTATTGAGTATTAGGAGACACAATCCTACATACATCACATGATAAACTGTAAATATTATTACCTTTGCTGGTCACTAGTCCTTCCGAGTGACAAAGATACTTCACACAGATTATTTACTTAACCAAAGGTATCTTTATTAAGTGTAAAATAAAAAGGTAAAAAAACACATTAATACACACAGTTGACTCTGCATGCGCATTACAGAGTCAATAAATCAAAGTAAGATTGGTATCACTGATGTTAAATGATAACAAAAGAAACAACAGCTATGTATATTTATATATATATATCTGCACAGCTAACTGATTGCTCGCGAGCTCCCCCTATCTTGCAATACCTTGCACGTGTTAAGTCACCATACCAGACAGACAAGGCCTATCTGAGTCCTGCTCAAAGTTCCTTCCTCAAATGGAGTCTTCGCTAGCCAGCGTTGGTGCACAAGTTAATTTGTAATCCACAGGGTTTTAACGAGATATTGTAGTCACCCGCAATATTTCTGAGTACTCGTGTGCCTGCCACCCACTACTGGCGAATGCGCCAATCTCTAATCACACAGTCTCCCGTAAAATACACTAGGCCGCAATCTGTGGCGCGATAGGTGGAGTGTGGCTGGCACTAACTAAGTCACTTTCCTCTAAGGTAACAGTCAATTCTGGGCAGGTGCCCTTCTCACCAAACAGGCCCGGCTTGTCCCGGTCCCACGATCTCCACGCTTCTGCTGCAGTCTCCGGCCTACATCACTCACAGCACAAGGTGATGGTGATGGACGACTCCGGTCTCTGCTAGGCAACAACAGGACACTGTGGAAGGTCCTCTACTGGAAAATCACCTGGGGCCCTGGCGTACTTTAGGCCCAGGCTTCTGGCCTAATACTCCAGAAGCAGGCCTCAGTCCCAGCTTCCTGCTTGGTTGAGAGCCGAGTCCAGAGAGAGAGAAGATGGCCCCTCCCCTCCTTTAAATAGCCTGTCCAGAAGGCTTTACGGTGTTGCATTGCACCCTGGTAACACAGCTGCACCGTGGGTAGTGTAGTCTGTCTACTACTAAAAGTAACAGAGTCCTTTTCTCCTTGCTGCTGTATGTTCCAGGGTGCATTAAACTATAGACATATGCATTAATTACATTGTAGCACTTACACCACCGGAGGGAGCTGGGTTCCTTCTTTTAAATGTCAAATGGTAGTCTTTTATCTACATTGCATATGGAACCCCCGCTACAGAAGGTATATTTTTACATTTCTTTAGTTACTTACTGGTTCCTGGCCTAGGCCAAAATGATGTCATGTCAACCCCAAATACAAAAATGTTGGGGCGCTGTGTAATCTTCATACAAACAGAATGCAATCATTTGCAAATCTCACAAACCCATATTTTATTCACAATAGAAAATGGAAAACATATTCAATGTTTAAACTGATAAAATTAACAATTTTAAGAAAAGAATTAAAGTAATTTTGAAATTGTTGGCAGCAAGCAACATATCTCCAAAAAGGTACTAACAAGGAAGAATTGGGAGAAAATTTTGCAGCTAATTCGGTTAATTAGCAACAGGTCAGTAACACGAATGGGTATAAAAAGAGCATCTTAGAGAATCAGAGTGTCTCAGAATTAAAGATGGGCAGAGGTTCACCAATCTGAAAAGCTGCATCTAAAAATTGTTGCACGGTTTCAGAATAATGTTCCTCAATGTAAAATTGTAAAGACTTTAAGGCTGGGTTCACACTTGTGCGTTGAGTTTTTGAGCTCCAGTTCTTCCAGTCCGGAAGAAGGAAGAAGGCACAGGAGAGCGGGAGAAGAACCAGAGAGCATGGAGACGACACCGGAGAGCAGAAGAAGAGACCCCTGAAGTCGGAAAAAGACCCCCGGAGCTACCTAATAAATTACTTTAAAAACCTGTGTAGTGTTTTTTTATTGACATCTTTCTTCCACCAGGTGAATTGGTAGGGGTACGATGTACCCCATACTCATATATATAGGGTGGGGGCCAGGATCTGGGGGCCCCCTTATTAAAGGGGGCTCCCGGATTCCGATAAGCCCCCGCCCCCAGACCCCGACAACCAACAGCCAGGGTTATCAGGTAGAGGCCCTTGTCCTCATCAACATGGGGGCAGAGTGCTTTGGGGTGGGGGGGCTGCAGGGCGCCCCCCCTGCCCCAAAGCACCCACCCCTCCCATGTTGAGGGCATGCGGCCTGGTACGGTTCAGGAGGGGGGGCGCTCGCTCGTCCCCACCCCCTTTTCTGACCAGCTGGGCTGTGTGCTCAGGTAAGGGTCTGGTATGGATTTTGGGGGGACCCCCACGCTGTTTTTTTGACGTAGGGGGTTCCCCTTAAAATCCATACCAGACCTAAGGGCCTGGTATGCTCCTGGAGGGGAACCCATGCCGTTTTTTTATTTAAAATTTGGCGTGGAGTTTCCCCTCATGATTCATACGTACCGTGTTCAGAACGCAACACATCTGCGAATCAGATGCGTTCCCATAAAACATAATTGGCAGACAATTCGCACTGCAATGCCTATAAAACGCACACGTTTTTTGGGCAATGCGCAGTGTGAATGCATCGCACATATGTGAACCAGCCTCATTGAAATCAATGTATTTTAAAATGTTATGCGAATTGGATGCGGTGTAAGCCGCAACCAATTCGCATAGGTGTGAACAGGGCCTAAATATATCATTGTCTATAGTACATAATATTATCAAAAGCTTCAGAGAATCTGGAGAAATCTTTGTGTGCAAGAATCCATGATCTTTGGGCCCTAACACAGCATTGCATTAAAATAATTCATGATTCTGTCTGCATGGGCTTAGGAATATTTCCAAAAATCACTCTCTGTGAAAACAGTTTGCTGTGCCATACAAAAATACAAGTTAAGCTCTATTATAAAAAAAAAAAAAAAAAAAGCTATATTTGAACATGATCCAGAAACGCCACTGTCTTCTTTGGGCCAAAGCTCATTTAAAATGGTCTGTTGAAATGTGGAAAACTGTCCTGTGGTCAGGCAAATCAAAATTTGACATTCTTTTATTTATTTTTAATTTTTTATTGAACAAAAAGAAAAATACATACAATAAGCGGTCATGACAGACATTGGACATATTAAACAATACCTCTCAGTATGAGTATGCGGCATAATTTCCCGCCACTGTATGTATAATTACGAGACATAACCGTAGGTACCAGTTACACTTTTGTCGCGCCTATACATTACGCGTAGTGCGTTGCGGTGAACTCCCCGCCTCCCTGGTGTATATGTTCCATGGGTATATCCTGTATGTCCTTGGGCCAGACCATAACTTGTCCTGTTCAAGTGCAGGTTGTAGGAACCTTGAGCCACCTGTCCCATATTTTATCATACTTTGAGGGACACCCCCTGTGAGAGTACACCAGTTTCTTATAAGGTAGGATTGCATTAACCTCTGCCATCCAGTGGGATAGCACTGGCGGATTGGGCCTCATCCAAACTCTGGCTAGACATTCTTTTTTTTAGCAACATGTAAAATAAAGCATGGGGACATGGGTGGATGGGTGAGTTTGATCTGAATATTAAAAGTGATTTAACTTACTTATCATTTGAGCAATTTTTGGTGCTCAGATACAGTTATGTTCTGCTTTAAGCAAAACTCACCATACCGAAAAAAACACAGCTCAGAACACAGGGTTTAACCTCCCTGGCGGTATGATTCTGTCAGATTTTTGGTGCTGAAAGCGGTACAATTATTTTGCATGGAAATTTGGCGTTTTATATTGTAGGCCTGCAATTCTTAGGAATAACTCACTTAAATCTGTCCAAACAAGAGTCTAGTAGACATCCCTGGTATGATAAAGTTTAAAACACAAAATCATAAATTATAATATAATAAATAACTATAAATAATTATAACAAATAATAATATAATAATAATAAAAATTATTCAATAATATAATAAAATCAAAAACATTGAAATTTGCTCAGTTGCAGAATTGTCGCTGTCATTAGATTTAGTATTTGATGACGAATTTCCCCACAAATCACTATCGCTCAATTCTGCAAGTGATTCCAATTTATTATTGCTGTTTTCTAGCTGGTCTAAAACCACTTTTGACATAAAGGGACACTTTTTGGTTGCTATGGACAATCTCCATTTTCCGGGCAGAAAGAACAGTTTTTATAATATAAAAGTGCATGCAGGGCACTGGACAGACCACTAGGGACAAAGGGGATGTGAAATTATTTTATACAGTGCTGTAATCTGTAAGATTACAGTGTACTATATGTGTTTTTACTTTTTTGAATTTGGCGCCGATCTCCGCCCCCGTGCGCCGCAACGTCGCAGGGAACGGAGCTCGGCGGCACTCGGGCACTGTGTGAATCGAGCGAGGAGACAGCTCGCACACACAGCGGGGAGATATCGCAGGATCCAGGGAACAAGGTAAGTAACTTTCCCTGGACACACTTATGACAGAGGATCTAGCAAAGACGTTATCAGTAACATATAAAGAATTGTTCAAAACTAGTCCCAAGGCTCTAATTAAATGTAGGTAACGATGGGCAGCGGAGGTACCGGGCATACAGGGGGAGGACTGGGACGATATGTGGGAACAACCATTTCAGAATCTAGTGGCAGCGAGGGATAGGCTTATCCATTTTAAATTCTTGCATAGAATATATTATACCCCCGCCAGATTGGCCACAATATACCCATCCGTTTCCTCAGAGTGCTGGCGCTGTTCTGCCGCCCCGGCAGATGCACATTATGTGTTCTGGAGCTGCCCCTTGATCCGCCATTTCTGGTCTGGGGTCGCCTCCTGTATAGCGGAGGTACTGCAGGTTCCGGTACCATTAACTATTGAGGTGTGTCTTCTGGGATTGGTAGACAAGGTGGTCCCATCAAGGGCACACAGAACCTTACTTATAATACTTCTGTTCTATGGGAAGAAGGCCATTCTACTAAAATGGAAAAAAATGGGGGCCCCTGAATTAACCTTTTGAAAAGGATTGGTGAACGCAATGCTCCCGCACTACAAAGCCACATATAGAGCTAGAGGGTGCAGTAAAAAATGTGAAAAATTATGGAGAGCATGGTATGAGTCTGATCAAACAGTGTGACGGGTAGGGATGAGCTCGGTGTTCGAGTCGAACATAGGTTCGACTCGAACATCGGCTGTTCGCAGCGTTCGGCGAACAACGAACGATTTGGGCCGTTCGCGCCAAATTCGAGTGACGCGAACGGCCCACAATACACTGCGCCATCGCAGTGTAATCCCGGAGCTGTGATTGGCCAAGCATGCACTGCATGCTTGGCCAATCACAGCGCCGGCAGCGAGGAGAGCAATGATTGGCCACAGGCAGGATGCCTGTGGCCAATTATAGCTGAGGGGGTTTAGTACACGCCCCACACTATAAAAGGCCGCCAGCACGTCGGCCTCGTGTAGTGTGTTCCGGAGCAGGGAAAGTGAAGGATAGGCAGGGACAGTGTCAAATCTTGTCAAATCTATTCTTTGCTAAACCTTGTGTTTAGGGACAGAGAAGGATAGGCAGGGAGAGTGTCAGTGTCATATTCTTTGCTAAACCTGGTGTGTAGGGAGAGAGAAGGATAGGCAGGGAGAGTGTCAGTGTCATATACTTTGATAAACCTTGTGTGCAGGGAGAGAGAAGGATAGGCAGGGGACAGTGTCAGTGTCATATTCTTTGATAAACCTTGTGTGCAGGGAGAAAGAAGGATAGGCAGGGGACAGTGTCAGTGTCATTGTTGCTAAGCCTCCTGCACATTATACACCTGAAGTTAGCCCGTATTGCTGCTTTTTCCTGGTGTGTTACACCAACAGGATTTTGCGGCACTTACAGCGGGCGGAGTGTGCCTCCTGACCATATTACACCTTAACTTAGCCTGTATTGCTGCTTTTTCCTGGTGTGTTACACAAACAGGATTTTGCGGCACTTACAGCGGGCGGAGTGTGCCTCCTGACCATATTACACCTGAACTTAGCCTGTATTGCTGCTTTTTCCTGGTGTGTTACACCAACAGGATTTTGCGGCACTTACAGCGGGCGGAGTGTGCCTCCTGACCATATTACACCTTAACTTAGCCTGTATTGCTGCTTTTTCCTGGTGTGTTACACCAACAGGATTTTGCGGCACTTACAGCGGGCGGAGTGTGCCTCCTGACCATATTACAGCTGAACTTAGCCTGTATTGCTGCTTTTTCCTGGTGTGTTACACCAACAGGATTTTGCGGCACTTACAGCGGGCGGAGTGTGCCTCCTGACCATATTACACCTGAACTTAGCCTGTATTGCTGCTTTTTCCTGGTGTGTTACACCAACAGGATTTTGCGGCACTTACAGCGGGCGGAGTGTGCCTCCTGACCATATTACAGCTGAACTTAGCCTGTATTGCTGCTTTTTCCTGGTGTGTTACACCAACAGGATTTTGCGGCACTTACAGCGGGCGGAGTGTGCCTCCTGACCATATTACACCTTAACTTAGCCTGTATTGCTGCTTTTTCCTGGTGTCTTACACCAACAGGCATTTGCAGCACCTACAGCAGGCGTAGTGTGATTCCTGCAAAATATACTCCTGAAGCTAGGCCTTATTGCTGCTTTTCCCATTTCCCTGCAGGCCATTAGAATGTCTGGAAGGCAAACAAGGAGAGGCAGACAGTCAGAAGCCAATAAAAGAGGGCAAGCAGGCTCTGTGTCTAGAGACAACAGTGCTGGTCGTGGATGCGGTGCATCGCCATCAGCACGTGGCCATGGGACACGCTTGTTCTTCTTTTCGGCAGCTGGACATGTTGAGCCGCATCATGCCGAAGACTTGGTAGAGTGGATGACCAAGCCCGCCTCATCCTCCTCATCCTCTCTCACCCAGGCTCAGGGTACTGGCAAAGCAGCTGCCAAAGCGTCCTCTTCCCTGGTATCAATGTCATCATCAGTCACTCCTTCCCTAGACCAACCATGTCCTCCTGAGGAGTCCCCCGAACTATTTGAGCACAGTGTTGGGTACATGCTCCAGGAGGATGCCCAGCGTTTCGAAGGGTCTGATGATGATACCCAGCTAGAGGAAGGCAGTAGCGTGAGAGCAGAGAGAGGGGATGCTCAAGAAGGACACCAATCTGGCAGTCATGTTCCAGCAGCTGCAGCATACTGCCAGATTGGCTCCAGTGATGAGGAGGGAGGGGATGATGAGGTTACTGACTCCACGTGGGTGCCTAATAGGAGAGAGGAGGAGGAGGAGGAGGAGGATGAGGAGGAGGCACATCTCCAACGAGGCAGGATGCCCTCGGGGGGCCAGCGTAAGGGCAGCACACCGACGGAATCACACCGCAGAGCTCCGCCTGTGCAGGGCGCTGCCTCTGCCCGCTATTCAAAAAGTTCTTTGGTGTGGGCCTTTTTTGAGTCGAGTGCATCAGATCGCACAGCTGCTGTTTGCAACATATGTCTCAAGCGTATATCGCGTGGCCAAAACATCACCCGCTTGGGCACCACATGCTTGACCAGACATATGTTGACCTGCCATGCAGCTCGTTGGCAAGCCTACCTTAAAGACCCACACCAAAGAACAAAGCTGACCTCTTCTTGCACCGCATCAGCTGGGATCTCCAACCCCACTATACCTTCAGTCCTCTCTGAAACCTGCTCTGAGAGGAATGAAGGTGTAGAATTAGGTGTGTGACAGCCAAGTACTTGCGGGCACTCTGCTAGCAGTACACCGACGTCCGATTCTAGCAGGCAAATTTCCCTGCCCCAGCTGCTGGACCGTCGAAAGAAGTTCACTCCCAGCCATCCACATGCCCAGCGGTTGAATGCTAGCTTGGCTAAATTGCTAGCGCTTCAACTTCTGCCTTTTCAGTTGGTAGACTCGGCCCCCTTCCGTGAGTTTGTGCAATGTGCGGTTCCTCAGTGGCAGGTTCCCAAACGCCACTTTTTCTCACGGAAGGCGATTCCGGCTCTCTACCGGCATGTGGAAGGCAATGTCTTGGCCTCGCTGGACAGGGCGGTCAGCGGTAAGGTGCATATTACCGCTGACTCATGGTCCAGCAGGCATGGACAGGGACGTTACCTTTCTTTCACGGCCCATTGGGTCACTCTTTTGGCAGCTGGGAAGGATGCAGGACAAGGTGCAGTAGTGTTGGAGGTTGTTCCACCGCCACGCCTACAAAATGCTACTACTGGTGGTGACACACCTCTGTCCTCCACCCCCTCCCCTTCTTCTTCCTCCGTGGCCTCTTCCTGTGCTTTGTCCTCAGAACCAGCAGTGCTCCGTAGGCGTTCAAGGGGCTACGCAAGTACGCAGGCAAAAAGATGCCATGCCGTGCTTGCGCTGGTGTGTTTGGGGGACAGGAGCCACACTGGGGCAGAGGTTCTGTCTGCTCTGCAGGGGCAGGCCGAGAGGTGGTTGACGCCACGCCAGCTAAAGCCAGGAATGGTAGTTTGCGACAATGGCACCAACCTCCTCTCCGCTCTCCGACAGGGACAACTGACCCATGTGCCCTGTGTGGCTCACGTCCTTAACCTGGTGGTGCAGCGGTTCTTGGGCAGGTACCCGGGCTTACAGGATGTCCTGAGGCAGGCCAGGAAAGTCTGTGTGCATTTTCGCAGATCTTATAATGCCAGTGCTCGCCTGGCTGAGCTGCAAAAGGAGTTGAACCTGCCCAAGAACCGCCTTATATGTGACATGCCCACCAGGTGGAACTCAACGTTGGCCATGCTGCAGCGGCTGCACATGCAGCAGAGGGCCATCAATGAGTACCTGTGCGACTACGGCACCAGGACAGGGTCAGGGGAGCTCGGTTTTTTTTCACCACGCCAGTGGGGCATGATCAGGGATGCATGCACTGTCCTGGCACCATTTGAGGAGGCCACGAGGATGGTGAGCAGTGACAGTGCATGCATCAGTGACACTGTACCTCTTGTCCACCTGTTGGAACATACGCTGCGTGGAATAATGGACAGGGCACTTGAGGCAGAACAGAGGCAGGAAGAGGAGGACTTCCTTGCCTCTCAAGGCCCCCTTTACCCAGACAGTGTTCCTTCTGTCCCACCCATCGCACAGGAAGAAGAGGAGGAGGAGGAGGAGGAGGAGGAGGATTGTGTCAGCATGGAGGTGGAGCCTGGCACTCAGCATCATCAGCAGCAGTCTTTTAGGGATGATTTACAGTCCCAAGAAACCAGTGGACTTGTACGTGGCTGGGAGGAGGTGGCTGCGGATCATGTCGTCCTTAGTGACCCAGAGGACTCCGGACCGAATGCCTCAGCTAACCTACGCTGCATGGCCTCCCTGATCCTGCAAAGTCTGTGGAAGGATCCTCGTATTCTTCGGATCAAGGTGAGGGACCATTACTGGCTGGCCACTCTCCTTGATCCACGGTACAAGGGTAAGGTTGCGGACCTTATCTTACCGTCGCAGAGGGAGCAGAGGATGAGACAACTCCGGGAGGCCTTGCAGAAAGGTCTGTGCAACGTGTTCCTAGAGACTGGGAGGTTACAAACTCCTGGTCCTGGACAACGAGTTGCTGAGGCTTCGGTCAGTCAAAGAAGGAGCGGTGGGGAAGGTGGCCGTCTGACCGATGCGTTCAGACAATTCTTTAGTCCGCAGCCCCAAGGTATGATCGGTTCCAGCAACCATCGCCAGCGTCTGATATACATGGTGCAGGAATACCTAGGGGCAAGGTCAGACTTGGACACCTTCCACACTGAAAATCCTCTGGCTTACTGGGTCTTGAGGATGGATCACTGGCCAGAGCTTGCACAGTATGCAATTGAGCTACTGGCCTGTCCTGCATCCAGCGTTCTTTCAGAACGCACATTCAGTGCTGCTGGAGGATTTGTCACGGATCACAGTGTGCGCCTGTCCACCGACTCTGTTGATCGACTGACCTTCATAAAGATGAACCAGTCTTGGATCACCACCAGCTACCAAACACCTGAAGCTGATATAACAGACTAATTTATTTTCAAATGTCACATCCCTTCAAGACTGATGCTGATGCTGAGAGACTGTCCTGTTATGTTGACTGACTATCCTCCTCCTCCTCAATGATCCGATTGATGATGATAGCTTGGAAGAACATTTTTGTTTCTGGGTGCCGCCACCAGTGGCTAAGGCCCAATTTTTCAGCCCCTGTTTAACAGGGGCGTGTTATTACAATTTTTTATGCAATGCTTTGCAGCAGGGCTCATTCCTGCACTCCAACTAGAGTATCTGAGAGTGGTTGCAGTGTCGTGGCACCAGCACCAGTGGCTAAGGCCCAATTTTTCAGCCCCTGTATAACAGGGGCGTGTAATGACAATTTTTGATGCAATACTTTGCAACAGGGCTCATTGCTGTGCTCCAAGTACAGTATCTGTGAGGGGTTGCAGTGTTGTGGCACCAGTGCCTAAGGCCCAATTTTTATGCCCCTGTTAACAGGGGCATGTAATTACAATTTTTTATGCAATGCTTTGCAGCAGGGCTCATTCCTGCACTCCAACTAGAGTATCTGGGAGAGGTTGCAGTGTCGTGGCACCAGCACCAGTGGCTAAGGCCCAATTTTTCAGCCCCTGTTTAACAGGGGCGTGTAATTACAATTTTTGATGCAATACTTTGCAACAGGGCTCATTGCTCTGCTCCAAGTACAGTATCTGTGAGGGGTTGCAGTGTTGTGGCACCAGTGCCTAAGGCCCAATTTTTCTGCCCCTGTTTAACAGGGGCATGTAATTACAATTCTTGATCTAATAATTCACAGCAGGGCCCATTCCTGCGCCCACCAAGACTAACTGTGAGGCCTTACAGTGTTGTGTCAACACCACCACCACCAAAGGCCCAATTTTTCAGCCCCTGTTCAACAGGGGCATGCAATTACAATTCTTGATCTAATAATTCACAGCAGGGCCCATTCATGCGCCCACCAAGAGTAACTGTGAGGGCTCACAGTGTTGTGGCAACACCAACATGTAAGGGGCAAATTTCAGCTGAGTATATACGGCAGGCCCCTACTTTCAAACATCCAACTTACAAACGACTCCTCCTTGCAAACGGAAGGATACAACAGGAAGTGAGAGGAAATCTACCCCTAGGAAGGCAAATTCTCTCCTGTAAGAGTTAATATGGGAAAAAAAATGTCTCCTCTCCACTGATGCTTTATCACCAATTCTTGTTTCAATAAAAACCCCAAATTTTCAAAAAACATTTGTCATTAGGACGGAAAGTGAGGTGAACTGTTCGGAACAGGTGCACACTGCACAGACAGCAAAACAAATGTTACAGGGGTGATAACCCTTCCCTATGTTTTCCAAAAAGCTTAAAAATAGATTTTTTGCCTGGAGCTACACTTAAACAATGTACCTGTTCAAAATTACAAACAGATTCTACATAAGAACAAACCTACAGTCCCTGTCTTGTATGCACCGCCTGTATACGGCTGTTCAGAGTATATAGGGCCTTTTTTATTTTGTGTGCGGGGTTCCCCTTAATATCCATACAAGACCCAAAGGGGCTGGTAATGGGCTTGGGTAGGGGGGGGGGGGGGGGTGTGTGATGGGGTAGCTATGCCATTTTTCTTAAAGATTTTCATCCATATTACCGGGACCAGACATGACATTAAAGCCGCAAGCAGTTTTAAATGACTTTTTTTCCTTTAGAAATGTAATTTTGTGCAGGGACAGTTCTAAACACGGGAAACACGTGGCACTTCACAGGCATACTTTAGACACCCCCCAGGTACGATATTTAAAGGAATATTTGACTTTTTTTTTTCACTTTATGCATCATTAAAATGACTGCTCCCGAAAAACGGCCGTTTTTAAAACTTCTTTTTGCATTGATACATGTCCCCTGGTGCAGAACCCGGGTTCCCAAACCCTTTTTAGGACAATAACATGCATAATAGTCGTTATAATTAGCACTTTAGATTTCGAACGTTCGCATCCATTGTATTTAATAGGGTTCTAAAGTTTGTGCGAACTTTCGGTCCGTTCGCGGGTTCTGGTGCGAACCGAACCCGGGGGTGTTCGGCTCATCACTAGTGACGGGTTAAGCTTAAGCTAAAGGGATGGGAGGGTCCGGTGTGTAGCCACCATGTATTATACCCTGGAGGAAGAGTAAATGACAATTTATTTTGGGTGATTGGAGTAGTGGTATGGTATGCATCCCACAAATATAATTCTTGTTGGAGGGAAGGGAACTGAGTACGGGGAGGGGGGAGGGAGGCAGGGGGGTGGTTTTATTGGTTGTAGCTGTCGGTTGGATGGCAGTGTTAATATTGTTAGACTTATCGGCCATGTTGGCTG
This sequence comes from Rana muscosa, assembly GCA_029206835.1. Lineage (NCBI taxonomy): Eukaryota > Metazoa > Chordata > Amphibia > Anura > Ranidae > Rana > Rana muscosa. Next base: position 296,324,130 of record CM055117.1, read on the forward strand.
ACTGTTTAGTTTGGTGTTGTACCAAGCAGTGTATGTGTTGTATGTCAAAAATTTTCAATAAAAATAATTTTCAAAAAAAATAAGTAACTTTCCCTGTATCCTGCGATGCAATCCCTAGTCTGGCTCGGGGTTACCGCTAATGGTACTGAAATTCCACCCCGAGCCAAACTCAGGAATACCGCCAGGGAGGTTAAAGTCTGATCAGTGGCTGCAGGTTCAGCATACAGGGGGAGATTTACGAAAACTGGTGCACACTGAATCTGGTGCAGCTCTGCAGAGAAACCAATCAGCTTCTAACTTCAGCTTTTTCAATAAAGCTTTGAAAATAAAACCTGGAAGCTGATTGGTTACTATGCAGAACTGCACCAGATTCTTTGTTTTCCAGTTTTAGTAAATATGCCCCACGGTGTCTCGGCGTGGGGAAGATTCCTCAGTCTAGCCTCCTTTGTGTGGATGGACACATCTGTTATTTTTTTATTCAGTCCACTGGCTGAAAAGAAAAAGAAACAACTCACAGTGCCTAGCCAGATTATGGCACTCAAATCAGTCCACTAATCAGTCCCAGCAATGGTGATTGCTTCAAAAGGGTCAGGGAAACTTGTCAAACCCTCCTGTTTTAGCATCCATTTGAACGTAACCTTAAAATGTATCCAACGGTGAATGTTTTTTACATTTTGGTTATAGGTAAGGAGTTAAAATCCCTTACAGGTTTGTATTGCTCTCTGTATTCCCCCTTGGGAGATTCACCCTCTTCCAATGACCACTATCAAAGACTAAAAGTGAGGAAAATTAGTTGTGAGTTATCAACAGAACAGGAGTAAGGAGGCGATCTTCTAATGCTAATACTTCTTCTGGTGAAGCGTGCCTAAGGCCCCTTTCACACTTTTACGACTTGTCCCACGATTTGTGATGGCAAAGTAGCATGACAAGTAGTTTCTCATGATTTCCAATGACAACCATTCATATTAGTACGACTTCAAGTCGTTCCGACTTCAAAGTAGTCCCTGCAGTACTTTGGACCGATTTTGATGCCACTTACACAAGCATTCCCTAAAATTGCGGTAAAATCGCGCGACTTTGAAGTCGCACTAGTGTGAAAGGGGCCTTAATGGGGATTTTTCTCCTTTTGGAGACTCTCTCACTTCCAATTTTGTCTGTGTAGCAGGGGTCCCAATTTAGGGTCAGCTATGCTAAATTTAGGGGTGATTCGAGTGGTAGTTGGCTCGGTACTTCCAATTTGTTGGACTCTGCCTTGCTGCTGTCTCACCTGGCGTGCAGTTCCCCTTAGAAGTATGGGTGGCGCTGTCACTTGTACTCTGGGGTTGTACCACAGATGATGGAGTGGCGATTGGGTGTCCTCTCTCGGCAGCCGTGCAGTGGGCATGGTCTACCTGCTGTGCATGCCGGGAGAGGGTACAAAGGGGGCAGACGCAATTGGAGAGCGAGCAATTCCCGGGGCCCATGCCCGGAGGGAGAACCTACGGTCCAAGTTCAAGTGCATGGCCCTCCAGGCCATGGGGCCACATGCGCCTCAGTCCCAGGCACCTTTAGTCCTGGGACTGCAACTTTAGCCCTGGGCCCAGCACCTTTAGCTGGAGCCCACTTCGGGGAGGAAGAATCTCAGGGTGCCGCCTTGCGAGGGGACCTGCATCTGGAAGAGGAGGCTGGGGGAGGACCGTTCCGAAGGACTGGTGAGAGATCACAGTGAAGGAAGGGGCCCAGTAACTCTCTGGAGGGATGTCATTCAATCCGAAAAGGGATTTAACCACTTGTCCACCGCCCACTGTCAATTGACGGCGGTCGGAGGATACTCTCGTTCTGGGAGGACGTCATATGACGTCCTCCCTTTAAAACAAGCTAGAAGGCGCGCGCTCGCCGCCAGCGGCGCGCGCGCGCGCCCGCCGCGTTCACAAGGCCCCGGTGCGCGTGCCCGGCGGCCGCGATTGCCGCCGGGCACCCGCGATTGCCCGGGAAACGAGCAGGAAAGTGGGTCTCTGTGTGTAAACACAGAGATCCACGTCCTGTGAGGGAGAGGAGGCTGATGGTGTGTCCCTTGTACATAGGGACAACCATCAGTCACCTCCCCCAGTCAGTCCCCTCCCCCCACAGTAAGAACACATTGAGGGAACATATTTAACCCCTTCCCGCCCCCTAGTGGTTAACCCCTTCCCTGCCAATCACATTTATACAGTAATCAATGCATTTTTATAGCAGGGATCGCTGTATAAACGTGAATGGTCCCAAAAATGTGTCAAAAGTGTCCGATGTGTCCGCCGCAATATCGCAGTCACAATAAAAAATCGCAGATCGCCGCCATTACTAATAAAAAAATAAAAAAATAAAAATGCTATAAATCTATCCCCTATTTTGTACACGCTATAACTTTTGCGCAAACCAATCAATACGCGCTTATTGCGATTTTTTTTTTTTACCAAAAATATGTAGAAGAATACATATCGGCCTAAACTGAGGAAAATTTTATTTAAAAAAAAAAAAAAAAATGGGTATTTATTGTAGCAAAAAGTAAAAAATAGTGTTTTTTTTCCAAACTGGACGCTCTTCTTTTGTTTATAGCGCAAAAAATAAAAACCGCAGAGGTGATCAAATACCACCAAAAGAAAGCTCTATTTGTGGGAAAAAAAGGACACAAATTTTGTTTGGGAGCCACGTCGCACGACCGCGCAATTGTCATTCAAAGTGTGACAGCGCTGAAAGCTGAAAAATGGCTTGGGCAGGAAGGGGGTTTTCGTGCACAGTAGGGAGGTGGTTAAACAACGTGACCATTAGGAGGTTCGGGACACTATAGATTCTGTGGCAGGGGATCTCCCGATCGCATCCATTAAGGGAATCTGATTGACTGCTTGAGCTACATGCCGGCTGCTAGTGCCCTTGGGTGACTATCCGGGTGAGCTATACCCACTCGGGATCAAGTGGCGAAGAAGCCAGGAGTGTCTGAATCTGATCTGCTCTTCTAACACCTTTCTCTCTTCTCAACTTTGTGGTTATTCATGCATAAAGAAAAATAAACTCTATGTTGGAGTTGCTACTGGTGTGGGCCTTGGAGTTACTTGGGGATATAGAGACTTGTCCTTTACATTCTAAGGGACGAGAACCAACTTTGAGGAGAACCTTGCTGCAAGACCGTAAGTTATAAGTGTGCCTAACCTCTGCAAACCAGAGGGTACGGGCATGGTGGCATTGTGCGCCTTTTCCTCCTGTGAGTGAGCCAAGGACGGGAGAGAGAAGTGTCCCGAGTGTTACATCTATAAGGACAAAACGACATAGGTGTCTTAGCTGTTCTTATACATACCTAGTCTGTGATTCTCTGTGATCATAACCTGCTTTAAATTTTTGATGACCATGCTGCAAGCTGAAGGTAGCTATTGCATTATAATGGTGTATCGGGGTGCTAAATTTAGGGGAAGTGTTTGGGTGGTAGTTGTGCCCAAACACCCTAATTGTTAGAGTTCTTGTAACCATTTTTGTCCACAGGTAGGGTATTGGTGTACAGTTCCCTGTGGCGCTGCCATGGTAGGCCAGGGTTGAACCGCTGATACAGTGCTGTGCCTTGTGTGTCCCCTCTCGGCAACCATACAGTGGGTGTGGTCTACCTGCTGTGCATGCTGGGAGAGGATATAAAAGGGGCAGACGCTGCCTGTTCGGGGTTCGGGGTTCTTGTTCCTGTCCGCCCTGGGCACCTTTAGCCCAGGGGCGGGTCTGTGGTTCATTGTCAAGGGTCCCAGGCACCTTCAGTCCTGGGACTGCAACAAAGGTCCGGGCCCAGCACTTTCGGCTGGAGCACACCGGGGATCGAGGAATCTCAGGGTGCCGCCTTGTGAGGGGACCCGTATCCTAGATGAGGAGGCCGGGGGAGGAACCGTTCCGAAGGACTGGTGCGGAAGTCATAGTGAAGGAAGGGTCCTGGTAACTCTCTGGAGGGATGTCTTCTCCTTGAACAGAGACCAAGTTCACCAAGTCTGTGGCAGAGACCAAGTTCACCAGGTCTGTGGCAGAGACCAAGTTCACCAGGTCTGTGGCAGAGACCAAACTCACCAGGTCTGTGGCAGAGACCAAACTCACCAGGTCTGTGGCAAAGACCAAACTCACCAGGTCTGTGGCAGAGACCAATTGTAAAGTTCGAGCATCATTTTGGCTGCTAGTCCCAAGCTAGGGAGACTATCCGAATGGGCTGAGTCTGCTTGAGAATCGGAGCAGTGAATTGTGTTACGTTTGTGCCTGGACCTCATCCACATCTTCTTAAGCTGTCCTGTTCTCCCTCCAACCTTTTCTGTCAGAGATTGTGTTTTATAAGGAAATAAACCTCTACGTTGGAGTGCAGCTGGTGTTAACATTCAAGTTACTGTTGGGATAAAAGGACTTGTCTTTATTCAATATAGAGGCAAGAGACATTCTCAGGCTGTCTGACTGTGGAAGACCCATCAATAACACCGCTCAACCTCTTCACACAAGAGGGTACGGGCTTGTGGTGCGGTGTGCCTCTCTCTTCCTGCGAGGAGCCAAAGTTAATGCAGGTAAAGAAAGGGGTCTGTGCGCTACAATGGTATAATACCTAAAAATTAGTTATACAGGCAGTCCTCAAGTTACATGCATCTGACTTACATATGACTCATACTTACAGAGGCAGCGTGATGTCACTTCTGGCCGCTTGCGCTCCACGCTGGTCCAGGACACCTCCGGGCAGCCATGTTGCCGGCTTCTGTCTCCCATACTGCTGGACAGTTCTAAGCATCGGGGACCACTGCTGCTACTGCGGGCTGAGGACGCACAACAAATGGGCATATCCGGTTGATGAGCCTTATATCAGACTCTGACTCTCTAATACCAGTCACATCCTCTCCAACAAGTCTATCATCCTCTACCAAAATTGTACTGTACAGTATTTGAAAATGTTTAAGCATTTACATGCACAGGTAAAAATAAATAATATGTTAAGACAAACATCTGTCCAAGTTGCATTTAAAGTAGAACTCCATGCCAATTTAGATTTTTTTAGTTTTGGCTAGTATGGTATGGGGTTAGAGCCACGGTAAGGTTTCTTTTGCTGTCTGTATCCTCATTAGAAAGATTTAATGTCCCTGAGACAACAAGAAGTGAGAGGAAATCTACCCCTAGGAAGGGAAATTCACTCCTAATAACTAAAAGTTATCATGGGAAAAAGATGTCTTCACTGAAGCCTTATCACCAATCCTTGTCTCTACAACAACCCAAAGTTTTCAAAATCGATTACATGGGTCTTTACCCTTCCTTATGCTATACAAAACGTAAAAAAATATTTTTTGGCTGGATTTACACTTAAAAAATGGACCTGTTCCAACTTACATAATAAAACTTAATTGTTTTATAAAATTAATTGTTGTAATGTCTCATGACGGTACCGAAAATATCCTACTTTCCCCATCCTTTTCGTATTTACTCTTACATACAAATTTAACTTAAAGTGGAGCTCTAGCCAAAAGGGGAAGCTTCGCTTGTTTGCTTCCTCCCCCTCCGCTGCCACATTTGGCACCTTTTGGGGGGGGGGGGAGGTGGAGCGGGTACCTGTGTTTGACATGTTTGACTGATCCCACTTCCGGGTGACTTCTCTCCGCGGCGAAGTCACTCGGAAGTTCGTCTCCCCTCCTCCTTCCCCCGCCACCAGATCATTCACAAAGCGTAGCGCACTTCGCGCATGTGCAGTAGGGAACTGGCTGTGAAGTTGCAAGGCTTCACTGCTGGATTCCCTTACAAAAAATGGCGGCGGCAGCACCTGAGAGCCGAATGGAAAATCGCTTGGGGTGCCGACATTGCGGGATCCCTGGACAGTTAAGTGTCCTAATATTAAAAGTCAGCAGCTACATTAATTGTAGCTGCTGACTTTAAATTTATTGGTGGGGGGCACTGGATCTCCCCTTTAAGAACAAACCTACATAACCAATCTTGTTCGTAACCCAGGGACTGCTTGTATTCCTATATATGGCATAGGAAAATGAAGCCAAATCAGTTTGCAAAAGTTTACCATCACTGTAAATGGTACAAATATATATACACAACTCCTCTGTCAATTTGTAGGTCAAATGTAGGGTCAGCTGTATAATATAGCTGTAACTAATTTTAAATATTACAGCGCATAGGACTGAGCAGCAAATGATGGCAAGAAAGTACAGTTTCTATGGAAACCTTGCAAAAGACAGCTTCCAACTAACTTGTAATCTAAGGCAAACTGTAGGACACAAGCCTGCCCTGCTCCAGACTTGGCATTAAAATAGCCATCGGTGCCTTCTGAACTAGACTGAGGCTTTTAATGAACCCATAGATGTTACATGGTAGATGGGTGTTAGGATGCTATACAGCTATCATCCAATATTGGCATACTCATATAGCCAACCTGCAAAGCAGTGCCTATCACTGTACTGGCACAGAAGAACAAAAGGAATATTGAACAACCTTTTTCAACTTTTCACTGGGAGTGATCTTCCACAATTTCATCTTTTAGAAGACCAGATTGTTTCAAAATCTCCAAAAACGAAAACAATTGAATCTCATAGAGCCCTGGTTCACAATATCAAATCGCATGTCAAATCGGCGGCATTTACCGGCAATGGCACCGTCCTAATCGGGGTGATGCCGCATCTGCGGCGCTGCACCGATTTCAAAAAGTAGTTTCTGTACTACTTTTTAGCAATTTCGGCCCGCGATTTACATTGACATAGAAACTGCACAGATGTCTCTGTAATCGCGGCCAAAATCGGGACTGACAAGCAGGAGTGAAATCGTGCAAGTTCAGCTAAACTCGCACTGCTTTTTTCCCGCAGCCCAGTGTGAACCCAGTGTGGCCATTTTTTTCCAAATCTGCTGATGCTGTATGATTTAGGCAACAAGTGTCTTATGACATTCCCAGCTCCACCTATAGAACGACATTTTGGCTGCTGGCCACTGTAGTCTGTCTCCACTCCCCACCATAAATATAAAAATATGTATCAGCATCACTCCACTCTTAGCCCCTCTTGCAGTATTTATTAGTTGTCAACAAAATTACTGCATGCAGCAATGTCTTCACCTGGGAGCCAACCTTCCTTGACGCATCTCTCCACTACTAGCTTGCTAGGGGAAGATATTTTTTCATATTTCTAACAAGTGTCTCATGTCTGTGAGGTATAGTGTGTTGCAGATCAATGTATTTTATATGTACTTTATCCATTGTACTGCGGGTTATTTTATCTAATGTACTGCAAGTCAGTGTTTGTGGAGAGGAGGAATCTGGTGAACCAGGGCAATAAATATTAATGTAGCGCCCTACTACTGTTGGGTAGACGCTATATGTTAAATTTAGTTATCTGAGCTGTAGTTTAGCTCAGAAGATTTATCTAAATTGTTGGCTCTGTTTCAGTCTAGCTAGTTTTCCACCTGACAGTAGGTGTCACTGTCACCGCGGGTCAGGGTTGGAAATGCAGCAGGCTAGGTGTATTGGGTTTTCCTTTCCCAGAAGTGGCTCAGGGGGCGTGGTCAACCCGCTGTGCATTCTGGGAGGGGGTACTTAAGAGACAGAGGCCGGTCTATCAGGGTTCGTTGCCGGATCCTGACCTGAGGGCCCTCCTGGCCTCAGGGATGTACGAGACATTTTTGGCCTCTGGGCCTGCTGGCCCGAGGCTCTGCAACTGAGAAGTAGGCCCATAAGTTGCTGGGGCCTACTAGTCCAGGGATGGTCCTACGCGGTCTTACCTGCCGGAAAATGCAGAACAATTGGGGACTCAATTGAATGACGCATCCTGGCCAGTTTGCCTCGCAGTGCTGCCGGATGGCTGAAAAATTCTGGCACAGTGAGCTGTGTACTTTTTGAAGGAACTTTTTCAAAGTGTCAGTGTGGTTACATGATCTTGTGGCGGAAGGTTGTGGAACGACGCAACGGCACTCATCAAGTCTGTGGCAGAGTCTTTTGAACGAGCTTCGCACCGGCTGCTAGGTCAGTGATAATAGGCCTTTCCGGTGGTTGCTAAATCCAGCGTGGAACTGATTTATCCTCTGGATCTGAGATTGTGTCTGTGATCCGCAAAGCAAAGTACCTGAACCTCCCCTATCCTTCTACCCCTCTGTTGGAACTGGTAAAATAAAGCCTCTTGAAGAAACCGTAACCTAGTGTTGGTGTGGGCATTTGTAAAAGCTCTTCAAGAAGGATCCCTGACACAAGTGCAGTGAACAGAAAAGATAACGGTAGGCCCAAATCTCTAAACCAGCAGCTCCTACGGGGGTAGTGCTACATTAACATGGAATAAAGATAGCTTCTAAGATTTCACGATAAAACAGTGATTCACCTTCTTGCACATAAACACAAGATGGAGTAGTCTAGAAAGATTCAGCTTATTCGAAACAATGTAACATTTTACAGGTCATGTGACCTAGAGGAGCTTTTTATGTCTGGTTCACACAAGTGCGATGTGATTTTAATGCAATTTAAAGTGCGATTATGTAGTGAAGCTTGTTTGCCACTTGATGCGATTTTGACTGAATTTTGAAGCAACTTTATGCCTCTGAATTTTTGGTTTTGGCTTATAACCATGTGTAATGTGACATAAATCCTCTATCTTTTTACTTCCTGGTTCACTTCACGGCTGGGGGCTGCATAAGTGGTAAATTGACTGACTTCAATGAACCTACCAGCAGGGCCAGTGCTAGACTATTTTCCACCCTAGGCAAGACCAGCTACTTTCACCCTCCCCCACCCCCCTCCTGAAAAAATAAAGGCTGCAAATATAGCCAGTACACGCAGCACCTCATTGGCTGACTACCTCTTCTTCACAAATTGGCTGAAGTTTGCTGGAAACGGCTTCATCTCCAGCTAACATCATCCAGTCCTGCAGCGGTATGCAGGAACGTCACCACAGTGTGTGAGGAACGGGCCACCCTTGGGTACCCCCCTTACATCAGCGTTTACACTTTTCATTACGTTTCCCAAAGTCCCACCCCTACATCAGGGTCCCAAGAGTCCCTTCTCGCTAAATCAAGCACCCCAGAGTTCCCCCTTACATCAGATTCCGACTTTTATTAGGATTCCCAAAGTCACCTCCTCAGAGCCCCCTTACATAAGGGTCCCCAGAGCCCCCTTACATCAGGGTCCCTTAAGTGACCTTACATCAGGGTCCCTAAAGCGACCTTACATCAGGTTCCCTAAAACCTCCTTACATCATAGTCCCTAGAGCTCATTACCTTTCAGTAGTGTCCCAAAAGTTAGAAAGGAAGAGCAGATTTGGTTAAGGAGAGTGGGGCGGTTTAGGTTTAAGAGAATAGTTGGGGTAGTGGAAGGGTATGACGGAGTATTGTGAAGACCCCAGCTTACATCAGGATCCGTTCCTTCTCATTGCAGCAGTTGGCTACAGGACAGGAGGAAGCTGGAAGGCTAGTCACTGGGACTGGATAGGTTTGGAGGTGAAACTTCTTCCTTCTCCTCCTTTGAATGCCAGGGCTTGGGGGAGGGGCAAACATGTGATTGGTTGCTAGGACATGGACGGTCCTAGCAACCAAACCCTGGCATTAAGAACAGCGGGCAACGGCAGATGCTGTCAGCCACCATTCAGGGACAGTTCTTATTGCTGCACAGCCAGAGCTGTTGAAGTAGGGACGCTGACTGAGTATTTGGGAAGGTCGTTCTGGGGGGCGGGGTTTGTACCCAGCATCAACTGGCCGTAGCTGCGCCCTAGACAGCAGTGCACCCTAGGCAGCTGCCTAGTTTGCCTAGTGCTAGCACCGGCCCTGCCTACCAGAGTACATTGTCCCTGAGCTTACATATCTGGGGATGACTACCTAAATTAAAAAGTTCTATTCTGCTAACATAACATTTAAGCATATCAAAGAAAAAAATTATTCATTTTACATTTTGCTGTTTATCCTGAGGCTGTGAAAGTATCACAGTCCTCAAAGTATATGCAAGCTCTGTCCCGCTTGATGTGGGCCGTTTAGTTGGGGTCCCTTGTTTCATAAATCTGTGGCTACTTATGAACAAGGCTTATGATCTCGTCATTGTCAAGTACATCTCTCCTGCCTCTTGCCTCCATCCTTCCTGCAGTCTGACATGCACCTGTGGCTGGAGGAGCAAAGATCCCTGTGGGAGAAGAGTTGAGGGAGCAAGGATGTGCCTGGGAGGAGAGTTGATGGTTAAAAAAAACAACTGAAATTGCTTCAAAGTTGCATCAGGATAACATCAAATTCAGGGCCGTTGATAAGGCAGTACAGCCAGCCCTTATGTACTGGGCTCAGGCCCCATCAGTTCAAAAGGGGGCCCCAGGCACGTGCTGAGCAGGAGGGCCAGCTGTACTGCCGTACTGCAGACAGTCGATCCTCTTCTGCCTCCCCCTGCAGCACTGCCGGCTTCTCCACCACCCCCTTCCTCCAGCTGTGCTGCAGGGGGATCAGTTCTAGCATCTACGCCCCCATCCCTCTGCTTTCCTCTGCGCTTCTTTTCCCTGCAGCGCTTCCAGCTTCCCTCCTCTCCCACTGGTGCCTGCTGCAGGCACACAAGGGGATGTTTCAGGATGGAGAGTGGGGAAAGGGGGCTGTAAATATGTCATATAATAATGATTTTAGTGTATTTTTAGCAAAAATATAATTTGATATTTTGGCAGTATGGGGCCCTATGATGTCTAACAGCAGCCCTGATCAAATCACATGCACATACAATTTCTCTGCATTTTTATTGAAGTCTACAGGTCCACAATCCTACTGGAACTGCTTCAAAATAGCAAAGTACCTTTTCCAAAATTGCTCCGCGCTGAGTCGCATTGATGTGCAAGGGCACGAATGAAAACAATGCGATTTCCATTGTCATGCGATTCTGTGTGACTTAAGTCTCATCTAATCTCGCTAGTGTGAACCTGGCCTTATTCCTGCTATACACATAACGTTATAATTCATTCACTTGATAGTATAAATCATGCAATAGCCATATGCATGGTATACAAAATAAAAATGACAAACCCACATGTATAGTTATATAGTTGCATAAAAGACACATATCCAGAATCTAATCAGTCAAAAAAATTAAGTAAAAAAACAAATACAGTATTTCACAAAAGTGAGTACACCCCTCACATTTTTGTAAATATTTTATTATATCTTTTCATGTGACAACACTGAAGAAATGACACTTTGCTACAATGTAAAATAGTGAGTGTACAGCTTGTATAACAGTGTAAATTTGCTGTCCCCTCAAAAGAACTCAACACACAGCCAATAATGTCTAAACCGCTGGCAACAAAGGTGAGAACACCCCTAAGTAAAAATGTCCAAATTGGACCCAAAGTGTCAATATTTTGTGTGGCCACCATTATTTTCCAGCACTGCCTTAAAGCGGAGCTCCGCCGTAAAAAAAAATATTAAAAGCCATCAGCTACAAATACTAAAGCTGCTGACTTTTAATATTAGGACACTTACCTGTCCTGGAGTCCAGCGACGTCGGCAGCAGAAGACGAGCAATCGCTTGTCTCTCGGCTGCCCCCACCGCCATCATGGGTGAGGGAATCAGGAAGTGAAGCGTTGCGACTTAACTTCCCGGTTCCCTACTGCGCATGCGCGAGCAGCGATGCGCGTCTTTCACTGGTCCCCGCTGTGTCCTGGGAGCCGTGTATCTGCACCCCCCTCCACCCTGAAAGATGCCAATTGTGGCACCGGAGGGGGGGAGGAATCCGATGAGCGGACGTTCCACTTTAGGGTGGAGCTCCGCTTTAACCCTCTTGGGCATGGAGTTCACCAGAGCTGCACAGGTTGCCACTGGAGTCCTCTTCCACTCCTCCATGGTGACATCACGGAGCTGGTGGATGTTAGAAACCTTGCGTTCCTCCACCTTCCGTTTGAGGATGCCCCACAGATGCTCAATAGGGTTTAGGTCAGGAGACATGCTTGGCCAGTCCATCACCTTTACCCCCAGCTTCTTTAGCAAGGAAGTGGTCATCTTGGAGGTGTGTTTGGGGTAGTTATGATGGAATACTGCCCTGCGGCTCAGTCTCCAAAGGGAGGGGATCATGCTCTGCTTCAGTATGTCACAGTACATGTTGGCATTCATGGTTCCCTCAATGAACTGTAGCTCCCCAGTGCCGGCAGCACTCATGCAGCCCCAGACTATGACACTCCCTCCTCCTTGCTTGACTTTAAGCAAGACACACTTGTCTTTGTATTTCTCACCTGGTTGCCGCCACACACGCTTGACACCATCTGAACCAAATACGTTTATCTTGGTCTCATCAGACCCCAGGACATAATCATGGACATTCACATCTGAGACCTTATAACACTAACTAGTCACATGATACCGGGGAGGGAAAATGGCTAATTGGGCCCAATTTGGGCATCTTCATTTAGGGGTGTACTCACGTTTTTTGCCAGCGGTTTAGACATTAATGGCTGTGTGTTGAGTTATTTTGAGGGGACAGCTAATTTAAACTGTTAAACAAGCTGTACACTCACTACTTTACATTGTAGCAAAGTGTCACATGAAAAGATATGATAAAATATTTACAAAAAATGTGAGGGGTGTACTCACTTTTGTCAGATACTGTACATTAATGCCGCGTACACACGGTCGGAATTTCCGACAACAAATGTTCGATGTGAGCATTTTTGGGGAAAATCCGACCGTGTGTAGGCTCTATCCGACATTTGCTGTCAGAATTTCCGACAACAAATGTTTGAGAGCTGGTTCTCAATTTTTCCGACAACAAAAGTTGTGGTTGGAAATTCCAACCGTGTGTACACAATTCAACGCACAAAAGTTCTACACATGCTCGGAATCGATTCGACGCATGCTTGGAATCACTGAACTTAATTTTTCTCGGCTCATCGTAGTGTTGTACGTCACCGCGTTCTTGACGGTCGGAATTTCCAAGCAACATTTGTGTGACCGTGTGTATGCAAGACAAGTTTGAGCCAACATCCGTCGGAAAAAAATCCACGGTTTTGTTGTCGGAATGTCCGATCATGTGTACGCTGCATTAGAATCTTGCTTTCTCAACCTGTATCTGATCTGGTTAGGAGGACATTTGTATGCATATTGTGTGCAATCATTAATTTGTCTTAAGACATACAACATAATATGTAGACTATAACCCTGCCTGGTGTGTTGCAGCTGCAGTTTTTTTTTTTTCTAAAAGAAGATTTAAACCATGATAAAGGTAACTGTTGTCATCACCCCTGTCAATGTTGTAGTTTTTCCTAACCCCTGTCACTGTCACTTTTGCTACACAGCTTGCTTTGCAAGTAAATTGCATTCTTTATAGCATATTACATGAGCACAATCTGAAGCATTGGGACCCATAGCTAAATTCTTAAACTGCCAGTCTGGCTGTACCCAATTTCTGTGTGATAACGCAGCAACCAAATTGTTAACAAAAATATATTCTGGTCATAATTTAGTCCATGGCGATGTGTGAGTAACAATATTCTTTACAGCCTTGTAGTAAGAACCACCTCCATCTTCCTCCACATAGGGAAGTAGATGGAGAGTGATAGGTGACAAGCAACTTTGTGCAGGGTTCACATGCAGCACATTTTCCTTGTGTCTACTTTCCTTGATTTATTGTTCTTCTAACCCCAGCTTGTTCAAGTAAGCTTTGACAATAAGCCCCCGTTCACATCGGCGCGATTTGACAGGTCAAATCGCATGTCAAATCGGAGCCTATTGCCGGCAAAAGGAGTGTTCCAATCAGTGCGACGTAGACCTTGCGACGCCGCACCAATTTCCAAAAGTTGTTCCAGCACTGCTTTTGGCGACTTTGAGTGCGATTTTAATTGACATCTGTGCATGACAGATGTCTTTCAAGTTGCCCCCGAAGTCGGACTGAAATGCGGCTTTAAAATCGTGCGAGTTCAGATGAACTCGCATGATTTCAAAGCCACGTTCAGTGTGAACAAGGGCTTAAACCTAGAAGCTGATTGGTTACTATGCACAGCTGCACCATATTCTATGTGCACCAGTTTTACTAAATCTCCCCTTTGTCTAGTAATGTAAAAAAAAAAAAAGTTTTTTTTTTTATTAGCAGTTTATTCAAGCTTTTTTTATTTTCTGTCAGGCTGTAGTGAAAATATATATTTATCTGCATTATAAAAAAAAAATCAGTATTTACCATGTTGTTGCTAGGTAACAAATTCTAACTATGTTGTGTTGCATTCATGTCACCTGGCATATGCATTTATATCACTTGCCAAAAGAAGGTGAAAACCTAGTTATCACAGAGTTATCACTATAGAGTAGCAAAACAAAATTGTACTAAAAATACTGTAAAAAATGGCTTTATTATAATATATATATGTATATACTGTATATATATATATATATATATATATATATATATATATTTTTTTTTTTTTTATTATAACAAAATATATAACACTTCGACAAAAAGTACATTATTTTACCATGATAAAGTGTGAAAAAAAAAAATTTTTATACATTAAATGCCACATTTGATTTATTTTAAACAAACTTGTTATACCTTGCCAAGCTCCCAATCCGCATCCAGGTATACAGAACACAAAACACTGCCTGACACCTCCTCACACTTATCCACCAGTGGTTTTATGGGTGAGAAGAATTATGAGAAGGAGTCCCCCGTGGGGTTCCCTACAGGCATCCGTGACTATACCTAATATTGTGAATGATGCGTTTTCTCTCAGAATACCTGAGTATTTGTTGTGATCACGCTAAGCAAAAATATCTACTCTAAGTCTCTGACATAAAATACTTTGAGGTAATTTATCTTAGTAAAGTTCTAGCCAGAAATTGATACAGGCATACCCCACTTTTAAGTACACAATGGGTTTTATTTACTAAAGCTGGAAAGCGGAAAATCTGTCTCACTTCTGCATAAAAACCAATGAGCTTTCAGGTTTTATTACCAGGCTTAATTGAACAAGCTGGGGTTAGAAGCTCATTGGTTTCTATGCAGAAGTGTGCCTGATTTTGGGCTTTCCAGCTTTAGTAAATAAAACCCATTGTGTACTTAAAAGTGGGGTATGCCTGTATATCAGCATCCAGGAAAGTAAACTAAAAAAGACCTTTAAAGTGGTTGTAAACCCTTACAGACCACTTTAACCTACAGGTGAGCCTAGATTAAGACTTACCTGTAGGTGCAACAAATATCTCCTAAACCTACACGGTTTAGGAGATATTTGCAAAAGAAAGGCACCGATGTTTCCGACGCATAAGCCGTAGACAACGGCGTGCAGGCGCACTGAGCGTGCCATTAGTGGTGGCTCTTGCGCGAATGCTCGGGATTGACGTCATCGCGGCTCCGGCCAGTCACAGCGCCAGAGCTGCGATATGCGGAAGTCACTCCTGGAGAGATGGCGCCGACAGAGGAGGGCAACGAGCACCGCTGTGGGGGCTTCGATCTCAGGTAAGTAATTCATAATGAGCTAGTATGCTACGCATACTAGCTCATTATGCCTTTGTCTTGCAGGGGGGTTTTTCTTCAAGAGGGTTTACTTCCTCTTTAATAACTTAGTAATTTACTTAGGTATAAGAATAAACTGGTCCAAATGTACCCTTTTTCCCATAGACAAACATACACGTCAGTTGGCCACTACTATCCTCTCGCAAAGAGTTCAACAGTTTAAGTATTTGGGAATCCATGTTTTCCTAGAACCTTATGCCGCGTACACACGACCGTTATTCATGTCATGAAAAAAAACTAAGTTTTTCTCGACGTGATTTTTCGTGTTTCCTCTTAAGCCTGCCTTGCATACACACGTTCGTGAAAAAAAAAAGCTTGAGCAAAGCGCAGTGACGTACAACACGTACGACGGCACTATAAAGGGGAAGTTCCATTCGAATAGCGCCACCCTTTGGGACGCTTTTGCTGATCCTCATGTTAATAAAGTGTGGTTAGAGACGATTCGTGCTTTTCAGTCCGCTACAGCGTGATGAATGTGCTATCTCCATTATGAACGCTAGTTTTACCAGAACGAGCGCTCCCGTCTCATACTTGATTCTGAGCATGCGCATTTTTTTCCCCTCGTGAAAGCATACACACGACCGTTTTTCACGACGTTAAAAAGAACGGCCATTTTTCACGTCGAGAAAAATGCTCTGGAGCATACACACCACCGTTTTTCACGACCATTTTTAAAAATTGCATTTTTCTCGTCATGAAATACGGTCGTGTGTACGCGGCATAAGTCCTTCCTGGACCTTAATGTCACACCCCTGCTAGTTCAACTTAAAAAGCCAAATGTGATTCTGCTCCCCCTCTTTTGGTGGTAGGTGCTAAAAATGCTTAAAAATGCTGTTTCTCCCCAAATTTACCTTGATCTTCAGACAGTCTACAATTTGGATCACCCTTTGAATTTTTTACTTGATAGACGCTATTCTTTCACTCTTCGTATAGGCAGGTAAAACTCTCAGAAAAGCTCTTACCACACTACAACTTCCTACTGACGTAGCCTAGTCTGCTTGGCTCTGTCTAATTTGTATTTTTACTGCCTGGCCTCTCTTTTAGTTACCCTACACTGGTTGTTTTCTCTTCCTAACGGGAACCTTGTTTTAGATTTGGAGGCTATTATGGTTGGCTCCCCTCAATTACTTCAATCCTTGGAATACAGAGGGCCCTAATCCTTCTGGGCTGTAAGTCAACCAATGAGAATGACAATTAAAGCTTGTCCCTCTCTGGGAACGAATGGGCATTCAGACTCCTAATCATATCTTTTTTGTACTTTTGACTAATTGAAAGAGGAATACAACTTTTCCAACTGGTAATTCTTCAGATTAGGCCCCAATTCCCCAAAGCATCTACCCAATTCCCCAAGCGACTGTATCCCTTAGATGTTGAGAGCATCTGATCTTACCAAACCCTTCTCCTCAGTTGCTCACCTTAGTTGTCTCTTCTCAGGTGCTCACCTTTTGGCCATGATACCTTAAAAATGTATCATGGGCACGAGACTTCTTTGTTGTTCCAGAAGCAGCAAAATAATATACCTGCCCTTTCAGAGGAGGAGTGGACAGATGTGATATCTCAATTTACTAAGCTCATGATCTTTGCTAAGGTCAAATTTGTCCAACTGAAATGTTTACACAGGGTATATTATATGCCTCAGAGGCTACATCGCATCAACCCAACCCTCCTCCCCTTTGCAACAAATGTCAGGGTACTACTGGCACCTTCTATCACATGGTATGGAGTTGCCCCCAGGCACTTTCTCTACCCTAAAAACTAGATCCTCTTGTATTATTGCTGGGGATTGATAAAAATCGCCTTTTTCAAAAACATGCTAAATGACTGCATTTTACTATGCTAGAAGATAAGTTCTTAGATGGAATCTTTCCTCACCAACCTCCTACGATGACGGGTTACTGGAAGCGAGATCTGCTCTTCCTATGTACCAGTTGTAATATATATGCAGAGGCTGTCTGGCTAAATATGAAAAAATCTGGGCCGCACAGGCTCCACTTCACCCCCTCTCCTCCCTCAACCCCTCATCTTGTCCTTTTCATACCCATCTCCTCTCCCCTACTTCCCACCCCCTCCCTCCCTCTCTTTACTCTCCAGGGTTTTACAATATCTGGATTATTAATGATGCTTGCTCTATTAATATGGGCATACAAAATGTTATGAGATATGGTCTCTATAATGCCGGGTACACACGATCCGAATACCAGCCAGAACCACCTGACATTCGGACAGTGTGTACAGCTGTCTGCCCAACTGAAGCCAGTCTAATGACCAGCTTTTGTTGAAGGGACCTGCTGGAAAACCAGCATCTGATCAGTGCTGGCAGCCAATGGCTGTGAGAGCTGATCAGTGTGTTCTGGCGGGAGGGTAGACCCCTGTCAGAACACAATAGCTATTGTGGAGATTGCCGCACTAACATTGCATAGTGAGTACGGCGACCTCTCTGAACGAAAAAAAAAATAAACGTGTATGCCAGGCTTAAGGTTTACAGATATTGAGCTTCTTTAACCACTTGCTGACTGCCCTATAGCAGTTTTACTGATACAGGGCGGCAGCTGTGCGCAGGATCGCATCCTGTATATATATGTAGCAGGCATGCACTTTCCCAGTGTATTTAAAACTGGCAGAGACACCAGTAATGTGCAGTTCCCTGCAGCCCAGTGGGTGGTGCTGTCACCTTGGGCTGGGGTTGAACCATTGCTGTGTGCCGTACCCCTTTTTGTCCTCTCTCAGTGGTTGTATGGTGGGGCGGGGAACCCGCCGTGCTTGCTGGGAGAGGGTATAAAGGGCCCGGCCATCTTTGTCATGGGGTCGAGTCCCAGGCACCTTCAGCCTGAGGGCGGTGGTTCGTGTTGGGAGTCTAGGCAGCCTAGGCCTAGAGGACGTTCAAAGGTCGTGTTCCATCCCAGGCACCTTTAGCCTGGGGTGAGGTACTCGGATGGAGGTCTGGGGCCCAGTGTCCTTCACTGGGTTCTGCAAGGGATGGATTTCCTAGGGGAACCCCGGGAGTGGGCTCCCTGAATCCTGTGGCGTAAGGGACCGGAGGGGGTACTCGCCTGAAGACCTGGTGCAGCATATTGCCAGTGACGGGTGAGCCTCCGGAGACTGCCCGGAGGGATATCTCCCTCGCCAAGGGACCGCAATACACTTTTAGAAGGAGAGAAGAAGAGTTCATTGTGTCTGGGCCTACTCGTATCCACACCCCCCTGTCTGTTCTACTCTTTGAGGGAGTCCAACGGACTGTGTTTTAGCCCACGTTCACACTGGGGCTGCGGGAGTGAAGCCTGCGAGTTCAGCTGAACTCGCACGATTTCACTCCCGCTGGCAGTCCCGATTTCGGCCGCGATTTCAAAGACATCTGAAACAGATGTCAATGTAAATCGCGGCTGAAATCGCAAAAAGTAGTACAAAAACTACTTTTTGTAATCGGTGCAGCGCCGCAGATGCGGCATCGCACCGATTAGGACGGTGCCATTGGCCGCAATTTGCGGCAAATTTCGCCGATTTGACATGCGATTTGACATGTCAAATTGCATGTCAAATTGCACCAGTGTGAACCAGGGCTTACTCTGATATTGGAAGAATAAAGGAGTGTTGGACTTTAATGGTGTGGGGCTCATTTTCTGGCAGACACTGTGCAAAAGGAGGAGGAGGCTCTGATGCAGAACACCGACCCGAAGGTAAAGAGGATCTTCTCACACCACACACACATCTGTGGTGGGAACTTGGCGTGGTGACCGCGCACTCTCTCAACCAAGGTACCCCTAGACAAAAGCCAGAGACAGATGATGTGATATCAGGGAGAGAGAGTGGAGGCCGCTACATATACGTGATCCTACACTTCTACCTGCAGGGGGCGCAAGCAATGTGCTTCTGCTGCGATAATTCACAGCAGAAGCCGATCTTGCGGGTGGCGGGCATTCGATGTCTGCCTATGTAAACAAGTCAGAGTTCCATTCTGACAGGGTGCTAGTGATCTATTCTGTGTTCCATCTCTTCCCCTAGCCAGTGTCATTAGTACAGTGACAGTGCATATTTTTAGCACTGATTGCTGTATTAGTGTCACTGGTTCCTGCAAAGTGTCAACGGTGTCAGTTAGTGTCTGTTTGTCCGCCGCAATATTGCTGTCTTGTTATAAGTCGCTGATCTTCGCCATTACTAGTATATAAAAAAAAAATATTCCAGTATATATCCCATAGTTTGTAGATGCTATTTTTTTTTACCAAAAACATAGCAGAATACATATTGGCCTAAATGTATTATTCGATTTTTTTCAATTTTTTTATTGGGTATGTTTTATAGCAGAAGGTAAAAAATATTGTTTTTGGATCTCTTACTAGTTTAGTATAGGCCACTTTTGATATGAATTCCAGGGTTGGAAAATGTAATTACCAGTTGCCTGCATTCAAAGAGTGTTCATTACTTTATTTATTATTTTGAAATGTTAAGAATGTTTAGTATAGAAAGTAAACTAGTAGTAGTCTTTGGATCTCCCTAGTAGTTCTCAAAAAAGCAATACTCTGGGACAGATGTACTGAAGAAAACAAACAAGAGCAGGGATAAATCATTACAGTATGCTTGCTTTGCAGACTCAGCCATTGTGAACCCCAAATCTATTTAGCTGATCATTCGCAGATATTCAGTGTGTGTGGTGCAGTCTTGTTTGCCTTTTCGTCTTATAAGGTGCAAGGGGAATGTGCACATCAATATTTTACTTAAACATAATTCAAAATAGAAAAACAAATGTGGTAGACTTGCTAGGCATGCACCAAGCTAAGCAGCGTGTCAAAAAAGCCTGTATGCTTTGCTGCTGTACAAAACAAAATCTTGTATATACATGGGCATTTATCACTTAAATCTCTATGGCATTGTACACCCCATTAACACACATCATATCATAAGAACATACCGAAAATAATTAAATAAACACATTTTGGAAATTGTGGAATAGTTTAAAAACAAACTTTAACCTTTAATTCCAAACAGAACTGCTGTTAACCATTAACAGACCAATATGCATAGTCACTAAGACTCAAGCAGCAAAATCTTATACCAACCAAATAACAGTTTACCAACCACTGCCCACCCTCAAAGTGGGTGACATTGCCCAAAAAGATGGACCTTCAATATCAAACAGAACTGTTAACCAATAACAGACCAACATGCTTAGTTACTAAGACTCAAGCAGCTATATCTTATACCAACCAACAGCGTGCCAACCACTGCAAACCCACAAATTGGGTGACATTTCCCAAAAAGATGGACCTTCAATATCAAACAGAACTGTTAACCAATGTAGCACACAGATCCCTTGCTTGCTTACCTCCGCTAGCAGGTGGGACACACGGTGCCACATGCCCAGCATCCTCCTTGTTGAAGAGGGTGAGCGGTGTTATCTAATTTGGGTCCTGCAGCGAGTTACCTCCTTCCGTTGGTTCTTCACCCTAGAGTGTAGGAAGAAGTCTATTCTCTCTCTTTAAAGGAAGGCCAATGTCCAGACAGTATTAAAACCCAATAAAAAGGTTTATTTTGCTTTGCTTGAGAACTTGACAGGAAAGTTGGAGATAAAGAGAAATGAACAGGGAGGCAGGATCAGGCACGCGGCACTTAACTATCACTCGTCGCCACTCAGGCCTGAGTGGGTTTTGCTCACCCGGATAGTCCCCTTAAGAGCGGTCCTAGCAGCCGGTGTGGAGCACGGAACATTTCCTAGGGATACGATCAGGAGGTAATCTCTAAGTCCCGAACTTCCCAGTCTAGTAACACTTGAGTCCTTAGCAGGGATGAGCCGAACACCCCCCTGTTCGGTTCGCACCAGAACCTGCGAACAGACAAAATGTTCGTGTAAACTTTAGAACCCTATTAAATACAATGGACTCGAACGTTCGAAATCTAAAGTGTTAATTATAAAGGCTGATATGCAAGTTATTGTCCTAAAAAGTGTTTGGGGACCCGGGTCCTGCCCCAGGGGACATGTATCAATGCAAAAAGAAGTTTTAAAAACGGCCGTTTTTTCGGGAGCAGTGATTTTAATAATGCTTAAAATGAAAAAATAAAAGTGAAATATTCCTTTAAATTTCGTACCTGGGGGGTGTGTATGATATGCATGTGAAGTGGCGCATGTTTCCCGTGCTTAGAACTGTCCCTGCAAAAAATGTCATTTTTGAAAGAAAAAAATGCATTTAAAACTGACTCGCGGCTATTAATGAATTGTCGGCTCCCGGCAATACATACAAAAGTCATTGATAAAAAAAAAAAAAAAAAGCGTGGGGGTTCCCCAGAATTCAATTACCAGGCCCTTCAGGTCTGGAATGGATATTAAGGGGAACCCCGCCGCAAATTTAAAAAAAATTTGACGTGGGGTTCCCCCAAATATCCATTCCAGGCCCTTCAGATCTGGCATGGATTTTAAGGGGAACTCCACCCCAAATTTTAAAAAAAAATGGCGTGGAGTCCCCCTAAAAATCCATACCAGACCCCTTATCCGAGCACGCAACCTGGCCGGCCGCAGGGGAAAAGGGGGGACGAGAGAGCGGCCCCCCCTCCCTCCTGAACCGTACCAAGCCACATGCCCTCAACATGGGGAGGATGTCCCCATGTTGATGGGGACAAGGGCCTCATCCCCACAACCCTTGCCCGGTGGTTGTGGGGGTCTGCGGGCGGGGGGCTTATCGGAATCTGGAAGACCCCTTTAACAAAGGGGACCCCCAGATCCCGGCCCCCCTCCTATGTGAATTGGTAAGGGGTACATTGTACCCCTACCATTTCACAAAGAAAGCGTAAAAAAATGTTTAAAAAAACACACAAACACCTTGAAAAAGTCCTTTATTTAAATAAATAAATAAATAAACATTCCAGCGGTGAAATCCAGTGTCCCGCAGCGATCCCGATGTCCAGCGCTGTCCTTCATTGGTTGTGCCTGAGCGGACCTGATGGGGAACTCCCTCTCAGTATTTTAAATGTATAGACCCGCCCCTTCTAAAGTTCCCCATCAGGTCCGCTCAGCAGACGAGATGCAGAACATGAGAAGGGGCGGGTCTATACATGTATTACCAAAGTGAGAGCAGTTCCCCATCAGGTCCGCCCCCTCGGTATGTCAGACCCGCCTACGTCATTGGCCTGAGCGGGGAACTTCCTTCACTATGTAAATTTAAATTACACAGTGAAGGAAGTTCCCCGCTCAAGCCAATGACGTAGGCGGGTCCGACATATGGTATGGATTTTTAGGGGGACTCCACGCCATTTTTTTTTAAATTTGGGGTGGAGTTCCCCTTAAAATCCATGCCAGATCTGAAGGGCCTGGAATGGATATTTGGGGGAACCCCACGTCAATTTTTTTTTAAATTTGCGGCGGGGTTCCCCTTAATATCCATTCCAGACCTGAAGGGCCTGGTAATTGAATTCTGGGGAAGCCCCACGCTTTTTTTTTTTTTTTTATCAATGACTTTTGTATGTATTGCCGGGAGCCGACAATTCATTAATAGCCGCGAGTCAGTTTTAAATGCATTTTTTTCTTTCAAAAATGACATTTTTTGCAGGGACAGTTCTAAGCACGGGAAACATGCGCCACTTCACATGCATATCATACACACCCCCCAGGTACGAAATTTAAAGGAATATTTCACTTTTATTTTTTCATTTTAAGCATTATTAAAATCACTGCTCCCGAAAAAACGGCCGTTTTTAAAACTTCTTTTTGCATTGATACATGTCCCCTGGGGCAGGACCCAGGTCCCCAAACACTTTTTAGGACAATAACTTGCATATAAGCCTTTATAATTAACACTTTAGATTTCTCCCATAGATTTTTCGAATTTGCCACGAACACCCCAATTTGTTCGCTGTTCGGCGAACGGGCGAACAGGCAATGTTCGAGTCGAACATGAGTTCGACTCGAACTCGAAGCTCATCCCTAGTCCTTAGGTGCCAATGGGGCACATTACAAGGCTTGTGGAGGACTATGGAATTCTTCCCTCTGATAGGTAACCAGGCCTCTCCCGAGACAGTGACTTCTCTCAGATCCCCTTGGGTAGATCCTCCCCTGGTTGCCTCTCCTTCAGAGCAGGTCACCCCTCACTTGGGCATCCTGGGATTCCTCTTCGGGTGTAGGCCTCAGCTAAAGGTGCTGGGCCTACTTACAGCAATGCAGCCTCAGGCAACCAATAACAGATCAACATGCTTAGTTACTAAGACTCAAGCATCTATATCTTATACCAACCAACAGCGTGCCAACCACTGCCTACCCACAAAGTGGGCAACATTACGCACATGAAGGTGGACTGCGACAAGGGAAAATAACAAAGGGAAGGGAGGATGGAGAGCTAGCCAAAAAGATCCAGAAGGACACTGGAATCTCTATTCCAAACTTATTGGAATGGAATCTCATACGCCAGCTGGTGTTTGACCTGCGTGCAGATCTCAGAGGCTTTTGGCAAGCAAGGATTTTTTACAATCTCCTAATGAGGTTTTCAGGCCTGGTTAACGTCTATGCATTTTTTAGTGCACTTCCAGATTTGCAGAAACATACTACAGTCCATTCAACATGGTTTTCTATGGGTCACGTTTACATCTGTACATTTTATGAAAAGGGCTTTTTTCTGGTGTTTGGTTCCATAGACTTCAATGGATCAAAAATGTGTATTGAAAAACACAACATGCACCTGGAATATCTAAACTGCAACATGCATAGGTGTGAACCAGGCCTTATTCCTACATGTTCTGCACATTTCAAATGCTTATAGGGATTAGACAGACCCAAAAACCATTAATCAGTAAATCACATTTGTATTTTATGTACAACAAGGCTTAGTTAACCCAGGAGTGCAGTTCATGTTGCACTCCTGTGACCTTGGGATCCACCCACATACCTGTACTGGCACCCGGCTCAGCCTCTCAGCGAGCAGCTGAGAGCCTGAGCTGGCCGCTCCCGTCCCCTCCACAGCTCAGTGCTCCAGTGAGCAAGGAGGGGGCAGTGAGCTGGTGATTGACAATCACCAGCTCTCTGCTCGGGGAGCTGTGAGAACCGAGTGATTGGCGGTGTTCGATCACTCGTTTCTCAGTGTTAGAGGCACTGGGGGACAAATGCAGCATCGGACCAATGCTGCATCCACCTAGGTAAGTATGAATCTAAAAAAAAAACAAAAAAACCCTATGCTTCCCTTTTAAATTGACGTTAATCAGACATAGACAAAATTACATACACAATCCTAAATACTCATGTAGTTACCATTTCTACTATTTAGCAATCCATCCAAAAAATGTGCGAAGTACTCATATTTGGCTTTATTATACAGTGATCATGTGACTTTATATGCTTGTTCCCAACCCAAGGGAACTAACTGGAAAAGGAGTGTGGCACCCTCTATTTAGGTAAGTTCTGGAGGCTATGATTTTTTTAAGTGCAGGTAAATTTAGGCAGGCTTAGCTGGAAGCTGTTTATTTTGATCTGTGTGGACTGGGAGTGGCTCAAAGTAGCAGCTGTGACTCACAAACAGCATCACTCCACGGTTACCTCACTCTTGCTTCTAGAGGATTCTCGAAGAAGAGGAGGGAGAGAGAGGTGGAGCTGTTTGGGGTGTCTCAGGGAGCCCTGACCAATCCCCAACTAGAATTGGCAGGGGGCAGGCCTCCTTGAAATACCCAGGGTCAGCTCACCTGGGGGGGGGGAGTTGTCGGGTGGAAGAACTGAGGATGGAGGACTAGGCTGTCGGGGTCTTGGAGGGAGCTCCCCGGTCTGGGGGGGGGTGACCTTGGGCCTGGGACTCGGGTGCAGGACGGAGTCCTTCAAGAACTCGTGAAGGATCTGAACAGGAGGCACAGAGAGGAGTCAGAGAGTACAGCAGGAGCTAGTACTGCCAGGCAAGTCTTCAAGAGGGAACCACTGGTTGCAGCCAGGAGGGCTGGTGAGTGACATGAGCAGTCAGGAGGACTAGAGAGGCATGCCAGAGAGGACTGAGAGGAAACAGCCAGAGCTGGGTGTGGAGCCAGTAAGGATTGCAATGTCACGGGCAGTGAAGTCAGGCAGCTGGAGTCAGGAAGGCTGGCAGGGCCTGAAGAGGACTTACTGGGAGCAGTAGTTCACCTAGGACAGCTAGCACTAAAGACTTCCAATTTCTATTTTTGCTACATTAAAGGGGCCCGAGGTCCCTGCCTGCAAATGGCGGTTACTAAGGCTTGGCTGAGTCAGTGTCAGGCCTAGAAATGTGCTAGCTGTGCCTGAAAAGTAAGAGAGAAGGAGAGACAGAGAGAGAGTAACAGTCTGCAAGCAAGAGTTGTGCTGGAGGAGACTGAAGTAGCAAAGTGTATATAGCTGTCCCAATTGATTGCTATACAATCCTACAATTGATTGCTATACGATCGTCCAATTGTTTGTTCCACTGGGCATCCCATAAATTCCCTTACTCATCCAAGTTCTATTCCCTTAATAAAACAACAAAACAAACATCTGGACTGTTCATTGTCTCCAAGGTGATTGGGAAGTGAATGCCAGGCTGGGCAGGGTGACAGGTAAGCCACATCACTTAGAAGTCCCTACGGGGGTACTGCTACAGGAGCATACAAGAATCCAAAGACATGTGTAAAATGTGTGGAGGAGATGCTGCCAATGTCAATAATAGACACGACCCTCCCTTTTGTATAGTGTGTATCATGTTCAGGTGACTATCAGGGAGATGAAACCACCATCAATTATCCCTGGTAGTTTTGCCCCACTAGTGATTACGCTCCTAATGGTATAGGCATGGAGGAGGAGAGAGGGAGGACTTGTCAATTGTACATCCGCAGCTGCCTATAAAGATGGTGATAGGGTCATGTGGGGCAGCTAATATGGGAGATGTACGGCTTCCCCATGCCATACATGAGGAGCATGCGCAAAACGGGTGACAACGCTAGAGCCACATGATAGGATGCAGCGGTGGTGGCACTGAAAGCAAGAAACTTTTATTTCTTTATAGACATTTAACATAGTTAAACATTTGTTACTCTGTATACCAAGCTTTTTTGAGGATAAACCCATTAAAAAAAATGTTAGGTTTAATGACACTTTAACTATCGCTGTTTTATAGTAAATGGAGTTCACGCTACACTCTCCACTTCCCTGTCACTGTCTATCAGTTGGGTTTGTATTAGAAAGTATTGCTGTTACAATACTTACTGAATGCCAACTTTCTAATAAGGTGACATGAAGCTTGGGGGGGGGGGGGGGGGGGGGATACAGAACTGGCATAAGACCCAAATCACTCCTTTACTCGTTTATTTGAGCCAAATAAAAAAATAAATGAAAAAAAATAAACTTAAAAAAAAGTTGCCCGTACCATTGTAGAGTAGAAACATTTTCCAAGGATTTGTTTTGTATTCAGTTTGTTAATAAGTACTGCGAAGTGCATTGTACAACAGGCAGCAAAGTAAAAAACAATCAAATCAAAACTCACCTTTTCCACCCTTTCTCAAAATCCACTACTGATGTAGTATTGTATTGCTATATCATTCCTGGGGAAAAAAAATCTATTTTTTTGGTTACTTATTTTATAGTTGTGAGTTTATGAATCTGTTCTATATTATTATTTTTATCATCAGCTGTCCTGTCTGTCCAAGGGCCGTGCTTTGCTGTACAGCAAAATATCTCCTTGCTCCTTTTTTAGTAATAAATAGTGAAAATAAAATGTAGCTAAACTTCATATGCTGATAAAGAACATGACAGCCTAACCGGGTGTTACAATATATGTATAAGGTTTTGACAAGTAATACTGACACATAGGGGTTGATTTACTAAAATTGGAGCGTGCAAAATCTGGTGCAGCTGTGCATGGTAGCCAATCAGCTTCTAACTTCAACTTGGTCGATTAAGCTTTGACAAGCAAAAAAGAAAAACTGGAAGCTGATTTTTTTCTATGCAGAGCTACACCAGATTTTGAAATCTCTGATTTTGTCAAACTCATAGTATATAATATAAATGGTTTTGTCCCATTTTTTGAATACTGGGTTGATAATTACACTTAACCTTCCTAGCGGTATTCCCGAGTCTGGCTCGGGGTTAAATTTCAGCACCAAAAGCGGTAACCCCGAGCCAGACTCGGGCTGCGTCGCAGTGATCCAGGCAGAGTTACTTACCTTGTCTCCTGGATCCTGCGATGCTTCCCCGCTGTGTGATCGAGCCGCCATCTCGCTCGATTCACACACTGCCGAATGCCGCCGAGCTCCATTCCCTGCGACGTTACGACGCACGGGGACGGAGATCGGCGCCAAATTCAAAAAAGTTAAAACACAGTACACATACAGTACACTGTAATCTTACAGATTACAGTACTGTATGTAATAATTACACACCCCCATTGTCCCTAGTGGTCTGCCCAGTGTCCTGCATGCACTTTTATATAATAAAAACTTTTTTTTTCTGCCTGGAAACTGGAGATTGTCCATAGCAACCAAAAAGTGTCCCTTTATGTCAAAAGTGGTTTTAGACCAGCTAAAAAACAGCGATAATAAATTAGAATCACTCGCAGAATTAAGCGATAGTGATTTGTGGGGAAATTCGTCATCAAACACTGAAAAACACTTTTATTATTATTATATTATTATTTGTTATAATTATTTTATAGTTATTTATTTTATTATAATGTATAATTTTGTTTTTTTAACTTTATCATACCCGGGATGTTTACTAGACTCTGGTTTGGACAGATTTAAGTGAGGTATTCCTAAGAATTACAGGCCTACAATATAAAATGCCAAATTTCCATGCAGAATAATGGTACCGCTTTCAGCACCTAAAATCTGACAGAATCATACCGCCAGGGAGGTTAAGCGATAGTGATTTGTGGGGAAATTCCTCATCAAACACTGAAAAACACTTTTATTATTAATATATTATTATTTGTTATAATTATTTTATAGTTATTTATTTTATTATAATGTATAATTTTGTTTTTTGAACTTTATCATACCCGGGATGTCTACTAGACTCTGGTTTGGACAGATTTAAGTGAGTTATTCCTAAGAATTACAGGCCTGCAATATAAAACGCCAAATTTCCATGCAGAATAATGGTACCGCTTTCAGCACCTAAAATCTGACAGAATCATACCGCCAGGGAGGTTAAAGCATGCACACCATTGAATTTACTTGAATTCTGGTAGCCAGACACAGTTTTTCCATTAAGACCTTTATCTGAGCCAGAGGGGAAACTAGAACATTCAGGGACCCAGTTCAACAAACTGTGAAGGGCCCCCCTGACCCCCCCCCTTCCATTTGAGCCCCAGGCTTCCAGTTTTGGGAGGTTGTCCATGGACATCCTCCCAGAACGCTCCCTCCTGTGTGCCCCCTAGGGCAAGAATCCAGCACGCTCTGTGACTTCTGTGTCACAAGAGTAGCGGGGTGTTGCTTGACGAACCCAAAGACTACCATACCCAGGGTGCATTGCCCTGCGCAAGGACTGCTGGGGTGGGCTATTTAACCGAGGGGCGGACCGGAGTACGGTCTCTTTGGACATCGCCCGCCCAGCAAGTGGAAAACTGTGCTGAGTCTGTTGTTCCGGACAGGGCCTGAAGCCTAGGCCCTGTGTTTCCAAAGAGCCTTCCGTTTCCACCAAAGGAGCCTGAGGGACGTCTCATCCTGCTACCCATCCACTACTTCCAGGAGGACCGAAGACCCGGGTGTCGTGAAACCTGTGTACCGAGACACAGCAACGGAAGATACGGACGTGGACTGGTCCGGTTGGGTAAGAGAGCACCTGCTCAGAGATTAGTACAGGATCTCTAGGCCCAGTGTTTGTTGTTCGGGACTCACCCGTTAGAGTTTGCATACGCACACCGGAGGGACAGTGCATTGAGTAGCATTAGTGACTTTATCCTTGTTCACCAAGTTTGTCAACCTTTATTCCTGTGGATTACAATTTTGTCTTCAAAAGTGCACCACCATTTGCT
Source organism: Rana muscosa (assembly GCA_029206835.1). Taxonomy (NCBI): domain Eukaryota; kingdom Metazoa; phylum Chordata; class Amphibia; order Anura; family Ranidae; genus Rana; species Rana muscosa. The sequence continues at coordinate 296,353,477 of CM055117.1, forward strand.
AGCGAAGATTCTTCTCTACGGAACTTACACATAGTTACAGTCAGGCCTGACTTATCAGTGTAGACATTGCTGGGCGCCATCTTGCCCACAAGGGAGGAGAGCTGCAAGGGGGGTCTGTTAGTTATCCTTGTACAGGATTGTATATCTGTATATTGCTGAACACCTTTTATTGCAGGGCTCTGTATATACTAAAGTGTACTGTTTTAATCATTTCCTTCAGTAAAAGTACCAGGATTAAGCAGACTAGTTGTTGGTGTTATTACTGTGCAGAAGAAACGGCCAGTGTTCACTATATCACTGTGTGTGTTTTTGTTGCTGGATTGTGTCGCCTAAAGTTGCAGGCCTCACAATCCTATCATCCCCTACTAGCTGTGCCAAGGGAGGGTAGAGCCATTTGCTGGGGGTTGACAGCGGTGTGTTACAGGCCCGAAAATCATACCAGCGGCTCTCTTAGCTGGGGGTATCGCTACACAAGCACAGTTGATCACAGTAAAGGGCCAATAACAGCGGTCCTTTATCATGTGATCAGCTGATCACTTGTAAAAAGACTCGCCGGTTATCGGCAGCCCTTTCTTCCCATGCTGTTAGTGTGAGGAAAGGAGAGCCATTAACTGACAAGACTGTCAGTACATTGTTTTCACTGATAATCAGGGCATGATCATCAGTGCCTTGATTATCAGTGCAGCCCCAGCAGTGCAGTCTATCAATGCTCATCAATTATATCAATGCCGCCTATCAGTGCAGCCCATCAGTGCCACCTATCAATGCTGCCTATCAGTGCAGCCTATCAGTGCCGCCTATCAGTACTCATCAATGCTGCCTATCAGTGCCCATAAGTGCTGACTATCAGTACCACCTATCCGTGCTCACCAGTGCTCACTAATGCTGCCTATCAGAAACCAATGAGCTTCCAGGTTTTATTACCAGGCTTAATTGAACAAGTTGGGGTTAGAAGCTCATTGGTTTCTATGCAGAAGTGAGCCTGATTTTCCACTCTCCAGCAATAGTAAATAAACCCCATTGTGTACTTAAAGTGGTTGTAAACCCACTTTTTAAACAAAGACCTACAGGTAAGCCTAGATTAAGGCTTACCTGTAGGTGCATGAAATATCTCCTTAACCTACACGGTTAAGGAGATATTTGTATGTAAATGCGGCGACGCTGACGTCACCCCATTCACAAATTCGGCTAGGTCGCAACATTCGACGACGTAGCCGAATTCGACAGCTTACGCGCGCATGCGCGGAGTCACGTCTTCGCCGCTCCGGCCAATCACAGCGCCGGAGCGGCGCTGTGATTGGCTGCAGCGGCGATACCCGGAAGTAACATTCCGGCTATCGCCGCAGCGGCTAGAGGAGGGACACTGACGACTTCGGGGGCCCCGATCGAAGGTAAGTGGTACATAATGAGCTAGTATGCTAGTCATACTAGCTCATTATAGCTTTGTCTTGCAGGTAAGTAAAAAAAAAAAAAATTGTCTACGTGGTTTACAACCACTTTAAAAGTGGGGTATGCCTGTACTTTAATGAAATAATGAATTGCACATACAGTATCTCACAAAAGTGAGTACAACCCCTTACATTTTTGTAAATACTTTATTATATCCTTTCATGTGACAACACTGAAGAAATCACACTTTGCTACAATGTAAAGTAGTGAGTGTACAGCTTGTATAACAGTGTAAATTTGCTGTCCCCCCCAAATAACTCAACACATTAATGTCTAAACCGCTGGCAACAAAAGTGAGTACAGCCCTAAGTGAAAATGTCCAAATTGGGACCCATTAGCCATTTTCCCTCCTCTGTGTCATTTGACTTGTTAGTGTTACAAGGTCTCAGGTGTGAATGGGGAGCAGGTGTGTTAAATTTGGTGTTATTGCACTCACTCTCTCATACTGGTCACTGGAAGTTCAACATGGCAAAGAACTCTGAAGATCTGAAAAAAATAATTGTTGCTCTACATAAAGATGGCCTAGGCTATAAGAAGATTGCCAAGACCCTGAAGGGGTAACAGGACAGGTTCCACTCACAACACTGAGATATCAGGGTCTGCTTAGGCTCTAAAGGAAAGGGGTGTGCCCCGGAAATGCGTCAGCCATTCAGCTACTTTCGGGTACTGTCCGACCCTCTGGTCACCGTATCCTGGTTGCAGCTGTCACGGGACTCTGAGTGATTGCCAGAAATGCCTATGTAGCGGATATGTACTTTCCCGGGTGTAAATTTAACTGGCAGAGACACCAGTGATGTGTAATTCCCTGCAGCCCAGCAGGTGGCGCTGTCACCATGGGCTGGGGGTTGAGCCATTGCTGTGTGCCGGGCCTCCTTTTTGTCCTCTCTCGGCAGTGTTATGGTGGGGCGGGGAACCCGCCGTGCTTGCTGGGAGAGGGTATAAAGGGGCCGGCCATCTTTGTCACGGGGTCGAGTCCCAGGCACCTTCAGCCTGTGGGCGGTGGTTCGTGTCGGTCCTCTAGACGGCCTAGGCCTAGAGGACAGGCGGAGGTCGTGTTCCATCCCAGGCACCTTTGGCCTGGGGTGAGATACTCGGATGGAGATCTGGAGCTCAGTGCCCAACACTGAGTTCCGCGAGGGAAGGAGGTCCTAGGGAACCCAGGGATTGGGTACCCGAATCCAGAAGGCGTAATGGACCGGGGGGAGCTCCTCACTTGAAGACCGGGTGCAGCAGATTGCCAGTGACAGGTGAGCCTCCCACCAGAGACCGCCTGGAAGGAAATTCCCCCTCGCTCGGAGACTGCAACCCACTTTCAGGAAGGAAAGTGGAGAGTGCATTGTGTCTGGGCCTACTCGCATCCACACCTCCTTTTCTATTTTGTTTTCCAAGGGAGTCTAACTGATTATGCTCTTCACTCGAGAAGAATAAAGGAGTGTTGGACTTTAATGGTGTGGGGCTCTTTTCTGGTGGACATTGTTCAAGGTAATCTCACGTGGAGGTTTTAGGTGCACAACACTGACCCTAAGGTAGAGAAAGAACTTTGCTTATACCGCACTAACACCTGTGGTGAAGGCCAGGCGTGGTGTCCCCGCTTCCTCCCCTCTAAGATACCCCTAGACAAGAAGAGAAATGAGCTGATGCAGAGAGGGGAGTGAGGAGGGCGCTACACGTGGGGGCTTGGGTCCGGGATAGTGTTTGTGCACCACGGAATTGAACGTGTCTGCTGGAGAAGTTACGCGAGTAGGCAGGCCTTCATTGGCCGAAGTGCATCCCTGTGCTTGAAGTCGTGGACATGACCCATTGAAGGGAAAGGCCCACGCAGAAGAGCGAGGAGAGGGTGAAGCTCAGCTGTGTGAGGGACTACACGTGGGGGCTTCTATTTGCACTGCGCCACCAGGCACACCCCCATCGCTTAGTTCGTGGGCGTGACTCAGAAACAGAAAAGAAGAAAAGCCCGCGAACTGGAGCAAAGGGGAGGAGTCCAATACGTGTGAAGGACTACACGTGGGACGTTGGCGCAAAAACTTAGCAGTGTGCGATGGATCAGCAACAGGTCGCCATGTTTGGACATACATCGTGGATTCCAGTTCACCCTTCCACCACGACATTGACTGCTGCTTCTCCGGTAACAGATACGGGGATCCGGCTAAAGCCAAGGGGTCGATTCGCCCTGTATTCGTGCATGGACATTGAGGCCCTGGGTGTGATTTGTCCCGGCTGTTCTGGACTGGTGTGCCATCTGAAGCCATTCGGGCGATGTGAGGCCTGTGAGGAGTTCCTGTTTGAAGTGGATCCAGCGGTGGAGAAACCGAGGACCATTTACCCCGGCCGTGCTGCAGGCAACACCACTCAAAGAGGAGGAATCACTGCTTTGACAGCCATCCCTGCGCACACTGCAGCGACCGCGGAGGAGGTCGTAAAAACTCAACGGGAGAAATCCGAGGATGCTGACTCGGTCACCACTGTCTCGCAGTGTCCACCACCGAAGAGAAAGACCGGTATGGTAGCCCCGACCAGCAGTTGTGGTGGACCGTCGCGCCCGCTTACGCCAGGCCGGGATGGATCCGTCGACAAGAGTTCCGGACGCCCCGATTCAAGTAAAGGCCGAGGTAAGCCTGGCGGAGAGATTTGGTGTGTGGAAAGAGGTGAAAGCTCAGTCTCCACTACAGGGTACCTACCCGCGGAGGAGTGTGACACCTTTGACCTGGAGTCGCTCTCGGACATGGGAGACGACGTTGCTATAGACGAACTGTTCGCAGAAAAGGGCTGGGACAAAGTACCTCTCGCTTCATCCCGGAGAACCAGGGATCCACCCATGTCTACAGGGGAAGTACGCCCCGGGTGGAGGCACCAGCGCCTGAAGAGAGGTCCCATCCCCGGCCTGCCTCTACATCCCCGGTACCATCTGTACCGAAGACCGGGGAAAAGAGACTGTTACTGCGAGCATCAATGCCCCGACCAGATGTGGTCAAGGTCCCTCGCCACCCGGACTCAATAGTGTTGCCTGGCGAAGGGGACAGAGCTACTATGCCTCCTTTGGCCAGACTACAACGCCTATTTGGCCAGAAGGTTGCTGCAGAGTACGGATGGGAGTATCCATACTTGTCCAAGGAACTGCTCTATGAGGTGGAAGTGTGCCGGGAGCGCTGGTACAATGACTTTGTGTGGACTCACTTTCAGATTCCACACGCACGCAGGTACCTGGCATGCTCTCCCAAAGCCTCTCAACGTTTTAAGGACTGTAAGGCAGAGTGGATGTTGGGACGGCACATCCATGCAGATAAGGTGCTGATCCGGCGCAAGGAAGGAGAAGATGTAGAATATCATCTGGAGACCATGGACCAACACTTGAAGCCGCTTGTTCTGCCGCATCCTCGTTTCTACCTGTAGGAGAGAAAAGACTCCGTTCTTGTTATGCTGCTGAACTTTCTGGGGCCTGTTGCTTTCATTGCCCAGAGGAATGAAGAACTGTTCCTGGTTTGTTCTTCACTTTTCCAGCAAGAGATCTCAGACTCTGGAGTGGATAGGGCCAAAGAGAAGAGGAAAAGTTCTACGAGTGCAGTTACCGCAATGCTGTCACCAGGTGGCAGTGTTGCGCAATGTTAAACACTTTACACACGCTCACTACTTGGAGGAAAGGGATTTCTTTACGGAGAAGTTTCTTTTCTCTCACACGAATATATGTGTCAGGGTTTATGTGTGGTGATTTCGTTTTTTTCCCTCTGCAGGAGAGCATCCCATCAAGATCGCTGAGAATGGGGTGGATCTTAATCAGGATGGGTGGGAAAAGTATAATGTGAATATGTGATTCAAAGTTATGGTTAACTGTTGTTGTTTCCCTTCCCCTTTATATAGGGCTCAGACACAATTGCTTTAGTTGATCAAGTTTTTCCAAAGTTTTATATGTTTGTACAATTGTTAGTCGGTCTCTGGATTGGATCATGCCAGCCCTTGAGGGTATGATTTGTTCCAGACACTGGGGACCAGTGTCAAATCACCAGGGGGAGAGTGTAGCGGGTATGTACTTTCCCGGGTGTAAATTTAACTGGCAGAGACACCAGTGATGTGTAATTCCCTGCAGCCCAGCAGGTGGCGCTGTCGCCATGGGCTGGGGGTTGAGCCATTGCTGTGTGCCGGGCCTCCTTTTTGTCCTCTCTCGGCAGTGTTATGGTGGGCGGGGAACCCGCCGTGCTTGCTGGGAGAGGGTATAAAGGGGCCGGCCATCTTTGTCACGGGGTCGAGTCCCAGGCACCTTCAGCCTGTGGGCGGTGGTTCGTGTCGGTCCTCTAGGCGGCCTAGGCCTAGAGGACAGCCGGAGGTCGTGTTCCATCCCAGGCACCTTTGGCCTGGGGTGAGGTACTCGGATGGAGATCTGGAGCTCAGTGCCCAACACTGAGTTCCGCGAGGGAAGGAGGTCCTAGGGAACCCAGGGATTGGGTACCCGAATCCGGAAGGCGTAATGGACCGGGGGGAGCTCCTCACTTGAAGACCGGGTGCAGCAGATTGCCAGTGACAGGTGAGCCTCCCACTGGAGACCGCCTGGAAGGAAATTCCCCCCCGCTCGGAGACCGCAACCCACTTTCAGGAAGGAAAGTGGAGAGTTCATTGTGTCTGGACCTACTCGCATCCACACCTCCTTTTCTGTTCTGTTTTCCAAGGGAGTCTAACTGATTATGCTGTTCACTCGAGAAGAATAAAGGAGTGTTGGACTTTAATGGTGTGGGGCTCTTTTCTGGTGGACATTGTTCAAGGTTATCTCACGTGGAGGTTTTAGGTGCACAACACTGACCTGAAGGTAGAGAAAGAACTTTGCTTATACCGCACTAACACCTGTGGTGAAGGCCAGGCGTGGTGTCCCCGCTTCCTCCCCTCTAAGGTACCCCTAGACAAGAAGAGAAACAAGCTGATGCAGAGAGGGGAGTGAGGAGGGCGCTAAACCTATATGAAAAGTTTGTTTGTGAGTAGGACCATTTTTGTCTTTTATAAGTTTTAATAAAGTTTTTATCTGGTAATGCACTAGGTCGGTGCACCCTCCTTTCTTTTTTCTTATATTCCACTTACAACAGGCCTTGCCATGGTCGACCAAAGAAGATGAGTGCACGTGCTCAGCATCATATCCAGAAGAGGTTGTCTTTGGAAGGTTGTCTTTGGAAAATAGATGTATGAGTGCTGCCAGCATTGCTGCAGAGGTTGAAGGGGTGGGGGGGTTAGCCTGTCAATGCTCAGACCATACGCCGCACACTGCATCAAATTGCTCTGCATGGTTGTCGTTCCAGAAGAAAGCCTAAAGATGATACACAAGAAAGTCCGCAGACAATTTGCTGAAGACAAGCAGACTAAGGGATATGGATTACGGGAACCATGTCCTGTGGTCTAATGAGACCAAGATAAACTTATTTGGTTCAGATGGTGTCAAGTGTGTGTGGCAGCAACCAGGTGAGGAGTACAAAGACAAGTGTGTCTTGCCTACAGTCAAGCATGGTGGTGGGAGTGTCATGGCCTGGGGCTGCATGAGTGCTGCTGGCACTGGGGAGCTACAGTTCATTGAGGGAACCATGAATGCCAACGTGTACTGCAACATACTGAAGAAGAGCATGATCCCCTCTCTTCAGAAACTAGACTGCAGGGCAGTATTCCAAAACACACCTCCAAGACGACCACTGCCTTGCTAAAGAAGATGAAGGTAAGGGTGGTGGACTGGCCAAGCATGTCTCCAGACCTAAACCCTATTGAGCATCTGTGGGGCATCCTCAAATGGAAGGTGGAGGAGCGCAAGGTCTCTAACAACCACCAGCTCCGTGATGTCATCATGGAGGAGTGGAAGAGGACTCCAGTAGCAACCTGTGAAGCTCTTGTGAACTCCATGCCCATGAGGGTTAAGGTCATGTGATCGCAATCTCGGCTGTGAAATTAGGCATTTACAGCATTTTTTTCTATAAATCATACACAGAGGGGGACACTACAATAGAAGGCAGTGCTGGGAGGGGCGGCTCACACACAGACAGAGAGGGGAGGGGGAGGAGGACACAGGAGCAGAGGGGAGAGCAGATAGCATGCTGCTGATGAAACTGACCACGGTGTCAGGGCTCAGCAGCCATCATATACTGTTGTCAGTTTAGAAGGGTGGGGAGAAACTGGCAGGATCAGCCAGGTTTTTTAGGTGTTACAGGGGGCCAAATGACACAGGACAAGCACTGTGTCATATAACATGCTTTAAGGCGCAGGATCCATTTATTTTATTTTTTTGGGTTAACAAACGCTTTAAGATGTTCATAGTTCATGGCTCATGATACAACTTCTCACCTTATTACAAACAAAAAGCTCAACAGCTCTGAGAAGAAGCCACAATCCTAGCAAAAAAAATAAAAAATCTATATTTCCTTCAAAGCAGTGGTCAGAGAAAGATCCATCTTTATGCTTATGCCCTATGCTATGTGATCAGTTTATTGCAGTAGGAATCCCCTGGATAAGGTATAAGGCTGTTAGGGGCAGGCCGTGTCACAGGTTTGATGACTCCTGCTGTTATGTTACATAAAGTATGTGTAGTATGTAATAGCAGTTGACGTTGATGAGTATTGCTTGTAGTTGCTCTGTAGAAACTACAGAAAAAGCACAGCTGGGGGTGTAGCCTACAGTATCAAATGGTTTCATGTTTTTGTTTTCAATATTTTTACTATTTTCTTCAATAAACAACATTTATTAAAGTAAAGTGTGAATATTGTGAGTCATGTACAAATTGTAATGGCTTACAGGTTTTATGTATTAAAGATACACATAATGGTATAAAAGCAATTCTGTGCGTAAGAGATCTCAAATATTGTTTACAGACTCACAATTTGCAAGTAAAAAAAGATGGGAGTGAATGGGGGTGGGTGGTGATTCTGAAGGGGCTATGACAGAAACATAATAGGGTTTAGAGTCTTTGGTGAGGCTTTAAGCCATCTAGAAACCATTCATAGAATATGATTATTGACTATAGTTTAAGTATGAAATCCAAGGGACCCAGGTTTACCCAAAAAAGATGTTGCTTATCAAGCAATACATTAGATAACTTCTCATTGACCATGACCCAAGATACACTATTTTCCCAAAAGTATTTGGACGCCTGCCTTTACACGCACATAAACTTTAATGGCCTCCCAGTCTTAGTCCATAGGGCTCAATATTGAGTTGGCCCACTCTTTGCAGCTATAACTTCCAGAAGCGCATTTGTGAGGTCAGGCACTGATGTGGACAAAAAGAACTGGCTCGCAGTCTCCGCTCTAATTCACCCCAAAGGTGTTCTATCAGGTTAGGGTCAGGACTCTGTGCAAGCCAGTAAATTTCCTCCACCCCAAACTCGCTCATCCATGTCTTTATGGACCTTTCTTTGTGCACTGGTCAAACTCATTTGGTGGATTGGGGATTAAGGTGTGGGGTTGTCTTTCAGGAGTTGGACTTGGCTCCTTAGTTCCAGTGAAGGGAACTCTTAAGGCGTCAGCATGCCAAGACATTTTGGACAATTTCATGCTCCCAACTTTGTGGGAACAGTTTGGGGATGGCCCCTTCCTGTTCCAACATGACTGTGCACCAGTGCACAAAGCAAGGTCCATAAAGACATGGATGAGCAAGTTTCGGGTGGAGGAATGTGACTGGCCTGACCAGAGTCCTGACCTCAACCCAATAGAACATCTTTGGGATGAATTAGAGCAGAGACTGCGAGCCAGGCCTTCTTGTCCAACATCAGTGCCTGACCTCACAAATGCGCTTCTAGAAGAAAGGTCAAACATTCCCATAGACACATTCCTAAACCTTGTAGAAGAAAAGTTGGGGTGGGCCAACTTAATATTAAACCCTACGGTCTAAGAATGGTATGCCATTAAAGTTCATGTGCATGTAAAGGCAGGCGTCCCAATACTTTTGGTAATATAGTGTATGTTGTTTCTTAAAAGCTAATTTTGTATATTAACAGATTTCCAGGATCCGGCTAAGGCAATTTTGTCTGTCACAAGTGTAGCAATGTGGACTACATTTATAAAGTACAGTGACCTTCCGGTATTTCTATGCATCGTATGTCCCTCTAGTGTCCAGTGTTATCAACTGACATCTTGTTTTTGAGCCAAGCTAAAGGGATTGTGGGATGAGTAGTACCTCAGACTGATAATTGCTTAGCATGACTCTGTACCTGGACTAAATATCCCAGGGATATTTGCTACCATCGGAGAGATTGCTGGGAGGAACTATATAAGAAGCCAAAGCCCTGCCTTGCTGTCTCTTTCTCCTGGGCCTGACGCCAGATGAACCTCTCTGTGCACGGAGAGAGAGATTGTAGCCCACTATGCGATGTACCACATTCTAACCCAGATGAGAGGGGCCTTGCACTGCTTGCTGTTCGTCAGATATTCATCCAACACCACTTTGGTTGCCTGCCAACTTGTGTTCTGAGCTTTGCTATGGGAGATCGATATGGCGGATCAGCTGCACGTGTGTCGCTACAGGAGCTGCTGTCCGGAGGGCATTAAATTGGCCTGGTCATTGGTGAGAGGGCAATCGCCCACCCTTGCAAATCCTTTCCTTACGGTTTCACTGAGACACTTTGCACAGACATCTTTACCTCAGGAATACTTTACTGAATCTATCTTGAACACTGTTCATAGACACCTTTAGCCTCTACCATTTCAAGAAACCTTATTGCTTGCTATTACACCTTATTGGATACAATTAATGAGCTCCTACTGCCGGTGAAGACCATCAGATCTGCAACGGGGACATTGCTGTCATTATTGCTACAAGGGTCCTTATACCATTGCCATTAAGTCTGACCTCTCATTAGGGTTTTTTGTTTATCCTTTCAGGTGCAACCAAAACTCCACTGTACATGTGTATATAATAGACTATTTTTGTCACATTCTCACATACCTTGTAGATGAGCCCGATAATGCAGAGGAAGACCTCCCTTACGTATCTGACTCGTGTCCCCTGGTAGAGCAGACAGGGGGCTCGTGAGTACAAGATGGTATGAGTGCCTGGCAGGTTGGTTGTCAGAGGAGCTGCTCTGGAGTTTTGGATGCCACAGAGATGAGGACCAGCGAGATAAGAAGTCAGGACAGCAGGCAGCTGGATCAGCAGATATCAGGACACCACACACCTGGATGTTAAAGGCAGCCCACAGCGGATCAGCCCTGAGGGATATGGAGCACAGACAGGTACAGGCACACTGGGTCATACACAGGCAGATATCAGGACAAGTGCAGAAGCCAAGGCAGGTCAGGGTACAGGCCAGGATGGCAACAGGCGGACAGCGTGGTAATCAAAGGAGCAGGCAGGATGAAAGTCAAGGAAAAGTCAAAGGTAAGCCGGGACAAACACAGGAGCAGATCTCTGAAGCAGGTTACAGGTAGCAGGGGTCATGGGGAAGCTGCAGATCAGACAGCACTGGCTCTGTGTATAAGTCCTGTTTAAATAGGTCATCTAACGCCAAGACTCCCACACGTGCGCCGGCGCTTGCAAACGTGCACCAGGTCGGCCAGCAGCAGGATTCCCCTTGCAGAGAATTTCCTGACATTTCCATCTCCTAATGGGCAGCCTCCGGATGCCCAACTGGGCCAGTTTTACGGAATGGATTTTCTTTAAAAAAAATTCAGGCTCCCATGAGTTATCTTTTGGCCCGGAACCTTTCCATTTAATTAAATATTGAATTTGATTGTACCTTTTTCTGCAGTCCAGGATTGCTTTGACCTCAAACTCCTCCTCTCCAGTGATTACTACAGGTTCTGATGGACCAGTGCTTCGTTCTGGAAAAAGATCAGGGATAACAGGTTTTAACAAAGTGACATGAAAAACAGGGTGGATTTTGAATGACTCAGGTAACTCCAATTCGTAGGCTACATCATTAATTTTCCTTTTCACAGTGAAGGGTCCTACGAATTTAGGACCCAATTTTCTTGAAGGGCATGCCAGTTTTAGGTTTGTTGTAGATAGATGGTTGCTCGGTTCCAGGATTAATTCCCCTTGGTTCTTTTTATCGAATATCCCTTTGTTGTACTCCTGTGTCTTGGCCATAGTTTCCTGCAGTAGTTTGTTGTTATTGTTGAAAAAATGTATTGTTTCAGAGACCGCTGGAACTGAACATTTTGGAATGGTGCCCGGTAGGAAAAGATGGGTGGAAGCTGTAGTTGGCAAAAAACGGGGCTTAGTTGCAGAATGAGAGGCGTTGTTATAGGCGAATTCGGCCAAGGGAAGCAAGAAAAAACAGTCATCCTGGGAGAAGGATGAAAAGCAGCGCAGGTACTGCTCCAGGGTTTGGTTGGTTCTATCTGTTTGCCCGTTCGTCTGTGGGTGCCGAAGAGAAGGATAGCTCAATTTCCAGGGATCCACATAAGGCTTTCCAGAACCTGGAGGTGAACTGTACCTCGCGGTCGGATACGATATTGGCTGGGACTCCATGAAGCTTTATGACTTGCGCTGCTTCAGGAAGGTGTCCCATTCATTGGTATTAAATGAGCCATCTTTGACAATCTATCTACCACCACAAAGATAGTAGTAAATCCTTCTGCTGGGGGAAGCTCCACATTAAAATCCATTGAGATTATTCTCCACGGTCTCTCTCAGACAGGCAATGGTTTCAGCAAACCCCAGGCCTTGACATTGCTATTCTTGTTTCGGGTGCAGATGGTGTCGGATTCCACATACCTTCTACAGTCACATGCCACCTGGGGCCACCAGAATGTGCATTGCACGAGTTCAGCGGTCTTCAAGTTGCCAAAATGTCCAGCCAACTTGTGATCATGGCAGAGTTCAAATACTGCACCCCTTAAGTTCCTGGGTACAAAAATCTTGTCCTCATGCCATAACAGACATGTACAAGTTTCATTTGTAAGTTGGTTTCTGGGGAGGAGGCAGTTTCTGAGGAGGCTTGTTTGATCCGAGACAGTAAAGCCATGTACACACGATAGGTTTTACCGATGAAAACAGTCCGATGGACTTTTTTCATCCGACAAACCGATCGTGTATGGCCCCATCGGTCTTTTTTCCATCGGTGTTTAAAAATAGAACATGTTTTAAATTTATCCGATGGAAAAAAAAACTATAGTCTGTGGGGAACTCCATCGGATAAAAACCCCACGCATGCTCAGAATCAAGTTGACGCATGCTCAGAAGCATAGAACTTAATTTTTCTTGGCTCCTTGGAGTGTTTTACGTCACAGCGTTTGGGACGATCGGTTTTTTGACTGATGGTGTGTAGGCAAGACTGATGGAAGTCAGCTTCATCGGTTTTCCGATGGAAAAATCCATCGGTTTAAAAACCATAGGAAATCCGATCGTGTGTACAGGGCTTAAGTCCCCTGTAATACAAGAAAGTTTCCTGAGGGTAGAATAGTGTTCCGGGGGTGTGGCTTCTTCAGAGCCATTGAACATACGGGTTAATGCATCAGGCTTTGTGTTCTTCGACCCAGGTCTATAGGTTACATGAAATGAGATTCTGGAGAAAAATAATGCCCAACTGTCCTGACGTGGCTTTAATCTCTTTGCTGTCCTCAAGTACTCCAACTTTTTATGATCTGTGTAGACCAGAATTGGGTGTGCTGCTTCTTCTAATAGATACCGCCACTCTTCCAGTGCTGCTTTGATAGCCAGGAGCTCCTGATCACCCACGTACTAGTACCTTTTAGCAGTCGACAATTTGCGGGAGAAAAATGCAACTGGGTATAGGAGAGCTTTGGACTCTTGCCGTTGTAAAAGTACTGCTCTGACCGCTATTTCAGACACATCGACCTCCAGAACAATCAGCAGAGCCGGATCAGGGTGTTTCAAGATGGATGCAGACGTGAACAACTTCTTTAGGGTCTCAAAGACGGTCTGAGTTTCAGAGGACCAGTGGAATCAGATGCCTTGCCTGGTTAATTCTGTGATGGGAGCGATGATGGCAGAAAACCCCCTAATAAACGTTCAGTAGAAGTTGGCAAATCTGATGAAACGTTGGATTCTCTTTTTGTCTGTAGGAACTGGCCAGTCCAGATTAGCGGTAACTTTCTGAGGATCCATCTTGATGCCTTCAACTGAGATAATTAGCCCAAGAAATTGAATGCTCTGTAGTTCGAATTCACATTTTTCTGGTTTGGCATATAGGCCATGCTGCCGATGCCCGGTTAGCACACTCTTGACATGCCTGCGGTGGTCATCCAATGAGGATGAAAAGATTAGGATATCATCTAGGTATACTATGATAAATAGGTCTAAGTACTTTCGAATGATGTCTATGACAAAGTGTTGGAAAGTGGGCAAATGGCATGACCAGGTATTCGAAATGCCTGAATCGGGTGCGGAAAGCTGTCTTCCACTCATCCCCTTCTTTTATGCAAACCAAGTTGTAGGCTCCCCGGAGATCCAGCTTGGTAAAGTTAATTGCAGCTCCCAGCCTTTGAAATAACTCGGGTACCAGTTCATTTTGTTTAACTCCCAATAGTCTACACTAGAGTGTGTAGAGTGTCATCCTTCTTTTCAACAAAGAAAATACCTGCCCCTGCCGGAGGGGTGCATGGATGAATAAATCCCTTCTTCAAATTATCATCAATATATTTTTTCAGCGTGCCTAGTTCTAGTTCAGTTAGGGGAAAGATCCTCCCGAACTGAACTTCGGCCCCTGGCAGGAGCTCGATCGGACAATCATATGTCCTGTGGCGAGGAAGGGTCTCTGCACCCTTCTTACTGAACACGTCCAAGAAATCATGATACGCCATTGGGACTACTTGGCGCATTTCAGTGTCAGAGTCCAGACAGGGCAAGGGAGAAAGGTCGCCTGTGACTTCTTGTAGACAATGTTGCTGACGGTAAGTAGAAGGGAACTTGATTTCCCTGGTGGCCCAGTTGATGTGAGGATTGTATTCAAGGCATGCTTAAGATGATAGGAAATAGAGGCGATGAGATGGCATCCAGGCGAAGTAACTCTTGGTGGTGGTTGAAAATGATGGCCGAGAGAGGAGCGGTTTCTTGGGTGACTGGACCAGATTTGGTGGTGGTCCCATCGGCCAGATGTACAGATAGTCCCTGGGTCTTTGTTTGTAGTGGAATCAGGTGTTTAGCTTCAAAAGATAGGTCTATAAAGAAGCTGCAGGCTCCAGAATCAATAATGGCGGTCACCTGAATGTTCCTTCCTGTAAGCTGTAACAGGATGGGAAGAGCGAGATGAGAAGACTGTTTGATAAAGTAGAAGTATGAGTAGATGAGATTGATAGGCACTTATGTAGTTTGGCTGGACAGAATCTCATGTAATGCCCTGGTTCTCCACAATACATTCACAGATTTTGCTGTTGATGGCATTGGCGCGCTTCTGTAGTGGGGGATGGATGGGGCAAGCCCAGCTGCATGGGCTTGGATGTATCAGGGGCAGGAGCTGGAGCTGGAGGAGCCTGACTGGAGAACCTGGGAACTTTGGGTAGCATCCAAGTTGGACAATATTGTCCTGAGGATCTCTCAGATCGACGTTCTCTCAGACGTTGATCGATCTGTATTGGGAGATCGATAAGAGCGTTCAGAATTTGAGGCACTCCTACCCGTGCTAGCTCATCCTTTAGGGGATCTGACAGGCCCATACGGAATTGGTAGCGGAGGGCAGCGTCATTCAATTTGTGTCGGAACTCCAACGCCTGAATTTAGCCACATAGTCTCCAGTCGCTCGGAGGCCTTACTGGAGAGAATGTAATGCTATTTCAGCGGTGGCGGTTTGCTGGGGGCCCTCGTATAGTTGTGACATGGCGTCAAAGTAGGTGGTGAGGTTTATTAAAGATTTGTTTTTTTGTTCCTGAAGACGGTGTTCCCAGGCTTGAGGCTCACCCAGGAGTAGTGAAATGACAAACCTTGGTAGCCTCCAGGGAAAAGGTACGAGGTTGCAAGGCAAAGAAAAGTTCACAAGCGTTGCGGAATGATCTTTATTTGCTGCATTCTCCAGAAAACCTTTTGGGCGTAGGTACTCTTGGTTCTGGTGTTAGCATGACCACGGCAGGTGATGAGGATGTACTGGCAGGAGTTGCCCCTTTAGGATTGGCAGGGGATGACAGAGCTTGGACCCGTTCTTCCAGTCGGGTGCCCCCTTTTTGACAGCTTGTGTCAGATCTGCCAGGTGTTGACAAAGTTCTTCCATGGGGAAGTTCCTTTCTCAGACTCAGACATGGCTGTCTGATACTGTCATGTTCTCATGTGCCTTATATATGATCCTGACAATGCAGAGAAAGGTCTCCCCTGCGTATCTGACACGCGACCCCTGATAGAGCAGACAGGGGGCCCGAGAGTGCAGAGTTGTATGAGTGCCTGGCAGGTTGTTTGTCAGAGGAGCTGCTCTGGAGTTTCTGATGCCACAGAGATGAGGACCAGCGAGATGAGAAGTCAGGACAGCAGGCAGGTTTGGAGCGGGATCAGCAGATATCAGGACACCACACACCTGGATGTTAAAGGCAGCCCACAGTGGATCATTTCTGAGGGATATGGAGCACAGACAGGTACAGGCACACTGGGTCATACACAGGCAAGAGATATCAGGGCAAGTGCAGAAGCCAAGGCAGGCCGGGGTACAGGCCAGGTCGATAACAGCGTGGTAATCAAAGGGGCAGGCAGGATCAAAGTCAAGGACAAGCCGGGGTCAGATGCAGGCTGCATGCAGGAAGAGCCAATGTTAAGCCGGGTCAAACACAGGAGCAGATCTCTGAAGCAGGTTACAGGTAGCAGGTCTAACGGGGAAGCTGCAGATCAGACAGCACTTGCTCTGTTTACAAGCTCTGTTTACAAGCCCTGTTTAAATAGGTCATCTGATGCCAAGACTCCCACGCAAGCTCGAGCACACAAACGTGCACCAGCTTGGCCAGCAGCAGGATTCCCTTTGCAGAAAATTTCCTGACAGTTTTACTTGAAAATATCTTGGCTTTTATTATTTGGAGGAATTCCTTTGCTGAGTTGGCGCTGTTGCCTAAAACTCAGCAGATCTATTACCTCCTCTTTGTGACAATATCTTCTTTGAACGGTTCTAGTAAACATTATCAGAACATAAAGGCACAGAGTTGTCTGACTTATTGCTTTAAGGTGGTGCCAAGATGTCTGAACCCAGAGTGTCAGGTGGGTTGGAATGTTCATCAGGTCATGGCAGTGCAGATAAGCAGGTAAATCCAAGCAGTCCCTTAGGGGGCCATGCTACACAAGGAGCGAGATAATAAAGATATTGGAGTGGATCTTGGAGTGTCGGGGATGGATTTATATGATTGACGTTTTTCAGCGATTTTGGTTTTGAATTTATGTGGGTCAAAGATATGTGAGAAATATGTGAGAAAATGTAGATCAAGAATCGGTGTGCTTTAGGGCATTGCTACCAGATATGTTAAAAGTACCCTTCTGTCCACAAAAGCGTAATGATAAGCATGGAGTACTTATTGTGGCTACACGTTTATTTATTAGGTATGTATTATCTCACAGGTACATTCCTCTTTCCTTTTACCAGTTATATATTAACCTCCTGAGCGGTATTCCCGCGTCTGGCTCGGGGTGAAATTTCAGTACCATTAGCGGTAACCCCGAGCCAGACTCGGGATCGTATCGCAGTATCCAGGCAAAGTAACTTAACTTGTCCCTGGATCCTGCGATGTCTCCCCGCTGTGTGTGCGAGCCGTCATCTCGCTCGATTCACACAGTGCCCGAGTGCCGCCGAACTCAGTTCCCTGCGACGTTGCGACGCACGGGGCAGAGATCGCCGCCAAATTTAAAAAAGTAAAAACACAGTATAGATACAGTACATTGTAATCTTACAGATTACAGTACTGTATAAAATAATTATAATATATTTTCTTCGGGAAATGTAGTTTATTTTTGTTTTTTAATGATACAATGTTGTGAAATATGAAAAATTAATAAATATATATAAAAAACCAACCTTCATGTTTGTTACTGCTGAGTAGGGATGAGCTTCGAGTTCGAGTCGAACATGAGTTCGACTCGAACATCGGCTGTTCGCTCGTTCGCCGAATTTCAAACATTATGGGCCGTTCGCGCCAAATTCGAGCGGCGCGTCACGGCCCATAATGCACTGCGTCATCGCAGTGCATTGCTGGCTGATGATTGGCCAGGCATGCACTATGACCCGCATGTTTTGGCCAATCACAGCGCTGTCAGCACAGAGAGCCATAATTGGCCAAGGGCAGGGTGCCTTTGGTCAATCATGGCTCAGGGGGATTAAGTACATGGCCACACCCCACACTATATAAGGCCGCCTGCGCGTCGGCCTTGAGTAGTGTGTTGTGGCGTAGAGAGAGAGAGAGAGTCATTTTATTTCAGCAGGCAGTTGATTAAAAAAAAAAAAGTGAGTTGTTTCTAAGAATTACAGGCCTACAATATAAAACGCCAAATTTCCATGCAAAATAATGGTACCGCTTTCAGCACCTAAAATCTGAAATAATAATACCGCCAGGGAGGTTAATTGGGCTCTTCAACTTGGATGCCCAAGACTGCCATTCCCCAATCTGGATGTCTCTTCTCAGGTCAGCCTCCCATTTTAATTTGTATCATGGGAAGGGTTGTGATAATGCAGTAAAAACTGAGATCCAACCTTTGCAGCAAATCGAATCGCCACAGAAATTCTCAGATTCTGTGTAGGACGTTATATCTTCTTCCTTTATTTTCTAACCACCACTAGTAAAATATTGATTTTGAGTGATGAGGACAATATAAGGACACTATCTCCACTTTTGCTTTGCTACATCAATTACCAGAGGTTGTGTAAAGGCTACTTAGCTGCAGTACTATTGTATATATTAAGTTGTTTACAAGTCTTTTACAGATGAATATCAGATTTAAGTACAAAATGCATACACCTAATAACCTATTGTATAAAAGAAATGAAAGCAAGAGTGTTTGATGTAGTGGAGTATCATGTGTTTGTTCAGAGTTAGCAAGAAATAAAAGTAACTATTCTCTACACCAGTCTTTTTTCAACCAGGGTGCCCAGGCAACCTGGGATGCCTTCATGTTTTTTCAGGGGTGCATTGGTTAAGTGCCTACAAAATTGGCCAAAAATGCCCCCACCCTTACTTTCCCACAGTATGCCCCTCATTCCCCAGATTTAGGGCACCCCTGCTCACATGTGGCTAGTGCTGCAAAGTCACAATTTTTAACATTTACCTCACAAAGTTGGCACACTTACTGATATTCCCACTTTTTACCTTTTCACTCTGATCTCCCTGCGTTGGTATCCAGTTGATCTGTTGATGTGAATTTTTTATTGCAACCTATTGCACCTGGAAAAATGGATTCCCCTCTAGGCCTTCAGGCTTAGGGGTCCTACACGAACCTTCAGCTCCGTACCATTAGGTTGCTCAGTGAACATCTTGTATTCCCAAAACATTCAGTTGTGTGTGCCTTTACCTATGCCTCGGTGCCGTATTTCTCTGTAATTGTAACCCCTGCGTGGGTGATCAATTGCCATGTTGCTTTGCTTCTTACAATAAAAATCATTGTATCAGAAATATATGCCAAAAACTGTATACAAGCCAGCGGGTGGACCAAACCTGCCTTAGTTACACAAAGCCACAGCTTTTCATTGTGCACCATTACAACCTTCTAGGCGGCAACATCCTAACAACCAATGATGTCATAGGTTGATAAGGAGGACGGTGGGAGCTTGTATAGCATCCCTGTTTGGATCCTTGTTTCTTTGGTCACATTAGCGGAGTGAGGGAGAGAAACTAAGGAAGAAAAAAAAAATGGAATACTAGTCAGTACCAGTCTTATGTTTGAGGACGTTGCTTCCTTATGTAAAGCTATTAGTTACATTTTTTACATTTTAGAATGGGATGCCTTCAGATTTTGCAGAATATAAAAGGCACCTAGACTGAGAAAAGGTTGAGAAACACTACTCTACACACTTCATGGACTAAGCAAATTGGTCATTGTACATTAGATGGCCAATATTCATAGCTCAGTGCATCCTAACAGCTTCTCCTAATTTATCAACTTATTATTTGAATTCCTCATGGGGAGGCCACAAGGTTGCTGCAGGGATATAATGCATGACTGATAATGTTTAGCTTTTACACAATTCTTAATAGTTGAGCTTGATCCAAAACCTAACCCAGAAAGGATTAGTCTTTTACATGTGTCATAAGTTCATAAATGGTTACAAAGAGCATAATACTATAAGAATAAGCAAAATGACATATGCAAAGCTTGCTCCACAGACTGTCACACTCCCATCACAGCCTCTGTCCTGCCTGCCACCATCTTGTCAATGGGCCTAGTTGTCATGACAACGTAACACTGCCAGTTAACAGCCTTCACTATGTGGACAGCTTAAGAGATAAGGTTCAGCTAGAGGCTGAGACCCAAGACCCAGCAGACAGACTCAGAATATTAACTCATTTCCTGCCAGAGCATAGGTAGAAAGCAGGGATACCAGCTAGTGGTAGTCTTACATTTTAGAGTAGTGAATTCAGTACACTGTTACCAATGGGACATATCTTACATTTCCTTCTTTTTTTTTTGTCTTCATTAACTGTGGACATATTGTACTGTAATTATCACACAGATACTAAATCCAATACATATATGTGGTCTGCATTTTTATTACACATAAATGTAGTATATCTATTTACAGCCATGGTATATTGCAAGCACACAATTACCTAAATGTATCAAGTATAGGTGGTCCCCTTCGGTATAATATGTTGTGGTCACTATACTTTGAGCATTCACAATGATGACTCTACATGTGCATTATACATTCCATGTCATGTCTCATTTCGAATTTTCTATTGCTTGAACATCCATTTAATATTTTAATTTCATTGCAGTTGAGCAAAAATGTTTGCGCTGCTCTTGATGACACCCAGACGAATGTATTTCTTTTCTCAAGGTGTTCTATAAAAGTAAGCAGGGCACAAAATAAAATCGGCTGCAGACCACTGCCGGTCCAAGAATATTTATTGAGTAAACTGTACAAAAGTAATACTACCACCAGGACACAGTCAAGTAAGTGAGGTTGATGCATTTCACACCAACATTGTGCTTCCTCAAAAGCTTGAGTGTCCTGATGGTAGTACTACTTTTGTACAGTTTACCCAATAAATATTCTTGGACCGGTAGTAGTGTGCAGCTGATTTTATTTTATATCCAGTGTCATGGAAGTGAGCCAGGGCTAGCACCCAAACACTGAGTCCATCAGGATATTACACTCACCTGGAGCAGCGTACTCTCCCTTTCTTCCAAAGTAAGCAGGGTGCAGGAACTTTTCATTATAGGTATGTTTCAAGGCTGGCCAAAGATGGATCCTTTTATTTTTCGTTCAACCAGAAGGCCAAACAAAAAAAAAATGAACAGATTACGCTATCCACACAATCGGGGTGTCATGTTTAGGGGGTCAGACTCGGAGACCAGTAGCTATAGCAGTAGTGAGGCTCCCACAACCAGCTGGATGAGTAAATAAGCAGGTCATCCTGGCGGATGACGTGGGCTCACCTGGGGTGCGGGGTCTAAGTACTAACCGGTATTCACCAGAGCTCCTGATGGTGGAGATGGGTTTTTCTGCATATTAGTATCAGGTCTCAGTCTTTAGGATTGCCTCAGCAGGAGGAGAGCAAGCTGGGGTCCAGTAGCAGATAAGCAGGTAGGTATCAAGCAGAGGTGTAGTCAGTAAACAAGCCAAAGGTTGGTAACAAGTGGTTGCAAGTTTGGATCAAGCAGAAGCATAGTCGAGGGATAAGCCAAAGGTCGGTAATGAGTGGTAGCAGAGATACGGACAACAGCAGGAGTGAAAACAGCGAGATATTGACTGAAGAGAACACAATAATCTGGCAAACAGGAAGTGCAGAGACATGACTTAAATCAGGAAGTTCATTGGAGGAGCAAAGAGTTCAAGGTTCACGAGAAGCAAGACATAAGGCAAGGTTGTCTAAGCAACCAGGCAGTGAGCTGCCCACCAGCTGAGAAGGCTCAGTGAGAAGAGTTACTGCCTGACACAGCAGAGGTCCTGTGTTTAGGGCCAGGCTCTGAAATGTGGTAGAAAAAGGAATCCTCCCCATTGAGACATTGTACTCCTACAGAGGTCTCTCCACTGTCAGAATACACTGATCAGCAGCTGGAGCTGATCAACGTTTGTCGTGTGGGAGCAGCCACACATGGATTGAAAATTGGACGGTCCCTGCTGAACTCGACAAATTTTAATCTATCCATTGCCAGCTTAAGTGGCATCCATTGTGAGATAATATAATCATTCCATTTAAAATGTCTACACATCAGCTGTGTATTCGCAGACAATAGTGGTGGTCATATGTATTTTTACTAAATATTAAATAAATATTCCAACTTCAGTTGAACATATTTGATGTGCTTTGTTGTAGTAACATTACATGTATAGTTTATACAGCATTTAAGAGGCAATTTGAAAAAAATCTGAAGGTTCACTCAGATGAATTTATTTTGAGTTCTCTGTAATCCACTGCATTCACAGCACACACAGGCCACCTCACAGGGTCAGTAGCATAGCTCCCAACTTTCCCTGATTTCGAATGACTGTCCCTGATGTGGAGCAATGTCCCTCTGTCCCTCATTCCTCCTCATTTGTCCCTCATTTTGGTCTGATCTATATAGTTGTATATAAAATGCACTTTTTATCTTTCAAAAAGAGTTTCCCAGTGCTAAACCTTTAAATTTCCTAATTCTAAATTGCTGCATTTTTCAATTTTAAACACCAATATAAAAGAATAGTTGTTGTGTTACACTAAGTGATTATTCTTGCTCTGTGTCTTTAAGATCTGTCCCCTTCTTTCTAGCTGAACTCTCTCTCTCACCGTAGTTCTTTATATATCTCCTCCACTTCCTGATTCTGGTCATTACTCCTGTATATCTTCCATGCTAAACATCTTACATGTGGCTTACAACTGCAACGTTTTTCTACCTATGAATATCCATCATTAAACGGAACATTCGAAAGGATTCATCGTCTGTCGTCCTAACTGTGAGTTTATTCATTGAGTTAAGCTGCCTGTATCGATGCAAGGGATGAATATCAAACCAGCTTGAGTAAGGCCTACTTAAACCTTGAGATGAACTTTATCGCTTTGTAGTTGAGACAGAACAGTAGAAAAACTGAGTTTCACAGCCTAATTACAAGATTTCTGCATGTCAGTACTGATACAGACAAGATTTACTGCCCTCATAGCAAGACAGAAGGGACAGAGCAGCACATGGCAGCCTTATAGCCTGAGACAATCTGCACAGTGTCATATTTCAGCACACAGATCCTGCCTGCTTTCACAGTCAGTCTGCTATCATGAGTGACCAAGCTTCTGCATGTGAACTCACATCTACCTCCCCACAAGTTCCTGAAGAAACTGAGTTACCCAAACGCTCAGTTAAACCCACTTGGAAAGTAATGGAGAATTATGAAGCTTCAAGGACTGAATTGTCAAATAGCTTGGAATTAGTCTGGGAGAAAATCCTTGCTGAAGCCAATACAGTGTCTGTTGAACGTGAACTACTGACACTAGAGGGTGCCATTAAACAACTTTCTGCCTCATATGAGCTTTATCAGCTTACCAGCATCAAATTCACTAATGTCTTACAAAACATGAAGTCAGAAAATGCGATGAGGCAGTTAAAGCGTGTCAACATTCTTAATCTTGAAAGAGACAGTTTTATCCAGCAAACCAGATTAAAGGCAGAAGCAAAGATAAAGCTGTTACAGGACACTGCATCTCACAGATCTGTTTCCACCAGACGTTCTAAAAACTCGTCAAGATCCCATAGTTCAAGATACTCAACAATCAGTGAGCGACTTATTAATGCCCGCGCTGAAGTGGAAGCTAGCAAAGTGCAGGTGGCATATGCAGAAAAAAGAGCAGAGTTGGAAGCGCAGTCAGCACGTCAAAGAGCAGAGTTGGAAGCGCAGTCAGCACGTCAAAGAGCAGAGTCGGAAGCGCAGTCAGCACGTCAAAGAGCAGAGTTGGAAGCTCAGTCAGCCCGTCAAAGAGCAACAATGGAAACCTTAAATGAACAGTGTAAACATGACGCAGCTATGGCAAAGCTAAGGGTCCTACAGCAAGCTATCAGTGCAGACAAAGGTGCAAGTGAGAAAGACAGCATTAACCTAAACATAGCAGATATGGAAGACCCCCTCAAACGCACTAAAGACTATGTCCTAAGCCACTGCAGTGCACACTCCATTGTCTCCAATGCTCCCGACTACATAGAGACTCCTTCACAGATTCAAGTTAAAGAGATTCCAGCAACTTCCTGCACTCAAAATCACTCCACTGCATTTCCTACCTGTCTACCTTGCCTGCATTCATACGTCACAGAGCATCAGCGCAAGCTTCAAGCAAGTCATCAATCTCCAGTCATCGGTACAGCTTTGAATCAACGTACCATTGGAACAACTGACTTCAAGCAAGCAACTCACCTGGATGCATCTGCTGCACCATATTTCCCTGTGTCCTTTAACAACAATGTCAAAGATAACGCAATCAGCACCATACAGCCAACAGCATCTCACATAAAGGCGGAGACAACTGAGACAGAAGAGTTTGTGAGGTACATGCTTCGCAGAGAGCTCACAAAGACTGGTCTTACAAGTTTTGATGACCAACCTGAGAACTACAGAAGTTAGAAATGTGCCTTCAGAACTACAATCAGCAATATTGGCATTACAGCTGATCAAGAATTGAATCTGCTAAAAAAATGGCTTGGTCCTCTATCTGCTGCACGTGTTAAGCCATTAAGATCGGTTTTCATGGACAATCCTACTGCAGGCCTCACAGCTGCATGGGAGCGACTAGAGCAAAGTTATGGCAGTCCAGAAGCTATAGAAAATGCTTTGTTCATGCGTCTGGAAACTTTCCCAAAGATATCCGGTAAGGACAACAAGGAGTTCCAGAGACTGAGTGACCTTCTCCTTGAGCTTCAGCTAGCCAAGACAGACCCAAAACTACCTGGACTCAGTTACCTTGACACTCCAAGAGGGGTAAACCCAATTGTCTCCAAGCTCCCGTATGGTTTGCAAGAGAAATGGACTGCACTAGGGTCATCATACAAAAGAGAGAACAAGGTTTCCTTCCCTCCATTCTCTTTCTTCTGTGAATTCATCAGGAAAATTGCAGAGACCAAGAACGATCCAAGTTTTTCCTACGGTGAGTACAGCCTCTTCTCACCCTTTCCTAAGAGTACCAGTCTTCAGGGCAACTATAGAAACCATAGAGGCCCAGTGTCCGTGAAAAAGACTGACATCCTTCCCACTCCTACCACAGTTCTGGCCACGAACAAACAGAGTAGGAAGATTGAAAACCCTAACAGAGAGTGTCCCATACACAAGAAGCCACACCCCCTCAATAAATGTATCGGCTTTAGGAAAAAGCCTCTGGAAGAGCGCAAGGAGCTTTTAAAGACATTTAGGGTATGTTTCAGGTGCTGTGCTTCTACAGAACATTTTGCAAGGGACTGTAATGTGTCCATCAAGTGCATAGAGTGTGGCTCTGAAGAACATGTGCAAGCCCTCCATCCTCTTGAGCCCAGCTCTGCACAACCTGCCAACGCTCCTCCCAGGTTAACGCATGGCGGGAAGAATACAGACCAAGTGCCTAATTCTACCATCATTTCTTCATCCTGCACTGAAGTTTGTGGAGAAGACCACTGTGGTAAGTCCTGTGCTAAGATATGCTTGGTGAACATATACCACAAGGATCAACCAGAAAAGTCTCTAAAGGCATATGCTATCTTAGACGATCAGAGCAATCGATCACTTGCAAAATCGGAATTGTTCAATCTATTTGAAATAAAAGGCGAAGCTCATCCTTACACCTTGGGTACCTGTAGTGGAACTATAGAGGTTTCTGGAAGAAGGGCTCATGGACTCATGGTATCTTCTCTCAAAGGTAACTTGCAATTACCCTTACCTACACTTGTTGAGTGCAATCAGATACCTGCTAACAGGGAAGAAATCCCTACTCCAGCTGCTGCTTTCCATCACCCTCACCTCAAGGTAATAGCAAATGAGATACCGCCGCTTGACAAAGATGCTCAGATCCTTCTTCTGTTAGGAAGAGACATTCTAAGAGTTCACAAGGTACACAGACAAGTCAGTGGACCCCCAGATGCCCCATTTGACCAGCGCACGGATCTAGGGTGGGTCATCATAGGCAATGTCTGCATAGGCAAAATGAAAAGACCTACCAACATTTCGTCATTCAAGACAAATGTTCTGCCAAATGGCCGAAACACTTACTTTGAGCCATGCCCACATCACTACTGGGTGAAAGAGAAGATAGCCAGCCACGAATGGCAACATGGTATCTCAGGTGACACAAGCCCTTTCTCCTGCCATGATGGCGACTTCGGCTCTACAGTGTTTAATGCAACCAGTGAAGATGACATACTGGCTCCTTCAATGGAAGACAAAAAATTCATCAAGGTAATGGACAATGAGTTCTTTCAAGATGACTCCAATAACTGGGTAGCACCCAAGGGAGAGATTGCCCAACAACTTACAGCAGGCCATCAGTAGATTCTCCTCCTTAAAGCGAAACTTAAGCAGGAAACCAGAGATGCAAAAGCACTTTGTGGACTTTATGCAAAATGTATTTGACAGAGATCATGCAGAGCCTGCTCCCCCACTAAAGGAGGGAGAAGAATGCTGGTACCTTCCATCCTTTGGCGTGTATCACCCACGCAAACCAGACCAAATCAGAGTTGTCTTTGATTCCAGTGCTCAGCACGAAGGTGTTTCTCTTAACAACATGCTCCTTACTGGACCCAACTTGAACAACAGTCTAATAGGAGTCTTAATTCATTTCAGACAAGCGCCTGTAGCAGTAATGGCCGACATTCAACAGATGTTTCACTGCTTCATCGTCAGAGAAGACAACAGAAACTACCTCAGGTTTCTATGGCACAAGGACAATGACCTCAACAAGGAAGTTATAGATTATCGCATGAAGGTACATGTCTTCGGTAACAGTCCTTCCCCAGCAGTGGCAACTTATGGGCTAAGGAAAACAGCTCAGACTGGAGAAGTTGAATATGGATCTGATGCCCGTCAATTTGTTGAAAGAAACTTCTACGTTGACGACGCACTTAAGTCCTTTCCAACTGCTAAAGAAGCAATTGATCTTCTCACCAGAACAAAGGAGATGCTGTCTGTAGCAAACCTTAGACTGCACAAGATTATATCCAACAGCCAGGAACTTATGAATGCCTTTCACTCTGAGGACTATGCCACTAGTCTAAAAAACCTTGACTTAGGTACAGATGTGCCTCCTGTACAGCGAAGTCTGGGTTTGTTGTGGAACATCAAGCAAGACAAATTCACCTTCCAAGTGTCAACTTGTGACAAACCCTTCACTAAGAGAGGAGTCCTGTCCGTGGTGAATAGCATCTATGACCCACTGGGTTTCCTTGCTCCAGTTACCATTCAAGGTAAGATTTTACTAAGACAGTTGTCTACTGAGAACATAGACTGGGATACTCCCTTGCCTAGTGAGAATCAACACAAGTGGGAAAGGTGGAGATATTCTTTGGAGTCACTAGAAAAACTTCAGATTCCCCATTGCTATGTTCCGGGTTCCATTTCAACTGCTAACCGGAGAGAGATTCATATTTTCTCTGAAGCATCAGTTGAAGCTATTTCTGCAGTAGCCTATTTGAAGACCTCTGAACTGAATGGAGAATCACACTGTAGTTTTGTCCTAGGCAAGGCAAAACTCACACCCAAGCCTGCACATACCATACCAAGACTTGAACTTTGTGCAGCCGTGCTAGCAGTAGAAATTGCCGAGGTCATACGAAGTGAAATGGACACTAGAATTGATTCTTTCACCTTCTATACAGACAGTAAGGTAGTACTTGGTTACATAAACAACCAAACAAAACAATTTTATGTGTACGTCAGCAACAGGGTTGAACGTATCAAGAGATTCTCTCTACCAAGTCAATGGCATCACGTTCCCACTGAACTCAACCCAGCTGACTGTGGGACCAGAGCCGTGTCACCTGCCGCTCTTCAGGACAGCTTATGGCTGTCACCTCCAAGGTTTCTGTGTGAGGACTCTTACTTACTCCCTATTGACACCACCTATGGGCTAGTAAACCCTGAAGATGATAAGGAAATAAGAACTGTGAACATCTCACTACACACTTCTGTAAGTACAAAACAGAAGCTGCAGTCACACCGTTTTGAGCGTTTTTCCACCTGGTCATCCGCTGTACGAGCTATTGCTCGCCTAATTCATATTGCTCGTTGCTTTGGGAAGAATTCCGCCGCAGGGTGTCATGGTTGGCACAACTGTTCTGGACACTTTACAGCAGCAGATGTTTCACACGCAGAAGAGGTAATTATCCGTTGTGTGCAACAAGAGGTGTATCAGGAGGAATTCGGGAGAATCAGAAATGGAACCGAATTGTCTAAAAACAGTCCACTCTTCAATCTAAACCCCGTAGTCGACGCCAATCAGCTGCTGAGAGTTGGTGGCCGTATAACAAAATCCGACTTATGCAGCAAAGAACAGAATCCTATAATCATACCAGGTCAACATCATGTTACTACTCTTCTGGTTCGCCACCACCATGAACTGGTACATCATCAAGGCCGTCAGTTTACAGAAGGTGCCATCAGGTCAGCCGGCCTTTGGATCATTGGTATGAAGAGGTGTGTCTCCTCCTTGCTCTTCAGATGCGTTAAGTGCCACAAGTTAAGAGGAAAACATCAACAGCAACAAATGGCAAGTCTTCCAGCTGATCGCCTAAGTACCGATCCACCCTTTACCTACGTTGGGGTAGATGTTTTCGGCCCATGGTCTGTCATCACTCGGAGAACTCGTGGTGGAGCTGCCAATAGTAAAAGGTGGGCTGTATTGTTTACCTGTCTCAGCATCCGAGCTATACACATAGAAGTGATCGAGTCTATGGATTCTTCTTCCTTCATCTGTGCCCTACGAAGATTCTTCTCTGTCAGAGGACCAGTTAAGCAACTGAGATCCGACTGTGGTACCAACTTTGTTGGAGCATGTAAAGAGCTACAATTGGACAACTTCCTGGCCAACAATGGATGTACTTGGTTGTTTAATCCTCCACATTCTTCACACATGGGAGGATCCTGGGAACGAATGATAGGAGTAGCACAAAGAATTCTTGACTCCATGTTGCAGACTCACAAGTCTTTACCACTCACCCATGATACTTTGTCTACCTTTCTCGCTGAAGTGTCTGCCATAATGAACGCAAGACCCTTAGTGCCAGTATCTTCAGATCCTGATGCTCCAGTGATCCTTACTCCAGCCTCGCTTCTTACTCAAAAGATTGGGACTGCTGTAATATCTTCAAGTGAAATCGAACCCAAGGATATCTACAGGCGTCAATGGAAGCAGGTTCAACACCTAGCCAATGTGTTCTGGCATCGCTGGAGGAAGGAGTATCTTCACCACCTTCAAGGTCGTAACAAATGGCAAGCATCTAAGCCGAATCTTAAGGTTGGAGACCTCATCCTTCTAAAAGACAAGGAAGTTTGTCGGAATGAGTGGCCTATGGGTCTTATTACTAAAGTTATGCCCAGCGACGATAACAAAGTCCGGAAGGTAGAGGTTAAGGTAACCAAGGGAGGTTCGACACGAACCTTTAGTCGACCAATTACAGAGTTAGTACTCCTTTTGCCAGGTGAGTGACTTGTGCAAGGACTAGCCATGCTGTTGGCACGGCGGGAAGTACATTGCTGCCATCTACAGGTTCTACTCAGAACTTTGGAATTATTTGAAGACATCATACTGTGACTTTATGTTCTTCATCCTGTTGAACTTACGTTTATTATTTGCTTGTTGCATGTTTTTCATTACAGGTTCCAGGACATTCGTCAGTATTGGACTTTTTGAAAATATATATATTAGTTTAAGGTTATGAAATCTAAAGATTTCAGACGGGGAGTGTTGTGTTACACTATGTGATTATTCTTGCTCTGTGTCTTTAAGATCTGTCCCCTTCTTTCTAGCTGAACTCTCTCTCTCACCGTAGTTCTTTATATATCTCCTCCACTTCCTGATTCTGGTCATTACTCCTGTATATCTTCCATGCTAAACATCTTACATGTGGCTTACAACTGCAACGTTTTTCTACCTATGAATATCCATCATTAAACGGAACATTCGAAAGGATTCATCGTCTGTCGTCCTAACTGTGAGTTTATTCCTTGAGTTAAGCTGCCTGTATCGATGCAAGGGATGAATATCAAACCAGCTTGAGTAAGGCCTACTTAAACCTGGAGATGAACTTTATCGCTTTGTAGTTGAGACAGAACAATAGTAGTGGTAAAAAAAGCACTTATGGCAGTGGTTCTCAACCTGGGGGTCGAAATGACGATTTGTCAGGGGTCATCGGATCCAGGGTTGTTCCTGAAGCCCCCACCCTTTTCGCGGGTGCCCAGCTGGGCTGTTCCTGGAGCCTGCGGCCACCCACTCAGCCTCTTCGCAGCCGCCCATTCAATTCACGGAATGGCTAGGGGGCAGAGACTAGAGGTCAGCTGACTGGTGAGGAATGTGAAGTGGGAGGGGCTGGAGGAGACCCCATCTAAATGTCTGTTTATTAAAAAGTCAGCAGCTACAGTTTTTGTAGCTGCTGACTTTAAATTTGTCAAAATGACTAATGAAATGCTTTAAGTTTATAAATTTTTAAGCTGATGTTTCATATCTTTTGTTTTACCATTTTTGAAAAAAGCTTTATTTTGTAAATAATAAAAAATACAAAGTGCACCCTCGATACTGCTTTTGCAGCGTATTATGACTTTTCTAAATAGAGAGCACAGCAGTAGCTTTTTATTTTCAAACACCTCTCTCTCATTGAAAGTCTGTGCAGAGTCATGCAGAGCTCAGAGCCATTGAGTGTAGGCTTTTTCTTCCAGCAAGAGTTAAAATGAGCTAATTGATTGAAGTACAGTATATCCAAAGCCATTTTTTTGTTTTGGATAGAGGTAAGGGTGATTACACGCATACACTGGAGTCCAGCAGCAAAAATTCAGCAGCAGCAACCATTCAGCCTGTACAAAGTAATGAGAGGCTAAGGCCTCGTACACACGGCCGAGATTCTCGTTGAAAAAAACATGTCGTTTTTTTCGACGAGATTCTTGGACAAGAAACTTGTCCCGGCCGAGTGTACACACGCTCGTTTCAAAGAACCCGCGGTTCTTTGAAAGGAGTGTACGCGGTGACGTCATCGACTACGTCGAGCATGCGCTCGTCACATTCGATGCCGTCGCCGCCATCTTGGTCTACCCTACGTATGCCTAGGAAGCTACCGCGCATGCGTCGAATTCATTTCGAACATGCGCGGGCTTCCGGGAGGACAGGTAAGTGTACACACACTCACTTTTCTCGTCGATAAACATGCCGAGGAGAATCTCGACGAGAAAATAGAGAGCAGGTTCTCTATTTTCTCGTCGAGGTTTCTTGTCGGTTTTCTCGACGAGAAACCCGATAGCAGCGTACACACGACCGATTTACTCGGCAAGACCTCTCTGCCAGCAAGTTTCTTGCTGGTTCTTGCCGAGAAAATTGGTCGTGTGTACGAGGCCTAAGAGAAGCCAATTGCTTTTTTCATGTATCTGCATAACCAGCTTCATTGGGGAGACATGCTCTGGTGACAAGTCACAAAGGGGGTGTTTGTAGGGTGACCACATGTCCCGGATTACCTGGGATTGTCCCTTAATTCATATTTGTGTCCCGGGCACCTTCATTCCAGGACAATACAGTGTCCCGGAATGAAATAAGGACACACAGCCCCACTAATAAACGGCTCGGACGGGGGGCGGATCTGCTTGGCTCGGGCCAGGGCCAGGTCGGCTTGGCTTGGGCAGGTCCACTCTGCTCCCACGGGGAGCATGTCCGCTCCGCTCAGACAAGCTACACAAGCCGCCTCCCCCAGTCATCTCTATGGAGGGCTCCATGTGCTGCGCTGCACGCTGGGAAGTGTAGTTTCCAGCGCAGCCCGGCGGATTCTCTTCTCACTGACATGGCAGACAAGAGGTGCAGAGGGGACGCTTGTCCCAGGACAGCCAGGAGGAAGAAGAGTCCGGCAGGGAGAGCGCAGGCTTCAGGGAACAGCCTACTAGGAAGAAGTGAGAACCGAGAGGTCGGGAAGACAGTCAGAGACAAGTCCGTATGTGTAAGTGTGCAGTCCCCCTGTCCATCTCACTGTCCCTCTATCAATCCCACTGTCCCTCTGTCCATCCCACTGTCCCTCTATCCATCCCTCTGTCCATCTCACTGTCCCTCTGTCCATCCCACTGTCCCTCTGTCCATCCCACTGTCCCTCTGTCCATCCCATTGTCCTTCTGTCCATCCCACTGTCCCCCTGTCCATCCCACTGTCCCCCTGTCCATCCCACGGCCCCCCAGTCTATCCCACAGTCCCCCTGTCCATCCTCTTCCTCCTCTCTCCACTAACTACCCACGACCATACACTCCGCACTCCTCTCCTGTACATATTACCCCCCGCCATACACTCTGCACTCCTCTCCTGTACATATTACCCCCGCCATACACTCCACTTGCACACTGATTTCATACGCTCCTGCCCCAAAAATCGGCAAAGAAAATGTCAAAAATCATCTTTTTTTGGGGGGGGGGGGGGGGGTGTCCCTGAATGGCAGTTTGGAAGTGGTTGTAAACCTGTGATTGTGACTTTTACCTATAGGTAAGCCTAGAATAAGGCGTACATATAGGTAGTGAAAATATCTCCTGAACCTTAGCCATTTAGGAGATATTTGCTGTACGTTGCGCCGATAATGTCATCGGCGCATGTGTTGTGAAGAAACAGCCCTCTGTGCTGTTTCTTCACTCGCAAGTGCCGTGACTGACATATACATGGGAGTGACGTCACGTGGCTCTGGCCAGTCAGAGAGCCGGAGTCTGTGGCCCCGGAAGGAAAAGGGACAAAGATGGATGCGGCCACCCGCGGGAACAGCGCGGATTTCGTTTGCAGGTAAGTGCCACATAACGGGCTAGTATGCGATGCATACTAGCCCATTATGCTTTTACTTTGCAGGGGAACAAAGAGGAAGTAAAACCCATGAGGGCTTACTACCTCTTTAATGTTTTGTTTGTAGCACTGCTCACACAGGAACTGTTGGAATATTTGTACCTGGGTCTCCCACTGGTTATCCTGCAGCCAGTTACTCAGTATTCTCACACAGCCAGGTGCATACACTCTCTTGTTGTCTCCAATGACCAGCCTAGGGGATTTGTTTTTATGTTTTATTTGGAGAACTTTAATAGGAGAAGGGAATTAGTAGGATGCTTCAAATTACTTATGCACAAACAAGGACAGCTCTCTCTCTCTGTAGAACTGTGAAGCAGATTATCTGCTGAACCATACAGCATCTGCATGGAAGAACAAGTCCCTCTGTAGCAGAAGAGACTCAGTGGACTTTGTCAGTGGACTTACTGTAAGTCTTCAAGACACTAGCCAGTAGACTTGTTCATTCGTTTTTGTCCGAATGAATTTTCATTCGAATTTCGGGGATTTTCACATTCGTTTTAACAAACGATTGCGAATGTACAGAGTTCCGAATCCGAAAGATCCGACATAAAAAATGCTTTATTTTAGTTTTGTTGCGACAACAGTACGATATAGATAGAAGATTCGACATGACGGTGACAATATCGATCTGTGTCTATCGAATCTGCGGACGAATGTGCATAACCTAACTCTATTAGTCCAAGATTATTCGACATAGAGAGAAAAGATTTGACATTATAGAGACATGAAGATTCGATGAAGCAGCTAAAAACATACGATCGCCGCGAGCGGACATTTATGGTCAAATGCTCCGCCCATAGGCTATGGAAGAATTCTAATGTTGGTTGACTAGTAGTAATAATTAATAAATATAATTATTACTAGTCATACAACATTAGAATTCTACTATACTGTAGCTTGTGGGCGGAGCATTCAATCGGAAATGTACGATTGCGACGTCGTACAGTTTAGCTGCTTTCTTCGAATCTTCTTAGAACATTCGACAGACACCATAAGCCTTCAATTGACAGATTCAACCTTAACCACTTGCTTACTGGGCACTAAAACACCCTTCCTGCGCAGACCAATTTTCAGCTTTCAGTGCTCTCAAACTTTGAATGACAATTACTCAGTAATGCAACACTGTACCCAAATTATTTTTTTGTCCTTTTTTTCATACAAATAGAGATTTCTTTTGGTGGTATTCGATCACCTCTGGGTTTTTTATTTTTTGCGCTATAAATTTTGAAAAAAAATGCATTTTTCTTCGTTTCTGTGATAAAATTTTGCAAATTACTAATTTTTCTTCATAAATTTTGGCCACAATTTATGCTGCTACATATCTTTGGTAAAAATAACCCACATTAGTGGATATTATGTGGTCTGTGTGAAAGTTATAGAGTCTACAAGCTGTGGTGCAAATCATAACAAATTGATCACATCTGATGTACTGACGGCCTATCTCATTTCTTGAAACTCTAACAAGCCAGGAAAGTACAAATGCTCCCAAATGACACCTTTTTGGAAAGTAGACATTCCAATGTATTTAGTAAGAGGCATGGTGAGTTATTTGAAGTTGTCATTTTCTCCCACAATTCTTTGCAAAATTACGTTTTTTTTTTTCTTTTCACAAAATTGTCATTGTGATAGCTTATTTCTCTGACATGGCATGTGCATACCACAAATGACACCCCAGAATACATTCTGCAACTCCTCCTGAGTATAACGATACCACATGTGTGGGACTTTTTCACTGCCTGGCCACATACAGAGGCCCAACATGCAGGGAACATCATCAGGTATTCTAGGAGCATAAATTACACATCTAACTTGTTGACTACCCATTACACTTTTGAAGGCCCTGGAGCACCAGGACAATGGAAACGCCCACAAAATGACCCCATTTTGGAAAGCTAACACCCCAACGTATAATCTATGAGGCATAATGAGTCTTTTGAACGGTTCATTTTTTTCCAGAAGTTTTGGGAAAATGTGGGAAAAAAATGAAAACGCATTTTTTTTACGCAAAGTTGTCCGTTTATAAGATATTTCCAACACATAGCATGTACATAGCAAAAATTACACCCCAAAATACATTCTGCTACTCCTCCTGAGTATAACGATACCACATGTGTGAGACTTTTACACAGCCTGGCCACATACAGAGGCCCAACATTGAAGTAGCACCGTCAGGCGTTCTAGGAGCATAAATTACACATCTCATTTCTCACCCACCTATTACAATTTTGAAGGCCCTGGAGCACCAGGACAATGGAAACACCCACAAAGTGACCCCATTTTGGAAAGCTAACACCCCAATGTATAATCTATGAGGCATAATGAGTCTTTTGAACGTTTCATTTTTTTCCAGAAGTTTTGGGAATATGTGGGAAAAAAATGAAAACACATTTTTTTTACGCAAAGTTGTCCATTTATAAGATATTTCCAACACATAGCATGTACATAGCAAAAATTACACCCCAAAATACATTCTGCTACTCCTCCTGAGTATAACGATACCACATGTGTGAGACTTTTACACAGCCTGTCCACATACAGAGGCCCAACATTGAAGTAGCACCGTCATGCGTTCTAGGAGCATAAATTACACATCTCATTTCTCAACCACCTATTTCACTTTTGAAGGCCCTGGAGCACCAGGACAATGGAAACACCCACAAAGTGACCCCATTTTGGAAAGCTAACACCCCAACGTATAATCTATGAGGCATAATGAGTCTTTTGAATGTTTCATTTTTTTCCAGAAGTTTTGGGAAAATGTGGGAAAAAAATGAAAACGCATTTTTTTCACAGAAAGTTGTCCATTTATAAGATATTTCCAACACATAGCATGCACATAGCAAGAATTACACCCCAAAATACATTCTGCTACTCCTCCTGAGTATGACGATACCACATGTGTGAGACTTTTACACTGCCTGGCCATATACAGAGGCCCAACATGCAGGGAGCATCATCAGGTATTCTAGGAGCATAAATTACACATCTAACTTGTTGACTACCCATTACACTTTTGAAGGCCCTGAAGCACCAGGACAATGGAAACGCCCACAAAATTACCCCATTTTGGAAAGCTAACACCCCAACGTATAATCTATGAGGCATAATGAGTCTTTTGAACGGTTCATTTTTTTCCAGAAGTTTTGGGAAAATGTGGGAAAAAAATGAAAACGCATTTTTTTTACGCAAAGTTGTCCATTTATAATATATTTTCAACACATAGCATGTACATAGCAAAAATTACACCCCAAAATACATTCTGCTACTCCTCCTGAGTATAACGATACCACATGTGTGAGACTTTTACACAGCCTGGCCACATACAGAGGCCCAACATTGAAGTAGCACCGTCAGGCGTTCTAGGAGCATAAATTACACATCTCATTTCTCAACCACCTATTACACTTTTGCAATGGAAACACCCACAAAGTGACCCCATTTTGGAAAGCTAACACCCCAATGTATAATCTGTGAGGCATAATGAGTCTTTTGAACGTTTCATTTTTTTCCAGAAGTTTTGGGAAAATGTGGGAAAAAAATGAAAACGCATTTTTTTTTACGCAAAGTTGTCCATTTATAAGATATTTCCAACACATAGCATGTACATAGCAAAAATTACACCCCAAAATACATTCTGCTACTCCTTCTGAGTATAACGATACCACATGTGTGAGACTTTTACACAGCCTGGCCACATACAGAGGCCCAACATTGAAGTAGCACCGTCATGCGTTCTAGGAGCATAAATTACACATCTCATTTCTCAACCACCTATTACACTTTTGAAGGCCCTGG
The DNA here is from genome assembly GCA_029206835.1 of Rana muscosa. NCBI lineage: Eukaryota > Metazoa > Chordata > Amphibia > Anura > Ranidae > Rana > Rana muscosa. The sequence goes on from CM055117.1 coordinate 296,389,737, forward strand.
AGCACCAGGACAATGGAAACACCCACAAAGTGACCCCATTTTGGAAAGCTAACACCCCAACGTACAATCTATGAGGCATAATGAGTCTTTTGAACGTTTCATTTTTTTCCAGAAGTTTTGGGAAAATGTGGGAAAAAAATTAAAACGCATTTTTTTCACAGAAAGTTGTCCATTTATAAGATATTTCCAACACATAGCATGTACATAGCAAAAATTACACCCCAAAATACATTCTGCTACTCCTCCTGAGTATAACGATACCACATGTGTGAGACTTTTACACAGCCTGGCCACATACAGAGGCCCAACATTGAAGTAGCACCGTCAGGCGTTCTAGGAGCATAAATTACACATCTCATTTCTCAACCACCTATTACATTTTTGAAGGCCCTGGAGCACCAGGACAATGGAAACGCCCACAAAGTGACCCCATTTTGGAAAGCTAACACCCCAACGTATAATCTATGAGGCATAATGAGTCTTTTGAATGTTTCATTTTTTTCCAGAAGTTTTGGGAAAATGTGGGAAAAAAATGAAAACACATTTTTTTTACGCAAAGTTGTCCATTTATAAGATATTTCCAACACATAGCATGCACATAGCAAGAATTACACCCCAAAATACATTCTGCTACTCCTCCTGAGTATGACGATACCACATGTGTGAGACTTTTACACAGCCTGGCCACATACAGTGGCCCAAAATGCAAGGAACACCATCAGGTGTTCTAGGGACACATAACATGCACATACCAAGAATTACACCCCAAAATACATTCTGCTGAGCAAATGGTAAACAAAAGATTACCTGTTTTAGAAGCGCAGTTGTCCACAGGAGGATAGCACTGGTCCAGGCAACAGGCAGGGACTTGGTCAGCAAAAGCGAATGCAATTGTCCAGGCAACAGGCAGGAATACTGTCCATAGTTCGTACAGGCAGCTGGTGAGCATTCTGCAGTACTCCAATAGTTAACAGTCTTTTTGTTATATACAGTCCAGGGTCAGTGCAAGCAGAGATTGTCAGCAGTGCCAAAATATTGGTCCTGGTAGTAGGCAGGTCCATGTGGTGTGGTCAGTTCATGCAACAGGCAGAGGCATGATGGCATAGGTCCTACAGGCAGCAGGCAGAAGTAGGGCCTCGTTCAGGACTGAATGGGGACAGGGGTAGAGGCTTCTCCCACCCAAATCTCTTTGAAGCCTCCGAGTCTCCAGACCCTAATCTAGGAATGAGAAAACAAAAACAATTGTTTTCTTCATCCAGAAAAACAATTCTGGAGCCCCTCACATATGTGAGACCCCTGTGTTATGAATCCCACTAGTCCACTGGCAGGGTAAAAGATCAGTCCAAGAGGCAGGCAAAAAGCATGGTCAAACATTCCAGGGTCAGTTCCAGATCAGGCAGAGGTATGTACAGAATTGGTAGGCAGAAGCGTGGTCAAATAACAGTCCAGGGTCAGTTCCAGATCAGGCAGAGGTATAAACAGAATCGGTAGGCAGAAGCGTGGTCAAATAACAGTCCAGGGTCAGTTCCAGATCAGGCAGAGGTATAAACAGAATCGGTAGGCAGAAGCGTGGTCGGATAACAAGCCAGGGTCAGTTACAGAGCAAGCAGATGCATAAGGGGTGTAAAGATAAATGGCAGGAAGAGAACTAATAATTTATTTTGGTATGGTAACGGCGGAAACAATCAATCATGCAGAGGCCTGGTTCTGAAGGACATTGGGCACAATAATAAATGGTGTCTCTTCTCTCTCCTCTTTTGGAGCACACCTGGCATTTTTTCTGGCGTTTTTGGCCTGTTGGTCTGGGAGGGATTTTATCTGGGAAGTGGCGCTCAGAGAGTCGGCTAATGACATCGGATCTAATGTTTACTGGTGGGCTGTTCGGGTAAATAAGGGCAGTGGTGATTTCCTCCTGGAAGAAAAGGAAGGATTTGGGTCTTATAGTGGATTTTTTATATATTACATATGAGTTGTACATGGCCAAATTAAATAAATAAATGGAAACTTTCTTATACCACTGGTATGTTCTTCTTGTGGAAAGGTAGGGTTCGAGCATCTGGTCATTGAAGTCGACACCCCCCATGAACTTATTGTAATCATAGATGCATTTGGGTTTTTGGATCCGGCCATTCCTCCTGGTGATTTCAACGAATTCATTGTTGTGGATGGAAGAAAGCACGTAGACGTCTCTTCTGTCCCTCCACTTCACAGCCAAAATTTCCTCATTCCTCAAACTCGCCGTCTCCCCTCTTCTCAATTTTTTGGTGACCAGGCTTTGAGGAAAGCCCTTCCGGTTCGTCCGTACGGTGCCGCATGCTGGAGTCTTCATTCTATGTAGGTTTCGGAACAGGGGCAAACTTGTATAGAAATTGTCCACATACAAGTGGTAGCCTTTCTCCAGAAGTGGGTTTATGAGTTCCCAAACTACTTTCCCACTGGTTCCAATGTAGATTGGGCAATTAGGGGGGTTCAGTTCGGTGTCCTTCCCTTCATATATGATGAAGCCATACACATACCCAGTTTCTCGGTCACACAGTTTATAGAGCTTCACCCCATAGCGGGCCCTTTTGCTGGGTATAAATTGTTTTATGCCCAGCCTGCCAGAAAATTTTATAAGGGACTCATCCACGCATATGTGTTTGTCTGGGGTAAACAATTGGGGGAAGGTTTCAGAAAAATAATTTAGTAGCGGCCGAATTTTATAAAGCTTATCAAAATTTGGGTCATTTCGGGGAGGGCACTGGGTATTGTCGTTGTAGTGTAGGAATCTCATAATCATTAGATATCGGGACCTGGGCATTACTGAGGAAAAGATGGGCATATGGTAGATGGGGCGGGTTGACCAATATGAACGCACTTGATTTTTTCCGTTTAGTCCCATGCAGAATGTGAGGCCCAAAAAAATTCTAAACTCCTCCACTGTAAGGGCTCTCCACTGGTAGGGACGGGCATAATAGGACGTTGGGCTGCTTGCTATGAACTGTTGGGCTATAGGTTGCACTGAGAAAAAAGAAAAAAGAAGGGTCTGGTGTCACCAGTGACACACCTCCATCCCTGAATTTCATGAAAAAAAGAGAGATTCGCCCTTGGGACTTTGAGTGAGGTGAGCACTGTTAGGCCAATAAAAAAATCGCAAGAATAATTGCAGTGTATATTTATTCAGGTAAAAAGCAGTACATACATTGATGTCATGAACATGGGCCAATTCATACAAAATACAAGACCAATATAAATTAGGTAAAATGATATCACGAGTATCTGACAGTAATTATGTAAACACATAGGCATCAAAAGTAACCCGACGCGTTTCGCGAGGCTTGGCTCGCTCTTCAGGGGTAGATGCACGTAGTGTACCTAAAATGAGAGTGATATAGTATAAAGCATGATATGAAGGCACAGGGGGGGGGGGCCTTGAATATGGAAAACCCCATACTCACCACTGGACATTGCCAAAAGACAGCGGGGGTGAAGCTCAAACGGCGGCAGCGACTGTCTCACCAGGGAGCTGAGGAGGCGGAGCCAAACAAAGCCCCAAATCGGAGTCAAACGGAAGGAAGGCCCAGCATGGATGGAATAGGTGTAACCCCAAGAGTGTCAGTGAATCCAAGAGGAATGTTGGCTCTAAATATAAATATGTATATTGAATAATTAAAATATAGGAGTATACGAGTATATGGTAACATATATGTCTTTGCATGTATAAAAGACATGAGCCAAGAATGGTTAGAGTATGGAGACTGAGGGGGAGAGTGAAAAAATACCAGATGGACTAGTATGATTAAGAAAGGATCAGAGAGGAAAGTAATAAGTGAAAGAGAGTGTGAATGGAATGAAATACAGGTGTGTGGTGAGGACTGTGATGAGAAAACAAGTTGCATGTAAATGCTTGCAGCGAGTAATATATAGACATATAAAAGTATACCTTGGTGAAGTAGGTCTAAGAGTAGTAAATTCCAAGGGAAGGACCTGCACTTGTGTGTCTGTCCTCAGTGAAAGAAAGCAAACAATGAGATCCATGCTGTGCAAACCTCCAATATATACCCCTGAAGGGGCCCGAGAGGCTCCGCCCCCAACACCATGTGCAAATGACCAGTAAACGAGTGCCTAAACCCACCAACCATCAAAAAGGCGGTGTGTGAGCCAAGACACTCCCAGGACCATCTTGATGGTAGTAATGCCTGCAGCCACAGCGATGCTGCAAAATCACAGACAACGCGCGGCCGACGCATTAACATGGTGCCGATGTGCAAGTGGCCCCGCCCGCTCAAAAAGGGCAGGCGGGGACAGCAGGGGACAAGGATGCGTCTCGCATTGGACTTTTATCCCAATCCAGCTGGTGTGGTGTTCTCTGTTGGCGGCGGTGCTACTTTATTTCTCCCTGGGAGCTGCGATGTGCATCACAAGGGGGATCCTTGTCCCCTGCTGTCCCCGCCTGCCCTTTTTGAGCGGGCGGGGCCACTTGCACATCGGCACCATGTTAATGCGTCGGCCGCGCGTTGTCTGTGATTTTGCAGCATCGCTGTGGCTGCAGGCATTACTACCATCAAGATGGTCCTGGGAGTGTCTTGGCTCACACACCGCCTTTTTGATGGTTGGTGGGTTTAGGCACTCGTTTACTGGTCATTTGCACATGGTGTTGGGGGCGGAGCCTCTCGGGCCCCTTCAGGGGTATATATTGGAGGTTTGCACAGCATGGATCTCATTGTTTGCTTTCTTTCACTGAGGACAGACACACAAGTGCAGGTCCTTCCCTTGGAATTTACTACTCTTAGACCTACTTCACCAAGGTATACTTTTATATGTCTATATATTACTCGCTGCAAGCATTTACATGCAACTTGTTTTCTCATCACAGTCCTCACCACACACCTGTATTTCATTCCATTCACACTCTCTTTCACTTATTACTTTCCTCTCTGATCCTTTCTTAATCATACTAGTCCATCTGGTATTTTTTCACTCTCCCCCTCAGTCTCCATACTCTAACCATTCTTGGCTCATGTCTTTTATACATGCAAAGACATATATGTTACCATATACTCGTATACTCCTATATTTTAATTATTCAATATACATATTTATATTTAGAGCCAACATTCCTCTTGGATTCACTGACACTCTTGGGGTTACACCTATTCCATCCATGCTGGGCCTTCCTTCCGTTTGACTCCGATTTGGGGCTTTGTTTGGCTCCGCCTCCTCAGCTCCCTGGTGAGACAGTCGCTGCCGCCGTTTGAGCTTCACCCCCGCTGTCTTTTGGCAATGTCCAGTGGTGAGTATGGGGTTTTCCATATTCAAGGCCCCCCCCCCCTGTGCCTTCATATCATGCTTTATACTATATCACTCTTATTTTAGGTACACTACGTGCATCTACCCCTGAAGAGCGAGCCAAGCCTCGCGAAACGCGTCGGGTTACTTTTGATGCCTATGTGTTTACATAATTACTGTCAGATACTCGTGATATCATTTTACCTAATTTATATTGGTCTTGTATTTTGTATGAATTGGCCCATGTTCATGACATCAATGTATGTACTGCTTTTTACCTGAATAAATATACACTGCAATTATTCTTGCGATTTTTTTATTGGCCTAACAGTGCTCACCTCACTCAAAGTCCCAAGGGCGAATCTCTCTTTTTTTCATATAGGTTGCACTGGGCCACAATTGATGCAAGCATGTCGTCAGTGAAAATTAAATTGAAAAAGTCAATCGGGGCAAAATTTTCTGTGTCCACCTGGACTCCTGGCTGGGCAGTGAAAGGGGGAATGTTGGCTTCTCCTGAATTAGGAGGAAGCCACAAGGGGTTCTGAAGGGAATAGGGAAGGCTGGCATGGGACCTAACCCTTTGGGACTGAGATGACACCCCACTGGTACGTGGCCTTGCTTGCCTGGTGGATGGCACTGCAGTGCTGGTGGATGGCACTGCGGTGCTGGTGGATGGCACTGCCTCCTCAGCAGAACGCCTTCGTCTGGCGGGCGGGCCCTCCTCCTCCTTCTCCTCCTCCTCTTCTGAGGCTGTCAGTGTTCCACTGCTTAGGACAGGCTCGTAGTCCACGTCAGACTCATAGTCAGGCTCATAGTCTGAACTTGCGGAGGAATCCGAATCGGAGAGCTCCCCGTTGCTCTCTTCGGCTGCAAGAATATTGTATGCCTCCTCGGCTGAAAATAATCTTCTAGCCATTGTTGGCACTGAAGACACATGGCACTGATACGTGGCACTGATGACACTGATACGTGGCACTTATACGTGGCACTGATGGCAGATGGCACGGGCAGATGGCACTGGCAGATGGCACTGGCAGATGGCACGGGCAGATGGCACTGGCAGATGGCACTGGCAGATGGCACTGGCAGATGGCACGGGCAGATGGCACTGGCAGATGGCACGGGCAGATGGCACGGGCAGATGGCACTGGCAGATGGCACGGGCAGATGGCACGGGCAGATGGCACTGGCAGAGGGCACTGGCAGATATGGCACTGGCAGAGGGCACTGGCAGATATGGGACTGGCAAGAGGGCACTGGCAGATATGGGACTGGCAAGAGGGCACTGTTTTTTACTATACTTTATGTGGATGTTCTCTCACAATACACTCACTGACAGCAGCAGCAGCACAGATCTCTCTCTCTCCTCACACGCTGTCTCTGTGTGAGGAGAGAAAGCCGGCAATGAGAGATGATCTCATATGTTTACACTTGAGATCATCTCTCATTGGGCAGTGAGATAGAGTGCTGAATGGCCTCTGTGATTGGCCATTCAGCACGATCTGTGATTGGCTGTGTCCAAGGGACACGGCCAACACAGATTTTCCCCGATGCGCGCTCTCGGGAGCGCGCGGGGAGAGTGTAATACAAGGACGTCCTGGGGACGTCCACTCGGCAGTGAAGGTCCACGCTGCAGCCGTCTTTCGGCTATAGCGCGGATCTGAAGTGGTTAATTAATTTGGATTTGCAGACGAATGCATTTTTTAACTAAACAAAATTAATAAAAACAAATTTCGGGAGTAACTAAATAAATGTATTTTTCGGACGAAAGCTAAATTCTGAAACAAAATATTTCAGTGTGCACATGTCTACTAGCCAGTGTCTCCTTAGCTCACACATCCAGTATGCTGACTTCTAGGACCAGGAGGGGGATTTCAGCAACACACACTCAGTCTCAAGGATCCCTTCCAGGTCTGTACTCACAAAATGTCCAGGGACAGCTGGTAGCCTTCTTCCAACTTCCAAGCGACACTCTATACTAGTGACACAAGACCAGATCCATAGACTTTCTACCTCAGCCAGCTTGCACAGGAACCCTGGGTTGTAGCTTTCAGGCTTCAGACCCTTAGGTCTGGCACCTGAGACCGCATGGCAGCCTATGTTGGGGGGAGGCAGCCGCAACCTCCCCACCTCTCTCCTTAGAGGTGGGCTGGACTGGAACCCCGAGCCCATGTGCTCTTTAGATTCCTTTCACACTGAGGTGTTTTTCAAGCACTAAAGGGCTAAAAATAGCGCCTGTAAAGCGCCTGAAAAACGCCTCCCCTGCAGCCCCAGTGTGAAAGCCTGATCGCCGCGAGCGGACATTTATGGTCAAATGCTCCGTCCATAGGCTATGGAAGAATTCTAATGTTGGTTGACTAGTAGTAATAATTAATAAATATAATTATTACTAGTTATACAACATTAGAATTCTACTATACTGTAGCTTGTGGGCGGAGCATTCAATCGGAAGCATTCAATCGGAAATTGTAGAAGTGTGAAAGCCTGAGCGCTTTCACACTGGGGCGCTGCGCTGGCAGGACGTTACAAAAAGTCCTGCAAGCAGCATCTTTTGGGCAGTGGGGGAGCAGTGTATACGCTGCCCCTCCACCGCTCCTGCCTATTGAAGTGAAAGGGCACCGCTGCCAAAGCGCCTGCAAAGCGGGCGCTATTAACCCTTTCCTCGGCTGCTAGCAGGGGGGGTTAAAAGCATCCCGCTAGTTTTAGCGGCAATTTACCATTGTTTTAGCGGCGCTTTTCGGCCGTGCTTTTAACTCCCGCTAGCGGTCCGAGGAAAGGGTTAATAGCGCCCGTGTATCGCCGCTGCCAAAGCGCTTTGCAGGCGCTTTGGCAGCAGTGCCCATTCATTTCAATGGGCAGGAGCTGTGGAGGAGCGGTCGCGGCGGCAATGTGTAAGAGCTCTTAGACTTAAATACTGGCACGCAGCATTCCTTGGGGTACACCCCCCTTTAATTGGCCAGGGCTGTATCTGCATCCATGCTCTCACCTGCTAGGTTCCCCCCACTGTCCAATATGCCTTCTTGCTATTGGATCAGTGTGAAACATCAAGGCAGCATGCGTCGCACCAGAGCACACTGAGCAGACCTCACTAATCAATTACTGCTCTCTGTTAAGCAGACAGCACCTAAATTTGCCTACTTCTCTATTAAGCAGGAGGATGCTACATGTGCTTAGCTTTCAGGTTTTTTTTTCAGTTTGAAATTGCATAGCCTCTGGATAGATAAAATATTTTGTAAAAAATGAATGCAACATACAGTATATGCTATAACTGTAAACCCCTAGATAATGCTATGGTAAATATCAGATGTTGCAAAAATTTATCCAAATCAGGAAATGTGCCTGAAATGAAGCTATACTGAATAAGCCATAGTAAAAAAAAAAAAAAGTAGTAGTTTTGTCCACATGAAGACAAAATATACATGGAAGTGCAACCGTGGCTTCATATATGTTTAAAATGTCTGCTGCTGCCACTACTCTTATCATAATGCAGAACAGCATGGAATGGCTATCATTGGCTGTTTTTTCACCTGCATTCTTTGCATTAAGGTGAAAAACCTCCTGTGATGCAGCAGCCCCAGAGCCCCCCTTTTACTTACCTGAACCAGGTCTTTCCCGTGACGGGGATGAGCACACCACCTCCAAGTGTCTCAGGTCCTGATTGGATAGATTGATAGCAGTGCCATTGGCTCCCGCTGCTGTCAATCAAATCCAATGACGCGGGAGATGGGGGGCGGTGCCGAGTCCTGCTGTCTGTGTCAATGTATGCAGTAGCAGGACACGGGAGCACCCCCGCACGAGTGCCCTGAGGGAGAGCAGCTCTTTAACGGGGCACTCGAGAAGAGGAGGAGCCAGGAGCGCCGCTGAGGGACCCCAGAAGAGGAGGATCAGGGCCACTCTGTGCAAAATCAACTGCACAGAGAAGGTAAGTATGACATGTGTGTTTTCTTTTTTTAAACGAACCTTAACATATCCTTTAAAGTGTTTTGTTATACCTGTTCAATGAGTGAATCCCCCCAACATGTTTGGAAGATAAGGAGAGGCAATGGCGGTGCGTCCATAGAGGGCGCCGGAGCGCCGCCCCCTCTCGCTCCTGCACCGCCACTGAAAGACAATACACAGATTCATGCATTGCATGAATCTGTGTATTTTCGCCGCTGCCGCACTGCCCACTATTCATATGGCTGGCCTCCTGGTGAGCGCCGGCCATATGAATTAGAGCGGTGGCCGGCGGTGGGTGTGACTTGGAAGTGTCTATCAGAGCCAGCGGCTCTGATAGGCTTTCCGAATACAGCTCTCACGCTGTAATCGGCTTCCAAAAACTCCTCCAAGGTACGCACGGGGGTGCGTTCCTTGGAAAAGACTGTGGGGGTTTCAGCCAATCAGGTTCACCGGATCTGGTTACCGGTAACCTGATTGGCTGAAGCGACATCGAGGGCGGGAGAAGACATTGAGGACGGCGCGGACCCGAGGAAGGTAAGTGCAGGGCTGGGGGGGGGGGACAGGCTGCATTTGGGGGACAAACTGGCTGTATATGGGGAACAAAGTGGCTGTATATGGGGACAAACTGGCTGTATATGGGGACAAACTGGCTGTATATTGGGGACAAACTGGCTGTATATAGGGACAAACTGGCTGTATATTGGGGACAAACTGGCTGTATTTGGGGGACAAACTGGCTGTATATGGGGACACACTGGCTGTATATTGGGGACAAACTGTCTGTATATGGGAACAAACTGGCTGTATATGGGGACACACTGGCTGTATTTGGGGGACAAACTAGCTGTATATGGGGACAAACTGGCTGTATATTGGGGACAAACTGGCTGTATATGGGAACAAACTGGCTGTATATGGGGACACACTGGCTGTATATGGGAACAAACTGGCTGCATATGGGGACAAACTGGCTGTATATGGGGACAAACTGGCTGTATATGGGGACAAACTGGCTGTATATGGGGACACACTGGCTGTATATGGGGGACACACTGGCTGTATTTGGGGGACACACTGGCTGTATTTGGGGGACAAACTGGCTGTATATGGGGACACACTGGCTGTATTTGGGGGACAAACTGGCTGTATATGGGGACACACTGGCTGTATATGGGGGACACACTGGCTGTATATTGGGGACACACTGGCTGTATTTGGGGACAAACTGGCTGTATATGGGGGCAAACTGGCTGTATATGGGAACACACTGGCTGTATATGGGAACAAACTGGCTGTATATGGGGACACACTGGCTGTATATGGGAACACACTGGCTGTATATGGGGACACACTGGCTGTATATGGGAACAAACTGCCTGTATATGGGGACAAACTGGCTGTATATGGGGACAAACTGGCTGTATATGGGGACAAACTGGCTGTATATGGGAACAAACTGGCTGTATATGGGGACACACTGGTTGTATATGGGAACAAACTGCCTGTATATGGGGACAAACTGGCTGTATATGGGGACAAACTGGCTGTATATGGGGACAAACTGGCTGTATATGGGGACACACTGGCTGTATATGGGGACACACTGGCTGTATATGGGAACAAACTGGCTGTATATGGGGACAAACTGGCTGTATATGGGAACAAACTGGCTGTATATGGGAACAAACTGGCTGTATATGGGAACAAACTGGCTGTATATGGAAACAAACTGGCTGTATTTGGGGACAAACTGGCTGTATTTGGGGACAAACTGGCTGCATTTGGGGACAAACTGGCTGCATTTGGGGACAAACTGGCTGCATTTGAGGGGACAAACTGGTGGCGTTTGGGCACAGTGGCTGCGTTTAATGGGCACAGTGGCGGCAATTGATGTTTTTTTTTCAGTTTGTTTGCGCCCCCCCAAAAATTTTGAGCACCAGCCACCACTGAGGAGAGGCAAAGATTTTCTGTAGTCCTGATACACTTTATTTATAAATGTTTTTACACAAGATTCACACAACTTTTATACTTTCACCCAGAACTCACACATTTCCCCCAAATGAATCTAATTGGAAAAATGTGATTGTCTGGTGAAAGTTGCATAAATCTTGTGTGAAAACATTTAAAAAAAGACCCCTTAATGTCCTAGATTGATCAATTTCTGCACGGTTTTAGATATACTTACTGCATATTGTTACTGACCCCCTTCTCCCTACTCATGTTAACTATACGCTCTTGTATGTATCTTAAGCCAGCCATAGATTGAGAAATTTTCTTTCCTGCAACCATAGGTTGCAGGAAAGAAAATCGCTCAAATTCCCCATAACACTAATGAGCAGCAGACATAACACCATATCTCCAACATTTTAACCACTCACTGGCCACGCTATTCCTGAAAGATGGCTACTGTGTGGTCGTCCAGTTCTGGGAGGGCGTCAATAGACATCCTTCCATAGCCCAGCCTCAAGCGCACCTCTTATAGTATGTATCGGGTGCGCTCTGTAACTGCTGTGTCCTTCAGACACAGCTGATTGTGGTAAAGGTCCAATCACAGCAGCCCTTTACCATGTGATCAGCTGTGTCCAATCAAAGCTGATCACACGTAAACAGACTTACCAGTTATCGCCATTTCTTTCCTCCCACGCTGTGTCTGTAGGAGGAGACATGGTTTTTACTAATAATCAGTGCACCGATGACCAGTGCCCTGATTATCAGTGCCCATCAGTGCAGCCTATCAGTGCAGCCTATCAGTGCCCATTAGTGCCTCCCCTTCAGTGCCTCCTATCAGTGACTCCTCATCAATGCTGCCTCATTAGTGCCCATCAGTGCAGCCTATCAGTGGCCATCAGTGGCACCTATCAGTGACCATCAGTGCCACTTATCAGTGCCTCCTCATCAGTGCCATATCATCAGTGCCCATCAGTGCTACCTATCAGTGCCCATCACTGCTGCCTATCAGTGCCTCCTCATCAGTGGCGCCTCATGAGTGCCCATCAGTGCCACCTCATCACTACCCATCAGTGCCATCTATTAGTGCCCATCAGTGCCACCTATCAGTGCCTTCTCATCAGTGCCACCTATTACCCATCAGTGCCCCCTTTCGATTCCCATCAGTGTCACCTATCAGTGCCCATCAGTGCCACCTATCAGTGCCCGTCAGTGCCACCTATCAGTGCCTCCTCATCAGTGCCAGCTCATCAGTGCCATCTCATCAATGCACATCAGTGCCACCCCATCACTGCCCATGAGTGCAGCCTATCAGTGCCCATATGTGCAGTCTCATCAGCGCACATCAGTGAAGATGAAAAATTACTAATTTACAACATTTTATAACAGAAACTAAGAACATTTTTTTTTTTTAAATCTTCAGTCTTTTTTTGTTTGTTTAGCAAAAAATAAAATAAAAATCCCAGAGGTGAATAAATACCACCAAAAGAAAGCTCTATCTGTCTCAAGAAAAATAATAAAAATGTCATATGGGTACCGTATTGCATGACTCAGTAATTATAAATAAAAAAGAATAGGATGGCGCTAAATAGTCAAAAATTAACAATAAAAATTGAAATGAAAACATAGTCCATAAGTAAATCCACATGTGTTTGTGACAAATTGGAAACTTCTTTAGTGACAATGTCCACCATCCATCACCTTGTGCCGCTGTACCTCCACCAAAAGCTGTAATAACTGCTTACTTACCAGCTCCCCTAGACCCCTTATTGTAGGGAGTTGGCCTGCACACGTGGCTTAAATCCCAGCTTGGGCCTTTCTCCACATCTCAGATCTCATCCGCATACCGTTTGTCACTTGGTGAGGAAAGGTAGTAGATTTCACTAGAAAGACAAGAAGCATGCTTGCCCATGATTCCGAAAACTCGTATCTCTCAATTTTCTTGTCCTCCCTCCTGTATGGTCCAGCCTGTTATGCAGTTATAAACTTTTAAAATAATATTATTAATTAAAATGAATATGAATTTATTGTCGGCCATTATCGGCAAATGGTGTTAAAAATCCTATTTACTGCATTTTTGGTGCATATTTGGCAAACCGCACCAAAAACGCACCTCCCCATTAAAATGTATTGAAAATGCATAAATGCACTCATGTTGTGTTTTTGATGCATTTTTTGAGTCACATGACCTATGAAAAACACACATTGGACAAGGTAAAATTGGGCAAAATCACAGATGTTTTTGGCAGACATTATCTGCACTTTTCTTTCGACACAACACTGAAAACCCTATTCTCGGCCAATAGCTTCCGGCGGCTGAAATTTTGGTGCATTACTAGTTTCTATGGTAACATTATATTGCCACTGGTCACAGTGTGTTAAAAAAATAAATTGTAAAAAAATAAAAATAAAAAAACTTTTTTTTTTTTTTCCGTACTGTCACCAGTCAGTGTCCCTGATCACAGCCACACCAGTTATAACAGCACTGGTGACAGTATGTTAAAAAAAAAATTTGAAAAATTATGACAAAGAATTACAACTTCAAAAAGGCCATGCCTCTTACTAATACATTGGACTGTCTACTTCTGAAAAAGGGGTCATTTGGGGGATATTTGTACTGTCCTGACATTTTAGGGCCTCAAGAAATTATATCAGTACATCAGGATTTATTCATTTTCAGATATATACCATAGTTTGTTGACGTTTTGGTTATGTTTACCAAAAAAATTTTACAGAATATATTTTGACCTAAATTTATGAAGAACACTTATTTATTTGCAAAATTTTATAGCAGAAATGTTAGGTTTTTTTTTTCAAAATTTTCAGTCTTTATTTATTTATTTAGCAAAATGGTATTTAATCATATTGGTGATAAAATACCATCAAAAGAAAGCTCTTGTTGTGTGAACAAAATGATAAAAAATTTGTTTGGCTACAGTGTTACATGACCGTTTAATTGTCATTCAAAATGCGACAGCGCTGAAAGCTGAAATTTAGTCTAGGCGGGAAGGGAGTAAAAGTGCCCTGTATTGAAGTGGTTAACGTGCCCGGTAGGCAGGGCCGCCATCAGGGGGGTACAGGCGGTACACCTGTAAGGGGCTCGGAGGTCCCCAGGGGCCCGGATGGCAACCCCCCTTCTTTTTTTTTTTTTTAAGGGGCCCGGTGGTCCCCACGGCCCCGGGTGGCAACCCCCCTTTTTTTTATGGGGCCCGGAGGTCCCCAGGAGCCTGGATGGCAACCCCCCTTTTTTTTTAATTATATTTTTTAAGGGGCCCGGAGGTCCCCAGTGGCCCGGATGGCAACCCCCATCTTTTTTTTTTCGTCAGTACCCAAAGCCCCCCTCGACCGTAATTCGCGTCGGCAGCACACACTCCCCCCACTTCTAAATCCCCCCCCCCAGTCCATACCAGGCCCTGTGGGTCTGGTATGGATATTAACCACGCCATTTTTTTTTTAAATGGCGTGGTGTCCCCCCCTAAAATCCATACCAGACCCAAAGGGCCTGGTATGGAAGGGGGGAACCCATGCCATTTTTTTCTTAATTCTGTCATACAGACTGCACTATATACTCTGAACTGCAGTATATATGCTATACGGACTGCACTATATACTCTGCTAAAAAATTGGGCCTTAGGTGTTGGTGGTGCCAGAACACAGTAACCCCTCACAGTTACTCTTGTTGGGTGCAGGAACAGTCCTTGCTGTTAAATATTATTTCAGAGGTTGCTTGCCCTCTTTTAGTGGCCTGTGAGCGTCTTCCTCTCCTTGGAGGCCTTCCTGACATGATGGGTATTTTTTTTTTAACACCGCACTACACTGTATTATATATCGTGTACACCGCCTGAAGTGTATTTGAAACTATACACACTGTATTATATACTGTGTACACCGCCTGAAGTGTATTTAAAACTGTACACCTCTGAATGCACTGTATACTGTATATAGGCTACACTGAATGCAGAGTATATATAAATATATATACACTAGTAGACTCTATATATATCAAATACACTGCCTGTACTGACTGAATATATTAACTACACTGCCTGTACTGACTGAATATAGAGTTTACACTGTACAGTCAGGTCCATAAATATTGGGACATTGACACAATTCTAATCTTTTTGGCTCTATACACCACAATGGATTTGAAATGAAACAAACAAGATATTCTTTAACTGAAGTCTTTCAGCTTTAATTTGAGGGTATTTACATCCAAATCAGTTGAACGGTGTAGGAATTACAACAGTTTGTATATGTGCCTCCCAATTTTTAAGGGACCAAAAGTAATAGGAAAATTAGCTGCTCAGCTGTTCCATGGCCAGGTGTGTGTTATTCCCTCATTATCCCATTTACAAGGAGCAGAAAAAAGGTCCAGAGTTCATTTCAAGCGTGCTATTTGCATTTGGAATCTGTTGCTGTCAACTCTCAATATGAGATCCAAAGAGCTGTCACTATCAGTGAAGCAAGCCATCATTAGGCTAAAAAAACAAAACAAACCCATCAGAGAGATAGCAAAAACATTAGGTGTGGCCAAATCAACTGTTTGGAACATCCTTAAAAAGAAAGAACGCACCGGTGAGCTCAGCAACACCAAAAGACCCAGAAGACCACAGAAAACAACTGTGGTGAATGATCGAATAATTCTTTCCCTGGTAAAGAAAACACCCTTCACAACAATTGGCCAGATCAAGAACACTCTCCAGGAGGTAGGTGTATGTGTGTCAAAGTCAACAATCAAGAGAAGACTTCACTAGAGTGAATACAGAGGGTTCACCACAAGATGTAAACCATTGGTGAGCCTCAAAAACTGGAAGGCCAGATTAGAGTTTGCCAAACAACATCTAAAAAAGCCTTCACAGTTCTGGAACAACATCCTATGGACAGATGAGACCAAGATCACCTTGTACCAGAGTGATGGGAAGAGAAGAGTATGGAGAAGGAAAGGAACTGCTCATGATCCAAAGCATACCACCTCATCAGTGAACATGGTGGTGGTAGTGTGATGGCATGGGCATGTATGGCTGCCAATGGAAATGGTTCTCTTGTATTTATTGATGATGTGACTGCTGACAAAAGCAGCAGGATGAATTCTGAAGTGTTTCAGGCAATATTATCTGCTCATATTCAGCCAAATGCTTCAGAACTCATTGGACGGCGCTTCACAGTACAGGTGGACAATGACTCGAAGCATACTGCAAAAGCAACCAAAGAGTTTTTTAAGGGAAAGAAGTGGAATGTTATGCAATGGCCAAGTCAATCACCTGACCTGAATCCGATTGAGCATGCATTTCACTTGCTAAAGACAAAACTGAAGGGAAAATGCCCTAAGAACAAGCAGGAACTGAAGACAGTTGCAGTAGAGGCCTGGCAGAGCATCACCAGGGATGAAACCCAGCGTCTGGTGATGCTTATGCGTTCCAGACTTCAGGCTGTAATTGACTGCAAAGGATTTGCAACCAAGTATTAAAAAAGTGAAAGTTTGATTTATTATTTTGTTAATCTGTCCCATTACTTTTGGTCCCTTAAAAAATGGGAGGCACATATACAAACTGTTGTAATTCCTACACCGTTCATCTGATTTGGATGTAAATACCCTAAAATTAAAGCTGAAAGTCTGCAGTTAAAGCACATCTCGTTCGTTTCATTTCAAATTCATTGTGGTGGTGTATAGAGCCAAAAAGATTAGAATTGTGTCGATGTCCCAATATTTATGGACCTGACTGTATCTTTGATAAGAATGATAGTGACAGCTCTTTGGATCTCATATTGAGAGTTGACAGCAACAGATTCCAAATGCAAATAGCACACTTGAAATTAACTCTGGACCTTTCATCTGCTCCTTGTAAATGGGATAATGAGGGAATAACACACACCTGGCAATGGAACAGCTGAGCAGCCAATTGTCCCATTACTTTTGGTCCCTTAAAAAGTGGGAGGCACATATACAAACTGTTGTAATTCCTACACTGTTCGCCTGATTTGGATGTAAATACCCTCAAATTAAAGATGAAAGTCTGCAGTTAAAGCACACCTTGTTCATTTAATTTCAAATCCATTGTGGTGGTGTATAGAGCCAAAAAGATTTGAATTGTGTCGATGTCCCAATATTTATGGACCTGACTGTATATATATATATATATATATATATATATATATATATATAGGCTACGCTGAATGCAGAATATACATATATATATATATATATATATATATATAGATATAGATATATATATATATATATAGATATATATACTAGTCTGACTGTATATATACTGTATATATATATATATATATATATATATATATATATATATATATAAAAAATACACTGCCACTAACTAACTAACCTGCCTGCTTAATCTAGCTCAATCTCTCTATCGCTGTCCACTATAACACACTATACGAGTGCTGTGTAAGCAGCCTTATATAGTGTGGGGCATGGACTTAGTCCCCCTGAGCCATGATTGGCCAAAGGCACCCTGCCTTCGGCCAATTATGGCTCTCGCTGAGGAGCGTTCTGTGATTGGCCAAAGCATGCAGGTCAAGTGTATGCTTTGGTCAATCATCATACAGCAATACACTGCAATCTCGCAGTGCATTATGGGGCGTTCTATGGAGCTCAAATTTTCGGCGAACACCTCATAAAATTCACTGTTCGGCGAACGGGCGAACAGCCGATGTTTGAGTCGTAATTACGTTCGACTCAAACTCGAAGCTCATCCCTACTGCCTACTATCAGGGTGCTACAAGTATAACATGTTATTTTTTTTAAATAATTTTTTTTCCCTTACAATCACTTTAACTTGCATGTGAAACTTTTGTGGAACCCCTGCAATATACGTATAAAACAGTGCCCTGCTCTCACTATGGATTGCTACACTGTTTGGGGAGTCAGACCCGTGCACTTATTATATTGTGGGCAGTTACCTTTTAAAGTGTAGCGGTCTCACCCGCTCTCTCCCGCTCTCTCCCTTCTTCTTCTCGGCTGGTTTACTCTTCTAGGGGGACCAGGGAGAGGGGTGAGGTGCTGCCACCAGCTCGCACCTCTTATGTGTGTAGAGGTTTGAGCTATGATCTTTACCTTCGGGTCTGTGTCCCTGTCCAGAGATTCCACTTCAAATATGACAGGTAGATAGGTGAATGTAGAACACTTTGCTCCCAGAAAAGTAAGCCCACACCAAGTGACAGTACAACATCTATATTTATTTCCGCAGAGATAAATATGCCTCTTTGCAAGCAGACAGGTTGATACAAACACAACTTGGTGGGGAGAGGGTTCAGGCACAATCCTTTCGGATCAGAGAAGCTGTCAGGAGTTCACAACAACTTTTGGCGCACGGTCGCTGCCACCGACCGTGAGGTTGGTCCCTGCCACAGACCGGGTGAACGATGAGGTCTCTGCCACAGACCTTAGAATAGGCCTCTGCCACCGACCTGATGTAGCTGGGTCTCTGCAAAGACCATAGAACATGAACTACCTTCTAATGGCGACCCCTGTTAGGGAGATGATCCATCCCCGACAGTCCCCAGAGGCCTGCACTGTCACCAGCCAATGCTGCGCTGGGTCTTCAGGCCAGGTCACCTCCCTGGTTCTCCTCGCCCAAGACTCGGGTCCCCTCACTCGGTGGGCCCCCTAGGTATCTTCTCCCATGCGGGACCCAGTCGAAGGTACTGGGCCCCAGGCCTCGGATAGTACCTCACCCCAGGCCTAAGGTGCCTGGGATGGAACTCGAACTCCCTCGCACCCAGGCCGAGGGCACCTGGGCGCGGACGAACAGAACAGCAGCCCCCAGGCTGAAGGTGCCTGGGGCTCGGACCTTGTGCGAAAGATGTCCGCCCTCTTTATACCCTCTCCCAGCAGGCACCGCGTGTTCCCCGCCCCGCCATACTACTGCCGCGAGAGGACACAAAGGGCACGGCCCTACAATGTTGGTTTAAACCCAGCCCAAGGCAACAGCGCCACCCAGGGGCCGTAGGGAACTGAACACAATTATATCCTCCACAAATCAAATTGGCCAAAGATCCCTAACAATTAGTGTATCTGGGCCATGCTACCGCCCAGATACTCCCCCTAAATGTTACAAAAGTATACATTTTGATAGTCTATTTCTAAAAATGAAACTTCCGTTTGATCCTTTCTGTAACTCCAATACACAAACCACCTCCTGATCTGTGTTTGGTCATTTGAAAAGAACCGTGGAAACTATATTTGGCTGCTGTACATTGTCCGGATATATCTGATAAGAAGCATTGCAGATTCCTTCCATCTGGCATATCTTTTGGATCTGTGGTGCTGAACCTGTTCCAACCATATACTGATAACAACCACTTGCTGTATCCCCTGATTGGCAGATATATGTTTTCACTCCTGATCTCTGCAAGTATGGTTTTGCTACATTTATTTATCGAGATAATATTGAACATTAAAACGTACACCCTTGCTTGAATATCTGTTATCTGCCTTTAAGATTGTGCTGTCATCTTTAAACAGACAGCATATGTCTCCTTTTTTTCTGATGCAATCTTTGGTCCTACAGGGCGTTCCTGTAACATTTTCCCACAACACCTTACTTCAGTACCAGGAGAACTGAGCAATAAACATACGCCAGCCGCCCCTTCAGGGAGATACAGAATAGATAATTACAGCAAACGCGGAATCCCCAAACCCCACAGCCACGAGGCAGCTGTAGAAGCCCTACATGAAAAGAGGTACAAACAAGCCTGCCAATCTCTCTGACTTAAATTCTATTATACAACTGCTATGATTATGTTCTCAGCTTTAGTTTGATAAATGCTCATCCGTGATACAGAAACATGAATTGCTTTGCAATTGCTTTTCTTATTTAGCCCAAAGGGAATACACTTTTCAGTGTTACCAGTCAACTTTTCCTGAAGTTAAAGGGAGACTTTTTGCGCATTCATTTATGAAACAGCAGAAAATTAAATGATATAAGAGATTTACCGTAATTAAGAAGGTTTTAATGGTATTTGAAAATGGTCAAATTAAGCCTTAAAGAGGAAGTAAACCCTGATGGGTTTTCTTCCTCTTTTTGCCCCTGCAAAGTAAATGCATAATGCATACTAGCCCATTATGTTGCACTTATCTGCAAACGAAGCCCGCAATGTCCTCGCTGTCCCTGCTGGTGGCCGCATTCATCTTCACCCCTCTTCCTTCTGGGGCCGTGGGCTCTGTGACTGGCCAAAGTCGTGTGACGTCACTCCTGGGCATGCGCACGGGAACCACCGGTCACGGCATGGGCCCTTTAGATTGTGCCCTTTCTTCAGTACGCATGCGCCAATGACGGCGGCGCAAGCGTATATGGTAAATATCTCCTAAACCATGCAGGTTTAGGAGATATTTCCAGTACCTACAGGTAAGCCTTATTATAGGCTTACCTGTAGGTAAAAGTGGTGTAACTAGGTTTACAACCACTTTAAAGTGTTACTAAATCCAGGTCCCTGCATTCTCTATATCTGGTCTCCCACAGTACACAGAACATGGAAATTTAATTATTTTAGTAAATTTTAACTGCCAAATATATTTTCTCTTCAGCAGTATTTAGCAGTTTTGTGACTTCTATTAGCATCTGGTTAAAGCTTGTAGGAGGAGTTTTCATTCTACTCTCACTGTCCTATGAGGCTGCAGGACTCCTGACCCTCTGTCTGGACAATGCTGATTGGCCATGTGCCGATCACATGCACCCTCCCAAGAACAAAAAAAAAACTCTCTAGCAATACACAGCAAACTGAGCATGTGCAGAGTGCCCCTAAGGCTCTGTTCTATCAGGAGATGGATTGGGGACTGTGGAAGAAGGGGAGGATCAAAGAAGACAGGATCAAACAGCCTTTTTACACAATGCAGAGGACTAACCCCTTAGGTTCCACAGTGAGTATAACAAGCATGCTTTGCTGCATATATAGACTGATTTTACTGTTGTAAGTTTAGTAACACTTTAAAGCTTGTTTGGTTGTACTTATCCTGTGGATCACTGGAGTACAGTTCATTCTGCACTCCTATGACCTGTTTTCAGCAGGCAGCAGACTGAAGCCAGCTGTCGGCTGAGATCACAGAGCCAGTCCTTTGCAAAAACGTTTGACACAGTTCCCCACACACGGCTTATGTGTAAAGCCTCGTACACACGGCCGAAAATCTCGTCAAGAAAAAACACTTAGTTTTTCTTGACGAGATTCTTGGACAAGAAACTTGTCCCGGCCGAGTGTACAGACGCTCAATTCAAAGAACCCGCGGTTCTTTGAATGGAGCGAACGCGGTGACGTCATCGACTACGACGAGCGTGCGCTCGTCACATTCGATGCCGTTGCCGCCATCTTGCTACACCCTATCTATGCCTAGGAAGCTACCGCGCATGCGTCAAAGTCATTTCGAGCATGCGCGGGCTTCCCGGCGAACAGGTAAGTGTACACACACTCAATTTTCTCGTCGAGAAACAGGCTGACGAGAATCTCGACGAGAAAATAGAGAGCAGGTTCTCAATTTTCTCGTCGAGATTCTTGTCGCTTTTCTTGACGAGAAACCATACACACGAACAAATTTCTCGGCAAGAAATCTCTGCCAGCAAGTTTCTTGCTGGTTCTTGCCGAGAAACTCGGTCGTGTGTACGAGGCTTTTCTCTTTCAAACAGCCGTTCCAAGAATCAAGACTCTACCCTCTCACACCATATCTCCAACATTTTAAAGATCCAATGCTACTATATTAGTTACAGCAAGGATAGGTGCATACAGATTATACTGTAGCAAGGTGTTACCATTGCAAGCATATTAACAGACTACAATTTGTGTATAGATAAGAATTTGGGCTCCCTCTGGTGTCCGTTTTATGCTACACTACTAAAGTTGTTTGGTTCAGTTGTTGGATAAAGCATTATGGGTATTGTGGCATCAGAGACAAAGACTCTATTGGCGTGGATAGAATTGAGACTACATTACCCACAAGACCACTGTACTACCAACAGTGCAATGCGCTGCGCACAGCCTGATGGGAGAGCTTATTTAAGAGAGGGGCAATCTCAGCCCGATCTCTCGGGGCACCATCTTCCAGCCGACAGGGGGCCTGCGTTGGAGTGGGAAAAATCTGGCTTCTGGACAGAAAAGAGAGAGTGCTGCAGCCGGGAGAAATGGCCTGCTTGCGGGCGTCTGTCAAGATTTCTTGGAAGCAACCAGGTCCATTTATCGTCCTCAAAGCAGACCAACTGAAGGAGGACAAGGGGATAGAGATCATTCCTGAAGTGGTCCCCTTGAAGGCCTTGCGGAGGAATCATGGGAAGGTCTCGGTGAGTGTTCGCAACACAACCGCCTCACCTGTGAAGATGCCATCCCGGATGTTGTTGGGCCAAGTGAGCACGGCCATCCCAGTTGCACCATCTGACTTGAAGAAGCAGGGGAAGGATGAGGTCTCAGTGGAAGAATTCTATCTGAAAGACACTGCTCTTCCTCCAGAATGAAGAGAAAGAGTTAAGACTCAGCTTTCCAGATGGCAGGCCGCATTCTCAAGGAGTGAATTTGATGTGGGGTGTGCGAAGAGTGCCACACACAAGATTTGTCTGCAGGAAGACAAGCCATTTAGAGAGAGGGTCCGACGGGTTCCCCTGGGGGATTTGGAAGACCTGCTCGAACAATTGACAGAGGAGGGATCATCAGAGAGTCCAGGAGCCCATATGCTTCTCCGATAGTAGTGGTGCGAAAAAAAAATGGGTCGCTGAGGCTGTGCATTGACTACAGAACTCTGAACAGAAGAACCATCCCTGACCAGTACACCATTACCCGGATAGAAGACGCCTTGCAGAGCCTCTCAGGGGCCAATTGGTTCAGTGTACTGGACCTGAAGAGTGGATATTACCAAATCCCCATGCATCCTGAGGATAAAGAGAAAACTGCTTTCATTACCCCAGTGGGTTTCTTTGAGTTTGACCGCATGCCACAGGGCCTGTCTGGGGCCCCGGCCACTTTCCAAAGGCTGATGAAGAAGACAGTGGGATCTGAACTTGATCAAGGTGTTGGTGTACCTGGATGACACCATAGTGTTTTGCAGGACTCTGGAGGAGCATGAAGGAAGGTTGGAGAAGGTCTTGAAGAGACTTTACGAAGAAGGCCTGAAAATCTCCATTGAAAAGTGTCAGTTTTATCAGCTCTTGGTTAACTACCTGGGTCACATCGTGTCTGCGGAAGGAGTGGCCACAGATCCTGAGAAGCTGGACGCCGTCACTTCTTGGCCAAGACCCACTAATGTGACTGAGCTTCGGTCATTCCTGGGATTCTGCTCCTACTACCGGAGATTTGAAGAGGGATTCGCAAAGATAGCTCGCCCACTTAATGAGCTACTGAAAAGTGAAGGAGAGGATGATGTCCCAGACTCAATCAAACCTGTGAAACCAGCAGGGGAGCCAGAAAACCCAGAGAGTCCATTCAGGACCAGTGAACCACCAAGTGTGAAGAGGCGTTCAAGCAGTTAAAGTGGAGCCTAACAACAGCCCCAGTTCTGGCCTATGCAGATACAACCAAGCCCTATGAATTACATGTAGATGCCAGCCGAGGTGGGCTAGGTGGGGTGTTGTACCAAGAACACAACGGTCACCTGCGGCCTGTGGCCTATGTGAGTAGAAGTCTGGGCCCATCCGAAAGAAACTACCCCACACATAAACTAGAGTTCCTGGCTTTGAAATGGACTGTAGTGGATAAATTAAGAGACTACCTCTATGGGGCAGAATTTGTGATCAAGACTGACAACAACCCACTCACCTACCTCCTCATCACAGCCAAGCTGGATGCCACAGGACACCGATGGTTGGCTGCCCTATCGGGGTTCACGTTCAGCTTGAAGTATCGACCGGGAGTTAGGAAAAAGAATGCAGATGCCCTATCTAGAAGGCCTCATGGTACTAGTGACTCCTTTGAAGAGTGGATTTAGCTGACGCCAGAAGGAGTGAGAGCCCTGTATCAGGGAGGTGAGCATCAAGCTGCAGGAGGATCCAGGGCTGAAGATATTGGAGTTTCTGCTGCAGGTGTCCCAAAGTGCTATTGTAATGTAACCCAAATCGGGGACGAAGGCCTGGCAAAACTTTAAAAGAAGGACCTCCGAAGGGACCAGTGGGAAGACCCCCTGGGTAACTTGATTTTGAAGGCTCTGGAGAATCGATGTTCTGACATGCTCCTCACCGACTCCCCAAGGGAGGCCCGTCTACTGCACCGAGAGTGGGATCGGTTGCAGCTGCATCAAGGGGTGGTCTAACGAAGGGGCCCCTCTGATGGCCTCGAAGAGAAGTGGCAGCTGTTTCTACCCAGGAAACACAGAGAGACCGTGCTAACTGCCCTTCATGACAACCATGGTCATCTGGGACCTGAGTGGACTTTTCACTTAGTGAGGGACCGATTCTACTGGCCCTGCATGCGGGTTGAAGTCGAGGGTTACTTCCACTCCTGTATTAGATGTATCCAAAGGAAGACCTTGCCCCACAGAGCCGCCCCAATGGGCCATCTTCAGAGTCAGGGACCCATGGAGCTGGTGTGCATTGACTTTCTGTGCTTGGAGCCTGATCTGAGCGGGCAAGGAAATATCCTAGTGGTGACTGATCATTTCACCAGATATGCCCAGGCATTCCCCACAAAGGATCAACAAGCCTCAACAGTTGCCAGGGTTCTAGTCGAGAAGTCCTTTGTGCACTATGGTCTGCCTCAATGTATCCACTCAGATCAAGGGAGAGACTTTGAAAGTAGCCTTATTAAAAGACCGTTAGATCTGTTAGGCATCAAAAAGTCCAGAACCACCCCATACCATACTCAGGGGGATCCTCAACCAGAGAGGTTCAACCGAACCCTTCCAGACATGCTCGGAACCTTAAACTCGGAGAAGAAGCAACATTGGAGCAAACATGTAGCAGCCATTGTACATGCCTACAACAATACTGCAAATGATGCCATAGGATACTCTCCGTATCGGCTAATGTTTGGAAGAGAGGCTCGGCTACCAGTGGACTTGGTCTTTGGCACATCCCTAGACCATACCTCCGCAACTTCCCACAGAGGGTATGTAGATCGCCTGCGGAGAAGCTTGAAGACCGCCTATGACAAGGCACAAGCCACCTCTGACCGGAGGGGATTGAGAAATAAGAAGAACTTTGATCTAAAGGTTCGAGTGCAGGACTTACAACCAGGAGACAGAGTGCTGTTGAGGAATCTGGTCCCTGGGAAACACAAGTTATCTGACTGCTGGAAGTCCCAGCCCTATGTCCTCTGCAAGCAGCTACCAGGGCTTCCAGTGTACCAGGTCCGGCCAGAAGGGAGTGTAGGCCCGTTAAAGACTTGGCATCGCAATCATCTACTGCCCCTATCAGAAGCAGTTTGTCTGTCGCCACTGTCAGATTCACAGACGACTCCCTCGACCTTTCAAAGGTCTCAACCAGTTACTAGGTCTCAATCAGTGCCCAAAGAGATGGATGATGAAGACAGTGAGGATGAAGAGACTGACTTGGACTGGCTGTGGTCATCTCAATTGCCAGGGTCTAAGACACCCTTTTTGTCTCCATCTGAAACGACAGACATTGGAATTCTCAGACCCGAGGCCCCTGAGTTTGTGCCTCAGAGCTTGCTGTCTGAAGAGCTGGAGGATGATCAAAGTTCCGTGTCCACAGGAGACCCTGAAGAAGTCTCAGCCTTTGCAGAAGGAGGAGTGGAAACTGATATGCAGGAAGAGGAAGCTATGGAGGAAGCAGAATTTAGTGTGTCTGAACAAGCAGCATAAGAAGCTGTGAAGGAAACAGAGTTCAGCACGCCTGAAGCCCCAGAGCCAAAAACGCAGAGAGAGAGAAGAGCTATTCACCCACCCAAGAGACTAACATATGATCAATTGGGTGAAAGCTCCGAAGAGGCTGTGTTTACCTCTAAAAGGACATTAGAAATACCTGATCCTTCCACTTCACATTTAGTGGAGGACAACCCCAGCTCACCCCTGGCACATCTGGTTGGGCCATCCCAGTTATGGTGGCCTGTAGACAGGACAAACCCCCCTCCCATGCCAATTGGTGGGAGGTTCCTCTGTCAGAGTTTTACGAAAGAGCAAACTGTTTGATTTCCTGTGAGCTTTAACTTTTGTTTCTCTCCTCGTGTATTAAACGAAGCATGTAACAGCTCACAAATTGATGCTGTCTTTGGGGACCAAAGATTTCAAGTGGAGGGAGTGTGTAGCAAGGTGTTACCATTGCAAGCATATAAACAGACTACAATTTGTGTATATATAAGAATTTTGGCTCCCTCTGGTGTCCGTTTTATGCTACACTACTAAAGTTGTTTGGTTAAATTATTGGATAAAGCATTATGGGTATTGTGGCATCAGAGACAAAGACTCTATTGGCGTGGATAGAATTGAGACTACATTACACACAAGACCACTGTACTACCAACAGTGCAATGCGCTGCGCACAGCCTGATGGGAGAGCTTATTTAAGAGAGGGGCGGTCTCAGCCCACTCTCTCGGGACGCCATCTTACAGCCGACAGGGGGCCTGCATTGAGGCCTGCTGTAAGTGTGCCTAGGCCTGAGAAGCCTGGGCCTAAAGTTAGAGAGAGCGGATCGCCTAGCGAGAGAGGGATCCTTGCGGACAGTTCGCTGATCAAGCCGAGGAGGGATCAGTCTGCAACTCACAGTAACCGGAGTCACCTATCCACCGGTACCCAGGGAGTTGCTGTTCGGAGTACCAGGGACCTCATGCTACTGAGAGACGGACAACTGAGAGAAGGTCCCGGACTGAGGAAGACCAGCGAAGCAAGGCCTCATTTGGTGAGCGGGCACTTGCCCATCAGCATAGATAACTGACTCGCAGGAGTGTGATTTTCTTCAACTTTACTTGTACTTGCTGGCGACTGCAGCGCCGCAAGTAGGGACACATCGTCTCTATAGAGCGATACAACGACTTGGGGAAATTAGCATTCACTGTACCGCTACACGGTGCGCCTTGATTAGCTGTTTTGTTCCTGTTCACCCTGCCTGTTGGAATACAAATGAATAAGTACACCAACGGGGCTAGCTGAAGATTAACTGACTCTAAAAGGAACAGTCATCCGTTTCATTACCCTCACGTTGTTACTATAGGACACGCACCAGTTAAGCTGTCCACTAGGGGGAGCCATACAGTTGTGAATTTATGTGATTGATATATCTGTCTGCATTACTTTGTGATTTCTGCTGTTTTATGTGAGACTTGGTGGAGAGGTGCCCCAGTGTTAATGTCATTGCACTGGGAGATTCCTCTCACTCAGGTCTGGCCTTCGGGTCACTACAGTTGAGTTTGATAGCAGGGTTATTCCAAACCAGTGGTACTCCATTAACTGATACAGGGACCTGTATGTATTTAATGTTAATGGAAAACCATTGTTCTATTCTTTTGCTGAGTAAACATCTTACCACTGGTTAAGCTACATCTCGTGTTGGACTCTGTCTTTTGCAGCTGTGTGGCAGGTGAACAATACCGAGGTAACAATATTTAACTACATTTATTGCTGTGAGGTATCATTGTGGTCCCTTATAGCCATTTTGGGGGCCCGCAATTATATTATTGTCCAGTTGTGCCAAGGGGCAATTGAGCCAAATTCTAGGGGTTGACAGGCAGAGTGCAGGCCCAAAATCTAAACCAGCAGCTCCTACGGGGGTAGTGCTACAATACATAGCCACTATACATAGCCTAAACCTGCTTATGTAAAAGATATATACAATGTTCTAGAAATTATCAAAAGACAAAAATGTTTTACATTATGGTAGTTTAATAGGAAGTGACTCACACACATAGTTGATGTCTTGTCCAGCAGTTCTATAGAAGAAAATTATTAAAAGTGGGTGTATGTGGTTACAGAGGAGAACATCACAGAAAAAGGAAGGAAGCCGGTAACTTTAGTCTTTTCAAGTTTTATTGCTCCAGCTTTACAAGGAAAGAGGGCTAGGATTAGGTCCCCAGTAGCAACCAGGTCTTCCAGACTTTATTAATCCAAGGGAGTGCCAGTATCCTCTGAGGTCAGAAACCAAATTCCCCTCCAGCAGGCATCCATTGGGCTCTTCCACCTTGGAAGGCATATCCACCTCGGCCAGACAGGGCAGCCTGAAGAATTCTGTGCTAGGCCCAATGGGTCTACACAGCACAATCATTTGCACACATTCTCCCCAGTTTGAAGTGCAGTTGAAAGAGAACTCACCAAGCCACTCCCCAAGCTTCTATAGTCTCCCCCAGCATGCACCACTGCAGGAAACTACTAAGGGTAGTCAGAAGGGCATAAAAACTCAATAGCACACCATCCCAGAACTACGACCCTAAGTGCCAGTGACACCTAGGCTCTGAGGAAGAGGCTAGTCCTTGAAACGCATCAGCCTATTAGATCTTCATCTTCTGTCACATGAGTTGATGTATTATGGACTGAACGATGCTGGACTATATTATGAGCTTTTATACAATAGCCATTTTGTGATTATAATACTTACCACTTTTTACTATAATAAAAATCTGGTCTTAGGATAATGCACTAGGTCAGTGCGCCTATTGTTTCTTTTGTGTGGTTTCAGTGTTCCAGACTTCCCCAGTCTATGAGGGCAGCAAGACTTGACCAGCATGGAGGTATAGCCTACTTATCTGGAGCGGGCCCTTTCCCAAGCGCAGGAGATATTGTGTTTGTGACCATTTACTGCTAAATGATGTTTGGTGGTGTGATTTCACAGGAAGATCCAGTGCACAAAGCAACTTTAGAGGCCAGCCCAAGGTCTTCTAACAGGCAGGGTCAGGGTACGGTCCCCCAAGCTCTGTTAATAAGTTAACTGATCTGGAAGCTAACCAAAACTAGAGTACATCTAATGCTCCTCCTCCCTGCCATAAATATACAGGGGCTGATATACTAAAACTGGAGAGTGCAAAATCTGGTGCAGCTGTGTATGATAGCCAATCAGCGTCTAACTTTGGCTTGTTCAATAAAGGCTTTGACAACAAAAAAGCTGATTGGTTTCTATGCAGAGCTGCACCAGATTTTGCACTCTCCAGTTTTAGTAAATCAACCCCACAGAGTTCCAAAGGTCTCCCAAAAATCTAAGAACAATGGACAAGGAAACATTTGCTATACCAGGAGATATGGTTGCTGTGTGTCATGGAACACATTTGATGGATTGAAGAGATGCATGTATAGCGGGTATTTTAATTTAGGGGAGGCATCTGGGTGGTAGTGTAACCCAGATGCACTGATTATTAGGGAATCTGGGACCCTTTTATGGTTCTTGGAGGACTCTGGTGGTGTGAGGTTCCCTGCGGCCCGCAGGTGGCGTTGTTGCCCTGGGCCGGAGTTGAACCCTCAGCACAAGACTGCATCCTTTTTGTCCTTTTCCGGCGCTGGTACAGCAGGGTGGGGAACCTGCTGTGATGCAAAGGGAGAGGAGATAAAAGGGGCGGACGCCCTGAACATGGGGTTCAGAGTCGGAGGTCAGAGTCGCGCCCAGGCACCTTCAGCCTGGGTGCCGGCGTTCCGGAGTTCCGGGCCCAGGTGCCCTTGACCTGGCCGGAGCGGGAGATGGAGTCCATCCCTAACACCTTTAGCCTGGGGTGAGGTACTATTGAGAAGGCCTGGGGCCCGGTACCTTCGACTGGGTCCCGCAAGGGTGGAGGAATCCGAGGGGGCCCTAAAGCCTTGGGTACCCGAGTCTGAGATGAGAAGGCCAGGGAGCGTAACCCCTCCAAACAGTCCGGTGCAGCATTGCTGGTGACGGCGGGGCCTCTGGTAACTCTCTTGGACGGATGACTTCCCTCTGACAGGAGCTGCGCTTAGCGAAGGTAATTCACTTTCCGTTCTACACAGTCGGTGGCGGCGACTGTACGCCATAACCGTTGGTGACACCACAATGGTTAGTTGTATCCAAGGATTGTGCCTCGACCTACTCCCCACCTATACTGAACTGTTCTTAGGTCACAACCTGTCTGTGCTAAGTGACGATTTATTGCTGTTGGAGAATAAATATGAGTTGGACCTTTTCAGTGGTGTGGAACTCCAGTTATTGGGAGCAGAGGGGGTCATTTTGAGAAAAGACTTGGCTCTGGGCTATACACACACGACCCGATGGTAAAATAGGTTCTGGCCTTAACCTCTATCCATGGGAGGACATGGGCCGTGGTGTATCTCATCCCTCCTCCCATACTCCCCCCTAAACAAGACAACAAGCCGAGAAGAAGAAGGGGTGAGAGGGGTGAGGTCGCTACACACGCATTTGGTTGTTGGATTGGGGCAGAAAGGCATGCCATTTATGGCCACCCTTATACCATCTGCAGGCTTTCAGCTTAAATTGATGGGCAAATGTAGCATGAACAGGCAAGAGCATTCTGCTTGCATTTGAGATCAATCTAAAATGTTCAGAGTGCACTGACGGGTGCATTTGGCCTGCATCAACTGCTTTTGCATTTCCATTGACTTGTATGGGGATTGAAGCAGTTCTAACATGAAAGAAAGGCCATCAACACAAACTCATAAAAGTTTTCTAGCAGACACCTAACAATTTACTAGTGGTGGTAACCAGCTTTATGGTGGAGGCTCCCGAACTGCTTATACACTAGTGAGGGCTGTTAGTCTTCCGGCTCCAGTCAGAGAGATTCAGTGACAATTTTACACAATCATTATGTCAATAGATTCCTTTAGCTTTGTATAAATTATAAGGGTAAGTTATGGGGAATAACAGTATAAAGGAATATACATTTCCTCTCTGTACAAAGGAATAGATATACAGGCATACCCCACTTTTAAGTACACAATGGGACCAGAGCATGTATGTAAAACGAAAATTTACTTATAGTGAAGCAATTCCTTTTTTCACTTGTGGGGCTGTAGTGGGGGTGTCAGGGACTGTAGTGGGGGTGTCAGGGAGTGCGTTTCCAAGTAGCAGGGAATCGAAACTATCCATGCATGGATTACTCAGCTGCAGCTTTAGCTTGACAGCCACTTTACATACACTCACGGGTATGTCCTTACTCGCGAGTGTATGTAAAGTGAGTGTACTTAAAGTGGGGTATGCCTGTAGTGAGTTATTCATATAAAGGGATGAGTCATGCAAAGAAGACATGTGGATGTAAATGCTGCATATACTGAATGGAGGAGGAAAAGGAATATGTACTTTAGATTTATTGCAAGCATACAAATGTTCCATTCAGTAAACTTTATTAAGTCAAAAAGTGGACAAAGAATGGCAACAATTCAGGCCCTTCTCCAGGCAGGTGGAACTAGCAGACAGTATAATGTAGACAAAGAGATACTTAGCATTGTATAGATAGTAGCTACAGACAACAATAATCGACAAGGTGCAATAGAAAGAAACATCGGTATCACTTAAACCAGCAGTTCTATTTCAATAAAAGGTATTTCATAAGGTGATTGTACGGAATGGTTGATTACAGCGGGGAGTTCCATGAGTTAAACTGAAAGATAAGGACACTTGTAGTGAATATCTGAGAGAGGAGGAGTTACCTCTCACACACAATCTTTTTTAGTTCTCTCCCTTTCTCAGCTTTGTTCTCTCTACCACTCTCTCCCTTTTTCCCGAATCTCCCCGTTGCTATGGTAACTGGCTGCCTCATCTCTGCACGCCAGTGAGACAAATTTTAATTTTTAATTGCTCCTTGCAGTCAAAAATCTTACTGCTGCTACCAGGGTAGAAATGTGCATGCATCATGGGGGAATGAGAGTTTGGGGAGTACATGTGTGTAGTATGGTTTAGCGGAAGAGATCTAAACTAGCAGTATAGACAGGTAGAGAAATAATTACTGATGACAGTAATGTGCTGGGGTGTCTCACATCTCCGCGTGTTCCAAGAATCTCAAAATGTTGAGAGTATTTGCGAGAAATGCTATTCATACTGAAGGGTACATTTACCAGACAAGTCTGTGAATCCAAACGTATGAACTGAAAGAAAGTTCACGGCAAGTTTTTAGCTGACCTTCTTAGAAGTTATCCTGTAGAAAATATGTATTGTTGCCAAATTTTGTACGGCAAATTTTACCGTATGTAGGAGACAGAAAACGAGTGTCCTAAGGGAGGATGCTAGGTCGGAAAGCAATTCCGATAGCAATTAAAGGTTCTCTAGAGTTTGATTATAATGGTATCAGATAAATTCCGTGAAGCAAATGCAGTTTATTGTCACTTCATATTCTTAGCTGTAATTCTGTTCAAGGCTGCAATTTGAGTAATTCTGTACAGGTTAGTAAAAAAATAAAATTAGCACACGATGTTAAAATCCTGATTTTTGTACGACTGTCAAGAGAGATGCAATTTGTATATATATGATTAAACTATGGTTGAAGTTAAAGCTGAATTCCAGGTATGACTATTTGTGCGTGGTTACATTGGTCTAGCTTGTGGGATCCATGTGAAAGTGAAGACTCGCTGTAATAGGCACTTCTACCATTGTAATCTCTACTGCTTTTCGGGTCCCAATCTGGTGACTGCCTTGACAGGTAGCCGTTTGCTCAACAGGGACGCCACTCAGGAAACACTTTGCATTATGTCAAGAATGCAAAGTCTTCTCCAACTGGACGAGATGGAGATCATCTGCCCTGCCTATCCAACTCATCCAATCAGAGAACACCTTGCATTCATTGATAAAATGCGAAGTGTTCCCTGAATGGCGCCATTGCTAAGCGCATGACTTCCCGTGTTCAGAATACAGCAGGGCAGCTGCTCGGCATGGAACTCAGATGCTAATAGAGATCATTATAGTAGCGGTACCAGTAGAAGGAGCTGTGAGCTTCGAGCGCGTAGCCTGTGAAACATCCCACTCTATGTTTGGAGGACTGCCCTGCTGTATGACATCACTTCCACGTTCCAGACTGGTTAGCATGGAGCTTCCTGTCATGTGATACCGCAGAGAAGCCTGTGCAAACTAAAATCGACATCTCATACACCTCACGGCTGAGGGGAACTTTGCCAGAGCCAGCAGAGCAGCACCAACAAACCTCAGAACACCCCCATCCTGGATGGATATCATTTTCAAGTGAACCTGTAAGTATATATACTATACTTACATTAATGATTACAGTAGGACTAATTTAGTTGGCGCCTCCACCCCCTTCTTTTTTACACTAGTAGCGGTACCAACAACAGGGATTTTCAGCTTCCATGGGGATCCCACAGAAATGGCATATACATAATTACATTGGTCCAAGCTAGACCAGTGTAATTAAGTGAAATTTGCTATAGTTTTAAAGGAAATCTATACTGAGAAAAGTTGAAGGCTGCCATTGCCAATTGGAAACACTGTTATGCTCCAGTAATTTCTAAAGCACTGGCCTAGAACAAGTATGCAGAACAGGAGTTCTGACTTTCTCATCTGCTTGCTTCTTCTGGGTCAGTCAGATAGAAAGTATTAATGCAAATGGCCAGATAACTAGCATTTTCTGAAAACAGTCACCAGTGGAAGCCTCAGAATTTCTCTCAGCATTTTTCCTTTAAAGTGTTACTAAACCCACAACAGTAAAATCCGTCTGTGTATGCAGTAAAGCATGCTTGTTATACTCTGTCTGTAACCTAAGGAGTTAATCTATTAGATTGTAAGCTTTTCTGAGCAGGGCCCTCTTAACCGGTTCCCGACCGGCTCCTGTACATATACGTTGGCAGAATGGCACGGCTGGGCAAAGTAACGTATATATACGTCACTTTGACATTCCCGCCATGCCGGGAGCGTGCCCCTGCCATGAGCTCCGTGGCTGTGCCCGCGGGACCCGCGGACTCGATGTCCGCCGGTGTCCCGCGATCGGGTCACAGAGCTGCAGAACGGGGAGAGGCAAGTGTAAACAAGCATCTCCCCGTTCTGCCTAGTGACACTGTCACTGATCGTCTGCTCCCTCTCATTGGGACCAGCGATCAGTGACGTGTCGCTCGTAGCCACGCCCCCTAACAGTAAGAATCACTGCCTAGGACACACTTAACCCCTTCAGCGCCACCTAGTGGTTAACCCCTTCACCGCCAGTGTCATTTTCACAGTAATCAGTACATTTTTATAGCACTGATCGCTGTAAAAATGACAATGGTCCCAAAAATGTGTCAAGTGTCCGATGTGTCCGCCATAAAGTCGCAGTCACGATAAAAATTGCTGATCGCCGCCATTACTAGTAAAAAAAATAAAATAAAATAAAAATAAAATAAAACTATCCCCTATTTTGTAGACGCTATAACTTTTCCGCAAACCAATCAATATACGCTTATTGCGATTTTTTTACCAAAAATATGTAGAAGAATAATTTTTTATAGATTTTTGGGGGATATTTATTATAGCTAAAAGTAAAAAATATTAAATTTTTTTTAAATTGTCTCTCTATTTTTGTTTATGGCGCAAAAAATAAAAACCGCAGAGGTGATTAAAGACCACCAAAATAAAGCTCTATTTGTGGGGAAAAAAGGACGTCAATTTTGTTTGGGAGCCACATCGCACGACCCCGTAATTGTCAGTTAAAGCGATGCAGTGCCGTTTGGAAAGAAATGATCTGGTCTTTGGCCAGCAAAATGGTCCGGGTCTGAAGTGGTTATTCCTCTTGTATTTTATTGTACTGTAACTGTATCGTCTCCCTTTTACATTGTAAAGCACTGTTAGTGCTATATAAATCCTGTATAATAGTATTAATAATAATAATAATCCTCTGCATTGTGTCAAAAAGGCTGTTTGATCCTGTCTTCTCTGATTCTTCCCTTCTTCCACAGTCCCCAATCCATCTGCTGATAGTACAGAGCCATGGGGGCACATGCTCAGTTTGGTGGATATCGTTTTTTTTTCTTCTTGGGGGGATACATGTGATCAGCACAGGGCCAATCAGCACTGTCCAGACAGAGGGTCAGGGGTTTTTGCAGCCTCATAGGACAGTCATGGGAGAATAAAAAACTCCTCCTACAAGCTTTAAACAGTGCTCGGCTGGACACTGATAGAAGTCACAAGACTGCTATATACTGCTGATGAGAAAACGTTTCTAGCAGTTTATATTTACTAAAATAATTGCATTTCCATGTTCTGTGTAATGTGGGAGACCAGATATAGTGAATGCAGGGTCCTGGGTTTAGAAACACTTTAAAGCAATATAAAAGTCAGCAGCTACAAAAAGTGGAGCTGTTGACTTTTAATAGTCGGACACTCACCTATTCCATGGCCCAGTGATGCGGGCGAATGAAGCCCCGCTCCTCTCCCCCGCCTCTCTGCGGCGCCGACATTCTGACTGTGGGCGCCCGGCTGTGGCTTCACAGCCGGGCACGCACTGCGCATGCGCAAGCCATGCTGCGCGCTGTGATTGGCCGGGCAATCTTCTGGGACCTGTGACGTGTCCCAGAAGATTGCACGGAGGGAGGAGAGGTGAACTTCCTGCCGGCACAGCGGGAAGTGGGAGCTGGAACCCTCTAAAAAGAGGGTATCTGCTCCCCCCAAAACAAAATGACATGCCAAATGTGGCATGTCAGGGGATCATCTTCACTTAAAGCGGAAGTAAAAATTTTGGGTGGAACTCCGCTTTAAGTAAAAACATTCAATAGGATAATGCCTAGTACACACAATCAGATGAAAATGACCACTTTTGGAGCAACCGTCTGATAATCTGATCGTTAGTACACAGCTTTTGAGAGCCGATCGTGACAGTTCATGCAAAAATACCAACATTTTTCTTGTACGATAACAGAACAAATGATTTTCATGTAATTAGCATGGTATTTGCATGAAAAAAATCATGTGACCAAGACCACGCATGTTCGGAAATGAAAGAATACAGGCATACCCCACTTTTAAGTACACAATGGGACCAGAGCATGTATGTAAAACGAAAATGTACTTAAAGTGAAACAATACCTTTTTTCATGTAGGGGGGTCCTCAATTTAGGGGTAGTGTTTGAGTGGTAGTTATGCTCAAACACCTAAATTGTTAGGACATTATCAACCATTTTGTCTGCAGGAAGAGTATCGGTGTACCGTTACCTGTGGTCTGCAGGTGGCGCTGCCATAGTGGGCCAGGGTTGATCCGCTGCTACAGTGCTGTGCCTTGTGTGTCCCCTCTCGGCAACCTTACAGTGGGAGTGGTCGGCCTGCTGTGTATGCTGGGAGAGGATATAAAAGGGGCAGACGCTGCCTGTCGTGTTCGGTCGTCGGGAGTCCTACTCCTAGGGAGTGTGTGTTCCTGTCCACCATTTTATATACAACTATATAGATCAGACCAAAATGAGAGACAAATGAGAAGGAAGGAGGGACAGTAGAAGAAAGAGAAGAAATAGATCAAAATAATTCACAATCTTGTTCACTCTAAACTTCAGAACTGTAAAAACTATTTTTTGTTTTTTTCGCTACTAAACTGTATCGTGCTTTTTATTATGCTTCAATAAAACAGACCTACACTTTTGCAAGTAACACATTTTAGGAGACACTGAGACAATAAAAGCAGTGCTTGCCCTCTGCCCAATAATGCCTAAAGACTAATTTACTGATTTCAGATATCAAATATCCAAATGATAAAGTTCTTCTCCAGTCTGTCTCTTTGACATAATGACAGCAGAACACCAGGAGACAAGCCATTTTTTGAAAAATTTAAATACAGATTGATACTGTTGTGTGCGTGTGTCATTTTTACATCTGCCTTCAGCTCCAATACTTCTATTTTAGGATAAACAGCATTATTAAAAAAAAGGGCTCTTAAAAAAGGGCTCTTAAGTGCAGTAAATGATAGCAACCAATCAGAACTCTCCTTTACTGATCTAACTTTAGCAAAGTATCGGCAAATTTTTTGTGCACTTTATTACTTGTGATAAAGTAGCATTTCAGCCCTCTGTGTTTTTAAGTGGTAATGCCTCATGCACACTGAACATTTTTAATGCTGCTCCTAGGGACATCTGCCATTTTTTTCCTGCCTCTAAACTCCCCTGCATGTTAGCCCTATGTGTTCATGCAAACATATGGGTTTAGAGGAGTCCAGAGGCAGAACAAAAAAAACCCTGCTAGTGTCCTGGAGCGGCGGTATTTTAGTAGAAACAAACGCTTCTACAGTGCCTTGAAAAAGTATTCATACCCCTTGAAATTTTCCACATTTTGTAATTTTGCAACCAAAAATGTAAATGTATATTATTGTGATTTTATGTGATAGACCAACACAAAGTGGCACATAATTGTGAAGTGGAAGGAAAATGATAAATGGTTTTCAAAATGTTCTACAAATAAATATCTAAAAAGTGTGGCGTGCATTTGTATTCAGCCCCCCTGAGTCAATACTTTGTAGAACCACCTTTTGCTGCAAATACAGCTGCAAGTCTTTTTGGGGATGTCGCTACCAGCTTTGCACATCTAGAGACTGAGTGAAATTTTGCCCATTCTACTATGTCTAGCACACCGATCCTTTTCCCCCTTACCTTCCTTTCAGGGGATCAGACCCACCATGCCACATGCCCGCGTCCTCTGGATTAGAGGTCAGACGGTGTAATGTATTTGGTACCCGCAGCGAGTTGCTTCCTTTCACTGGTTCTTCCCTCCAGATTATAGAGGCGAGTCTTTACCTTTCCCAAAGAAGGTCAATGTCCACACAACACTTCAACTCCAACAAGAGTTTATTTTCTCTTATTTGCTTGAGTAACCAGAAAGTTGAAGAGAGGAAAGGGGTTAGCAGAATAGAATGGATTCAGACACCCTCTTGGCTTCGTCGCCACTCGGTCCCGAGTGGGTACAGCTCACCCGGATAGTCACTCAATAGCACTAGCAGCCGGCATGAAGCGCGAACAGTGACTTAGTCCCCTCTAAGGACAAAGTCAAGGAGATCCCTCCTTTAATAACGACACCCTGCAAAGAAAGGAATCCTTCCCTCCGACAGGTCACCAGGCCTCTCCCGAGACAGCAATCTTGTATTACTCGCCTCCTTAATGGGACCGATCCTCCCCCGGTTTCCTCTATGTCAGAGCGGTCGCCCCCACCTGGGCTCCCTGGGTTTCCTCTCTGGTTGTAGACCCAGTTGAAGGTACTGGGCCTACCTGGAACTCCGCAGCCTCGGGCCGAAGGTGCCCGAGACTCCTCAGTCAAAGTTGGGCGCACCCCCCCCTTAGAGGGGCACACTCCTCCGGGTACAGGTCCCCGGGTACTACTCCCTGAACAATGGCGTATGCCCTTATATACTCTCTTCCAGCATGCACAGCAGGCCAGAACCGCCCACCATATGGCAGCCGAGAGAGGACATCCAATAGCCACTCCATCACCTGTGGTTCAACCCCGGGTATAAGTGACAGTACCACCTATACGCCTAAAGGGGAACTGCACGCCAGGTGACACAGCAACAAGTCCAAATAATTAGAAGACCTGAGCCAACTGCCGCTCAGGTCACCCCTAAATTGAGGCATAGCGACTCCCCTAAGTAGGGACCCCGCTACATATGCAAAATAGCTCAAGCTCTGTCAGATTGGATGGAGAGCATCTGTGAACAGCAATTTTCAAGTTTTGCCACAGATTCTCAATTGGATTTAGGTCTGGACTTTGACTGGGCCATTCTAACCGATGAATAAGCTTTAATTTCAACCATTCCATTGTAGCTCTGGCTGTATGTTTAGGGTTGTTGTCCTGCTGGAAGGTGAACCTTCTCCCCAGTCTCAAGTCTTTTGCAGACTCTAATAGGTTTTCTTCTAAGATTGCCCTGTATTTAGCTCCATCCATCTTCCCATCAACTCTGACCAGCCTCTCTGTCCCTGCTGAAGAAAAGCATGGTGTGTTCAGGGTGATGTGCAGTGTTAGTTTTCTGGCAGACATTGTGTTTTGCTTTTAGGCCAACAAGTAACATTTTGGTCTCATCTGACCAGAGCACCTTCTTCCACATGTTTGATGTGTCCCCCACATCGATTCTTGCAAACTGCAAAAGGGACTTCTAATGGCTTTCCTTCAACAATGACTTTCTTCTTGCCACTCTTCCATAAAGGCCAGATTTGTGGAGTGCACGACTAATAGTTGTCCTGTGGACAGACTCTCCCACCTGAGCTCTGGATCTCTGCAGCTCTACCATGAGCCTCTTGGCTGCTTCTCTGATTAATGCTCTCCTTGCCCGATCAGTTTAGGTGGACAGCCATGTCTTGGTAGGTTTGCAGTTGTGCCATACTCTTTCTATTTCAGACAATGGATTGAACAGTGCTCTGAAAGACGTTCAAAGTTAGGGATTTTTTTTATAACCTAACCCTGCTTTAAACTTCTCCACAACGTTATCCCTGACCTGTCTGGTGTGTTCCTTGGCCTTCATGATACTGTTTGTTCACTATGGTTCTTTAACAAACCTCTAAGGCCGGGTTCACACTGGTGCGACACGACAGTCGTACTACTTTGGATCCGACTTTGCCCTGCGACTTGAAGTCCGACATGCGTCCGACTTCAATGAACAGGGATCCGACTTCGATCCCTGACAATACCAGGCACTGTATCTGGTATGAATCTTGAGGAGTAACTCCATGCCAAATTTTTAATAAAAAAAACAGCATGGGTTTCCCCTCTAAGAGCATACCAGGCCCTTCGCTCTGGTATGGATTTTAAGGGGAACCACCTACGCCGAAAAAACGGCGTGGGGGTCCCCCCAAAGTCCATACCAGACCCTTATCCGAGCACGTAGCCCGGCCGGTCAGGAAAGGGGGTGGGGACAAGTGAGCACCCCCCTCCTGAACCGTACCAGGCCACATGCCCTGAACATGTACCCCTACCCATTCACCTGAAAAAAGTGTCAATAAAAAAAACACACTACACAGGTTTTTAAAGTAATTTATTAGGCAGCTCCGGGGGTCTCTGCCGACTTTTTCTGCCCTCTCCGGCTCATCTCCTCTCTCTCTTCGTTTTTTTCCCCTCTGTCCGGTGTCTTCTGCCAGGCCTCCTCTGCTATCTTCTGCTCTTTTGCCTGCTCTTTTGCTAG
Organism: Rana muscosa; assembly: GCA_029206835.1. Lineage (NCBI taxonomy): Eukaryota > Metazoa > Chordata > Amphibia > Anura > Ranidae > Rana > Rana muscosa. The sequence continues at coordinate 296,429,791 of CM055117.1, forward strand.
CTCTTGCCCAGTCTTCTCAGTTCTCTTCTTCCCTCTTCTCTTCTTCCACTGTTGACACAACACTCTCTCCCGCTGTAATGCCTGGTGCGCGGTGTGACACTACTTATATAGGCATGGGGCGGGGTCACGTAGGCCCACCCCTTATGACGTCACAACCCACCATGCCCGGGTGGTGACGTAATAAGGGGTGGGGCCTCTGGATGACGTCACATGGTGACCGCGCCCCATGCCAATATAAGTAGTGGCACACCGCGCATTAGAGCAGGAGAGAGCGTTGTGTCAACATTGGAAGAAGAGAAGAGGGAAGAACACAACGGAGAAGACAAGGCAAGAGCTGGCAAAAGAGCGGGAAAAAGAGCAGAAGACACCGTACAGAGGGAGAAGAACCGAAAAGAGAGCGGAGAAGAGCCAGAGAGGGCAGAAGAAGTTGGAAGAGACCCCCGGAGCTGCCTAATAAATTACTTTAAAAACCTCTGTAGTGTGTTTTTTTATTGACACTTTTTTTTCAGGTGAATGGGTAGGGGTACAATGTACCCCATACTCATTCACATAGGGTGGTTGGCTAGGATCTGGGGGCCCCTTTATTAAAGGGGGCTCCCAGATTCCGATAAGTACCCCCGCCCGCAGACCACGACAACCAACGACCAGGGTTGTCGGGAAGAGGCCCTTGTCCTCATCAACATGGGGACAGGGTGCTTTGGGGCAGGGGGGCCCCCCATGTTGAGGGAATGCGGCCTTGTATGGTTCAGGAAGGGGGCGCTCGCTTGTCCCCACCCCCTTTCCTGACCGGCCGGGCTGCGTGCTCGGATAAGGGTCTGGTATGGACTTTAGGGGGGAGCCCCACGCCGTTTTTTCAGCATAGGGGGTTCCCCTTAAAATCCATACCAGACCGAAGGGCCTGGTATGCTCTTAGAGGGGGAACCCATGTCGTTTTTTTTATTTAAAATTTGGCGTGGAGTTCCTCCTCAAGATCATTCTAGGGGTATCAGAGTAAAGGGGGCTGAATACAAATTTACGCCATACTTTTCAGATATTTATTTGTAAAAATAATTGAAAACCATTTATCATTTTCCTTCCACTTCACAATTATGTGCCACTTTGTGTTGGTCTATCACATAAAATCTCAATAAAATACACTTATGTTTTTGGTTGTAACATGACAAAATGTGGAAAATTTCAAGGGGTATGAATACTTTTTCAAGGCACTGTAAATGTTTAACGCTAGGCCCATTTCACGTTTGAGCGTTAATTAATTTTAATGGCTAGATCAAATTATTTTTCTGGCCAATTAAATGAATTAACGCCCAAGTGCTTGACACATCTAAACACTACTAAACGCGTTACATGTGTTTTTTCTGCCTAAACGCCTCTGCCAGGAGGAAAGGCATCTAGGAGAACTGGACAAACGCCCTGTGTTCATGAGACCTAAGGGTTAGACACTGACAGTGTTTTTTTTTTAGGGGGGGGGATCTGTCAAATGGAAATGATAGAAATTTGTGGTCTGACACAGCTAATCTCCTTCTGAAACTGCAAGCTCTCATGCTATCTAACTGGCACTAACTGGGAATAAGCATAGAGATAAGGAATTACAAATGTTCTTGAACTATTTTGCTGCATGCTTGTTCTGGGTTAGTGATTTACTTTACAAGACAGGTTGGGTTATTCTTGTAGAACTTACTAGGCTTGTGCAATTCGTTTTGTAAGGAATAGAAATTCGTCCGAATTTAGCAACTTTCGGACATTCGGAAGCATTCGAATTTCCGAACAAAGCAATTACGAATAAAACCAAATCCGAAATAAATTATATCGCAAATAGCGAATGCCCGAATGTCTTCGGCATAATTCGTTATGAAAAAAGTTATGAATGTACGAATCCATTCGAAGCACAATAACACTCTGCTCTGCTCTCTGCTTCTCCCTCACCATGCTGAACTCCCTCTCAAAATGGTGTACAGGGGCGGAGGCTATAGCCGCATGTAAAAAACGAAAGTAAAATACGAGATTTCGAATCCATTCAAAGCACAATAACACTCTGCTCTGCTCTCTGCTTCTCCCTCACCGTGCTGAACTCACTCTCAAAATGGTGTACAGGGGCGGAGGCTATAGCCGCATGTAAAAAACGAAAGTAAAATACGAGATTTCGAATCGTTACAAATAACCGCAATGTATTTAGAAAAGTACAAATCCATTCGAAGCACATTAGGCATAATAGGCAGCGTCGTTGTGAGAGAGACACGGAAAATTACGAATCAACAAACCCAAAAAAGTTACGAAAGTAGGAGTTGTGCCCAGAATCAACGAAAAACAATGTACTCTACCGAAAGTACGAATTAGTCCGAACACGAAAAATCCCGTCTAGCAAAATTACGAACGATTACGAATCAACAGGACCGAAAAGAAACAAACCGAAACAAAACAAATTTTTCCGTTGTGCACAAGAAACTAACCGAAACTAAACTCATTTTTCCATTGTGCACAAGTCTAGAACTTACCCTAAGCTTTTTAGTACTATACTGGAAGTTTTATTTAAGTAAATGTAGTCCCAATCACTAGAATCTCATAAAAGCTTTAGCAAGTAATGTCATTCAAAAAGTCATTTTCAATAATGTTAAATCTGCAAATTTCATTAAACCTATCTCTGGGCCAGTGTTGTCAACCTACCAGATTGAAATTTACTGACACATCACCCAAAATTTACTGGCACAGCCAAGTTTTTACTGGCATTTACAAAAGTTACAAAATTATAGTTTTAAGTACAAATTTCAGTATTTAGGCTACAAACAAGTACAATATAAGTTTAGCAATGTGAATTAAGGTAGATATTAAGGAAAAAAAATGAATTTCCTTTTTTATTTTCAATATTGTAAGTAAGTAGCTCAGGGACAGGACTCAGGAGGGCAAGAAATTAGAATGGGCGGGCGCACACACACATGAAATTTACTCTCACAGTGACACTGACAGCAGTGTACAGCAGCGAAGATGATGATGACAACTCACCGACCCGACACGTCACCACCTGAGTCACAGTGACAGTCTCTCTCCACACCAGGTGGTCTCTTCAGTGCAAACCGCACTGACAGTCCTGCTCCTAGCTTGCTTTGCTCCCGTCCCACAGACCCGCTCCGCTCCCTTGCACCATGACATCACATGACACGCTCAGGTACTGCTTTTGCCAGATGCGTCCCCCACTGGCGCCGCTTGAACACACTGTAGCAGGCACTCAGATGGTCTCTGCCAGCTCCAGACCGGAACTGTGCATGTGCAGTTCTGAACCGAGCTTCACAGCCATATTTTTTACTGCCAACCTTTTCCTGTCACTGGCATTTACTGGCAGGAGAAAAGTTCCCATTTTTTACTGGCTTCAAGTAAAAATGCCAACGGTTGGCAACACTGCTCTGGGCAATGCTTATCCCCTCCCACTTGTCCCTGATCACTCAGCGTTTCTTTTTCTGTAAATAATCGAATAAACTCTTTTATACATACTGTTGTCCATGTTCCTCACTGGAGCTGATTTCAGGAGTTGATCCAGTGCTGCAGAAAGCTGGTCACCTCTTCTTGATATCAGGAGAGGAGAAGGAGAACAGTTGTTCAGGTGCAAAAACTTGTGCGCGCTTGTGTCTTGCATTTACAAGCATTTCCACTAAAGTCTTTGGGACCAAAAACCTACAACACATCTCCAAAAAAAGTATGTCCTTTTCAAGCTTTTCAAGTGACTGAGAATAGAGATGTAAACAGCCACAACCAGTGGCGTCGCTAGGGGGGGCTATTGGAGCTATAGCCCTGAATCTGGGCCCCATAGCCCTGAGTCTCTTACCGGGTGCAGCGGTGCCTTCAGAGGCCACTGCAGCCAGCACTGATTTACTCACAGAAATGGCGCCGTGCAGATAACCAACATCTCGGCCCATTTTACATTGTTCTGCTACTGCGCACTGGTTGCTAGAACCGCCTGGCATCTAGCAACCAGTGATGTCACGTTGCCTGAGTGACACAGCGTGAGCCTGAGGGCAAAGCATTCAGAACGGAGCTCCGCGCTGAGTGGTTTAGCTACGCCCACCTCCTCTATCTTCTTGGGTGGCATGCTCGAATGGAAGGGAAAAAGAACCCAGGACTTGAGAGCACTTGTCTGGTCTGAGGTGAGGCTGACTTAATACCGGGGATGCATTATGTGTGTCATGAGGGAGCTGGGCACTGCAGAGAGACCCATACAAAGAGGAGGGGTTCATACTGGGACTTGTAGACCTTAACTTTTGTGGGATGTGGCCCCCAAAAGTGAAGGACTACAGGTCCCAGCATGAACCCCTCAGAGCTCAGGATTTGTCACACTGTTGTCCTGAGGGGGGTCTGTACTGATGGAGGGGGCGGTTTGTCTTGAGGGGGTCTGTACTAATGGAGGGGATGGTTTGTCTTGAGGGGGTATGTACAGATGGAGGGGGCTGGTCTGTCTTGAGGGGGGTCTGTACTAATGGAGGGGGGTGGTTTGTCTTGAGGGGGGTCTGTACTGATGGAGGGGGTTGGTTTATCTTGAGGGGGGTCTGTACTGATGGAGGTGGGGGGTTTGTCTTGAAGGGGGGTCTGTACTGATGTAGGGGGGTGGTTTGTCTTGAGGGAGGTTTGAACTGATGGAGGGGGGTGGTATGTACTGAGGGGGGTATGTACTAATGGATAGGGGTGGTCTGTACTGAGGAGGGGTCTGTACTGATGGAGGGGGTGGTCTGTACCATGCCTACAGCCTCTGACATCTCCTGCACCATGTCCGCAGCCTCTGCATCTCCTCCTGCACCATGACCCTAGCCTCTGCATCTCCTGTATCATGTCCGCAGCCTCTGTGTCTCCTGTACCATGCCCACAGCCTCTGACTCTTTATACATATATATACATATACACACACATTATATATATATATATATATATATATATATATATATGTAGCGGGGTGTTCAATTTAAGGGGAGTGTCTGAGTGGTAACCAGGCTCAGACACAGTAAATTGATAGAATTCATGGACCATTTTTGTTCTCAGGGGGTTAATGCTGGTGACGTGTTCCCTGTGGCTGGTGGGTGGCACTGCCATTCTGGACCAGGGTTGAACCGCGAGCGCAGTGCTGTGCCTTTTGTGTCACCTCTCGGCAGCCGTACAGTAGGGCGGGGAACCTGCTGTGCATGCCGGGAGAGGATATAAAAGGGGCCGACATCTTCTGAGAGGGGTCTTCGTCCGTCCACGCCCAGGCACCTTCAGCCTGGGTGTGTGGGAGTGTGGTTCGTCATCTCCGGGTGCCCTAGGCCTGGAGGCCTTGTTCCGGTTCCACCTCAGGCACCTTTAGCCTGGGGTGAGGTAATACCTCACCGCTCCTGTTTGCCTGGGCATGGAGGCCCAGGAGTTGCAGTGACGGCCTGGAGCCCAGCAGCCTTTGGCTGGGGTCCGCAAGGGATCAAGGAGTCCAGGGTGCCACCTTGCGAGGGGACCCGCACCCTTAAGCTTTGTACACACAAACGAGTTTCTCGGCAAGAAACGACAAGAAAACTGCCGAGATAGCTTTCTTGCTGAGAAAATCGTTCGTGTGTATGGTTTCTCGTCGAGAAAATTGACCAGAATCTCGACGAGAAAAATAGAGAACCTGCTCTCTATTTTCTCGTCGAGATTCTCGTTGGCATGTTTCTCGACGAGAAAAGTGTGTGTGTGTACACTTACCTGTCGCCGTGGAAACCCGCGCATGCTCAAAATGACTTTGACGCATGCGCGGTAGCTTCCTAGGCATAGGTAGGGTGTAGCAAGATGGCGGCGATGGCATCGAATGTGACGAGCGCTCGCTCGTCGTAGTCGATGACGTCACCGCGTTCGCTCCATTCAAAGAACCGCGGGTTTTTTGAATCGAGCGTGTGTACACTCGGCCAGGACAAGTTTCTTGTCCAAGAATCTCGTCAAGAAAAACGACGAGTTTTTTCCTGACGAGATTCTCGGCCGTGTGTACGAGGCTTAAGAGAAGGGAGGACCTGTTCCGAAGGACCGGTGCTGTGGACACGGTGAAGGAAGGGGTCTGTTGACTCTCTGAGGGGATGTCTTCTCCCTAAAAGGGGCTATGTCCTAGGAAGGAAATCCATATTCACCAGGTCTGTGGCAGAGACCAACCTCATTGTCTGTGGCAGAGACCATGCGCCAAAACTGTTTGAGAATCTGAACAGTTCTAATGCCGTGTACACACGACCATTTTTCTCGTCAGGAAAAATAAAAAAAAATTCTCTTTGACGAGAAAAACGCCTGTGTGTGGGCTTTCCAGCATTTTTCCAGACGAGAAAAACGGAAAGAATCACGACGAGAAAAATTAGAACATGCTCTAATTTTTCTCGTCGTGATTCACGGCATTTTTTTCCGCTGCAGTTTTCCCATAGGGAAACACTGCCAGGGAGCCTACACACGGTCGTTTTTCTCGACTGTGTTTTCACCGTCGCCTGGACCTCCTCCACACCTTAAAGCTGTCCTGTGTCTTTACTCCAACCTTTCGTCTATCCAAGAGAATGTGAGGAAAAGGGGATAAGACTGTTTCAAGGCTCCCCTTTTCCTTATGGGATTTTTGGCAGGAGCAGTTTCAAGGTTTCCCTCACTTGAAATTAAGCGGGAAGCCTTAGGATAGGTCAGGTAAACTGTTGCTGGGGAAAGATTCCTGAGCCTAGGATAGGCTAGTTAGGGTATTCAGGCAGGAAAGACAGGGATTGGGTCAGCTGGCCAGTTACTGGGGAAAGAATTCAGGACCCCCTGGGAGCAGGATTGGTCAATTGGGGTCAGCTGACCCCATAGAACATTCTGGAAGCCTTTGGGGGTCCCTATTTAAAGAGCTGGGCTAGGAGGTCCGGGGCCAGTCGTTCTGAAGAGGATCTACAGCGGAACCTCCCACCCCCCCCTTCCCTTGTCGCGGCTATACTATGTGGTATGGTCCTTTTTGTTTATTATTGCAAAAAGGGACATGTTGTTGTTTGGGAAAGTTTTAAAAGGCTGATTCTTTTCAGCTCGAGTCGTAGTGGCTGAGCTGGGTTTTATTTCTTATATGTAATTTGATTTATTTATTGATACAGTTTTTGATGATATTTAAAATTAAACCAATAGTAATAAGCCGCGGCCAAATTTTATCCAAAAAAAAATATATATAATATATAATAATATATATATAGGTTGTTATTTATTTAAATAAACAAAATTTTATAAAAATCTTTGGTGTGTGTATTTTTGGTATGTCCAGGCATCCTGCCTAAAATCCCATATGTGTTGTGCAAGTGAAAAATAAAGATTGAGTTGGACTTTCAGCTGGTATGGACATTTACGTTCCTGGGGAAGTCAAGGACTTGCATCTACACACTGTGCAGGTAAGAATCATTCTCGGGAGGACTTTATGCCCCGTCTGCAGGCAAGGCCCAAAAACAACACCGCCTAACCTCTTAACACGGGAGGGTATGGGCTTGTGGTGCGGTGTGCCCCTTTCTCCTAAGAGGAGCCGAAACAGACAAGGAGAAGGGGGTGTGTGTGCTACATATATATATATATATATATATATACACACACACACACTTTTATACATGTAAATGCCCGCCCAAGCGTATGACTTTCTTTACTCCGTTGCTATGGGCTCTGACCCCAGATCTTTTGTAGACCTAGAAACACCCCTGGCCACAACAGAGAATTGGAATTCTAGATGTTGAGCTATGTCACCTGTAACAAAATGCATGAAAACATGCAACAATACACTCAGGTGTGAATGGGGCTCAAGATTCTTGTTTAGGACATTTTTGAATGACAACCTTCTGTTCCTGCCTCCCAATTGTGCTCTTGCATCATTACCCAGTCAAACACTTTATTGATAGAGACTACAAGAGACATTGACAATGCACAGGCCTGGTCCATTGTTGTCACCATCTGAATACTTGTTCTGAAAAATGTTATGCAGCCATCACTGGAGTGCATGCATAAAGACAGAAAGTGGCTGTAAAAGGTGAAAAAAAAATTTAAGCAAACTAAATGTTTTTCAGTTAGGCTCGGTTCACATATATGCGATGCTGGAAACGCAGCAAATCCTGAGCATTGCCCTCACTGCACTAAAAATTGCACTCCATTCATGCGATCTGCCACCGGTGTTAATGTTACATTATTGACACCCCAACACAATTTGCAAAACGCATTGTGATTGCAAGGATCCTTGCGCCTTTTTTGTGCAGTGCGTGTGAACTGAGCCCATACAAAAATTAATCTGCTCAAATCACACTGCAAAGAATTGCATATGATTTCAATAGGAATATGGTGAGATTCCAAACCAGGCTTAGGGTTTATATCTACCTTAAGAACAGGTTCACACTGGGGCTGCGGGAGTGAAGCCGTGCGAGTTCAGCTGAACTCGCACGATTTCACTCTCGCTGGAAGTCCCGATTTTAGCCGCGATTACAAAGACATCTGACACAGATGTCAATGTAAATCGCGGCCGAAATCGCAAAAAGTAGTACAGAAACTACTTTTTAAAATCGGTGCAGTGCCGCAGATGCGGCGTCGCACCGATTAGGACGGTGCCATTGCCCGCAATTTGCGGCAAATATCGCCGATTTGACATGCGATTTGACATGTCAAATCGCATGTCAAATCGCACCAATGTGAACCAGGGCTAAAGTGTATTTCCACTTTTACAGCTAAACTGGGATAACACCTACATATTATTTACATGTTTCCATTCACATAGAATAACCTAAAAAACTAAATAAAATTTGAGTTTACCTTTTTAAATGTCCTTTTTCGGACCCTCCAGCAATTAAAAATCCAAGGTAGCTCTCTTTGTTTGTGAGGGGTCTGCCTTAATTAACCCTATCTGTACAGTGCAGGCAGATCTTTACTACCAATTCTAATTATATTTGAACGCTGTGGGGTTGATTTAGTAAAGACAAATAGGGGTTGATTTACTAAAGGCAAATAGACTGCACTTTACAAACTACAGTTGCAGTCTGCAAGTGCTGTTGCTCCAGAGCTTAGTAAATAAGCAGAAGCTCTGCTGACTTCAATCCTACAATCGTGCTAGAAAAAAAACATTTTTTTTTTATTTTCCTTGCATGTGATTGGGTATTCTTTGCAAAGTAAAGTTTTACCTCATTTACTAAGCCCTGGAGCTACTGCTCTTGCAGAGTGCAACTGTCTACTTGGTGAAAAAAAAAATACATATTGTTTGAATCTTGCCAGTGGTTCGTTTGAGATGGTGCCTATACCCTACTGAGGTGCTTCCAAAAATTCAAGCATACACAAAACACTACAAAGAAAATGCACCTACAAAAGGCTACCAGCCTACCATTTCAAAAAATACTGTATTTATTGGCGTATAACACTCACTTTTTCACCCTGAAAATAGAGGGTAAACTGTGCCTGCGTGTTATACGCAGGGGGCTACGGAAAGTTTTTTTCCTGAAACTTCCCTCTTAAAGTTAATGTGCGTGTTACACGCCTGTGTGTGTTATACGGCGATAAATACGGTAATTTATATTATTGGACATAATATATAAAACACTGGTACAAATGTGGCAAAGGTAAAAATCCCCTCATTCACTTGAGGCATGTTCCCCGACACTACTCCAGTCACCGCAGATCCCCCCCCCCCACAGCCCACCCAGAAAACCACCCCACTCCGGTGTCCTGGTCCACCCTCTCTCAATAAGACCCCCCCCCCCCAAAAAAAAAAAACTAGAACTTAGCTCCCCCCTCCAAGATATAAGGTCCAGTCTGCATGGGTTTTCAATAAATGAATTTGAGCCTATGCTTCACCTAATAAATTGATTAAAAGCCTGGTACCGATGTTAAGTGTGACTGCTCAATCATCTGGTGTCCACATCTGCAGCATATGCCGTAAATATTAGGAGCGACTATTGGACTACAAAGGCAAGCCGTGGCGTTAGCTAGAATGACATACACAGTATATACCTATATGTATGTGATGGTTATCATGACTTGTATGACAGAGTAAGCATCTGTATCAACTTGGTTATGGTGATAATTCCAGTATGGGTGTCCCTGAGTGTGTCCTCTCACGACTAGGGACACATATCATACCAGCCTATTGGTATGTAGTTTCTCGTTTAGCTTGTATTCAACCCTCTTGGGTCTAGCCTGCCATGCAATTATAACTTGTACTGGATAGCACGTAGCACCTGATTGACCTCAACTGGGGGATGTTGCTCTTGAGAGACCTGCAAAGTGAAGTTTTACCTAATTTACTAAGCTCTGGAGCAACTGCTCTTGCAGAAAGCAACTGCCCTTTGAAAAGTACACAGTCAACTTGCCTTTAGTAAATCAACCCTATAGACTGTGCACTTTGCAAGTGCAGTTGCACTTATTTTCCCAGGGCTTCGTAAACAAGGGGAAGCTCTGTTGATTTCCATCACAGGATCTGCCACCGCCTGATCTCCGGTTCACTGACGTCCCTGAAGCAGGTAGATGTCTGTCGCCGCACAGGCTCTGCAGCGAGGTGGAAGGCTCTCTGGAAGTGCGCAAGGCCCAGGCCTCGGGCCTTGCACTGGCAGCAGGTCCGCACAGGAAGTCCTCTTGCCAGCCGCGCGGTGTCCAAAGAGGCTGGGCTTAGCCTCGCCCTCCCCTTTTATACCCCACCCATGAGTCTCTGCGGCAGCCCAATGCACCCTGGGTGCCAAACGGGGTTCTGGGTAACGTAGTCCATGGGGCCTCAACGGAGACCCCGCTACAGTTACATTTTTAGTAGCTGATCTGCTTGCATTATATGTTATTGAGGACAGACTTGGGACAGGCTTGCTTTAACATTGCTACAAAAACCTTGCAGTCAGCCATGACACCTCTTCCTGAGAAACATCTAAAAATTAAGAAAAAAAATACATTTTCTGTGTGAATGGGAAGATGTTTTAAACCCGTAGTGGGGTTCTAACAAAGTTGAATGCAAAAGTGGAAACATGCTTTAAAAAAGGTAACATGTAAAGTGCAATAGCACATCAGCCAATAAAATTTCATCTTACATTGATCTGACAAAACGAAAAGGAGGCTGTTGTTTGGGTTATTGCATGTAATATTTCCTTTCCTTAGCACTTCTATACTAAATAAGCCTGACAGCGTGTGTCTTGGTCACGCTATGTGTATGGATTTTAGTCACAGTGTTGTCTCTGTTATTTCACAATCCACCCAGTCTTGCAGCTGAGTCAGGGCAGACTCCCTTAGCTGAGGCAAGCTGGCTTAAAACAGGGGCAAGTGTAGACGTAGACAAGCTGTTCTTCATTTTATATCACTTCCATGACAGCAGTGTTAAGACTTGAAGAGCCCACCAGGAAATATAGCTACAGGGTCCCCCATGCTGAGTCTAAATAAAAATATTATGTGCTTCAGATATTTTGTCTGCATCTAAACACAATAATATGCATTACAGAAAAAAGTGTCTTTCATGTGGCTATGCTTATTCCCTTATGAGGATGTAACTAGAGCTTTACCTTTTTTATTTCTTCTTATTTCAATATTCTTTGTGGTGCTTTTTTTCTGTGTAGCAAATACGAGGGGTCACTTAATAGCAGCAAGTGCCGATCAAAGCAGTGATGATGGTACTATGGATTTCCAGCATTCAGAGGAGAGGGCAAGATAATGAAATATAACATGGATTAGTTATCAGCGGAGAAGCTCTAAAACAAAATTTCTCTTTTTTCCTTCCCCTAAACAGCTTGACTAGAATTACTAATTGCAAGGTACAGAAAAGACAAACATACGTCCACCAATGATGGCTATTGAATCACCTGTTTTTCTTCTCACAGATGTACAGGCCTAATATAGGTGTAGAGGTTACAGGTATTACCAAATCCTTCAGGTTTATACAATGTGGCAGTTTCACTTATTATTCCTTTTCTTCGGAAGAATTTTTGTTTCGCCCGGTATAAACAGGGCAACTCCAGCATTATTAGAGGCTCTTGTTTTGTTTAAAGTTTATCTAAAGCCAAAAATTATTATTATTTTTTTTTTTTGGGGATACAGTAGGAAGTATTAAACTCCTTGTGAGGTATTTATTGCAGTCTGTGTCCCCGTGGGATATTTACGCTCTGTAATTGTTCTGTTAACCGCTTGCCGACCGCTGCACGACTATTTACGACGGCGGAATAACACGGCTGCGCATATGGACGCACCTGTACGTCCCCTTTAAATCGCGTGATTGCGGGCGCGCGCCGGCGCAAGCTCCGTGAGTGTGACCGCGGGTACCGCAGACTCGATGTCCACCGGGTGCCCGCGATCGTGTCACGAAGCTGCAGAACAGGGGGATGCCTGTGTAAACAAGGCATTTCCCTGTTCTGCCTTGTGACAGGACAGTGATCTACTGCTCCCTGTCATTGGGAGCAGTGATCACTGTCGTGTCATTGGTAGCCCACCCCCCCACAGTTAGAATCACTCCCTAGGACACACTTAACCCCTTCCTCGCCCCCTAGTAGTTAACCCCTTCCCTGTCAGTGTCATTTACACAGTAATCAGTGCATTTTTATAACACTGATCGCTGTATAAATGACAATGGTCCCAAAATAGCATCAAAAGTGTCCGATGTGTCCGCCATAATGTCGCAGTCACGATAAAAATCGCAGATCGCCGCCATTACTACTAAAAAAATTTTTTTTAAAAATGCTATAATTCTTTCCCCTATTTTGTAGACGCTATAACTTTTGCGCAAACCTATCAATATACGCTTATTGCGATTTTTTTTTACCAAAAATATGTAGAAGAATACATATCGGCCTAAACTGAGGAAAAATTTTTTTTTTATATATATTTTTGGGGGATATTTATTATAGCAAAAAGTTAAAAATATTGCGTTTTTTTTCAAAATTGTCGCTTTTTTTTGTTTATAGCGCAAAAAATAAAAACCGCAGAGGTTTTGAAATACCACCAAAAGAAAGCACTATTTGTGGGAAAAAAAGGACGTCAACTTTGTTTGGGTGCAAAGTTGCACAACCGCGCAATTGTCAGTTAAAGCGACGCAGTGAGCGGCAGTTGTGTGAATGAAAATGCCTTGTTGATATCAGAAGTGCTTGGGCAGACTGATTTGAGATGATACTAGTGGTGTCATTAGGGAGGGCATGAGGGGCCCCGACACCCCCAACATTATAGTGTGCCTCGCATGTGCCCCCCCAAGATATTAACTTATATAATGGCCGGCACTGCAGCCCACGGTGGCCTACAGCTTACGTTTTTTTTTCTGGTGGACTCATCACTCGTCTGTCACACACCATTCCTATTACAAGGGATGTTTACATTCCTTGTAATAGGAACAAAAGTGATATATTTTTTTTTTTTTTAAAGTGAAAGTGTAATAATATTTTTTTTAAATAAAATAAACAATAAAAAAATAAAAAATTTGTGCTCCCATCCCTGCAAGCTCGCTCGCAAAAGCGAACGCATACGTAGGCTCCGCCCGCATACGTAAACAACGTTCAAACCACACATGTGAGGTATCACCACGAATGTTAGAGTGAGAGCAATAATTCTAGCACTAGACCCCCTCTGTAACTCTAAACATGTAACCTGTAAAAAAAAAAAAAACGTTGCCTATGGAGATTTTTAAGAACTGAAGTTTGGTGCCATACCACAAGTGTGGGCATTTTTAAAGAGTGTGACATGTGAGGTATCTATTTGCTTGGCGTATCATCATCTTTCACATTATACGAAAAAATTGGGCTAACTTTACTGTTTTTTTTTTTTTATTCATGAAAGGTTTTCTTTCCCCAAAAAATTGCGTTTGAAAAATTGCTGCGCAAATACCGTGTGACAGAATAAGTTGCAATGACCGTTATTTTATCCCCCAGGGTCTCTGATAAAAAAATTATATAATGTTTGAGAGTTTTGAGTAATTTTCTAGCAAAAAAAAATATGATTTTTACATGTAGAATCCAAGTGCTGGAATTCACCTGGTGAGTAAGTGGTTAAGTGTTGACAAAAAAAATGGAAGCTGATTGGTTTCTATGTAGAGCTGCACCAGATTTTGCACTCTCCGGTTTTAGTAAATCAACCCCTATGTTTTCCTCTATCATGGAATGGCACTCAAAGAAACAAATTGATCAAAACTGGAGCAAAGGTGGAACTGTTCGCACAAATAGCAACCTAACTTAGTTTAATTTTCCCAGTGAATGAAGTGCCAAAAACACTGAAGCTCATTTTCTTAAACTAGGGGTCTTCAAACTTTCTAAACAAAGGGCTAGTTTATTGTCCTTTAGACTTTAGGTGTGCAGGACTGTGGCCCGTGGGAATGGACAATTTTCTGGCATCAGAGGGAGGATTAGTCCCCCATCGTTGGTATTATTGGGAGGAATAGTGCTGCATGGTTGGCATCATTGGGAGGAATATTGCCCCATCATTGGTGTCAGTGGAAGGAATATTGCCCCATCATTGATATCAGTGGGAGGAATAGTGCCCCATCATTGGTATCAGTAGAAAGAATAGTGTTCCATTGTTGGTACCTGTGACAGACCCAACCAGGACAGAGACTTTTGGAGGGGACTGCAGGGTGGCCTCTTGCCTACTGACTATGGGCTCTGGCTTTTGAGAGAGTAGATCATTCTCTAATGATGAAGAACCATGTGATAAACGAGGAGAGGGAGACTTGGATTAATTCTCTGAATAGGGACAATAAAGCTTCCCTTCTGGAGTGGATGGAAAGGTGTAATATTCATCTTGTACAGGTTAATAGTAAGAGGGAATGTGGTGGCCCTCCTGCAGAGGCGGGTTTCAGAGGCTCCTTCACTTGGGATAGGACTATTTATCAATATTATCCCTCAAGGAATCTATGAAGATAAATAATTCCACCTTTTCAGAGTGCTGGAACATTGTATAAGTTTTGTCTCATAGACTGTTGCCGGAGAGTCTGGAATCCTTGATTAAAAAGTATTGTCTAGGTGTGAATTCCCATTGTTAATTTAGTTAATTGAGTCACCTATTGTTTCTGTCTGTTGGCTAATTTGGCTAACTCTTGGAGGTTCCTTCATGATGGGATTAGCCTTGTGTCAACTCTACCTTGTTATCTAACCATTGTGTGATGTTTTGGGTAATATTTAGTTTTATTGCTCATGTGGTGACTGACCTACTTTTGAAGTGTGAAAACAACCTGTATTCCTATACAATAAAGAGTTCCAGTTTGCATCTAAGCTAGTGTTGCCTAGTCCTTGGGTGCAATATTCAGCTATAATACCCAGTTACTGGTTCCAGACTGAAAGAAGCTATATCTTGACGGAAGCACCCAAGTTGGGTGCTGGACGTTTCCGTCACAGTATCAGTGGGAGAAATGGTGCCCCATTGTTGATGTCAGTTGGCAGAATAGTGTCTCTTATTAGTGAGAAAAATAGTGTCCCAAGGGCTGGATAAGCAAAGAGCCGCAGTTTGGAGACTACTGTCTTAAACCATTACCACATATGATCATTGGGACATTTGTAATTTTTTTTCTAGCTATCTGGCAGCATTGCACCGATCCTGTACCAAACAATCATTGGTCAAAGGCATCAGAATAGTCTTCAATGACCACTTTACACCAAACAAACCTTTTTATTGTATGCAGTGTTTTTCTATTGTGTAAATGAAATGTGTAAAATTAAATCATATCATATTAGATTGCTTTCCTGGTGGCATGTGAATCTTTCCACAGATCAGGAATAAAGTGTTTCATACATTAGGTCTGTTTACAGCTAATTTCATATCTGCTGAATTTCTGGCAATATATTTGACAACAAGTAGATAATTCAAGCTCCGTTAAAAAATAATTAGTGCACCATAATACAATACAATTTCTATTCATGCCAGTTCTGGCATCCGGTCTGTAGGATGCCAGTTGTACAGGCTCACATTACAAACTGCTTTAAAATATTCATTCTATTCTATTTTCTGTATAATTATACTTGAGCATTCCTTTATCCATCTATGTGTTTGCTTTATAATACAGCAAATAATGTATTCAGAAGATTCCAGGTAGTGAAACATGAAATCTTGTTACAAAGACTGCAGCAGAGATAAAATAGAATTGTTCTTTGCAACAGCAAAGGAGCATTAGTCTTTATTTCATAATTTGTAGAAATGGTAACTGAAATCGGATTGATTTTACTTTGAAAATAACCCCACTCTGTTTACCTTTATTTTTGTAAGGGGATCCCAGTGTGTGTAGTCTATAGGTGGTCAGAGAATGCAAAGAATGGTTGAATATGCATAATCCCACTTTCGGGGAAGGTCTTCTTTAGCAGCTTTGGCCATAAACATGCACCAGTCGAAGATGTACTGTATGTTGATTGTTCATGCCTATGAAAGAGAGAGGAGGGATTGCAGCCAGATTTTACCTGAGCATGTATATTTATGCCTATTGAGCAGACAGAGGAGCGATTGCAGCAAGATATTTCCCGAACATGTATGTCAATATCTATGGAGAAAAGAGGAAGGATTGCAGCTAAATATTGCCGGAGCAAGTATGTTGGTGCCCAGGGAAGAAAAGAGGCATTTCAAGTAGAGCTGAACTCAAAAAGTGAAGCTTTCCTCTGTTACTGGGAACATTTAGAAGTGTTAAAGCTGAATTCGAGGAATGTCTTCACACACACAGCTTCTGTGTTCTCCCCTCTCCTCAGCTGTCTATTCACAGAAGCCTTTGTATTTTGTAAATTAGCTCACATAATACAAAGGCTTCTGTGATTGGGCAGGAGGATGGGAGGGGTGGGCACAGCAGCTGCATTGACTCTGCAGCTAAAGTAGCTGAGACCAAAGGACCAAGCATCGGAGCTCCAGGACTATAGCAATAGATATCTTCCAGGAGCTCCATAAAACTATTAGATGTCAATTAAAAAGTCTTAGTATCTAACATTCAGTCCCACCCCCTTATTGGGGCAACTCTTATGGCTTTTGAAAGGGCTTGTAAAACTCACGCACTCTCAGCTAAAGAATGCGCGATCACTCCCATTAAAGGTAATCCAGATTTCCCTCCAGGTATGGGCAGAGCTTACCTGGCGGCTGAATGGCCTTATGTTGAGATACAAGCTAAACATTTATTTGTCAGGGGCAGATTTATGCGCCAAAGTGAGCTAGCAGCATTGTCTCTGACCTTCCCTTTTTGGACCTATATCCAACTGAAACACTATCTTGATAACCCGGCGAACAGAGGAGGGTTCACTAAAGCTCCTACTGCTTTTGAGTTGTTGTGCTCCAGGTCATCTCCCCAGAGGCATGTGGTCTCACTGCTTTATGCATCAATGTTCAAGAAACCCTATGCGTCTTTGCAAGTGGAGCATGCCTTTTGGGAGGCCCAGCTGGACATTGTGATCGAGGAATCGAGCTGGGACCGCGTCCACTGGTTTATCCACAAAGGATCGATGAATGTGAACACCCAAGAAAATGGGTATAAAATTAAAACAAGATGGTACAAGACGCCAGATCTACTGCATAAACGTATCCCGACAGTGTCAGATCGATGCTGGAGATGTGGACAGGACTTAGGTACCTTCCTCCACATATGGTGGACATGCCCTCGGATTTAGCCATACTGGCGTAGGGTACACGATGCGACGACTGCGATCTCCCTGCTCCCTTTGGAGTTTTCACAAGCACAGTACCTCCTTCACCTCTCCAAAATATCCAGGAAAATATACCATAAATCAGTGGCTATGCACATGATTAATGCTGCTAGATTATGCCTGCCAGTGCATTGGAGGTCCACATCACCACCTTCAATGAAAGAATGGACGACACGCATCAACCACATTGCAGCGATAGAGGAGCTGATATACATTGCCCAGGATAGGATACCCAGCTTCTCGAATACTTGGGAAACCTGGTTTAAATACCGTGAATCCTAAGGATACCAAGATCTGATACAGGCTGACGATTAGCCGGCGTATCCCGGCAGTTCCCTTTCTAGATTCGATCTGAAGTCATGGCAGGTTCTGAAGATATACGTTCTGATACCAGAATTGGATGGAGAGGGTAAGATGGTGGCCACCCCACCCCCTCTCCGGGCATTAGCCTTTTCTTACACTTTCTCCTCCTCTTTTCTCCCTAGACCCCACTCCCTCTTTTTCCTTCTACTCCCCCCCTTTGTTGTTTTGTTTTTTTTCCTTACCAATCCTGAACAAGCAAAGGGATTGGGACGAGGGGCTGACTTATTTGTTGGCCTCTCTGCCCACTCTTCTCACTAGCTACAGACAAACTGAAAGTATGTAGAGAACCTTGACAGAGGCTCTGGACCTCTAATAAGTCTGATAGGGTAATACGCACCAGCTATCTTTTATGTTATAGGCTACCGCAAAGACATTTGTTGTACACTCTATGTTTTCCCATGTTGGATAGGTAATTGCTTGTACATGTTGGGCGTGCCTAAGTAGTTAAGTCTATTAAATGTACATGTGCCTGCACTCTATTCGGGACCACAGCACATTTTACTATTGAAATTTCTGTACTGTTTGTTGAAACCTTTAATAAAATCTTTATGAAAAAAAAAAAAAGTCTTAGTATGCCTGCAGTTAATACAAAGTAGATCACTTACAGGAGTTCAGCTTTAATTGTGCCTAATCATTACCCTAAAAAATATATCACTAGTCTGGAGTTCCTCCTGTGCCCCCTGGAGCCTCATGGCAGTATATCTGCAGTGTGAGATCTCTTTCAATAGATTTTTATTAAGGTATAAGTAAGAAGATTATAACAAGGTACAGCATAAACAATCATTTGAACTTCCGGGGGAAAAACATTATATTCAACATGTGCAACACATCAAAAACATATCGGTTTCTAAGTGCTTATCTTGCCCTTATTGTGGCCTTCGCCAGTATCTAAAGAAGGTGAGCACTCCTCAAACCCAGCACCCCTAACGGGATCTAACTGTTTTGGGAATTGAGGGGTGTCACCTCCCCAATAGCGTATCGCTCGTCTGTTGCTCGTGTTCTGACTGGCCAGCAAGGTACGTTAGTATGAGGAAGACCAGAGCTATGAGTCCAGTGGAAGATAAATGGAGACAACCCCAGGGTGTCCTTTAGAGCTCTGTTGCACCTAAAGCCTGCAGCCAAACTAGGTCAAAGCTGTACCTGTGGATCAAGCATAAAAAGTAGATAGATAGAGAGGACAGAAAAGACAGTGTCCAAGAGGATGCTGACTGTTTTTTCCTGAGCCATAATCCAAGAGATCTTTCTTTTAACTAACAGAAATTAGACCGTGGGCTGTTTACAAGCACGATCAATCGTTAATTTGGTCCCGAGAAGGATGAACCTAATAAGACCTAATAAGATTTTGGGCTAATTTCGGAATCCCAAAAAGTTTAGTAGGCAGTGTGAGATCTAAGGCATCTGCTCCTCTTCGGGTAGTGTGGAATGACCCTCTAAGTGGTGTGGTAGGCAAACATTTCCATCTCTGGGTCTGGTCTTTGGTGTCTGGCGGGTTGAAAAATAAGTTACATAGGTCTTTCTACCATTAACTGCTGAACTTAATTATAGGAGAGTGGGTTGAGGGGTGCCGAATTTCCCAAAATAGGACAGGTATATTGAAGTAGCAGTAGGCCTTGTAAGAGTAGCTTCATGGTATTTGCTGACCCTGTAAGAACAACCAGACAGATCTGCATCCCTGAAAGAGCAGTCACAGTGTTTTCTTTAAGCTGTAGTGGGTCTCTCACGAATAAATCTGGCTCTTGATGCTTTTAAAGCAGACAAAGATACCTTTACTGATGGGCAATTAATCCATCTTACAATATCCCAAAGTAACTTCTACTCAGCTTCCCTGTGGCATTCTTCAACAAGAAGATTGTTTGCAAGCCCACTAACTTCAGATATCTTCCTCAGATGGTAGCTTAATGTGGTATTAACCACTTGACCACTGGGCACTTAAACCCCCTTAATAACCAGACCAATTTTCAGCTTTCGGTGCTCTCACATTTTGAATGACAATTACTCAGTCATACAACACTGTACCCATATGAAATTTTTGTCCTTTTTTTCACACAAATAGAGCTTTCTTTTGGTGGTATTTAATCACTGTTGGGTTTTTTATTTTTTGCGCTATAAGAGAAAAAAGACTGAAAATTTTGTAAAAAAATGATTTTTTTTTCGTTTCTGTTATAAAATTTTGCAAATTACTATTTTTTCTTCATAAATTTTGGCCAAAATTTATACAGCTACATATCTTTGGTAAAAATAAGTACAAATTGGTGTATATTATTTGGTCTTTGTGAAAGTTATAGAGTCCACAAGCTATGGTGCCAATATCTGAAAATTGATCACACCTGAAGTACTGACGGCCTATCTCAATTCTTGAGACCCTAACATGCCAGAAAAGTACAAATACCCCCCAAATGACCCCCTTTTGGAAAGAAGACATTCCAAGGTATTCAGAAAGAGGCATTGTGAGTTTTTTGAAGTTGTCATTTTTTCCCACAATTCTTTGCAAAATCAAGATTTTTTTTTTCTCTTTTTTTTTTTTCACAAAATTGTCATATTAGTAGGTTATTTCTCACACACAGCATATGCATTCCACAAATTACACCCCAAAACACATTCTGCTATTACTCCCGAGTATGGCGATACCACATGTGTGAGACTTTTACACAGCGTGGCCACATACAGAGGCCCGACATGCAGGGAGCACCTTCAGGCGTTCTGGAGCACCAAGGCCAATTCTGACATTTCTCTCCTACATGTAAAAATCATCATTTATTTGCTAGAAAATTACATAGAACCCCAAAACATTATATATGTTTTTTTAGCAAAGACCTTAGAGAATA
This sequence comes from Rana muscosa, assembly GCA_029206835.1. NCBI lineage: Eukaryota > Metazoa > Chordata > Amphibia > Anura > Ranidae > Rana > Rana muscosa. Next base: position 296,450,519 of record CM055117.1, read on the forward strand.
TAATGGTGGTTGTAGCAACTTTTTATCTCGCACGATATTTGCGCAGCAATTTTTTTAACGCGTTTTTTACGGAAAAAAAATGTTTTGTGCTTAAAAAAAAAAAAAAACAGTAAAGTTAGCCCAATGTTTTTGCATAATGTGAAAGATGAAGTTACGCCGAGTAAATAGATACCTAACATGTCGCCCTTAAAAATTGCACACACTCGTGGAATGGCGCCAAACTTCGCTACTTAAAAAATCCCCATAGGCGACGCTTTAAATATTTTTACTGGTTACATGTTTTGAGTTACAGAGGAGGTCTAGGGCCAAAATGATTGCTCTCGCTCTAACGTTCGCAGAGATACCTCACATGTGTGGTTTGAAAACCGTTTTCATATGTGGGCGGGACTTACGTATGCGTTCGCTTCTGTATGCGAGCTCACGGGGACAGGGGCGCTTTAAAAAAAAAAAAATATTTTATTCTTCATTTTACTTTATTTATTTTAGTTTGACATGTTTTTCCGCCCTAAACATTTTTTTGATCACTTTTATACCTATTACAAGGAACGTAAACATCCCTTGTAATAGGAATATGGCATGACAGGTCCTCTTTACAGTGAGATATGGGGGGGGGGGGGTGTCAATAAGACCCCACATCTCACCTCTAGGCTGGGAAGCCTGAAAAAAATACAAAAAAAAAAAACAACAATCCTGGCTTTGATCGTAGCGGTGAGTCGGTAGAAGCACCGGAGGGCGGCGGGGGACACATCCCCTCTCGCCTCCCGTAAGAATGATCAAGCGGCGGAACAGCCGCTATGATTGTTCTTATGGTGTAGGGAATCGCCGGCTGAAAAAGCCGATATCTGAATGATGCCTGTAGCTGCTCCCATCATTCAGATATCCCCGCACAAAGTCAAGGACGTCATATGACGGCCGGAGGGCGGGAAGTGGTTATTGCAGAGTATTGCCGGGCATTGCGGAGTATTGCCGGGCATTGCGGAGTATTGCCGGGCATTGCGGAGTATTGCCGGGCATTGCGGAGTATTGCCGGGCATTGCGGAGTATTGCGGTGTATGGCAGGGTATTGCGGTGTATGGCAGGGTATTGTGGAGGGTATTGCACAGGGTATTGTGGAGGGTATTGCACAGGGTATTGTGGAGGGTATTGCAGAGTATTGTGGAGGGTATTGCAGAGTATTGTGGAGGGTATTGCAGAGTATTGTGCAGGGTATTGCAGAGTATTGTGCGGGGTATTGCAGAGTATTGTGCAGGGTATTGCAGAGTATTGTGCAGGGTATTGCAGAGTATTGTGCAGGGTATTGCAGAGTATTGTGCAGGGTATTGCAGAGTATTGTGCAGGGTATTGCAGAGTATTGTGCAGGGTATTGCAGAGTATTGTGCAGGGTATTGCAGAGTATTGCGCAGGGTATTGCAGAGTATTGTGCAGGGTATTGCAGAGTATTGTGCAGGGTATTGCAGAGTATTGTGCAGGGTATTGCAGAGTATTGCGCAGGGTATTGCAGAGTATTGCACCAGGGTATTGCAGAGTATTGTGCAGGGTATTGCAGAGTATTTTGCAGGGTATTGCAGAGTATTTTGCAGGGTATTGCAGAGTATTGCAGCAGGGTATTGCAGAGTATTGCAGCAGGGTATTGCAGAGTATTGCAGCAGGGTATTGCAGAGTATTGCACCAGGGTATTGCAGAGTATTGCAGAGTATTGCACCAGGGTATTTTGCAGAGTATTGGCAGGGTATAGCACAGGGATGGCTGAGCAGGGATGGATGGATGGATCTGTGACTGCAATTGTCACAGATCCAGCCCACAGTGCTGCTGCTGCCATCCGCTCCCTCCCCCTCCCCTCTCACACTGTACCGATCGGTACAGAGAGGGGAGGGAGGAACCGGCGTCATCAAATGACGCCGGTCTGTTTACAAGTGATTGCTCCGTCATTTGACGGAGCGATCACGTGGTAAACGGCCGCTATCAGCGGCGATTTACCGCGATTCGTGATCCGCCGGGTCCTCTGTACCCGGCGGTCACGGAGTTTCCCGTGTGCGCGCCCCAGGGGGCGCGCGGGAGCGCGATTCTGGGAGGACGTTATATAACGTCCTCCCAGAGTTAAGCAACCACCCTGCCGCCGTTATTTGGCGGCAGGTGGTTGTTAAGTGGTTAAACCCAAAAACAAACATTTATTACATTGTATAATGCAGCTTACTAATCCTTAGATGCTATGGCTGCATTTGTTTTCTTTTTATAGGCTTTCTTTCTTTTATTTTCACCTGGTGTTCCAGCCAGTAAGTCTGTTATTTTTCAACAGACAAGCTCTCCTACAAATGTAGATGTTAGGGTGACAGTTAGACAAATCATTTACCACTGACATGGATGCTTACAACGATTAGCTTTTATTTATTTATGTGAAACCTTTATCCCAAAAGGAAAAAACTTTTGCTGTAACCTCTTATGTAACTGCAGTGTGAGCTGGAGTTTGGCTTCTATTGTTAGTGTATTTAAATCGGCTAGTCCATCTAACACTTCCCTCCCCCCTAGACTGACAATACTGCTGTCCAAAGGTGCCCCCTGTTCTTCTTCATCCAAAGTGGGGGCACTCTAATACAGGAGGTGTCTTACAGGCCAGTTCACCAGGTGAAAACAAAGAGAAAAAAGCTAAGGATTGGCAAGCAGCAATATATAAAATTTTTGATTTTAGGTTTAATACCGCTCTAAGTCCTTGGGCATCTGGAACATACCCATGCTGAGGCAAAGTTCTCACTTGAAAGACACTATAAATATACATTCTCTCAGGCAAAAGCTCAGGAGGTATAAAACACCTGGAAAAGGTGATCCAAAGCAAAACAATCAACCCACCGAAATTAGGAAAGACCTGCAGATTCTAGAAAACAGCACACACTAATGCCGTGTACACACGATCGATTTTTTCGACGGTGAAAACACCGTCGAGAAAATCGACGTGAAAAACGAGGAACAGCTTGTTCCCCCCACACACGGCCGTTTTAAATGACATTTTTTTTTTGGTCGAAAAAAACGACCGTGTGTGGGCTCCCCGGCAGTGTTTCCCTATGGGAAAACTGCCGCGGAAATAAACGACGGGAATCACGACGAGAAAAATTAGAGCATGTTCTAATTTTTCTCGTCGTGATTAATGCCGTTTTTCCCGTAGAGAAAAACGACAAAGAGCCCACAGACGATCGTTTTTCTCGTCCAAAGGAAAAAATTTCATTTTTCTTGACGGGAAAAATTATCGTGTGTACGCGGCATAAGAATCCATTCACACCAGCCACTTTGTTATAACGCATTAGCTGGTGTGCGGTGCAATACATCTGGATAATTGCAGTGTAGATGAGCCGATCCTGGCCCATGGCACTGTTCAAATTCGTTTTTTTGTTTTTACAAAATATATTGAAATGTCACACTGTGTTCAATTGGCCACTGCATGCCCAGCCATACTTTTTTTAGCGCACACTGCCCACGCACCACCGCAACCTGGTGGAGTGAACTCTGCATTTTGCTTTGTCTTGCAGTGAGACTGCACTGGAATAGCTGCTCCACTCAGTCCCTGGTGTGAATTGACCCTACATTTAATTAGGCACACAACAGCATAGAACAGGGTCCCTACATGCTTATGGGGCACCAAGGAGAGACTGAGGTAGACATTGCCTGAGCATGCATATTTATACATTTAGAGCAGAAATGAGGGATTGTAGCCAGAAACTTCTGAAGCATGTGTGTGAAAGCTTACAGAGAGGAGGAGGGATTGCAGTAAGATATTGGCAATTAATCTTAGAAAAAAAAAAAAACAGTAGTCATCTGGTCTTTAATCCATAGATCAGTCAGGTTGTCTGCTGAAATATGTATTGCCGTTTTAGGATTTCTTTAGATGGACATCTAAGGAGCACTTGAGGTTCAGTTGTGGGTATGACATTTGTAAACTCTTAGGAATTTTGCTATTCCTAAGTGACTCCTAAAATGTGACTTGTTACAAAGACAGTCGTAGTTAAGAAACAACAAATACTGCCTCTTGCATACTGTATATTGTTAAATTTTCACTGAAGAAATAGTATAAACATTCAAGGTCATGGATGAAGGAGCTATGTAAACTTCTAGCATAATGAGTTATTCATGCAAAAAATCCAGAAAAGTTCTAAGATTTCACAATTTTTGTATTTCTAATAAATTCACAGCTGCATCTCAACACCAGGAGCCTTTCAGTACAACATCTGGGCTATATTGAATGTAGGGTAATAGCCAATGAAAGCAATGGCTGGGGTTCTGACATCGCTGGATTCCAGGACAAGTAAGTGTCCTAATATTAAAAGTCAGCAGCTATAGTATGTGTAGCTGCTGACTTTCAATTTTTGGAGGGGTGGGGGGACACCACTTTAAAGTGGTTGTAAACCCTCTCATATACCCAGTGAAGTGAACAGCCTCAGATGATACACAGAGATGATACACAGAGCTGAAACAAATCTCCCTTTATAAGTTTTACATGTATATCTGCTGTCTTTCCCTTGCTGCACTCTTTGAAAAGTGCACATTGTGTTAGAATACTTGTTTCCTCTTTCAGCAGTGGGTGTAGAGTCTGAGCTTACATTGTGTGAGAGCTAGAAAAGAAATGGCTGCACGTCCAGGAATTCCGATTGCCTTTTATTGCCTTTTATTGTTCAAACATCTTGTGCTTAATCATTAGTAATGGTAATGATTAAGCACAAGATGTTTGTGTGAAACGCGTCTACGTGACCTCATTTTGGTGTCTTTGGTGTTATCACTTTGAACAATAAAAGGCAATCGGAATTCCTGGATGTGCAGCCATTTATTTTCTTACAAGTTTCCCACGGAGGCGGGCCGGGGCTGGCACTCTACGAGACATTCCACCTCAGATTATCATCATACACCTGGAGCAGCGGCTCTTTTTCTTTGTATATTGTGTGAGAGCTGATTAGAGGAAAGGTACACCCCTCCACATAGGCAGAGGAATGCAGGAACTTGCAGAGCTGCAGTCTGAATAAACAAGCTCTCGGCTTACTTATGTCTAAGCTCCCTCGCCAAAACAAATTTTCAGTTGCTGTTATCTCATGTGTCGGAGAACTTGTCAGAAGTGACTCTGCTGATAACAGAGAAACAGAGCAGAAGAAAAACACGGCACTTAGAGCTTTGGAGAGAGATAAGTAAACACTACAGATATATGTGCCTAGGTCAAATTTCATGAATGGGGTTTACAACCCCTTTAACCTCCCTAGCGGTAATCCCGAGCGTGACTCGGGGTTGTTTTTTTATGCTAGGATCGGTAACCCCGAGTCACGCTCGGGGTAGACATTGCAGAGCCCGCAGCGGAGTTTCCTTACCTTCTCCTGGCGATCCAGCGATGATGTCCTCTGCTGTGATCGCCAGCGAGATCTCCGGCGAGTGTCGGCACTTTCGACCCCATCTGACTTCCTAGTTCCGTTCCCTGCGAGCCGCAGCGGCGCAAGGGAGCGGAACTGGGCGGCAAATTCAAAAAGGTAAACACATAGTATACATACAGTATACTGTAATCTTACAGATTACAGTACTGTATGTAATAATTACACACCCCCTTGGTCCCTAGTGGTCTGTCCAGTGTCCTGCATGCACTTTTATATAATAAAAATCGTTCTTTCTGCCTGTAAACTGGGGATTGTCCATAGCAACCAAAAAGTGTCCCTTTATGTCAAAAGTGGTCTTAGACCAACTAGAAAGCAGCGATAATAAATTAGAATCACTCGCAGAATTGAGCGATAGCGATTTGTGGGGAAATTCGTCATCAAACACTAAATCTAATGACAGCGACAATTCTGCAACTGAGCAAATTTCTGTGTTTTTGATTTGATTACATTATTGAATAATTTTTATTATAATTAGATTACTATTTTTTATAATTATTTATAGTTATTTATTATATTATAATTTATAATTTTGTGTTTCATATTTATCATACCCGGGATGTTTACTAGACTCTGGTTTGCTTAGGTTTAAGTAAGTAATTACTAAGAATCGCAGGCCTATAATACATAACACCAAATTTTCATGCAAAATAATTGTACCGCTTTTGGTACATAATTCCAGAAAGAATCATACCGCCAGGGAGGTTAATGAATTCTCTGCCTTAAAGCGGAGTTCCAGGCTTTTTATGTTTATTAAAAGTCAGCAGCTACAAAAAGTGTAGCTGCTGACTTTTAATAAAAAGACACTTACCTGTTCCACGGTCCAGCGATGCGGCCGCCCGGAGCGTCGCTCCTCTCCCCCTCCTCTCCGCCGGCGCCTTCATTGCCACTCTGGGCACCCGGCCGTGACAGCTTTCGGCTTCACGGCCGGGCACGCACTGCGCATGCGTGAGTCGTGATGCGCTCTCAGAGTGGACAGGCGATCTTCTGGGACCTGTCACATGTCCCAGGAGATCGCCTAGAGGGAGGGGCCGCCTAGGTGGAGAGGAGGATTCGCCAAGGCGGCCCGTAGGTGGAAGGAGGAAGTGGGACAGGAAGTCCCACTCCTAACAAAGCCCCCACCCCCCCAAAAAATGACATGCCAAATGTGGCATGTAAGGGGGCGAGGAGTGCTTAAAGCGGAAGTTCCACTTTTGGGTGGACCTCCGCTTTAAGGTAAAAAAATCGAGACACGCAGTATCTCACATTTTTTTCACATTTATTTTGATATATACATTGTTTCTATATAGTTTTATGCACATTGCACTTTAGATAGTTTCTTGGCACTGATTATCACTATACACTATATAACAGTATCTCACACCCCTCACATTTTTGTAAATATTTTATTATATCTTTTCATGTGACAACACTGAAGAAATTACACTTTGCCACAATGTAAAGTAGTGAGTGTACAGCTTGCATAACAGTGTGAATTTGCTGTCCCCTCAAAATAACTCAACTCATAGCCATTAATGTCTAAACCGCTGACAACAAAAGTGAGTACACCCCTAAGTGGGATATAGACGTGTGAGTGCTGCCAGCATTCCTAAGGTTGAAGGGGTAGGGGGTCTGCCTGTCAGTGCTCAGACCATATGTTGCACACTGCAGCAAATTGGGCTGCATGGCTGTCATCCGAGAAGGAAGCCTCTTCTAAAGATGATGCACAAGAAAGCCCGCAAACAGTTTGCTGAAGACAAGCAGACACCAGGTGAGGAATACAAAGACAAGTGTGTCTTGCCTACAGTCAAACATGGTGGTGGGAGTGTCATGGTCTGGGGCTGCATGAGTGCTGCCATTACTGGGGAGCTACAGTTCATTAAAGTGGTTGTAAACCCTTACAGACCACTTTTACCTACAGGTAAGCCTAGATTAAGGCTTACCTGTAGGTGCAAGAAAAATCTCCTAAACCTACACGGTTTAGGAGATATTTGCAGAAGACAGACACTGATGTCTACGGCGCATGCGCCATAGACAACGGCACGCAGGCGCACTGAGCGTGCCGTTTCTAATGGCGATCGCGCCGTTAGTGGTGGCTCCCGTGCGCATGCGTGGGAGTGACGTCATCGCGGCTCCGGCCAGTCACAGCGCCGGAGCCGCGATACCCGGAAGTCACTCAGGGAGGTATGCTATGCATACTAGCACATTATGCCTTTGTCTTGCAGGGTTTTTTTTTTTTTTTTTGTAGATGGTTTACTTCCTCTTTAAGGGAACCATAAATGCCAACATGTACTGTGACATACTGAAGCAGGGCATGATCCGCTGCCTTCTGAGACTGGGCCGCAGGGCAGTATTCCAACATGATAATGACCCCAAACACATCTCCAAGATGACTACTGCCTTGCTAAAGAAGCTGAGGGTAAACGTGATGGACTGGCCAAGCATGTCTCCAGACCTAAACCCTATTGAGCATCTGTGGGGCATCCTCAAATGGAAAGTGGAGGAGCACAAGGTCTCTAACATCCACCAGCTCTGTGATGTCGTCATGGAGAAGTGGAAGGGGACTCCAGTGGCAACCTGTGAAGCTCTGGTAAACTCCATGCCCAAGAGGGTTAAGGCAGTGCTGGAAAATAATGGTGGCCACACAAAATATTGACACTTTGGGCCCAATTTGAACATTTTCACTAAGGGGTGTACTCACTTTTGTTGCCACCATGCTGCAGCTCAGTTTACAGAAAACTGGGAGGCGGGTCAGGAAGTGATGGAAGGGAAATGAAATATAAACCCACAGAATGGCAGCGGATGTCCATAGGTGAGCATGCCAAACAACAGATGTGAAAGGAATTAGGGACTAGGAGAAACAATACAACAAGGAGGTAAGAATTACACAGGCAGGAAAACTGCAGGCTAAATCATGATAGTACCCACCCCCTACGAGGTCTCCCCACTTATGTAGGGCCAGGCTTGAGAGGAAACTTTTGATGAAAAACATTCACCAAATGGGGGCAGAAACATCAGTAGAAGGAATCCAACCACTTTCCTCAGGACCGTATCCCTTCCAGTCAATAAGATATAAAAGTAGGAGTAAGGTGACCAGACATCCCCGATTTCAGGGGACAGTCCCCGGATTGAGGACACTGTCCCTGGACCAAGTCTGTCCCCAGTTTTGTCCCCGGATTGGATTTGGACAGAAGCTGGGGCAATTTCAAAGACAGTCAGTGCAGAATAAAAAAAAAAATCTAAATTACTCCCGCTCTGCCACTGCTACTAGCTTAGGGGGTGTATTTTTTCCATTATCTGTGCCCCTTTCTGATGATCATGTGCTGGTCGGAGCGGAGGGAATATTTCTTCAGTTTCGGGTGCCCATTCAGCTCCGCTCGCATTTTCTTCTGCCTGCCTGTTCATCTCCTTGCCTTCCCTGGCGGAGTGATCTTCCTCCGCTCCCCACCCAGTAGTAGCCGGGGCCCGGAGAGTAAGACTTGACAGGCTGTGAGGCGGGCGGCGGCGGCAATGGGCAGAGAGTCACTGATTGCCGCCATTACTAGAAAAAAAAATAATATGTCCCCGGATTTCATTAAAAAAATCTGGTCACCTTACCCTGGAGTATTTGGAATCCAAGATTTGATTGATTTCATACTGATCCATGGTATTGACTGTAGGAGAAGGGCGATGGAAAGAATGGGAAAACCTATTGATGATGTACGGTCTTTATTAAACACACGAATGAACAAACAATGTTCACCCATGTGTTTAATAAAGTTTTGTTTGCAGGTTTTGCTGAGATGCTGCTGTGTTTCCGAGGGAGGACTCTATCCCTGGCCGCATGGTGTGGAGATAGAGGATTGTGGCAAGTTCCTTCAGGCTTGGTGTTCCAGCATAGAGCTGTCCACCTGCTGCTGTCAGCTGATGCCTTTTGGATCCCTGTTGATGCGTGCTTTATTTATTCTTCTGGTAAGAAGATTGGAGTGTCACTGAGGTGTGGTGTGTTTCCTATTCACACTGAAGCTGGTGTGGGGTCGCATCTTTATTCCTCCTTCTCTTTCTACTATGAACTGCATTTAACTGTTTATAGCACTACATACAGGCTGTTATATGGCCATTATTGGTACCAGGCCAAAAGGTAATGTCAACGTTAAGCCTGGCAAAAAATATAGCTCATCGCACTTGTCTGGGATGCAAACGTCGGGAGGATTGCAGGTACTGGAGGTTCATGTGATTAGTATAAATCAGGATATGAAAAAAGGGGACCACTGCCCCCACCTATAGCTGGCCAATACCACAGACAGCGGAATTAACCTGTCTAACAGTATGCGTTAAAAACAGGGGTTTAGTCTGCACGCATTTGAAAATGCATGCGTAAGATACAAAGACTCGCCAAGGCACCCTGGTATCTGTAGTCCCTATCACTAACTAATGAGTGGCCCCACAGTGGAGGCACATGCATTCTGATGGATAGGTGGAGGGCAGATGGTCTGAAGGGGAGCCCCACCCCTTCTTAAAGGTGCAGGAGCACACTGAGCACCCAGCATATAGCTCAATGGCTGCAAAGGTGTCAGTGCGTTGCCTGACCAATACACAGTGATACAAAAAAGGGGACCACTGCCCCCACCTATAGCTGGCCATTACAGTAAGCAGCATTGGAGGGCACATAAGATACAAACAAAGCCAAGGATAAATCCAAGAAAAAAACAAGCTTACTTACAGATTCCATTGCACGCAGGAGCCGCCGGACACGGCACGTCAGCTGAAGCAACGGCACGGATGTGCCGTTGCTTCAGTACGCATGTGCCGATGACGTCGGCACAAGCTGATACAGGGGATATCTCCTAAATCATGCAGGTTTAGGAGATATCCACGGTAGCTACAAGTAAGCCTTATTATAGGCTTACCTGTAGTGAAAAGTGGTTGTAAAGGATTTACAACCACTTTAAATTAGACTCTTTCTGAATCATTCTCAAACAAAATCTCTTCATACGAGAGATCTTACACCTCTTCACTCATTATGTCTCACAGGCATCCCACAGAGACGTCTTATCTCAACCTCATATATTGCCATGTTCTCCGCTCAATCACCCAACACTGGCACATTGTACAAATCATGGAAAAAATACTTAGGGTTGACACTTAGAGTGAAGAAATGGGAATTGGTCAACAACTAAATACCAATGCGCAAGAGAATGATTATAAACTATGATTGAGATGATATAGAACCCCCTTAGTGCAACACAAGGTAGATGTGTGACAAATAGGCAGGCACATTATTTCACAAAATTGCAAAACGTCTGGCGAAAAGTACACCACATCCCTTGGGTAGTCTTTAGCTACATCCCTTTAGCTAAACTCTGGAGTACAACCCATCCCATTTTATTTTTATACCATACCTTCCTTCTCTTAGCTACTAGGTCTAGTCCCTAGTCATGCACATGATCAAAGATGTGCATACCTGTCTGTTGGCTAACTAAACAGGTCCCTACTGTAAGGGACTGGTTCTTAAGGTTAGACAAGGTTGCAGGACAGACTTATTAAATTCACTTTCACATGATCTTTCTGGCTATATTATAAAACAATGACAGATTACAAACAAATAATGCCTGTCCTCACCCAATGAAGGAAAGGGATCATGTATTTGTCACAAAAAATATCTACAAGCGTTCTGCCAAAGGGTAGAAAAGTACCTATTTTGAAAGCCTGTCTTCTTAGGTCTAGGACATGCACTCACCCCCTCATACCTTAGCACATTCACCCCCTCCCCTTATTACCAATCATGGTCATCTTACTCCAATATTCCCTGTCTCCTTATCTTTCTTTGTCCCCTCCCCCTAGCTGTCATACTTCTCCCTTCCCAATAATTTCCGTTGCTCCCTCTATGATTTTGACAGGAATCTTTTACCTACCTTTTCTAAATCTATTCTGGAGGTGTCTAGGTTAAACTCAATTATACTCAAATTGCAAAATTATGCTTGGACAGTCCTAGGCTATTGGTCAACTACATAGAAAGGCATACACCCACAGCTAGACATATATATTTTTTCCTTTCTTTACTCTACTACTGCCCCTAAACAACTGCCACCAGGGAATTGGATCTATCCCATGTATCCATACACAGACTACCCCTTCCCATACGCAGTGACTTGGGTTTAATATTGGGTTCATAGTGTGATAGTAGTTGATAGCTATTCACAGACCCCTGAATACTATAAGAAGTACCTGACCTAATCCTTGATTTTTGTTTTCATGTTTCCTTGTTTATATGTATACTTTCCTAATAGGTACCTAGGTGTTGCATCCATCAAGACAGACTTGGAATGTTTGGTTGCTTTTCCATTAGAAATCTTTATGGAGATAAAAAAATCCAACTATGCCCCCAACCAGTCGCTTTTCATGTGACTATGGAATATTAGGATTACCTGCTTCGGAATCTTTTGTTGTATGCATTACAATGTCTCATCTTCATCCAAACATATTTCAGTCAATAGCAAAAGGCAATGATCATCTAATGTACCGGGAAGGTGCTGTTTCTAATTCTGATGTCATGTTTTGTTTGCCGTATTCACCCAGTATGTGCTATTGCTGCTCAAAGACGGCCACACAGACAAATAAATTGAATGAGCAAATGTGAGTTCAAAGTTTTTGGGAACCGACGCATTCCTTTAATATGTTAAGCACATTTGATTTACCTTAAATAATTTTTTATTTTTTTTCCTTTACCGATGAAATAAAATATAATGTTATTTCATATGCTTCTGTAATCAAAATGCCAAATTTGTGCACGTTGTAAGAATCTACAGAAAGATGAAGAAAGAATAACTGTTCAAGATTTGGAAAGAGGAAAGAACGCTGCAGAAAAAAAGTGGGGGCAGGAGTGACAGAATGGTCCCACTGTCATTAAATCGCTCTTGGTTAATTACAGGCCCAGAGAGCGTGACGCTTGTGATACAGAGTCACCGCCAATTACCTGTCCCCAAGGGTAGCTGTGTCGCTGTCCCACCTTAACCCTTCAATTGCAAGACTGTACAAGGAAAGGGGTGTAACTCTTTTAATAATTTCATAATGACAGCACTGAAAACCTTCTGAGATAATCAGTTATAAAAAGGTTGGTTACGTCTAGTACGCTTATTGACTTCAACATTTTAAAGAACTTTGTTCTGCATGGGAAATGTTTTTCATCTTTCATTTTTTTTATCTTTAGTTGTTTATGTTTTTTTTTTTTACATGTTCGAAATAAACTTAAACAAACTAACTAACTAACTAACTAATTGACTAACATCTTGCTCATTCTCGATTTCTAATAAAAACCATCCTATTCTATATTAAACAATATTTATAATACTGTCAAGTAAAAAAGCTGGCCATACACCAGTAGAAATTTGTTTGAAAAATTAAGTTTTTGGAATGTTCATTAGAAGTTTATAATGATAAGATCAACAGTCAATTTTGACCATAATGATGAGAAATATCAAAGGAGCGGGATTACATTTTTTTTCTGTGAACAAAATTCTTCCTGCAAATGTGATTTTCGTTCTAGAAAAATCCTTGATGGGGTCAGTGCACTTACCCCATCAATGCCGGGCAATCACGGGTGGCTTCCCCAGTCCTCCTCCACGGGCATCACGGTGGCGGACATCACAAGCAACTTCTCCTTCCCCTGCTTGGAAGCTTCCGTGTCCTCCCTTCTCCTCGGGGGCCAATCAGAACGCTTCTGCTTTCGCCAATCAGAAAACGGGTCTCAGACCCGTTCTTCCTGATTGGCAGAGAGGCGATTCAGTGTGAGAATAGGGAATATTAATTCCCTATTCTCACACACCTGGGTGGGCTCCAAGCGCATTCTCTGGACCCCGAGCCCATCCTATTTTGAAGCCTTTTAGAGCCTCTGGCTCTAATCGGTGCTTCAAAAAACGACCCCTCCCGCATTGGAATTCATGTGCCCGGTGTCCTAAAAGGGGCTGGATGCATGGATGGGGGGGTGGCAGTGATAGATAGGATGCGCCCTTAATGGAACAAAGCCTAGAGCTCAATAAAACCCTACTTGGTTCTTATTTCCTTTTTTTCCTGCTGCTGCAATATTTAAACACCCTCAGCTGGCAGCACATGGGAGAGTTGGACCACATCTCTTGCACTGGCTCAGCTCTCTAGCAGCCCCGAATATCCCCCACCCCTGAAAACTGTTTTAATCAGCAGCGTTGCTCAGGGACCAAACCCCTGTTTAATAGAGCAGTGTTCAGGGGTGCGTTGGACTGCTGGATAGCCAGACCACTGACTTGTGTGCGAAAGGCCTGGTCCAACTCTCTAATTTGCTGGCGACACAGGATAATTTCATATTTTCTGCAGCACCTAGGCTGGGTTCACATATATGTGAATTAGATGCGGTTATCCGCATCCAATTCGCATAACATGTGAATGTGCCTGGCTCTCAATTGAGTCGGTTCACATATGTCTAGGGCATGGGTCCTGTGCATTTTTGGGTCGGTTCAGTTGCGAATTCAGGCAAAAATTTGCCCCTGAATCGCGCCTGAACCGTTGAACAGAAACGCACCGGTTCCGGACTGCAATTCGCAGCCGGACATGTGTGAACCCAGCCTAAGTGGTAAAAAAATGTAATAGAGCCCCATATTTCTTAGTGTACACATGCAGCCTGGCATACCGTAATAAACAGGAAAGATTCAATTAAGCTTTGGGCTTTAAGCAGTCACAAAGTTCACACCCTGACTAAACCAGATTTTTTTAAATGCAGATTCTCTAGCACGATTAAACATCTCTGTCAGTAGCAAAAATCACTTAATAATTGCAAAAATAGTAAAAGGTCTCTGTTTATAGAAGAATGGGGTATGCTCTAGCTTAGCAAACTAATACTGTATAATATCATTTGTTTAATTCTATAAAAGAGTAGTTTAATCCCTAAATCCATATTTAACACAAGCCAAGTTCTTGCCACAGGTTTTAATGTCTGCACAAAATTTATGAAAAGCTTTCAAGTCTCAGCTGACACTGAGAGATCTTTCATTTCTTATTGTTTCCGTAATGGGCACTTTTTAAATGAAGTGAGTCTTGTCACACTAGACCTTGGATTATTATATATAGGTCAATTCAGATAGCCGTGTGTTTCAAGCACTGATGACTCAATACTCTTATACTGATCTGGATCGTGGTATGCTTATATACTCATACCTCCCAACTTTGTAAAGTCCCTTCGCGGGACATTCTGATGTCCCCTCTCCCCTGCCAACCACAGTTGTTGAGCGGGGGGGTGATGGTTGCCGCCGGAACATATTTAAAAAAAAAAAGGACTTGCAAAAAAAAAAAGGGGGGGGGCTCTTACCTGCTGCTGCTGTTCCTCTTCTTCTCTTCATGTTTCCTGCTGTGCGTGATAGTCTCGCGGGAGTGCGGGAAGGAGGAGCCTCTGCGGGTAAAACCCGCACAATCCGTGCCAGTTGGGAGGTATGTATACTTGTTTTCAGCAGTGGATATCACAGTTTTCCAAAGCTGAAAGGTACAAATGCCATAGTGTTTCCTGCAATGAACAGGTATTGGAGGGTTTATAGTGGGCACACCTTACAACACAGGAGGGCTTGCAAATCAACACCTTTATCATTGGTGCCCAGTAGCATTCATAATATGTTGTTTAATTCGTTTTTTTAACCACCTGCCAACCTCCGGATAGCAGATTTACTCCTGCAGGGCGGCCGCACTGCAAAGGATCACGTATATATACGCGATCCTGCACTTCCGGGGTTTTAGCACACCTTATCCGAGCACGCAGCCCGGCTGGTCAGTAAAGAGGGTGGGGAAGAGTGAGCGCTCCCCCCTCCTGAACCGTACCAGGCCGCATGCCCTCAACATGGGGGGGTGGGTGTTTTGGGGCAGGGGGGGCCTGCGCCCCTCACCCCAAAGCACCTTGTCCCCATGGCCATTGGTTGTCGGGTTCTGCGGGCGGGGGGCTTATCGGAATCTGGGAGCCTCCTTTAATAAGGGGGCCCCCAGATCCTGGCCCCCCACCCTATGTGATTTAATATGGGGTACATTGTACCCCTACCCATTCACTGGAAAAAAAGTGTCATAAATAAACAGGTTTTTAAAGTAATTTATTAGGCAGCTCCGGAGGTCTCTTCCGACTTCTTCTCCCCTCTCCGGCTCTTCTTCGCTCTCTCTCCGGTTCTTCTCCCTTTGTCTTCTGCCGGGTCTCCTCCGCTATCTTCTGCTTTTTTTGCCCGCTCTTGTCTTCTCCTCTGTCTTCTTCCCTCTGTTCTTCTTGCAATGTTGACACGGCGCTCTCTCCCGCTCTAATGCCCGATGCACGGTGTGCCACTACTTATATTGGCATGGGGCAAGGTCACTGGAGGCCCACCCCTTATGATGTTGCCACCCATCATGCCCTGGACGTGACATCATAAGAGGCGGGGCCTTCGGATGACGTCACACGGTGACCCTGCTCCACGCCCCTTGCAAAAATAATTAATTTTTTTTCAAACTTGTAGGTAGTTCTTTGTTTATAGCTCAAACAATAAAACATGCAGAGGTGATCAAATACCAACAAAAGAAAGCTCTATTTGTGGGGAAAAAAAGGACATACATTATATTTGGGTACAGTGTCGCACGGCCGCGCAATTGTCAGTTAAAATAACGTAGTGCCATATGGCAAAAAAATGGCCTGATCAAGTAAGGGGGTAAATCTTCTTGAGGTCAAGTGGTTAAATAAAATGATACTCTACGAAATCCTATTATTGTGTCCACAACTGGAAGCTAGACTGAGCAAGCCAAGTATGACACCAACCAAGCACATAAAGAATGAAGAAAACAACTATCGCTCTATCTAACCACTACTGTGCAAAAGTTTTAGGCAGGTGTGAAAAATGCTGTAATTGAAGAATGCTTTCAGAAACAAGTGTTTATTTTTATTAATTAACAAAATGGAAAGTAAATGAACAGAAGAGAAATCCAAATCAGATCAATATTTGGTGTGACCACCCTTTGCCTTCAAAACAGCGTAAATTTTTCCAGGTACACTTGCACACAGTTTTTGAAGTAACACAGCAGTAGGTTGTTCCAAACATCTTGGAGAACTAACCACAGATCTTCTGTGTATGTAGGCTGCCTCAAATCCTTCTGTCTCTTCATGTAATCCCAGATAGACTCAATGATGTTGAGAACAGGGCTCTGTGGGGGCCCTTGTTGTTCTTTACACTGAAGGTAGTTCTTAATGACATTGGCTGTAAGTTTGGGGTCGTTGTACTGATGTAGAATAAATTTGGGGCCAATCACACGTCTCCCTGATGGTATGGCATGATAGAAAATTATCTGCCTGTATTTCTTAGCATTGAGGACAACCATTGATCCTGATCAAATCTCAAACTCCATTTTCAGAAATGCAGCCCCAAACTTGCAAGGAACCTCCATCATGCTTCAATGTTGCCTGCAGACACTCATTATTGTATTGGTCTCCAGCCCTTCAATGAACAAACTGCCTCCTGCTACAGCCAAATATTCTAAATTGTGGCTCATTAGTCCAGAGCACCTGCTGACAATTTTTCTGTACCTCAGTTCCTATGTTTTTGTGCATAGCTGAGTCGCTTAGCCTTGTTTCCGTGTCTTGCTTCCCTTCCCTTTCCAATGTCAAAGGGAAGTAAGCATGATGTGTCTTTCATCTGCTGCATTAAGTTTCCTTGGCCGACCACTGCGTCTACGGTCCTCAATGTTGCCTGTTTCCTTGTGCTTCATCAAAAGAGCTTGAACAGCACATCTTGAAACCCCAATTTCTTTTGAAATCTTTGCCTGGGAGAGACCTTGCTGATGCAGTATAACTACGTTGTGTCTTGTTGCTGTGCTCAGTCTTGCCATGGTGTATGACCTATGACTTAGTAGCAGATTCTGGCTGTTCCTCAACAAGTTTTAAGCCTCCTACACAGCTGTTTCTGTTTCATTAATGACTGTGCTTCAACCTACATATGAAATTGACAATCATTAGCACCTGCTTGGTATAACTGGTTAATCCTACCCCTAACTCTAATCCTACAAAATCCCTGACTTGCAATTGTACAAAGTGTGAAAGTGTAAGAATTGATGCTGGTTTAAAGCCAAAGGGTAGTCACACCAAATATTGATTTAATTTATATTTGTCTCCTGTTCGCTCACTTTGCCTTTTGTAAATTGATAAAAATAAACAATTTAAATATATATTTTTGAAAGCATTCTTACTTTACAGCATTTCTTCACACCAACTTTTTCACAGTACTGTATATATATATATATATATATATATATATATATATAGTGGGTATGCACTTTCCCGGGTGTAAATTTGAATCTGGCGGTGACACCAGTGATGTGTGATTCCCTGCGGCCCTGAAGGTGGCGCTGTCGCCATGGGCTGGGGGTTGAACCATTGCTGTGTGCCGTACCCCTTTTTGTCCTCCCTCGGCAGCGGTATGGTGGGGCGGGGAACCCGCCATGCTTGCTGGGAGAGGGTATAAAGGGGGCCGGCCATCTTGGTCACGGGGTTCGTAGTCCCAGACACCTTTAGTCTGCGGACGGTGGGTCGTGCCGGTCCTCTGGGTGGCCTAGGCCTGGAGGACCACCGGAGATCGTGTTCCATCTCAGGCACCTTTGGCCTGGGGTGAGGTACTTGAATGGAGGTCCGGAGCTCAGTGCCCAACACTGAGTTCCGCGAGGGAAGGAGATCCTAGGGAACCCAGGGATTGGGTACCCGAATCTGGAAGGCGCAATGGACCGGGGGGAGCTCCTCACTTGAAGACCCGGTGCAGCATATTGCCGGTGACGGGTGAGTCTCTCATCGGAGACCGCCTGGAAGGAAATCCCCCCCTTGTGCGGAGACCGCAACCCACTTTCAGTGGAGAACGATTGTGTCTGGGCCTATTCGCACCCACACCTCCTTTCCTGTGCTGTTCTTCAAGGGAGTTCAACTGTTTGTGTTCATTAGCATGAAAATAAAGGAGTGTTGGACTTTAATGGTGTGGGGCTCATTTCTGACGGACTTGGCTCAAGGTGACTCTCGGAGGGAGGATCCAGGTGCACAACACTGACCCGAAGGTAAATTAAGAACCTTGCCTATACCGCATTGATACATGTGGTGGAGGCCTGGCGTGGTGTCCCTGCTCCCTCCCCTCTGAGATACCCCTAGGCAAGAGACAGACGAGAGAGAGCAAGAGAGGGGAGTGAGGTGGGCGCTACACGTATATATATATATATATATATATATATATATATATATATTTTAGAGCTGCACGATTAGTCGTTAAAAAATTGTTATCGCGATTCTACCCCTCTCACGATTCTAATACATAATTTCCCCCGATTCATGTTAAACAAGTGCAGAGCTAAGCAGAGCTGTCAAATTAAATAAAAAAAATAAAAAAAAATCAGCTGGAAAATGTTTATCAACAGCGATAAAGAGAAAATGTCATGATCAGGTGTCGGGCTTGAAGACCAATTGCAATAGCAGTGGCAGGACAGGCATACAGGCAGTCACTTCTGGCAGATGACACAGGCTCACCTGAGGTGCGGAGTCTAAGTAGTAGCTGGTTTTCCCCAGAGCTCCGGATGGTGGAGATGGATTTAGCTGCAAGCTAGTACCAGGTCGCGGTCCTCAAGTTTGCCCCACCAGGGTGTGAGCAACCAGGGGTCCAATAGCGGATAACAGACAAGGATGAAACAGCAGCGTGGTCAGAAAACAAGCCAAGGGATCAATCACAAGTGGCTGCAGGTTGTGATCAAGCAGTAGAGTAGTCAAAGAACAGGCCGAGGGTCAAACACGGGTGGTTGCAGATTGGGATCAGGCAGTAGAGAAGTCCAGGAACAAGCCAAGGGTCAATCACGAGTGGTTGTAGGTACAGATGGCAGCAGGAAAGACAACAGCAAGGCTCCGGCAGGGAAGGCACAATAACCTGGCAAAGAGGAAGTGCTGAGACAAGGCTTATATAGGAAGTTCATGGGAGGAGCAAGGGGTTCAGGGTTCAACAGCAATCAAGACACCAAGCAGAGTAGTCTAATGGATCAGATAGGTTTGTTTAGCAGATCAGGCAGGGAGCTGTTCAGTATCCCAAATAGCTCAGTGGGAAGTGTCAATGCCAGACACAGATGAGGTCCCAGGTCCTGACAGAAAATGTATCTCTCTGTTCTTTTTGATAAAAGGAATGAACTTTCGTCTGTAAATGAGGTCAGTTTAACTACCTAAAGACTACATTTTTTTTGACACCTGTTGCTTACAAGTTAAAATCTGTATTTTTTGCTAGAAAATTACTTGGAACCCCAAAACATTGTATATATTTTTTTAGCAGAAACCCTAGAGTATAAAATGGAGATCGTTGCAAAATTTTATGTCGCACTGTATTTGCGCAGCGGTCTTTCAAAAGCAATTTTTTAGGAAAAAAAATACTTCAATGAATAAAAAAATAAATAAACAGTAAAGTTAGCCCAATTTTTTTGTATAATGTGAAAGATGATGTTACACCGAGAATTGTGATCTTTATTCTAAGCAAAAAAATTGTGACTCTCATTTTATCCAGAATCGTGCAGCTCTAATATATATATATATATATATATATATATATATATATATATGGAGTTTTTGGCCTTAACTGTATATATAAATGTGTATATATGTATATATATATATATATATATATATATATATATATATATACACACATTTATATATACAGTTAAGGCCAAAGACTCCAGTCCAATCCCAACTAAAACATTTCACTCAAAAATTCAAGTCCTTGTCCAACTAAAACTTTACATTTTTGATAAAATTGGGAAGGGTTAAAACTTTTATCTTTTTATATATCTGTGTCCCCATAGAGAAGATTTCCTCTTGCTTCCTATTCCAGTAACAGAGGGTGAGAGAGACAGGAAGCCATGGTATATTTCTTTCATTTGGGACAGATATAGAACAAAAACTAATTTTTAGTACAGTGGAAAAAAGCACCTCAGTCAGAATTGTATTGCTGTTCATGCATTCCTGTTCTGATAACACCTTATCCCTTCATTTCTTGCCCTGGTGTCACAGAGCTGCTGCTGAGACACTTCACGAGGGGCAATATTCCCAGTAAGGTAATCAACAGCAATAACAACCTGACAGAGGTTTGAACTCTTTCCTAGTCTATTCAAAGCTGAGTGAAGTTGGATTTTTAGCTATGCACCATATATAGGGTCTGATTTACTAAAGACAAATACACTGTGCACTTTGCAAAGTGCAGTTGCACTCAGCAAGAGCAGTTGCTCCAAAGATTAGTAAATGAGCAGCAGCTCTGCTGACTTCCATCATCCAATCACGTGCAAGCAAAAATGCAATTTTTATTTTTATTTTCCTTGCACGTGATTGGGTACTCTTTGCAAAGTGAAGCTTTACCTCATTTACTAGGCTCTGGAGCAACAGCTATAAAGTCTATTTGCCTTTAGTAAATCGACCCCATAGGGTCAAACGACAGACTTAAATTGGATGGAGGAAACCTGTTTCTTTCCATACATGTTTTTTTTATTATTGTACTTATTTTTTCTCTAATAAAAAGGTTGAAATATATAAATTAGATGGAGGACTGTATGTCTGACAGTATGGGTGTAGTTGGTGTTAGGCTAGCTCTTAAGGCTTTGAGAAAAAGCATCAAAATGGAGTAGTCTTCAAGGCCCGTTAACAGTTTTTTATTTTAATACATTCCAATTGATCCATCCTAATAAATACTACACAAAGTTTTAAAATAAACAATATGTCTATTGCTTCTTTTACCAAAAAATATTCCTGTGTTGGCACTGCCACAAGGTACAGGAGACTTGGATTCTGGAAACCATGCAAACACTTGTTAGCCACAGACCTGCAATGTGCGCATTTGATACATTTCTAGAATAGTGTCTCATTAAAGTGGTTGTACACTTCCAATGCAGAAGTTGTACCTATAGGTAAGCCTGTAATAAGGCTTACCTATAGGTACAGTAAATATTTCCTAAACGTGTGCCGTTTAGGAGATATTTGCCTTGTAGTGCGCCAATGATGTCATCGGCACATGTGCCGTGAAGAAACGACTCTCCTCCTAAATAAATAAGAGCAGAAAGCACCACCACACTCACCAGAGTTGGGCTTAACACCCCCTGGTTCGGTTCGCACCAAAACTCTCTAACAGTGAAAAAGTTTGGCCCCGATCATCAAACTCTATTGAAGTCTATGGGACCCGAACATGAAAAAATAAAAAATAAATGAGTCAAATCACATTTAAATTGACTCGCTGTTGAAATTGCCGGCCGGCAATATAAAAAGGAAACAAAAGAAAAAATAGGAGTGAAGTCCCCCCCAAAATCCATACCAGACCCTTATCCGAGCACGCAGCCTGGCAGGCCAGGAAATGAGGGGGGGGACAAGCGAGCGCACCCCCCTCCTGAACCATACCTGGCCACATGCCCTCAACATAGGGCCCCCCCACCCCAAAGCACCTTGTCCCCATGTTGATGGCATTTTTTCCCCCTTAAAATCCATACCAGACTCAAAGGGCCTGGAAAGGACTGAGGGGGGGGGGCCCACAACCTTTTTTTCTTTCTTTCTTTCTTTTACAGTACCTGCATTTTTTTTTCATTTAGCTGTCAGCGGGGAAGCCTGCTGACAGCTGATGACTCATCCATTGTTAAGGACGTGGCGGCCGGCTTCCCGGCCCCACCCCTTAACAACACATTGACTGTGCGTTCGGTGATCACACAGCCCGCTGAATGCACAGAAAATTTGGGTGTTCAGAGAACACCCGAACGGGCGAAGTTCAGGCTGAACTTTTGCTTGGCCCGAACCATTCGCCCAGGGACGTGCGGTAAGGTCAGTGGCTGGTGAGGGAATGGCTAGTATCAGAGCCAGATACACACAGGTTACATACACCGATCGTTAGAGCAAGAGCAGTAATTCTAGCACTAGATCTCCTCTGTAACTCTAAACATGTAATCAGTAAAAAAACATAAAGCGTCGCCTATGGAGATTTAGTACTGAAGTTATCTATTTACTTGGCGTAACATCATCTTTCACATTATACAAAAAAATCAGGTTATCTTTAGTGTTTTTTTTTATATTCATGAAACATTTTTTTTCCAAAAAAAACGTGTTTGAAAAATCGCTGCGCAAATACTGTGTAACATAAAAAGTTACAACAACCGCCATTTTATTCCCTAGGGTGTCTGCTAAAATAATATATTTCCTGACAGACTCCATGGCAGACTACGTGTGGGTTAACCCCGCCTCCTCTCCATAGCTATAGGACCCCTTACCCATAAATTTGAGCTCACCTCCACAGACAGGTGTTCCTTTTTTGTCCTCCTCATTTGGACCCTTCATCATGCAATTCAGTGCAAATCCAGGATGTCCGTCAGGATCAGGTACCAGTTATGCGGTGCACCCAGGGCCCAGCTATGAGCGGGTGAGTGGTTTTCGGGCAGTTGATACCCCTATGGTGGAAGGGATGTGGCCCAGTGTACCAGGACGGACGCAGGACTGGCTGGCAAGGTCTGAAGATTTTTGTCTATTTCCATGGCAGACCGTTTATGTGTGTTGTCTGTTTCTTCCCCCTTCTTCCTGTGCATTGTGTTTCTTATGTCGCGTCGTGTGTGGAGCGCTTCTGCGTTCCAGGACGCCACTCCACTTCCGGGTTCCCGGTCCGCCGTATGTCTGCGCATGCGTGAAGCCGCGGTGAAACTGAGGCTTGGTTTTCGCGCGTGCGCAGTGCGGCGGAGGGGTCAGGGGCCGCGCAGGCGCAGTAGGTTAGGTCCCTCCGGCGTATGCGCGCAGCGGGACCGGCCGTGACGTCATTCATTATTTATTTAAACCGCTGAAGAGCCCTATACAGGTGGGATAACCTGTGGGCATATAGCGGCAGCCTCCCGGAGCCTCAATTCTACAGGACGAGGGTAAGCACTTCTTGGCAATGTATTGCATGTAATGCTTTATACTGTAGTGTCTCTTAAAGGGACAGTCTTGTGTGCTGTTCTTGCATTGATTTGCTTATCCTTAGTCTAGGTAGAGTAGTACGGATCATTGTGTGTCTTCCTCATCATGGACTCATCTTCACCGCTGTTTGGCCAGCCCTCCCGCACAAGGTATGTGCGGAGTGGGTAGAGGGTTGGTGTCTTGGTGTCATTATGCTGGTGGTTGCTAACGGTTAAAACCTGCCCACCCTTCCCCCCCCTCCCTCTGTCTGTATTATCTTTTACAGACCGGCTACATCTCATCGGTCACAGGATAGGGACCTTGCCAGGCCACAACATCATCATCATCACCAATCATCTTCTAGGTCCAGACGTGATACTCCGTCTGGGACCCACCATCATAGGGGACGCTCACATTCCCCCTCTAGACATAGGAGACGTTCCCATTCCTCCTCTAGTCACCGCCACCACCACCGCGATAGTCACTCTGACCACAGAGCCTGTTGGGAATGTAAAAGTAGAATCCCAGAGGACAAATCACTGTGTGAACCATGCTATGCCCGAGCGGTCGGTGAGAAAGAGACTGAAAAACAAAACCTAGAGTCTCTTGTTAAATGTGTGGTACAGCAGTCTATGATGGAAATAGATGCTACCCGCACAAGGAGTCAGTCCTCCACCTTGTCTGGCTCCTTGGCTGACGAGGCCCAGGAGGATCCCGGACAATTCCAGCCCCATGATGCCTCCCATGTTTCCTCGCAAGACGAGATGGAGGGAGATGATTATGTAGTGGGATTTGACTACGCTTCAGTCACTCCACTGATAAAGGCAGTGAAGGAAACCTTAAAGTTGGAAGATACCACTGCCCCCACAGAAAAACAAAGAAAACTGTTTAAACAACTGGGGAAGGAACGCTCCAATTTCCCATTTCCCTCTGAGGAGAAAAGTCAGCTAGAGCCGACCCAACGCCTAACCTATCTAGGAGCCCAATTCGACACCGTAGAGAATACCATCTCTCTTCCGGAAGAAAAAATCCCGGTCATTCGGGAAAGAATATCTTTAGCCCTAGACTACTCTCACCTGAGGGCGTCACAGTGCCTGAAGATAATCGGCACGATGGTGGCCACATCCCCCATGGTCAAATGGGCAATGTGGAGACTTCGTCCTTTTCAATCAGGATTCCTCCAGCAATGGAAGACAGACAATCTCAATCAGCTGATCAGGATTACTCGGTCAATGAGGAGCAGTCTCCTCTGGTGGCTTCAACACAAAAACTTGTTAACATGCCACTCCCTTGCTTCCATCCAATGGATGACTGTTACATCTGATGCCAGCAATGCGGGCTGGGGGGCACATTGTGGGGCAGAAGTGGCTCAGGGCAAATGGGATGCCCGTCTCCACATTCCAGGGTCGAACCTTCTGAAAGGAAAGTCGGTCCTACTCAAAATGGACAATACCACCGCTGTGGCATATGTGAAGAGACAAGGGGGCACTCGGAGCTCCACCCTTCTCCAAGAGGTCGAACCTATCATGACCTGGGCTCAGAGGAATCTGCTCAACTTAACAGCAGTCTTCATTCCAGGGGAGCAGAACATTCAAGCGGACTTTCTGTCACGCAGCAACCTAGACAACAACGAATGGTCACTGCATCCACAAACATTCAAGTGGATCCTATCGTTGGGAATCGATCCAGAAGTGGATCTGTTTGCTTCCCCCTGCAATCACAAAGTAGACAGATACTTCACTCGAGGTCGGTGCAGTCAAGCTTTCGGAGTAGATGCATTAACAAGCCAATGGAGATTCAACAAGGCATACGCCTTCCCTCCACCTCCGATCATGCTGAAATTCCTGCAGCGGCTCCAGTTGGAGAAAGTCGAAGTAATAACAATAGCACCATACTGGCCGAGCAGGCCATGGTTTCCTCTCCTGAACCTGATGAGCTTCAGGGACCCGTTGCCTCTTCCTCTCAGGCCGGACCTTCTTTCTGAGGGGGCGACCCTGCACCCTTGTCCAGCGATACTGAGACTGATGGTTTGGTTTTTGAGAGGGACAGGCTAGAGTCTCTTGGGTGTGCCTCAAGGGTGATCTCTACCCTTATGAGCTCCAGAAAGCCTAACACCAACAAAACCTATAACAGAATCTGGACAAGATTCGTCAGCTTCATGAATTCTGCCGGAAAATCCTTCAGAAATCCTGGAGTTCAAGACGTCCTGAGTTTTTTCCAAACAGGCTTGGATCATCCTTTGTCGATCAGTTCCCTCAGGGTACAAGTTTCAGCCTTATCGGCATTTTCAGGAACATCATGGGCAACTCATCCCCTGGTTCAACAGTTCTTTCGGGGGGCTTCGAGAATCAGGCCTCAGAGGAAACCCAGATACCCCAAATGGGATCTTCCGCTCGTCCTTGATGCTCTTTCACTGCTCAACAACAAGGATCTTTCTGTTAAAGACTTATCAATCAAACTGGCCTTTCTAGTGGCCATTACTTCAGCCAAAAGGGTTTCAGAAATAAGCTTCCTGGGTTATCAAGAACCCTTTCTGACTTTCTTCCCGGACCGTGTGGTCCTTATTCCCATACTTGGGTCTAAACCCAAAGTCACGTCAGTTTTTCACGAAAACCAGGAAATAGTCCTTCCTACCTTCAATTCTCCAGAATCAGCAGATGCTCATCCCCTGGATGTTGGTGAGACTCTGAAAGAGTACCTGAGAGTCATGTCATCTTTTAGAAACTCGAACTACCTGTTCTTATTACATTCTGGCGGCAACAAAGGAAGAGAGCTTCCTCCAGAACGATAGCAGCCTGGATCATTCAGTCTATTCAACAGGCCTACAGGGCAAAGGGCTTGGCCCCTCCAGAGGCGGTGACGGCTCATTCCACCAGAGGCATGGCAGCCTCATGGGCAGCAGCTCGACACGTGGCTCCTGAAGTGATTTGCAAGGCAGCTTCGTGGTCTTCCATTAATACTTTTATGACTCATTATTGTATTGAGCCTGCTTCCCTTTCCTCTGTAAATTTTGGTCGAAAAATCCTATCAGTTGATGGGAAAGATTAAATATTTTTGTTCAAGCATACCCTCCCGTGTGGATTGGCTAGTTATTTCCCACACGTAGTCTGCCATGGAGTCTGTCAGGAAAACGGAAAATTTATTACCAATACTTACCGTAATTTTCCTTTCCTGATAGACTCCATGGCAGGCGGAGTTCCCACCCATGAATAAAAATATGAGAGTCGAAATTTGAGTCGGCTAGTTACGGAACACCTGTCTGTGGAGGTGAGCTCAAATTTATGGGTAAGGGGTCCTATAGCTATGGAGAGGAGGCGGGGTTAACCCACACATAGTCTGCCATGGAGTCTATCAGGAAAGGAAAATTACGGTAAGTATTGGTAATAAATTTTCCGTTATAATGTTTGGGAGTTCTGAGTAATTTTCTAGCAAAAAAATTATGATTATTAGATGTAGGAGAGAAGTGTCCGAATTGGCCTGGGTGGCAAGGGGTTAATTACCATAAGTAATATACAAATAATTAATATATTTTTTTTGTAAAGGTAATTTACTATATTTTTAAAAACTGTACTCAAGCAGGTGGCTTAACGGACAAACTACTGAAGTTTGAAGTTATAACTTCAACTCAGTAATTTCACAGTAAATAGATACCGGTAAATAATAAATTATTATCTTATAACATACAGTTGTGCTCATAAGTTTACATACCCTGGCAGAATTTATGATTTTTTTGGCCATTTTTCAAAGAATATGAATGATAACACAAAAACTTTTTTCACTTATTGGTTAGTGTTTGGCTGAAGCCATTTATTATTAATTAACTGTGTTTGCTCTTTTTAAATCGTAATGACAGAAGAAACTACCCAAATGACCCTGATCAAAAGTTTACATACCCTGGTGATTTTGGCCTAATAACATGCACACAAGTTGACGCAAAGGGGTTTTAATGGCTATTAAAGGTAATCATTCTCACCTATGACCTGTTTGCTTGTAATTAGTGTGTGTGTATAAAAGGTCAAAGAGTTTCTGGACTCTTGCATCTTTCATCCAGTGCTGCACTGACATTTCTGGATTCTGAATCATGGGGAAAGAAAAAGAATTGCCAAAGGATCTGCAGGAAAAGGTAGTTGAACTGTATAAAACAGGAAAGGGATATAAAAAGATTTCCAAGGAATTGAGAATGCCAATCAGCAGTGTTCAAACTTTAATCAAGAAGTGAAAAATTAGGGGTACTGTTGAAACCAAACCACGGTCAGGTAGACCAACTAAAATTTCAGCCACAACTACCAGGAAAATTGTTCGGGATGCAAAGTAAAACCCACAAATAATTTCAGGTGAAATACAGGACTCTCTGAAAACATGTGCCACAATAAGGAGGCACTTGAAGAAAGACGGGATGCATGGTCGAGTCGCCAGAAGAAAGCCATTACTACGCAAATGCCACAAAGTATCCCGCTTACAATACGCCAAACAGCACAGAGACAAGCCTCAAACCTTCCGGCACAGTAATTTGGAGTAATGAGACCAAAATGTAGCTTTTTGGCCACAAACATAAACGCTACATTTGGAGAGGAGTCAACAAGGCCTATGAGGAAAGGTACACCATTCCTACTGTGAAACATGGAGGTGGAGGAGATCTCAAACTTGCAGTTCAAGCAAGACAGCCCAAGAATTTACAGGAACTGGAGGCTTTTTGCCAAGAGGAATAAGCAGCTTTACCATCTGAGAAGATAAAGAGCCTCATCCACAAATACCACAAAAGACTTCAAGCTGTCATTGATGTTAAAGGGGGCAATACACAGTACTAATAACTGGGGTATGTAAACTTTTGATCAGGGTAATTTGAGTAGTTTCTGTTGTCATTATGATTTAAAAAAAATAAACACAATTGATTAATAATAAATAGCTTCAGCCAAATACTATTCATGAGTAAAAGAAAAGTTTTTGTGTTATTCATATTCTCTGAAAAATGGCCAATAAATCATAAATTCTGCCAGGGTATGTAAACTTATGAGCACAACTGTATAGCATAATAATATATGATTTAGCTTGATTATAACAGTACCTTTTCAACAGCAGATTCTCATTCTCCCTCTTAAAGTTATTGTTAACCCACTGATAAAAAATGCTCCCATCCTCTCTGCACCATTATAATAATTCTCTCTGTGCCCGTGTACTGTAAAAAATCTGCCCGATTGTACCTATATGAGCACGGCTCCTGGTGCTCAGCTGATTCCTCTACCTTGCTTCTCTCTCTGACTCACAGCTGCAGTGGGTGGGGCCGAGCCCTCCCAGTGATGTCAGTCAGGGGAAGAGAGGAGAGAGAGAGCGCCAAGCCCCCAACAATCAGCTGAGTGACAGGAGCGGAGCTCATACAGGTACAGATTTTTTTACAGGTCACAGGCACAGGGACAATTATTATAATGGTGCAGAGCGGATGGAAGCATTTAATAGAAGATATGAGAGCAGATATGAGAGCAGCAGAAACTGATATGAGCAGAGACAGGCACAGAGGGGAGGGGGGAGGAGGGGGAGAAGGACACAGGAGACAGATAGCAGGCTGCGGCTGAAGGAATCACGCAAACGGACCACGTTGTCATGGCACAGCAGCCATGATTATCGTGGTCAGTTTGCAGAGGGGAGGGTATAGCCAGGCAGGATCAACCACGTATTTCAGGTGATACAGGGGTCCAAATGACACAGCACAAGCGCTGTGCTGTATAACATGCTTTAAAGGAACAGGATCTTTATTTAATTTTTTTGGGTTAACAAACGCTTTAACTGTGTGAGAAAAACATGGGATTGTGGGTAAATCTTATACCCATAAACCCATGTTTTTTCCTTGTAGTTAAGAGGGCTGGGCAGGAAGGGAGCTTTTGTATTTTAGACACATGCCCCTTCTATGACACTGCAGTGAGAGGCGTGCCTCCACTGCAGCATTTTTATTGGACAGCTGGGGCTAATGGTAGCTTACCATTGGTCCAAGACTCCAAGCTGTCCATTGAGCTCAGTGCCTCTGACAAGAAGTGAGGAGTGGCACTGTGAGCTCAAAACAGAGTGTGTCAGCTTGTATATAAACTGGCCGCTCACTATGTAGCTTCTGACAGGCTGCGCAAGGTGTCCCGTATTTCCGGAACATAGGTCGTAGGAGCCACATTTTTTTTACAAGTGGTGGGTAGGACTTAGACTACAAATTGGGGGTCAGTGTGACTTTTTTTTTTTATATATTTTTTTTTAATGTTCATGGCAGCTCTGCCTCACCTGCTTCCCCTGACCGTAAGTCCCTGCATTAAGCCAGCACTACTCACCACGAGCCATAAAGCTAACCATACACAGAGCAAACTTTGGCCATTTCACAATGACAGGGACACCTGTTTCAGTGACAACTGCCTTAAGTTGACCACAGATGGATAGAAATGTGATTCATCTATGGCCATTCCTGCTCGACAGATGTTGATCTAATGATAAACTTCTGTCGAACAGGAGTGTTGTAAGACTTTTCTTGATCAGCAGCTGCAGCTTATTGGCTGCAGTCACTGATCAGTTTATTCTGACAGCAGAGGTGTCCCACTGTCAGAATGCAATGGCAAAGTGGGGAGGATTCCTAAATCCACCTTGCTTGTGTGGATGGAGGAATCTGTTCTCTTTTTTTTTCGATCAGCCCAATGAATGATTAAAAAGAAAAGTGAAGGAAATCCCCCCTCCCAAGGAATTTTTTTTTTTTTAAAGTTTGGCTTTACATAAAGTATAATTTAATGTATTAATGTAAATACAGTGCTATGTCTAAGAATTTGTGCTGTAGCTTTATACCTATGGTTCGTACTCAGTTTCCCCTA
This sequence comes from Rana muscosa, assembly GCA_029206835.1. NCBI lineage: Eukaryota > Metazoa > Chordata > Amphibia > Anura > Ranidae > Rana > Rana muscosa. The sequence continues at coordinate 296,480,635 of CM055117.1, forward strand.
TACCATGATATATTAGCCATGATTAGGGATGAGCTCGATGTTCGAGTCAAACGTAAGTTTGATTCGAACATCGGATGTTCGCCTGTTCGCCGAACAGAGAACATTATGCAGTGTTCGCAGGAAATTTGAAAGCCGCGGAACCCCCAAAACGTCTATGGGACACTAACATGAAAAACCAAAAGTGCTACTTTTAAAGGCTTATATGCAAGTTATTGCCATAAAAAGTGTTTGGCCCCAGGGGACATGTATCACTGCAAAAAAAAGTTTTAAAAACTCCAGTTTTTCAGGAGCAGTGATTTTAATAATGCTTAAGGTGAAACAATAAAAATGAAATATTCCTCTAAATATCGTGCCTGAGGGGTGTCCTTAGTATACCTGTAAAGTGGCGCACTTTTCCCGTGTTTAGAACAGTACCACAGCAAAATTACATTTCTAAGGAAAAAATTTCAAAATATAGATAAAAATCAATAAAATCAAAAACATCACGGGTTCCCCCCCCAGTCCATTACCAGGCCCTTCGGGTCTGGAATGGATTTTAAGGGGAACCCTGCGACAAAAAAAATGGCATAGGGATCCCCCCAAATCCATACCAGACCCTTAGCCGAGCACGCAACCTGGCCGGCCACAGGAAAAGAGGGGGGGACGAGAGAGCGCCCCCCCTCCTGAACCATACCAGGCCACATGCCCTCAACATGGGGAGGATGTTTTGGGGTCCCCCCAAAACATCTTGTCCCCATGTTGATGGGGACAAGGGCCTCGTCTCCGCAACCCTTGCCCCACGATCCCGGCCCCCCCCTATGTGAATGGGTATCGTGTACATTGTACCCCTACCAATTCACCAAAAAAATTTCAAAAATAGTAAAAATTACAGGAGACACTTTGGGACAAGTCCTTTATAAAAAAAATTATAAAATCAAACTGTCCTGCGATGTAAATCCATCTTCAATGACAGAGCCCCGATGGACCAAAAAAAAAAAAAACGCACACTGCAGGCTTCTCGCTTTGACAGCTGTTATATTGCTGTGCGGGCGCTGTCATCAAAGGTGGATTTACATCGTAGGTCTTGTCCCAAAGTGTCTCCTGTAATTTTTACAATTTTTGCCACTTTTTTTGGGTGAATGAGTAGGGGTACAATGTACCCGATACCCATTCACATAGGGGGAGCCGGGATCTGGGGGTCCCCTTGTTAAAGGGGGCTTCCAGATTCCGATAAGCCCCCTGCCCGCAGACCCCCACAACCACCGGGCAAGGGTTGTGGGGACGAGGCCCTTGTCCCCATCAACATTGGGACATGGTGTTTTCAGGGGGGACCCCAAAACATCCTCCCCATGTTGAGGGCATGTGGCCTGGTACGGTTCAGGAGGGGGGCGCTCTCCCGTCCCCCCTCTTTTCCTGCGGCTTGCCAGGTTGCGTGCTCGGATAAAGGTCTGGTATGGATTTTGGGGGGACACAGTACGCCATATTTTTTTATTTTGGCTCAGGGTTCCCCTTAAAATCCATACCAGACCTGAAGGGTCTGGTATGGATTTTGGGGGGAACCCTACACCATTTTTTTTTTAATTGGTGCAGGGTTCCCCTTAATATCCATTCCAGACCTGAAGGGCCTGGTATGGATTTTGGGGGGACCCCTACGCAATTTTTTTTTTAAATTTTGGTGCGGGGTTCCCCTTAATATTCATACCAGACCCAAAGGGCCTGGTAATAGACTGGAACCCATGCCGTTTTTTTCAATGAGTTTTATCTATATTGCCGGGATCCGATAATACATTACAGCCGCGATCAGTTTTAAATTACTTTTTTTCCTTTAGAAATGTCATTTTGCTGTGGTATTGTTCTAAAGATGGGGAAAATGTGCCACTTTACAGGCATACTAAGGAGACCCCCCAGGCACGTTATTTAAAGGAATATTACATTTTTATTGTTTCACTTTAAGCATTATTCAAATCACTGCTCCTGAAAAAACTGACGTCTTTAAAACTTTTTTTGCATTGATACATGTCCCCTGGGGCAGGATCCGGGTCCCTAAACACTTTTTATGGCAATAACTTGCATATAAGCCTTTAAAATTAGCACTTTAGATTTTTCATGTTCGTGTCCCATAGACTTTAACGGTGTTTGCGTGTTCTAACAAATTTTTTGCCTGTTCGCAAGTTCTGGTGCGCACCGAAGCGGGTGTGTTCAGCTCATCCCTAGCCATGATGGAGTAGCATTCAGTAGTAAATTTTATATTGCACCTCCCTGCCATTACTTGTATACCAAGCGATGGCAAGTGTCCCTACCCATCTTTCCCTATGAGTAATGGAAATAAATAGGCGACACTCAAAAATAGATGAAAACAGAAAAAAAACGAATGTACAATTTATAGCCAGAATGCAAAATGCACCCATTACTGTAATTATTGCAAAATCGGTGACAACAAAATGCTATGTGCTAGCCCAAACAGTTATATTCAGTAAACAGTGCAGGAATGAACCACTAGACATGTGCATTCGTTTTCGTCCGAATGCATTTTCGTCCGAATTTCAGGTATTTTCGTTATCGTTTTAACAAACGAAAACGAAAGCACAGAATCCGAAAACCGAAAGATCCGACATAAACAAATGCTTTATTTTCGTTTTCGTTGCGACAACAGTTCGATATAGATAGGAGATTCGACGTGACGCTGACAATAACAATCTGTGTCTATCGAACCTGTGGTCGAATGTGCCTAACCTTAACTCTATTAGTCCAAGATTATTCTACATAGAGAGAAAAGATTTGACACAGAGAGAAAAGATTCGACATTATAGAGAGAAAAGATTCGACATAGAGAGAAAAGATCGCTGCTGGAATTGGGTGGGGGAAGTAAAATAAAAATAATGATGATGAATGTTATTGGCTGATTGTAACCAAAGTGGAGGAGCAGTAAAATAGCTAGAACTAACTTGACAATTCAACATGAACGACGAAGATTCGACAAAGCCTCGAAAAACATACAAACGTCGAATCTGTCATTGAAAACTTATGGGGGCTGATTTACAAAACGTTTGTGCCATGAGTATCGGCGCATCTGCGTGCGCAATGGCTGTTTTGGTATTTACAAAACATTAGCGCCGGTAGCGCAGCCCTATTTCCCATTTACTATAGTGTTGTCGGCATGTTAAAATCTAAATATAAAGAAGCTGGAAGTGAGAATATAATGGGGGTGATGTGGGGAAGTGTAGTGACACCTGCCCAAATAACTAATATGCCCAAAATAGAGTGAGAAAGTAACTTTTTCAAAACCAGCCCGCTGCGCCGGCAAGTACGGTTCGATTCGAGCTGCGGGAGGTTTTTTTGAGCTCAGCGCGGGAATTTTCCTTGTTTCCTTGCGCCAAGACACTACGCCGGCAAAATCTTAGTAAATGTCAAGTCACGTAAACCAATTTGCATAAGTTGAACAGGCGCAGTTCTGAACTTGCCAGTGCGCCAGCAAAATGAAATTTCTAAAGGAAAAAAAAGGCATTTAAAAGTACCCGCGGCTGTAATGAATTGTCGGCTCCCGGCAATATAGAGAAAAGTCACTGAAAGTCTTTGATAACAAAAAAAAAAGCGTGGGGGTCCCCCCAAATTCCATTACCAGGCCCTTCAGGTCTGGAATGGAAATTAAGGGGAACTCCGCCGCAAATTAAAAAAAAAATGCGTGCGGTTCCCCCAAATATCCATACCAGGCCCTTCAGATCTGGTGTGGATTTTAAGGGGAACTCCACCCCAAATGTAAAAAAAAAAATGGCGTGGAGTCCCCCCAAAAATCCACACCAGACCCTTATCTGAGCATGCAACCTGGCAGGCCCCAGGAAAAGAGGGGTGGGAAGAGAGAGCGGCCCACCCTCCCTCCTGAACCGTATCAGGCCACATGCCCTCAACATGGGGAGGATGTCTCCATGTTGATGGGGACAAGGGCCTCATCCCCACAACCCTTGCCCGGTGGTTGTGGGGGTCTGCGGGCAGAGGGCTTATCGGAATCTGGAAGACCCCTTTAAGAAAGGGGACCCCAAGATCCCGGCCCCCCCTGTGTGAATTGGTAAGGGGTACATTGTACCCCTACCATTTCACAAAGAAAGTGTAAAAAATGTTAAAAATGACAATAGCCGGTTTTTGACAATTCCTTTATTAATGTCTTCTCTTTTCTTCCATCTTCTTCCATCTTCTTCTGTTCTCCATTCGGGTTTCTTCCTCCATCTTGTTCTTCATCTTCATCTTCCTTTTCATCTTCATCTTTATCTTCATCTTCATCTTCCTTCTTCCTTCAGTCTTCTCGTCCGCATCTTGCTCCGGCTTCTTCTTTCTTCTTCGGCCGCTCCGTTTGAATTGGAGGTTCCCGCTGTGTGATGATTCAGTTCTCCTCTTGGTCCGCTGCCACCCGGTGGCTCCGCCCCCCTCTGACACCACGGGGAAAGTCCCTGTGAAATTCATGTGCGTCAGAGTGGGGCGGGGTCACCGGGTGGCAGCGGACCCAGAGGAGAACTGAAGAACTGAAGCGTCGCACAGCGGGAACCTCCAATTCAAAGGGAGCGGCCGAAGAAGAAAGAAGAAGCCGGAGCAAGATGCGGACGAGAAGACCGAAGGAAGAAGGAAGATAAAGATGAAGATAAAGAGGAAGAGGAAGAAGCAGAGGAAGAGGAAAATGAAGATGAAGAACAACATGGAGGAAGAAACCCGAATGGAGAAAAGAAGAAGATGGAAGAAGATGGAAGAAAAGAGAAGACATTAATAAAGGAATTGTCAAAAACCGGCTCTTGTCATTTTTAATTTTTTTTACACTTTCTTTGTGAAATGGTAGGGGTACATTTGTAGCCCATTACCATTTCATACAGGGGGGGGCGGGATCTGGGGGTCCCCTTTGTTAAAGGGGTTTTCCAGATTCCGATAAGCCCCCCGCAGACCCCCACAACCACCGGGCAAGGGTTGTGGGGATGAGGCCCTTGTCCCCATCAACATGGGGACATCCTCCCCATGTTGAGGGCATGTGGCCTGGTACGGTTCAGGAGGGAGGGGGCCGCTCTCCCGCCCCCCCCTCTTTTCCTGCGGCCTGCCAGGTTGTGTGCTCGGATAAGGGTCTGGTGTGGATTTTTGGGGGGACTCCACGCCATATTTTTTTTAAATTTGGGGTGGAGTGCCCCTTAAAATCCATACCAGACCTGAAGGGCCTTGTATGGATATTTGGGGGAACCGCACGCATTTTTTTTCAATTTGCGGCAGAGTTCCCCTTAATATCCATTCCAGACCTGAAGGGCCTGGTAATGGAATTTGGGGGGACCCCCACGCTTTTTTTTTTTGTTATCAAAGACTTTCAATGACTTTTATCTGTATTGATGGGAACCAGCAATTCATTACAGCCGCGAGTACTTTTAAATGACTATTATTTTACTTTAGAAATGTAATTTTGCTCTGGAACTGTCATAAACATGGAAAACATGCGCTACTTTACAGGCATACTGTAGACACCCCCCGGGTATGATATTTAGGGCCAGTTCACACCGGATGCAGTGCAGTGCGTTTTTTTGATGCATGAAAAACGCAAAGAAAGTTGATCACATTAATGCCAATGGCATAGTTCACACCACTGCAGTCCATTCCAGTGCGTTTCAGAAAGGAAAAAAAAATTGATCATGCTGCATTTTTTAGGTACAGAACTGTACTGGACCTCAGTAAAACACATCAAAAACGCAACGGAACGTACCAAAAACGCACTGGAATGCACCGGAACGCACCTAAATGCACCAAAGATGCACTGCAACACACTTGTCCTAAGTGAAAAGAGGGGGAACAAAACAATGGACTGCATCAAAAACGCATCAAAAATGCACTGGAACGTGTCAAAAACACGCATGCAGAAAAGCACCTGGAACGCATCCAGACTGCGTTTCTATGGTGTGAACTAGGGCCAGTTCACACCATAGAAACGCAATCCGGATGCGTTCCAGGTGCTTTTCTGCATGCACGTTTTTGATGCGTTCCAGTGCATTTTTGGTACGTTTTTGATGCAGTCTTTTTTATTAACCATAGATAAGGACAAGTGTGTTCCAGTGCGTTTTTGGTGCATTTAGGTGTGTTCCTGTGCGTTTCAGTGCGTTTATGATGCGTTTTGCTGTGTTCCAGTACAGTCCAGTGCAGGTAAAATGCAGCATGTTCTACTTTTTTTGTGGAACTGGAACGCACTGGAACAAACACTGCCATTTAGAACCAAATAACCAACTTTCCATGCATTTTTGATGCATAAAAAAATGCAATGGACTGCATGTGGTGTGAAATGGCCCTTAAGCAATTTGGCATATTTAAAGGCACTTCTCCTTGTTTTGTTTTTGGTGTTGTCCAAATTCGTGACATTGATATATGTCCCTTAGGGTGGGACCTGGGCCCCCATTTTAAGGCCAATAAATAGAAGATAAGCCAGCTAAGTGGGGACTAGCAAAATTAACATGTCAGTTCCCATAGACTGAAATGGTATTTGTTGGTGGGGGGGTGATTGTCCCATCCCTAATTTTGTAGCATGCTGGATGATGTGCTTAATTTTGGACAGGGGGGGGGTTATTTTCTGCTAGCTGCATTTGAGTTCTTCTGAGCATGCCCAGCCTGTTAGATTTTTTTTGGTGCTTTTTGTGTGTGAACAGCACCTGGACATTTCTGGGCATGCTCAGAGAGTGTTTTTATGGGTTAGTAATTGAAGGACATCCTTAACAGGTGTAGCCACTTTGAAGTTCAGTCTCTACATTGGGTGAACTTGCATTTTGGGTGTTCCATGGACTGTGCATGTGTTTTCATTTGCCTCATTAGCACACAAACCTATGTTATATAAAGATCACAGATAGCATTCTCTACCTTGCCCTGAAAAGAGGCAAGCGTGTGTGTGTGTCCGTCCGTCCGGCAAAATGTACATTTTGGTGTCCTTATCAAGTATGTAACACATGTATTTTATTTGTTATGCCTTTGCAAAACAGATGTTTGGTTTACTTTTGTGGATTGTATTTTTTTGTGTGGGGGATATGTTCCCCTGAAATAATTTTGATGTTGTTAATGTTTGTCGTTTGTTCACTTTGATTTAATTGTCTGTGCAGCATTATTTAGCCAAATCTTTCTCAAGAGTGAGTCTGTAACTGTTTCAAATTGACCCTGTTTTTTTTTTTTTTTATTCTTTGTTTTGTTGACCAATAAAATTTGATGCAAAGTTTTGAGGTTTGTTTTGTGTTTTCTTTGCAACAAATGTGACAGCTGATTGGCATGTCAAAACAACAGGTGTGATTTGTCTAGCCTGGTGCCTTCATGCTAGCATATGCATGTATTGTATTGTGTGCTGCCATGGAAAATCACCAGGAAATGAAAAATACAGAGTGGTAAGTATTCAATTTTCCTTTTTTACTGCAGTGGTTCTCAGCCTCAGTCCTCAAGTAACCCCAACAGGACATGTTTTGTGAATTTATCTTATGGAGAATTGCTGTCCAAAATACAAAACCATTGACTGTAATTTAAAGCACATGTGCAAGATGAAGGAAAACCTGCAAACATGGCCTGTTGGGGGTACTTGAGAAGAACGGGTTTAGAGCACTGCACTTAAAAATAGCTCAAGGCAATACAATTCTAATTGTGGGCATTTTGAGGGAAACAAAGTAAGTGTTAGAACCCCTGCTTGTGTTTTTTTTTTTTGTAGGTTGGGCTTTGTGTCCCCTTTTAGTAAAATTGGCTTCACTTCCTGTCACACAGATAAACAGGAAGTGAAGGTAAAACCCTACCAATGTATTTTCTTGGGGACACACAGATCAATCTAACTAGTGTCCCCATTAAGCAAATTGCACTCTAGCACTTTGTTGTGTACACCCCAAATCATTGGGTAGTTTGGGGTTTAGTAAAGACAAATCCACTCTGCAGTAAAAGTGTAGCTGCTGAAAATCTGAGGGATCACTGGTGATTGTAACATCCAATCATGTAAAAGCAAAGATGGTGTTTTTTTTGGTTGCTTGCATGTCCCCCTCGGATATCCAGCAAGTGCACTTGTAGTGCAAAGTAGATTTGCCTTTAGTAAATAAACCCCAAAGTCCAAACTACCTAATAATTTGGGGTGTAACCCGCAAAATGCTGAAGTGCAATGTACAAAATGGGGAGAGTATTTAGATTGACCTGTGTGTCCCCAAGGAAAGACATTGGTAGGGATTTCCCCTCACTTCCTGTGTGGCTATGTGACAGGAAGTGAATTATTTGGAAGGATAAAGTGGCCAAATTTGGGAGTTGTCTTCACCCTATCAGGGGTGCAGACATCCCCAAAAACTGTCTAGACTTGTAATCCCTCTGCACTCTATCCCCAAGCAAAAATAAGAAAGGATTTCATTTAGTTTAACTTTGCAAAGACACATTCCTAAGTTGAATTGTGATGCATGTCAATGGCCCATTTAGACCCTCTTTAATCACTTGAGATCAGCGCTATAACTGATCGACGGCCACAGCATGGTCCTCAATTGCCGGGAGTCCGTCAATAAACGTCCTCCCCTTCACACGCGCGCGCTGTGGTCACCGAGTCACTGAGACTCGGGTGATGACAGATCCAAGTAAGGGGCCAATACCTGCCCTTTACCATGTGATCAGCTGTCAGCCAATGACAGCTGATCACGTGATGTAAACAAAAGCTGGGTAATGGTTTTTGTTTTCTCCTTGTGCTGACAGCGTGAGCATAAAAAAAGGCAATAACCGGTTTATGTACAAGGGACATTGGGCCCGAAGAGGAAGAGGCAATTCTGCGTCATCTGTGACAATCAGTAGCCCCTGCCAGTGCCACCTATCAATGCCCACCACTGGTGCCAATCAGTGCCACCTAGCAGTGCTGCCTATCAGTGCCCATCACTGTCAACTATCATTGCCACCTAGCAGTGCCACTTCTCACTGCCCACCAGTGCCAACTAGCAATGCCACCTCTCAGTGCCCACCCTTGCCACCTTATCAGTGCCCATCAGTGCAGCCCATCAGTGCAGTCTCATCAGTGTACATCAATGAAGGCGAAAAATTACCTTTTGTCTAAATTTTCGAAATATTAACCACTTTCCTACCGCCCACCGTCAAATGACGTCCTCGGCTTTGTGCGGTGACATCTGAATGATGCCTGCAGTTGCAGGCATCATTCAGATATCATTCTTTTCAGCCAGCGATTCTGTGCACGCTAAAAATGATCATAGCGGCAGTTCCGCTGCTTGAGTGTTCTGTTCACGTGACTTCATCAGGGGATACGTGACGATACGCGTAGGGATTGGAGGTTTGCTGACAGACCAGGACCCGAGCAGATAGACGAGTGAGGCGCTCGTAGGATACCCTGCAGCTGTTTTTTAAAATTCATGTGAGTGTTACATTTTTATTGTTTATTTTTAATAAAATCTTATGGTACGGGATCACGCTATGGTTGCCATATATTTTCTATTCCATTGAATACGCTGTTCATCCGAGACACCACTATACTGGGATCCACACAAAGCTACAGATAACTAGAGGGACGACGAGTTCAGTGCTCGTGGAGATGCGTCCATATTCTTTAGATGTGAAGTGAGTACCTGTCTGGCGTGTGTGTGTGTATCTCCGAATACTGGCGGTATTATACTATGATCCATCTCCTTTGATTTTATATATGATACTTGGGAGGATTACAGCAACAAAAATCATCCAAGCTACTGCCCACCAGTTTGGAATTAACCTGTGACCTGGCTATGCTAAGCTTAATTAACAACAAGGTAAGCTGCTTACAGGCACAGAGGTGGAGCACTGAAGAGGAATCAAGTTTTTGAGCACTGAATTAATGTGTGTTTTATATATACTTTTTCACTCTTTTTTTGGTGATGGGAATCACTTTTAATATATTTTTGGACTGCATGGTCTAACTGGATTTACTTGGACCTTTCAATTATATATATATATTGTATCTATTAGCACATTTTCCTTTGGATTTATCACGATTGGACAATTTGGACATGGCTACACATTCACGTTGATTCACATGATTGTATTTTGAGTTTATTAAGTATTTTATACAAGGTCACAATATCATTTAGGTCCAGTGTGTTATCAGTCACACTGTTCCCAGCTTTCCCACTTTCTTTGTTTAAACACAGCACTGACACCATCACTGTTTTAGACAAATTCTAGCACTAGACCTCCTCTGTAATGAGAAAATGGTAACGTGTAAAAATTTTTAAAGCATCGCCTAGGGAGATTTTTAAGTACTGAAGTTTGGTGTCATTCCATGAGTGTGCGCAATTTTAAAGGGTGACATGTTAGGTATCTATTTACTCGGCATAACAACATATTTCACATTATCCCCAAAAATTGGGCTAACTTTACTGTTTTGTAATTTGTTTACATTCATTAAACCATTTTTTTACCAAAAAAAAGGCGTTTGAAAATTTATTGCGCAAATACCGAGCGAGATAAAACTTTGCAATGACCGCCATCTTATTCCCTAGGGTGTCTGCTAAAAAAACATATATAATGTTTGGGGTTTTGAGTAATTTTATAGCCATAAATGTATGATTTTTACATGAAGGAGAGAAGTGCCAGAATAGGCCCAGTGCTGAAGTGGTTAAAATATCCATTTTTTTTTTTTTAACTCAGTCTTTTGTATTTATAGAAAACAAAAACCCGCAGAGGTGATCAAATAGCACCAAAAGAAAGCTCTATTTGTGTGCCAAAAAATAATACATTTTCATTGGGTTACAGTGTTGTATGAGCGCGCAATTGTCATTCAAAGTGCATCAGCGCTGAAATGTGAAAATTGGTCTAGGCAGGAAGGGGGTTTAAGTGGCCAGTAAGCAAGTGGTTAATATAAGGCTACATGCACACAGACGTTTTTCCAGCCGCTTGTTTGAGCGTTTTTTGCAGCTTAAAAACGCCTCTCCATGTTAGCCTATGGCCTCATGCCCACCATGGCGTTTTTGAGCTGTAAATGGCATAGGCGTTTTTAGGCCCCATGTACACGGGACGCTGGTGCAAAGTGTTCAGAACTAAGGTTGAAAGCAGCGTTTAGAAAGGCGCGTTTTGTCGCGTTTGCATGCCACGTTTTACCACATTTGCGTCTATATGCGTTTAGTTAGGAAACATGATAAGGAGCCGCCCTAAGCTCCAAAAACAGTATTATTAATGATTTCAGCTATTTTGTGAGACCAGAGTGAGTATCAGCAGCTGAGAGAGCAGCAGTGTAGTTGTATTTAGCGTGTCACTTGCCACATCACTTGCCCCAAGTTGTGGATTGTCCACTTGCCACGTCAGCTGCCCCAAGTTGTGGATTGTCCACTTGCTACGTCAGCTGCTCCAAGTTGTGGATTGTCCACTTGCCACGTCAGCTGCCCCAAGTTGTGGATTGTTCACTTGCCACGTCAGCTGCCCCAAGTTGTGGATTGTGCATTCAATACAATGGAAGCAATTTCATTTATTTTTTGATATATATATATATTTATTTTTAATGGTTTTTCCTAAATTGCCATAATTTTGGAGTTTATCAATGTAAAAAAAAAGGTCACCTTTAAAAACGCTTCTAAACTAAAATGTGGCTAAACGCCGGGACCGCGTCTGAAGGCATTTTTAGGCTTTGTGAAAAACGAGTTTAAACGCAACTGCAGATTTTTTTTGCCAGGCCAAAAACAGTGTTTTGGATGTTAGAGAATTCAATGGACCCGCATCCAAAACGCAAGTACCGCGAATTTGCGGCAATATTATTTTTTTTAACTTGTTTATAGCTGGTTGTTAAAGAAAATGTAAAAAAAATAAACATTGCCGGCTCTAAAAAAAACAAAACGAGAAAAAAAACAGCGTGGGGTCCCCCCCAGGTCCCTACCAGGCCCTTCAGGTCTGGTATGGATTTTAAGGGGAACCCCGCGCCAAACGAAAAAAAAAAAAGCGTGGGGTTCCCTAAAAATCCACACCAAACCCTTTATCCGAGCACGCAACCTAGCAGGCCGCAGGGGAAGAGGGGGGGACGAGATAGCGGCCCCATCTCCCTCCTGAACCGTACCAGGCCACATGCCCTCAACATGGGGAGGATGTCCCCATGTTGATGGGGACAAGGGCCTCTTCCCGACAACCCTGGCCGTTGGTTGTCGGGGTCTGCAGGTGGGGGGCTTATCGGAATCCGGGAGCCCCCTTTAATAAGAGGGCCCCCAGATACCGGCCCCCACCCTATGTGAATGAGTATGGGGTACATCGTACCCCTACCCATTCACCTGGTAGCAAAAAAAGTTAATAAAAAACCCAACATAGGTTTTTAAAGTAATTTATTAGGCAGCTCCGCTATCTTCTTCCAGCTCTTTTGCTAGCGGGGTCCCGGGTTTCCTCGTCGTCTTCTTCCGACTTCGGGGGTCTCCCTGCCGGGCGCCCCGCTATCTTCTTCCAGCTCTTTTGCTAGCGGGGTCCCGGGCTTCCTCGTCGTCTTCTTCCGACTTCGGGGGTCTCTTGTTCTGTTCTCCGGTGTTGTCTCCGCGCTCTCCGGTTCTTCTCCCGCTCTCCGGTGCCTTCTCCACGATCTCCGGTTCTTTCTGCCTTCTGCCGGGCACCCCGCTATCTTCTTCCAGCTCTTTTGCTAGCGGGGTCCCGGGCTTCAGCGTCGTCTTCTTCCCTCTTCTCTCCGCCCGATGTTGCCTCGTCGCTGTCCGCCGTTACAATGCTCTTGTCGCGGAGCGCACCCACTTATATTGGCATGGGGCGTGGTCAGCGGGTGATGCCACCCGCTGACCCCGCCCCCGTAGCACGTCACAGTCCCATCATTCCCCGGGACTGTGACATCATACGGGGGCGGGGTCAGCGGTGGCGTCACAATTTCAGATTGTACCGATTGGTAGTTAGTTTGGACATAAAGGCCTGCAATTCGAGGTCGGACCCTGTCCATACAACAAAGATGTCATCGATAAAGCGACGCCAAATAAGGACATGGGAGAAAAAATCCCCAAATTCATCCGAAGAGAAAATCTCTCTTTCCCACCCCCCCAGGTACAGGTTGGCGTACGATGGGGCACACTTGGTTCCCATCGCCACGCCCTGTACCTGGAGGTAGTGGGAATGGTCAAAAATAAAAATATTGTTCATTAGAATGAACATTAGTAATTCCAAGATGAAATGATTGTATCTATCTGCTCCAGGTCCTCTCTCTGATAGGAAGCCCCGAACAACTTCAACCCCCCACTCGTGGGGGATCAAGTTGTACAGAGCCTCCACATCAATGGACACAGGCCAGGATCCCGGTGGTATATACAGGGCATCAATGGATCTAATAAGGTCCGCCATGTCCCGTATATAAGAACTGAGAGAGCCAACATGTGGTCTGAGATAGTCATCCACAAGTTTACTTGCATGTTCTGTCAAGCAACCGTTGCCTGAAACAATCGGGCACCCAGAAGGGCATTCCAAATTTTTTTTTTTTTACTCCATTATAGAAATACCCCTTGGACTCAGCCTCAGCTATATTTTTCGCTTCCTACTGTAACCATGTTGTTTTTTATTAATTATGTAAACGATAAAACTTTTCTATTAAATAAAACCTATTTTTTTATAAAATATTGTGTTGTGAATGCACCTTAAAAGTCCCATTCCTTTCCATTTAAATTGTGAGAGTGGAGCTGGTTGACCACATGTGAGAAGAATCCTGTTGACAGAAACGTGCACATTGCTGCTTTCCTCTGGCAGCTATAATGTTGGGGAGTGCATTTTAGTTCTGTTGCTCATGCATGGTGGAGAGGAGTTCCATTAGCTGGCGGAAGACACTTTTTTTTGCGGTGATATTTATCACATATTTTGTACTTTTTTGCATTTAACTTTATTTAAACTGATTTATTTTTTATTATCATTTTTTAATATTATGGATGCTTTTTGCACATTATGAATGCTGTGTTGATAGCACATGCTTTAACTGCTTTCTCCACCTGGCCACTGTACATCAACAGCCAGGTGGAACAAGCACCGTTCTGACTGGACATATCCTGTCAGAACCTGTGGCTATGCAGCAGCGTAATCCCGAAATGGCTGTGTCCCTCTGACACGCCACATCACAGATTTCGATATGGGCTCTCTGATTGGCTCTCCCGATTATGTGATGGCGGTGTCCAATCACAGCCATTACACAATGTAAACAGAGGCACGTGCCTCTGTGTCGGCTCTCCTCCTGATCTCAGTGAGGGCTCAGTGAGGGGGTGAGAGGGGGATTGCTGCAGCCTGTCAGTGATCACTGTGTAGCTAATGATTTTACTGTTCATCTACACACAGATCACATAGACGGCAGCCATCCAACACCAGTGCACCAAGCACCATTTATCCCTGTCCACAGCACACATCAACATCTGTACTAGTGTCCCATCAACATCTGTACAAGTGTCCCATCAACATCTGTCACAGTGTACCAAATACAAAAATAAATAAATAAACAAAACAAACAAATAAAAAAATGTGAAGTGCCCCCTTCCCCCATTGCTCCTGTACAAAGACAAAAGCATGCATTGGTCCTGTATGCATATGTAAATGGCGATCACACCACACATGTGAAGTATTGCCGCAAACATCAGAGCAAGAGCAATAATTCTAGCACCAGACCTCCTCTGTAACTCTAAAATGATAACCTGTAAAGGCTTGTAAAGCATCGCCTATGGAGATTTTAAAATACCGTTGTTTGGAGCCATTCCACCAGCATGCGCAGCTTTACAGCATGAAATGTTTGGTATCTATTTACTCGGTGTAGCACCATATTTTATATTTTACCAAAAAATGGTATTACATTGTGTTTGTGTGCATTAAAATTCATTAAAGTGTATTTTTCCCCAAAAATGTATTGCGTTCGAAAAACCGCTGTGCACATACTCTAGGGCCTTTGCTAAAAGATATGTTTGAATGTATGCCTTTGACGTGTGTGAGAATACGGAATTTTTGTGAAAAAACATTTTGTTTTTAATTTCTTTATTTTCCTAATTATTGTGGGAAAAAATTACAACTTCAAAAAACTCACCATGCGTCTTACTAAAAACCTTGGACTTTCTCCTTTCCAAAAAGGGGTCATTTGGGGGGTTATGGAACTTTCCTGGCATGTTAGGGCCCCATGAAATGATATAGGTCGTCAGTACATCAGTTATGATCAATTTTCAATAATTGGTACCATAGCTTGTATACCCTATAAGGCCCTTTACACACGGGCGCCTCCTTGAAGCAGAATCCTCTTGCTTAGCAGTGCGTCTCTCTGCTGATCTGCACTGAGCATGCGAATGACAGGTCTGTGTTCGCTCTGCTCCGCTTTCCTCTATAGGGTAAATTGGATGGAAACAGACAATCTGATCCAATCTGCCAGACAGATGGAGAATAGGACCACCATCAGTCTGTTTTTGGCGGAAAGGATCCAATCAGATGGCAGCGGGTGTCCGCTGAAATCCACTGCTCCATAGAAGAGACTGGAGGGTCCGATGAGGTTCGTCTGAAAAACTGAGTTGTTCATTTAGCATTTAGAAAGGCATTGCTTTAACTGACAAATTTGATGAGCATCATAAAACAGAAATAAATAAATAAATTGACCTCTGTACTCTAATACATTATTTATCTTACAGGCTGACAGTCCTTATCTCTGAATATAAGTACCGTATATACTCGAGTATAAGCCAAGTTTTTCAGCACATTTTTTTGTGCTGAAAATGCCCTCCTCGGCTTATACTCGAGTCAAATTTTTGCGCCTGATCTCCCGGACTTTGGGGACCCAGTACCGGCAAACTTGGCACACATGTAGACTAACTCTTCCTCTACAAGTGTGCAAAGTTTTTTGTCCAGGGGACCTACGGCCGGGGAGCACCAATTTTTCAAAGCCGGGCACCCCTTTCATAGACTCCCATGTTAAACTGTAATTTCTCCGGTGACTTTGGGGACCCGGTACCGGCCGGTCGTAGGTCCCCTGGACCCAAAAATTGTCACACATGTAGCCCCATTTCTCCTCTATAAGCGTACAAAGTTTTTTGTCTGGGGGACCTACGGCCGGGGAGCACCGATTTTTCAAATACGGGCACCCCTTCTACTGTATAGACTCCCATGTACAAAGTGAGGCACAGTGAGGCATGCAGATGGACACCCTAGGCTTATACTCAAGTCAATAAGTTTTCCCAGTTTTTTGTGATAAAATTAGGTGCCTCGGTTTATATTCGGGTCGGCTTATACTCGAGTATATACAGTATATCGTTATACTGGCATTCTGCAAACCTTAAAAAGCTAAATAATTACAGGTGCAACATTAAACCACTACAAGTTAATGGATGCCCGCCCTCTCTATTTATCAAATGTTGATTTATGATTGATTATAATTTATTGGTATAATTTATTAATATCAACAAGTAATATCACTATTATACCGTATTATAAAATATATAATTTATTGATGTCACTAATATGATCTCATAAGAGAGATTTTTTTTGTACAGCCCTAAATATTTGTCACTAGTCACAATAAGTGCTGGATTAAATGGACCTCCCAAATACATAAGCCTGGCTTTCTAGGCTTGCAAAAGGCTAGTCCGGTGTCTTCTATTTTAGCCCCAAAGGACCACTAACAGGTTGTGTATTTAGATCTCCTCACGCAATCACAGATGAAATTGTGATTAATCAACACGGCTTCGCTTTTGACAAAAAGTATGGAAAACATGACCTGATGTGGTCTTTGAAGAATGAAGCTGAGAAACTCCGAACTGGTGAATCCCAGTAAAGAAAAGGGTTAATATATTTCCATTCCTTTTCTGTATGAACATTGCCCTCTGGTGGTGACTCTACTTAAAATCACACAGCCATCCTATTAAAATTCAGTCCTCCATACATATGTGACAATTAGCCTGTGGAATCAGAGAAAGAGAAGCTGGTAGAGAACTGTCAGAATGATAAAAAAAAGATAAAGAGAAAAATCTGAGCGATAAAAATTCTTCATTGGGTAGTTCTCACTGGTAAATTATTAGTAGACATGGATTCAGCTGTCAAGAGTGATTGAAACATGTAAGCTTTCTATATTAGATGGCCTTCAGACATGCAGGGCATGATCTGGCCATTGAGAGATCTTTAATACAAACATATATGTTCCTATGTGCAGAATTAGAAGCATGGAAAGGGACCACTGTAGAGAACAATAATGAAAACTGAATGACCTGGAAAATTCAATCAGCTGATCATTGGTTCCATGGAAAGTCTTGGGTAGGGGATGACTGGCAAGGTCAAGGAGTGCTTGTAGACATTCGATGTGTCCAAAGCCTATCAGATTGGGTGACGTTGATGTTATATCTGGAGGTACCCTGCCACAAAGTACATGGTAGAGTTCTGCCTTTCATAAGAACACAAAGAAGACCTACCCGTCTGACCTATAAATTTGGACAAATAAAAAATCAGACCTTATCACAGTCCTGCTTTTATCTCTCTTGTGATATTTTATCCTGTAGCTGTTTTCTTTTTTTTTTCACTTCTGATTTTAAATAAAATCACATCAAAATATTCTCTCCTCTCTTTGCTTTTGTTAGAAAAGATGAATTTGTACTGCAGTGGGTTTCTATTTCTTATACCGGGGTCAGATCTTGATGAGAGAGAGAGAGCAACAGAGATCAATAGCTATCCAGGAACTGATTAATCTACTCTGCTGTATGTCTCGGGGCCAAGCAGAGTGACACAGTGGTGACACTATGGTGACACTGTGAATTAATGGGATGAGGAGAGAGGGAGAGAGAGAGAGAGCATGATAGAACCACAGAGGATGGGAAGACGGTACACCATGCAGCTGTAGAAAAGAGGGGCTGCATTACATGATACTATCCAAAAACAGTATATGATTTGGGATAGTGTGTTTGCACAGGTAAGCAAAAGTTATGTTAAAATTATAAAATAATTTATAATTTACCGTCTCCTTTACACTTGCTTCTGGGTGGTGGTAAAAACACACAACCGAGCTGCCTTTTACCCTCCAACCACTCCCCCTTAAAGTGATTGTAAATCTCAGGCATGAAATATGAACAAAGCCTATCCCTCTATATTGTGTGCTTGTCTTAGTCCAGAGGACTAAGTGTCATTTCTGTCTGCTGCCCCATTTCTCTGCTATTTGCATGTGCCACTTCTGACAAGTTCTCCTGACACCAAGAGAAAAAAATGTGACAGCGGAGGGATATCCAGCACACAGCCTGTGATTGACAGCCTCAGCTCTGTTTCTGTGTGCTGTGCGAAGGAGGGTGTGTCCGTTCCCTCCAATTAGCTCTCAGAGCTCTCCTCACTGAGCTCTGCAGTACGTAATTTCAGCTCTCTGCCGCCTGTTTTCTGACAGCTCAGAAAAGCTTTAGAAATTCTAGACTTTGAAGGGCTGTGAAGAAGAGAGGGTGCAGATAAACAGGTACAACCTATGTAGGAGTATTTGTTTCATTTCTGTATATCACCTGAGGCCAGTCACTTCACTGGGTATATGGAAGGGTTTAGAACCACTTTAACCACGTGACACCCCACTCCTGCAGATATACGACACAGGCAGGCTCAGTCAAGTATATATACATGATTGAGCCCGTTCTGGGTTAGGAGCGTGCAGCACGTCTGTTTAGGTGCGCAGCATGCTCCTCCCACAGTGAATCACTTTTTCTGGTATCCGGCAACTGTGTATCATGTGATCACTATTATTGGTCATAGCGATGTGATTAACTTAGCCAATCATAGATCATAGATCACAACCATAAGCAAGCTGTTCATAATTGGTTAACCCATTTATGATGGCTCAACTATCGCTTATACAGTGATCATCACTGTATACCCACTTGTCCCCCGCCCACTGTCAATTGACAGCGGGCGGAGGATACTCTCGTTCTGGGAGGACGTCATATGACGTCCTCCCTTTAAAACGAGCTAGGAGGCGCCCAGGCGCGATTGCCCGGGAAACGAGCAGGAAAGTGGATCTCTGTGTGTAAACACAGAGATCCACGTCCTGTGAGGGAGAGGGGACCGATGGTGTGTCCCTTGTACATAGGGACAACCATCGGTCACCTCCCCCAGTCAGTCACCTCCCCCCACAGTAAGAACACATTGAGGGAACATATTTAACCCCTTCCCGCCCCCTAGTGGTTAACCCCTTCCCTGCCAATCACATTTATACAGTAATCAATGCATTTTTATAGCAGGGATCGCTGTATAAACGTGAATGGTCCCAAAAAATGTGTCAAAAGTGTCCGATGTGTCCGCCGCAATATCGCAGTCACAATAAAAAAATCGCAGATCGCCGCCATTACTAATAAAAAAATAAAAAAATAAAAATGCTATAAATCTATCCCCTATTTTGTACACGCTATAACTTTTGCACAAACCAATCAATACGCGCTTATTGTGATTTTTTTTTTACCAAAAATATGTAGAAGAATACGTATCGGCCTAAACTGAGGAAAATTTTATTTAAAAAAAAAAAATGGGTATTTATTATTATTTATATAATAAAAAATAAAAAACCCAGTGGTGATTAAATACCAAAAAAAGCTGTATTTGTGTGAATTTTTTTTTTTTCATTTCATTTGGGTACAGTGTTGCATGACCGCGCAGTTCCAGTTAAAGTAGCACAGTGCTGAATAGCAAAAAAATTTCTTGTCATGAATGGGGTAAAACTTTCTGGAGCTCAAGTGGTTAAGCTGCAAAGGCAGTGGCCGGGGGAGTTCCTCATCCCCAAAGAATGAAAGCTTCTGTTGTGATCAGCAGGCACTACAGCCCATTGAACATGACCCATTCAATTGAATGGGGCCACACTGCAACCGCCCCGCAACTGTGTGCAGTGAGCATGGTTGCAGCATGGTAGTGTAGCATTTAGGGAGTTAAAACTCACTTTCAGAGGTGTTTGACAGGTGGTGACACTTTTTAAAAGCGATGTTGGTTTGCATCACTTTTCAGAGGAAGAGCTGTCTTTGCTGCATTAGCAAATGAGCCCTAATAGAGTAATTGGCATGGAAGTGCTGGTTATACATTTAAAGTGTTACTAAACCCAGTAATATGAAAATAGTCCCCCCCCCCCCACAATGCCCACAGTTTATAAATCTTATTTGTACATTAAAATATTGCCACTATATACCTTTTTGGCTGATCTGTATACCATGGTCAGTGATAAACTGCACAGTTTCTCCAGTGCTGAGAGTTCAGGAAGGAGGAGATTTCCACTCAGCCTGTATACACGCCCACATGTGTGATGCCAATATCATGTGACCTAGCTATCTCTGAGAACAAGTAAATATTCTCTCCAGCATAAAGACACAACTGAGCATGTGCAGGTCGGCTAGCCTGCCTGTGTTAGCTGGCCTTCCCTAGATAGATAGTGCGGGGGGGGGGGGGGGGATTTTTGCATACAGGATTAAACAGCCTTTTTACACAATGCAGAGGATTAACCCCTTAAGTTCCACAGGGAGTATAACAAGCATGCTATGCTGTATATACAGACTGATTTTACTGTTGTGGGTTTAGTAACACTTTAACATTTAAAATGTATCTAAGCCCCAAAACAAAATGCAATATATTGCAATTTACCAATCTTTAAATGTGGTGGCTGCATTCCTTTTCTTTTTTAGCCTTTTCCCCCTTTTTTTTCACCTGCTGATCTGGTGAGTAGCACACATCAGGTGTTCGGGTGTATCTACTCCACTGGAGGAGCAAGAGAGACACCTTTGCAGAGCAGCATTGTCATTCCAGGGAGAAGGGAATGTTAGATGAACTAGCAAATTTAGATGGACTTGACTAACACATTGAAGACAAACTCCAGATAATACTTACGTGAATCTTTTTTTTCCCTTTTGAAACAAAGGTTTTACATACATAAATAAAAGCTGATCATTGCAAGCATCCCTGTCAGTGTTAAATGATTTGCCTCAACTCTTTAAGGACTCGTTTACACTTGCAGTTGGGGAGCATTTCAAATGTCTGAAGGCTGTACCGTCCGCCGAACACAATCCATACAACCAGTGCTGGGACAAGGCCATCTAGAGTCAAGATGAACTTGCCAAACTACCCCCCCCCCCCCCCTCAAGATGTAAGAGCATTATATGTCAGCAAAAACCTCAAAAAAAATTGAGCACTAATCTGCATGCTTACTAGACATGTGCATGACGAAAAAATTTGTTTTGTTTCGTTTTGATTCTTTAATCTAGTTATTTCTTTTAATTCTATTTGGTAGATTCGTTCAATTCGTATTCGGAATTTTCAGATTTTTTCGATTCGAAACATTCGAATCGGTCGAAACTAAAATGTTATATTGTTTTCGATTTGAATGCAGCGAAGTGAACAAACAAAAGAAAAATCTTCATCAAATGATTACACTGACTCTTTAACCACTTAACAACCACCTGCCGACAAATAACGTCGACAAGGTGGTTGCTTAACTCTGGGGCGCGCACACGGGAATCTCCGGACCCGGCGGATCACGAATCGTGGTAAATCGCCGCTGATAGCGGCCGTTTACCACGTGAACGCTCCGTCAAATGACGGAGCAATCACTTGTAAACAGACCGGCGTCATGTGATGACGCCGGTTCCTCTCTCCCCTCTCTGTACTGATCGGTACAGTGTGAGAGGAGAGGGGAGGGAGCAGATCATGTCAGCTCCCTCCCCCATGTCAGATCATGTCAGCTGTGGGCTGGATCTGTGACAATTGCAGTCACAGATTCAGCAATCCATCCATCCCTGCTCAGCCATCCCTGCCAATACTCTGCAAAATACCCTGCGCAATATAGGGGTTTTTAAGTAGCGAAGTTTGGCGCCATTCCACGAGCGTGTGCAATTTTGAAGGGTGACATGTTAGGTATATATTTACTCGGCATAACTTCATCTTTCACATTATGTAAAAACATTGGGCTAACTTTACTGTTTTTTTTTTTTTTAAGCACAAAACATTTTTTTTCCGTAAAAAACGCGTTAAAAAAATTGCTGCGCAAATATCATGCAAGATAAAAGTTGCAACGACCACCATTATATTCTCTAAGGTCTTTGCTAAAAAAACATTTATAATGTTTTGGGGATCTATGTAATTTTCTAGCAAACAAATGATGATTTTTACATGTAGGAGAGAAATGTCAGAATTGGCCTGGGTGCTCCAGAACGCCTGAAGGTGCTCCCTGCATGTTGGGCCTCTGTATGTGGCCACGCTGTGTAAAAGTCTCACACATGTGGTATCGCCATACTCGGGAGGAATAGCAGAATGTGTTTTGGGGTGTAATTTGTGGTATGCATATGTTGTGTGTGAGGAATAACCTGCTAATATGACAATTTTGTGAAAAAAAAAAAAGAGAAAAAAAAATCTTGATTTTGCAAAGAATTGTGGGAAAAAATGACAACTTCAAAAAACTCACAATGCCTCTTTCTAAATACCTTGGATTGTCTTCTTTCCAAAAAGGGGTCATTTGGGGGGTATTTGTACTTTTCTGGCATGTTAGGGTCTCAAGAAATGAGATAGGCCGTCAGTACTTCAGGTGTGATCAATTTTCAGATATTGGCACCATAGCTTGTGGACTCTATAACTTTCACAAAGACCAAATAATATGCACCAATTTGTACTTATTTTTACCAAAGATATGTAGCAGTATAAATTTTGGCCAAAATTTATGAAGAAAAAATAGTAATTTGCTAAATTTTATAACAGAAACGAAAAAAAAATAATTTTTTTACAGAATTTTCAGTCTTTTTTCTCTTATAGCGCAAAAAATAAAAAACCCAACGGTGATTAAATACCACCAAAAGAAAGCTCTATTTGTGTGAAAAAAAGGACAAAAAATTCATTTAGGTACAGTGTTGTATGACTGAGTAATTGTCATTCAAAATGTGAGAGCACCGAAAGCTGAAAATTGGTCTGGTTATTAAGAGGGTTTAAGTGCCCAGTGGTCAAGTGGTTAAATCACCTTTGGCTTAACAAAAACAGCCTTATTTCGAAATGGTACTCTAATAACAAACTCAGTCTTTGATTTCAGAAATATGTGTAGTTAGAATTAGACTGGAGTTCGATGTAAAATTTGATTCGAATTTCAGTTCGAATTTCTGCGTTATTTGGAGCATTTGGTAAATTTATTTATATTGTAATTCGGGTATTCGGATATATTCAAATCTCCGAATAACAAAATATTTGTCCGAATACATGTCTAATGCTTACCCCCTAAGCATTATTTCCCCCTCCTCCCAGGACAAATGCACCCCTCTGCTAAAATCTTTCCCCCATCCCCCCTCCTAGCTCAAGTCCTCTTTTTACTCAAATCCCCCCTCACAAATCCACCCCCAAAAAATCGCTCCTCGTAGAACAAATCCTCTACCCCTCAAATTTCCCCTTATAGTACACATCCTCTACCCCCCACTCCAAATTCCCCCTCCCAGCACAAATTCCCCCATCCATCCTCACCCTCCTAGCACATATCCTCTCCCCCTATATCATATCACCTCATCTAGCACAAACCCCTCAATTGCCCCCTTCTAGCACAATTCCTCCCCCCCCGACACAAATCCCCCATATTACAACTACTAGCACCCCCCCCCCCCCAAATTTTCCCTGCTAGAACAATTTATATCCCCTGCTGCCCCCCAAACTCCCCCTCAACAGAAATACCCTTCCCCTCCCAATCTCCTTGCGGTGACCCCCCACCTCTCATGATACCACAGTGCCCAGGGCAGCTGCCCACCCCTTGTCCCGGCCTTGCATTCAGCTGACTGCAAACATGTGCGAACTTACTGGCGGAATCAACAAATAAAAATAAAGATAAAAAAAAACAGGGTAAAAACAAAATGCAGCCACATTTATAATGATTGTCAAAATGCAATGTTTAGATACTCTCTAAGTCCTTCAGTTTAGTTCCCTTGCTACGCGTACCTCCACGTACAGAATACCTTGGAGGGGTTAATCAGTCAGGTTTTCATCTACGTTGCTTGGTGATTCCTGAGCCTATACAGATTTCCAGGGCAGTGGGGCACCTACTGATTCTGTAGGAATGAACTGACAGGAGAATTCATTGCCTGATTGCATGTTCAATGCCACGGAAACAGCAGCCGCTAAGTACTCCGTGGGCTGCTGTGATAGTGAATAAATGCCTGACTTTGGCATCCATGAAGAGTTTAAAACCCGACATTATAGCATCTCAAAGTGGTGAGCTTAAATGACAGTAGGCCCTAGGAGGTAGTCAAGCCATGGACCCCTCATTAATTATGATATTAGGACATTAATAACCAGACTCATGGAATACATTTCGGCTACATTTTTACATTTTATTTCTTGTGTAGAACCATACTTGTTACACATATATTGAATACATTTAAGTCCTAAAACCACCACTCAGATTATATTATTATTCTTCGAGCTACAACACTCTCATAAGTTACCTGACGAATATAAAAAAACAAAAAAAAACAGCTATAACTGGAAGCGATGGACAAACGTAGGTTAACCTGAAGCTAGCAAGTGGCAATTGCAGGATCAGTCAAACTTTACAGCTGGGTTTATATTTGTATAGTGCATAATAGATGTGTTATGTTGCACCTTAATGCACATTGCGTTAAGACAGCCCCTTCACTTTGAAAGGGCTCCCAATATACCCCAGCATGGCTATAATGTCAAATGACCCTTTTTCAGGAATGTGCTGCGTGGCAGTGTGTTTCTGTATGATACAGTAAGATACAATGTGCTTCAGCACAGGAGTACTAACTTAGTGCGCTTGGGTTACCTACAAAATAATAATATGAACCTGGTCTAAAAGTGATTGAAAGAGTAAGATGGAGCTAAATATTTTGCATATAATAAAAAAGGTTCGAAACTCTGTCAGTTTTTTATTGGTCCCTGTCTCAACTGGGGAGATTCCCTTCACTGTCAGTCCCTGTGACCACATTACTCTTCTTATGAGACCTTGGATAATTTGTAATTGTAGTGTGTTTTCAGGAACTACAAGTTCTATTACTAAAGTACTTCACTTCAAAATAAGCCTATGTTTTGCCCAAACAGGGCAACTCTATGGTTTATATGCTGACCCCACCATTTACATACTTGTGACGGAACCGCTTTGGCACCCCGCTTGGGTGCTTCCTTCTGCCAAACAGTGCCTCCTGCCCTCCAAACTGTTTTGAGCAGACCGAGAGCTAATACCAGCCCTTTTTACCCCAAGCATCGTTAACAGACAAGATGTTGGGATAGAAACAAAGGAATGACTGTTTATTGAAACTCAGACACATACTTTATACCCCACAGGAGGACACCATCTTGAGGATATTAGCATGACAATGCAAACTTTAAACATCAATCCAATTAACAGCTACTAACAACTAACAGTGATCTTAATTAAACAGTAATCTAAATAAACAGTAAGTTAATCAACAAACGTATAACATCCCACAATTATTTGGTAACAAAGTGAAGTGGACACAATACTAGCAGACTGACAGAAACAATAGGCGACTCAACTAACACAATTAACAATGGGAATGCTGTCAGGAAAGGTTCCATCCGCTGGTGATATTTATTATTGGGCTTGCAGTACTGTGGTCCACCAGCAGGTGTCTCCTGGCAGTGTGGAACTGTCAGGAGAATTTCTCCCTGCTGGTATTATATTATCCTTTGGATGTAGTACTGGTCTCCACCAGCGGATGGATCCTGGCAGTGTGGAGCGAACTGCTCTTCCTGCGCTCAGGTGTGAGGCCAATTACAAGCCTCCTATTTATATCCGGCAATGACAAACACACCTTGTCCTGGTATCTCTCTCCCTGAGCCTGCAACCCTGACCTTGAGCCTGCCTGTTATCTGACCTTGAGCTTGTACCTCACCTGACCTGATCTGATCCCTATCCCGAATCCATCCTGGACCTGTTACCCGGTTACCTTGCATACCTGTCTTGCCGTCCTATCCGTCCTCCCTCTCCCTGTCCTGTATTCCTTAACCATCTGCTGATCTCCCTGTGCATGACCCCGGCCTGGCTTTTGATTACGATTATGTTATCTCCCATTATTGTACATATCTGTCTATTGTTATTTGTGGGTCTCTGTTTGTGGGTTGGTCATCGCACTGTGTCTTATTGGAGGTGGTTGTGTTTGGTTGTGTTTATATTCACTTAGTTTAATAAATTATTATATTTTCACGCACATGCATTTTTGGTTTCCTCTGTGCAGTCCACACAGTCTGGTCTACTAACTTCCTTGACAAATGCACACAATGGAAGAAAGACACTTAACACATAACACTAAACAGAATATATCAGGAGGCCCCAGAGTCAGGTTGCTTTGAGCTGATGATATTAACATCTGCTCTGAGTATACCAATCTAAAACCGTCATTGCTGGTTTGGGCCTAGAGAACCCAAAAATTTATATTTGGGGTGTTTTTGGAAACATGGACTTGAATCCAAAGCAAGACAACTCCAAGGGTCCCCCAGGCACACACCTCCCAAAGAGTAGTGTTCCCCTAAAAGCAAGGGCCCATAATCGGTAGGCAAGAGACCACCCTGCAGTCCACTACAAAAGCCTCTGTCCTGGTTGGGTCTGTCACAATTCTTATCTTCTTTTTCCCCCACAGCTGCTCCATTCAGCTGCCAGAAGCAAAGAAATATACCTGGTATTTCCAAGTATGGGAATCATGGGACTTACTTCTCTTCCTTCCACATTACAGATCTGGTGCTGACACATAAAAGTGATTTGTATTAATTCTCATAATCTAAATGAACAAAAATGCATATTTTTTCACATGGAAAACATAAGTACACCCTACAGTTACCACCACTTAAAATCCATGAAATTAGAATCCCGTGCTCCAGATTAGGTGTCAATTAGTGAAAAGTTTGGGTTCAGGTTTGGGCTTGGTCCTGACCCAAGTTCATCCAAACCTGGAAGTTGGCTGACATTTCTGGTCCAATGAGCTGTGAGCTGGAGATTCCCTGACATATACAAAAGGGAAGGAATGCTTGTGACATTTTTTATCTATAATAGGCACATGGCCATATTAGGTCAATGATGTATGTCACAAGAATACCCACCCCTTTTTATAAGTGTATCTGTGGAAAAGGGATTCTGCAGCTAATCGGCTCATGATAGCTAACTTTTATGTTTGGACAGAACCCAATGCTAATGATAAAAACCTCCTTAGGGTGTATGCAGATGAAATGTGTCTTATTTAAACCTCAGGTATCTAGTGTCTGGTAGGAGACAAATGGAGCAGCACTACAATCACTGCTGGGATATCTCAACAGCTTCATGGCTCAACAACCAGTGCTCA
Organism: Rana muscosa; assembly: GCA_029206835.1. Lineage (NCBI taxonomy): Eukaryota > Metazoa > Chordata > Amphibia > Anura > Ranidae > Rana > Rana muscosa. Next base: position 296,507,832 of record CM055117.1, read on the forward strand.
GGCTGAATGGTATCTGGGAATCTGGCACAATATATAAGCTTGTAGAGGGAGTCGGCACATCGGTAAATATCAGATAGCGGTTATCCTTTATTATACAAAGTAGAATACAGTCATAAAAAACCAACCCATTTCTGCCCTTCAGGCTGTTGGCTTTTTATGGCTGTATTCTACTTTGCTTAACCACTTGAGACCCGCGCTATAGACAAAAGACGTCTGCAGCGCGGCTCTCAAGTGCTGAGTGGACGTCCATGGACGTCCTGCTGTTTCTCTCTCCCTGCGCGCCGCCGAGGGCGCGCGGCGGGGGAACAGCTGTGCCCGCCGCGGTCACGTGATGCCGATGCGCGTGCCTGGCGGCCGCGATGTCCGCCAGGCACCCGCGATCGGCTGTGACAGAGGCAGGACGTGGATCTCTGTGTGTCAAGTGGTTAATAAAGAACAACCTCTACCTGATATTTACCGATATACTGGCTCCATCTATAAGCTTGTATATCTAGGATCTGGTGTTCTCTTTTTAAGTCAATATCAAAAAGTGAAGGGCAGTTGTACAGAACACTTACAATATGAGGCAGATGGTGTACTTACTGTTTCCACAGTACACAATTTCATCTATTGATATTTTTGTTAAATGATTAAAAATGTAAAATTTCCTTTATCTGTTGATACTGTTTGGATGAAGATCCAATGTTTGCCTTTTCAAATATGTTGAAAAAGTCAACAATTTTCATGGTGTGTACCTATTTTTTCAATGAACTCAGACAAGAATAAAGGTCCAACAGGGGTTCTAAACCTTTTACACTGCATTCAAAACTAAAAAAATTTTTTTATGGCTGGACATAAACTAAACTCCATGGCAAGTTTTCTAGAATACTTGTTAAGCCCACTACACGCTGCAAGATTTTTGTTTATTTAGCCAAGCGGGCTGAGCAAAAAACAAAAACAAAAAAACTTACAGATCGCTGTACCAACACAAGCGAAACTGGAGAGAAGCACTCCTCTTTCTTCTGTAAGTGAAACGAATCTTCAGGTGGTGCACTCATCTCCGATGTCACTCCAAACTGCTCAGCTTGCGGTGTTGACCTAAAATAACGCATGTAACTCCTCCTGGGATCATAAAATGATGATGATCTCCTTCACAGAACTCCCACAAGGAAAGCATCTTTCAGGGGTATTTCATAAACTCAGAAGTCATAAGACCTGCTTCAATCAAACAGACAGCTGTACACGCTCACCGAAAGTCAGCTCTTTCCTGCTAAACCCGCCTATTTTTTGGCCATTGTGTACCCAGCTTCAGGCTACTCTTGGTTTATGCTTTCAAGATGATAGCTTTAAAGTAGAGGCATGGCCATGGTCTCAAGTATTACAGAAATGATACAGTGTCAGTACATAACTGCCCTTGAACATGTAGCCTGTAGGCAGGTGCAGTCTACTTTCTCCACTGCAGGTGGCGCTCTCCCGCAGTGGCACTGCAGTTGAAGAAGAAGTCAGAAGGAACAGGGCTCCACTATGGTTTCCTGGGTCAATGGGGAAGCTATCCCTTTGGATGCTGCCACCCATGTGACACTGGAGGCCATCTTGGGTCTGGCAGAGCCTTTTTAAATCTTGGCTCCCAGGTTTGGTGCGCATTTGCAAGTTGGTAGAGTAGGGACAAGTACCTCGCCTGGTAGGGAAAGAACTAGTGTCAGGGAAAGGTTCCTGATGAGAAGAGAAAGCGTAGGGTCGCAAGTTCTCTGGACACCTACCTGTTTGGACACTAGATTCTTCCCTCTCAACAGGCACTGTCAGTTTGGCTGAATCCTGTTCACTACATAGCTGAGGTCCTCCATGCACCAAGTTACAGTAGTTTCGCTGTCCTTCTCTGCACTCTCTACAGTTCTACCACATCAATATTGTGTTTTTGAGTTACTAACTTTAGTTTTAAAAAAAGGTAACAGAAGTAGCTTAGAACAAATATGCAGATGCCTAGTATATCAGCATAACAGTATTTACCTAAAGTGTATCTATGGTTACAATAAAAAATCATATATTAATTACTACATTGCATTTCAGTTTTTTCTAGTCCCCACACATTTACTTCCTTGAATTCTATGACATCTATTCACTATGCCCTGTGAGTAGGCACTGCCCTGTCACACATTTCACAGAGCCTGCCTTCTAAACTACAGAGGAGCTGAGAGGAGGAGTTTCAAGAGGCGGAGTCAGTACAGGAATCACTACTTTCAGGCAGCGAGGTATCATGGGAAGTCAAGGAGAGAGATTACAAGCAGACAAGCAGCACTCACAACATAAAAGGAGTTTTTTCAAGTAAGCTTACAGTATATTGAATTGTCAAAAATAACTATTGTACGTATTGCTATTACAATGCTGAGGGTATAAAATGAAGAAGTATGCTGGGATCATAGACCTCCTTTCAAGTAGAAATAAACCCTGCAGTCCATCATCAGAAAAAGTCATAACATCATTCCCAAATTTTACCCTGTCATTAGTTAAGACTCTATTGTTATGTCTTCTGTGTCTGGTGGTATCATCCATTTATTCCCTACTTCCAATGATGCCTGTGCCATCTTGGATATTTTCTTCCTTATGCTTCCCTAAACTTTGCTTCCACTGTTACATGGACTTTATCCAGTAATCTAAAGCATGTACACAAAACCCGAGCCAAGCCAAGCCAAGAGAAGTGGGGAGGTTTTCGGGAGACTCGCAAGAACAATTACCAGTGTTGAAGTTGGAGCACTATGTCACCCCATCAAGGCACTCTGTAGACCAGGGAATGTGCCGTGAATGAGTGATAAAATGAATATGTGAAATTAACACCATTGACAAGAGTAGGGCTACCTCAAGGGCTAACAGGGCTGTCCCAAGAATGTCAAAGGTTTGGAGCACTTTTAAGGTATAAACAAGAAGAGTGTATATTAAGAGTGCAAAGAGGGAAAGGTTTGCATACTGAGTTTAATTTTGCTTTATTTTCATAAGAAGTTTAACAATGTCAGCCACCATATTTCTCTCAGCCAAGTTTTACCTTTAATGCTGGAGCCTGATCTCTTCTATCCTATTTGATCAGAATATCCAAAATAAAGCTGCTAAATAAGTTTTAAAATGTGCCAAGTTTCCCACTGCAAGGCAGAATAATATATATATATATATATATATATATATATATATATATATATATATATATATATATTACAACTTGTAACAGAATTTCAGTACTTCAGTAAAGAGGTAGTAAAGTATTTAATAATTAATTTTTTGTTTGCTGGATATTTTAGTAATCAAACTTTGAAAACTGTAATTGACCTTCCCTACTCCTCTGTAGTCACAGCACTTTGAAGCTCCCATGCAAGGTACTTTTATTGGCTGTTCATGCTGCTTCAGTCTGTTGGATCCCTTGTGGGACATGCAGACCTACATATCTTCTGATATGCTGCCTAAACATGCAGCGCAAGGAAGGAGTAAAACACCATACAGGCTGTATTAAGCCTGATTGAAGTCTCACACTTTTTTTGTCTGTTTACAGTCCACTCTTCATGTTATGATTGGTTATGATTGGTGACTGATTTTTGATTGAAAAATCTTTAAATTGCTCTGTAACAACTATAAACCCCAATGTGCAGTGAAATCCTTCGGGGCAATGCCTGTGTTTGAGAGGCCTCTCGTAAGTGTACGTTTCCCAAAGTCAGCAATGTAGCTGTGAAGGTTTGACCCTGAGATAAAATGATAGCCTGAAAGGTTTAACAGTTAATATTAGGTGTTAGGTTTGCAGATCAAGGTAAGGTTACCCTACTAAATCTACATAGTTGCCTTGATGGCCCCACTGTGTTGCGTTTGATATTAAGAATGACTTTTCTCCATCAGACTAAAAACAATCTGTTTAGATAGAAACAGAAATCAGGTTACTGTTAAGTGTGTGAGTGGATGCTTCCCAAACTAATGCCTTGGGAACAAGTACACAGGCTGTCCTCAAACAATGGGAACTTAAATACCATTGTTATATTTTAGTTGACTGTTGTTCAGTCAACTGTTGTGTAACTGTCATAAATAATAGATTGACAACCTGACATATATATTCTATGGCATGTATGATACTAGAGTGCCATCTTGAGGGAGAATCTGCGAATATCTCACTATTTGAAAACTACAGTTGACCAGTCTATTGTTAAGGTAAACAAATTGGTAACCATTGTCAACAAAAGCTTGATAACCTGACATACAGTATAAAAGGTGGTCAGGCATAACCTGGACAGGGACTTATCATGCCTTAAACACCAAGGACAGTCTGTAACTAGCCAGAAGATACCTAAAAACACTTTTGCCTGATCTCCAGCAACTGCTTAAGAAGCCTGAGTCCTCGTCAACAGGGATCACAAACACACAGTAACCGGAGTTACCGGTAAGTAACTTTTAAGCGTATTTCTACTATTTACAGACCATAGTTTCTGCTTATTTGCTAGGCATCTTGCTTGATATATATGTCAGTCTTGTACTGTATTCCTAATTCTGTAATAGTTTTGGATGTACAGCATTTTTGTTTAGTAAAAGCATGTAGCAGGGTATTCCCCTTTAATATCCAAAGACTACATTTCCCAAGACACTTTCAGGCACCCAGGGTGCATTGCCCCGGAGCAAGGACTTCTGGGGCGGACTTTATAAAGGGGAGGCGGAGTTTATTCTGTCTCTTTGGACACCTCCTGCCTAGCAAGCAAGAACTCTGTCTGAGACTGCTGAAAACCCAGGCCCGAAGCCTGGGCACTTTCTTCCAAAGAGCCCTCCACCAGCCTAGCGGAACCTGAGAGATATATTTTCATCCTTGCTGCACTGTACCAGGAGGACCGAAGACCCAGGTGTCGATGGATCCATGTGCCTAGACGCATCGGCGGAGGAGACGGACTGGGACTGGTCCGGTTGGTGAGAGAGCACTTGCTCGCAGACAAATACTGTATTTCTACTACCCTGTTTGGATTACAAAGTTTGTTCATCAAGTGCACCACCGAGTTTTGCTAGCGAAGATTCCTTTACAGAACTTCCATTTAGTTCAGTCAGGCCTGACTGTATAGGTAGACATTGCTGGATGTCAGTCTGCCCACAAGGGGAAGTAGCTGAAAAGGGGTAGCGGTAGAGTTGCATAGCAATACCTGTCTATTCTGTTTGTTTGAATACTGTTTATTGCAAGGAGGTGCAAATCATCTTATACTCTCGTTTATTACTTGCCCATTATACTCTTGTTTATTACTTGCCCATTAGTTTCAGTAAATATACCTGGGTCAAGTATATTGGTGTCTGTTTCTTTTACTCTATACAGAAGTCTAGACATTTTACTGTGTGTGTTTGCCATAGGACTGTGTCACCTAGAGTTGCGGGTCATGCAGTCCTATCTCCCCTTACTAGCTGTGCCACGGGAGGGTAGAGCCGATTGCCAGGGGTTGACAGCGGTGCACTACAGGGCCCAAGAAATCAATACCAGCAGCCCTCTTAACTGGGGGTACCGCTATAGCACATTTATACACTGCTGAGGTCTGAGCTTTCTTGCTTATACCGCAAAGTAACCTTGCTAGATTGACGCAAGCAAAACACCCACCAGTTGCACTTTAGGTTTATTGAACCTGCAAGAGGCAAGAGTGCATAACGAAAATCTGCTACATGTCTCTGTAAGTGGGTCACTAACGGCATTAGAGTGGTTGTGTCCTGCCCCCTGCACTCAAACGTGCATGATATATACACATCTGGTGTAGTTGATCTTCAAAAGAAAAGGCAGAAGGTCCTCAAACTCCAGCAAGGAACAAGATCCCACTACATGCAAAACTGCTGTAACAGGAAATTGGAGGTAAGACTATGAAAATTGAGGATGGCAGTACAATATATCTCCATCTGCATAGCTATTTCTGTGACTTTAACTGGACTTTGAGGCTGGGTTCACACTAGTACGAATTGGATGTGGGTTTCCCTGCATCCAATTTGCATGACAGGACATTGTGACCGGCTCTCAATGGAGTCAGTCCACACATCTCCATGGCGGCTGCGGAGCAAATTGCACAGGAGTCCTGTGCATCTTTGGCTCCGTTTCAGGTTCGAATTCAGGCAAAAATTTGAGCCTGATTCATCCCTGGAACGGGGAACAGGGACACACCGGACCCCTGCTGTGAGCCGCATCGGTATTGGGTGTGAACCCAGGATCTTCTGTCTTAACAAAAAATAAAAACAAAAGTCTGTATCTACAGATACGGTAAAAAAGGACACGTACCTGTCCAAGGATCCAGCACCATCCTCACCTGGGCCAGTTCATCTCCTGTCTTTGGGTCCCTGGTGCTGGCATGTTTACTAAGGGAAGCATTGTGGCTTCATGGACGGCTTTCCAGTGCGCATGTGCGAGCTGTGCTGCGCTTTGTGAATGGTACCACAGCCTACTGGGACCTGTGACGTATCCCAGAAGGTGGGGGGAGAGAAAACTTTCACTCAGATCGCCTAGGCAGTCGAAGCTGAAGTGGGAGTGGTACCTCCTAAACCTAGGTACACGCTCCCCCCCCCCAAAAAAAATCTTCGAAAGTGGGAGAGGAGGGGGGAAGGAGGTGTTAAAGCGGAACTTCCCTTTTAGGGTAAAGGTCCACTTTAAGTTATCTGTTTGAGTGGTCTATATGTCAATCTTAGACCATCATTTTGTTACTGTGGTGCATCATTGATTTATATGGCTGACTGCAGTCTGCAATATAAACTTTATGGAAGCTCATAATGGATATGTTTTTCAAATAGAGGTGAATGCACTTGCCACAAATGTTGTATAAAAGGGCAAAAAACATGATGAATCTGTAGAGAGGACTAGATACAGTATGCCCAGTTGGTTACATTATTAATTTGCAACAAAACTATACATTTGGGTAAAATTCTTTATTACCACCTGAGATAGTTTGACATTTCACTCTCTATCTCTAACTCTCCCCCTGGCTACTGATATATACAGAGCGGAGAAACACAGTTGTCACAGGAATGGCAGATTTTGATGTGCAGACTGTGATTGACGGCTTGGCTTTACTTGCTTATTGCTTTGTGAGAGTCAAGATATTGATGCCCAATGGAGGAATAATCAGGTCTATGGGGACAGATTGGAGCAGAGTTGTACTCTGATTATGCACTGGGGAAGTCCAATAGTTCATTTGTGGCAGAGGTTTTCATAAACATTGGAAAAGGAAAGGGTTGCTTTAAAAGTGTGTTTAATGCAATGTATATAATGTTATCATAAAATAAAGGATACAAGAAGAAACAGTCCAAGCAATTTGCACTCTTCTCATTTGGGAACTTTATTTTTTGAGTATGGTCATTGTAGAAGATGCTTGAAAATCATATGGTCTTCAAATGAGCTTAGCATAATGGGGGGGGGGGGGGGCATAAGAAAGAGCAATAACAATTTATAGCAGCTATAGACATAATTAGCAGAAGATTAACCAAAAAGGAAAACACGCCGCAAAAGAATTAAAACTATGCCTTATAAGCTCAGATTCCATTCAATGCCTTTCTCATAGAGTCCTATCTTTAGAAAATAAATGGACACCTAATATAAAATACAGCCTTTTTTTATTTTTTTAATGTATCCTATCTTGAAATTGATGCAAGCAGGATTCAACTTCACAAGGTGGTGCTAGTTTTTGGTGAGTCAACATGTCTGGACCTGCTGCTGCCAGTAATGGCAAGAAAACTGTATCATTTCAATGAGCCAAGTGATGGCAACTGCATACAAAGGATTAGCAGGACCCTCTGATTCCTCCTGTATTGAATTGTATTGTACCTGTACTGTTTGCCCTAACATTGTAAAGCGCTGCACAAACTGTTGGCACAATATAAATCCTGTATAATAATAATAATAAAATAGAAACTTTGGCATAAGCAAGGGCTGATCTTACAGGTCTCATTCAAACTATTTGATATAATGTATTATTTCTTGAGCATTTGTATGTGTGGTTCCACTGATACTAGTATTTGTAGAAAAGAAGACTGCAGGCAAACATAGGAGATACGAGGACTAGAATGAGATGTACCTGCCTATTCCACTCCTCTAAATCTCCTCTATAGATACAGTGCCTTAAAAAAGTATTCATACCCCTTGCAATTTTTCACATTTTGTAATGTTACAACCAAAACGTAAATGTGTTCTATAGGGATTTTATGTGATAGACCAACACAAAGTGGCACATAATTGTGAAGTGGAAGGAAAATGATCAATGGTTTTCATAATTTTTTTCAGCCCCCTTTACTCTGATACCCCTAACTAAAATCTAGCAGAACCAATTGCCTTCAGAAGTCACCTAATGAGTAAATAGAGTCCACCTGTGTGTAATGTAATCTCAGTATAAATGCAGCTGTTCTGTGAAGCCCTCAGAGGTTTGTTAGAGAACCTTAGTAAACAAACAGCATCATAAAGGCCAAGGAACACACCAGAAAGGTCAGGGATAACATTGTGGAGAGACGTTTAAAGCCGGGTTAGGTTATAAAAAAATATCCCAAGCTTTGAACATCTCACGAAGCACTGTTAAATTCATAATACAAAAATGGAAAGAGTATGGTACAACTGCATACCTACCAAGAGATTGCCATCCACCTAAACTGACTGGTCAGGCAAGGAGAGCATTAATCAGAGAAGCAGCCAAGAGGCCCATGGTAACTCTGGAGGAGCTGCAAAGATCCACCCCTCAGATGGGAGAATCTGTCCACAGGACAACTATTAGTCGTGCACTCCACAAATCTGGCCTTTATGGAAGAGTGGCAAGAAGAAAGCCATTGTTGAAAGAAAGCCATAAAAAGTCCTGTTTGCAGTTTGCGAGAAGCCATGTGTAGTACACAGCAAACATGTGGAAGAAGGTGCTCTGGTTAGATGAGACCAAAATTGAACTTTTTGGCCTAAAAGCAAAATGCAAAACTAACACTGCACATCATCCTGAACACACCATCCCCACAGTGAAACATGGTGGTGGAAGCAGCATCATGTTGTGGGGATGCTTTTCTTCAGCAGGGAAAGGGAAGCTGGTCAGAGTTGATGGGAAAATGGATGGAGCCAAATACAGGGCAAAAGACTTGAGACTGTCGTGGAGGTTCACCTTCCAGCATGGCACCAACCCTAAACATACAGCAAGAGCTACAATGGAATGGTTTAGATCAAAGCATATTCATGTGTTAGAATGGCCCAGTCAAAGTCCTGACCTAAATCCAATTGGGAATCTGTGTCAAGACTTGAAAATTGCTGTTCACAGATGCTCTCCATCCAATCTGACAGAGTTTGAGCTATTTTGCAAAGAAGAATGGGCATAAATTTAATCTGCAAATCTGATAGAGACATACCCAAAAAGCCTTGCAGCTGTAATTGCAGTGAATGCTGCCTCTACAAAGTATGGACTCAGGGGGGCTGAATACAAATTCACACCACACTTTTCAGATATATATTTTTTTTTAAATGAAAACCATTTATCATTTTCCTTCCACTTCAAAATGATGTGCCACTTTATGTTGGTCTATCACATAAAATCCCAATAAAATACATTTACATTTTTGGTTGTAACATGACAAAATGTGGAAAATATCAAAGAGTATGAATACTTTTTCAAGGCACTGTAGGAATGTATCATAAAAGTTCATCAGTGTCCTAGCTGTGCTAATGAATAATTGAAAATCACACCCTACACCCTCATGCTTACTCTCTAGTCACAAAGTCCACAGTTAGTAGAAGTGATCTTTAGCTGTATAGTGGCGTGAGCAAATCCTAAATAATATAAAACTGCATTATAACTTTTAATCTGTAGTGATCAACACTAATAAAACACCATTAAACCTTTTCCTGCAGATTTTTCCATATCTTCAATGAACTTTATATTTAAGAACTGCATTAAGCACAAGTTATGTCTACAATTTCCATTTATCTGATTCCAGATATGAGAGAATTTGCTTCTGGCGCTGGACTCTGAGCAGAGAGTGTGCAGCGTGATACTGGAAGAATCCAGAACCAGTACTTTCAGCATTGTTACTGTACGTGTAGGATTTTGTGGGTTAGGGGGTTATGTTGGTGGTTATTTGTCTAGTAGAAAGAGGAAAAGCAGCATATTCATGGCTATTTTGAGATTATTTTTGCAGCTTGATGAAAAGCAGCCCAAGGAAAGAGATTGGTGGCAGCTAAACTCATGGTCAGTATAGCATCTCCTGTTCTAAGTGTGCTGCAGGCAGATTTCAAGTGCCATTCTGCAAAAAAAATTAGTTGAAAGTCATATTTAGGGATTATAATTTAGGGGTTATAATTTAAATTAAGTTTTAGGTGTATTTAAAGAGCTAAGGATACGTTTTTGGATAGGATAAGTTTTAGCAGTTAATAATAGGTGTTAGGTTGCAAGCCAAGGTAAGGTACCCTACCAAATCCACATACGTGCCTCGACTGGCCCACAAGCTGCACATTTATCTTTTCCCTTTTTCTTCCAACTCTCCATTCAGCTCCTTGGAGTAAGAGAGCGCTAGCCCTCTTTAAGTATCCTGTAAGCTTACACAGGGCTGAGGACTCTCTCTGGGTTAAGTTTTAAGACTCAGGTGATTAAGGAAAGGGGTGGTAAGTATTGGCGTCAGAAAAGTAAGGTTAAATTCAGGAATCATAGCATGTGATAGAATGATATTTTTCACCTTTTTTCATCATTGGAACCCCCTCTTAAGCACTACTAGTACCGGGTTCTTTGTACTTATGTGACAATTGTGCCAGAGTCTTTATGCCCTTTTTTTTTTTTATCAGAAAAATGTTTATTGAGATACACAAAATATTTTACAGTCCAAAACAGTGCAATTCAACAGAGACTAATTTAACAATCAAAGGTAATGACCTTCTGCACATGAACATTAACATGTTAATAAGCAAACACTAACATAACTCACTCCAGTGCTAAACTGAGACAGTATGACAGTGCAGCCAATCCACGGAAATTAAGGCCCAATCACCCTTGAACAACTGGCTTATATAATAAACAGTCCCTTAAGGTCTATTCGGACAGTTAAATATTCTCTGATAAACAAGTTCCCTAGGGCTGGGGTATCCAGTCATATTCTCCACACTTTTAAGAACTTGCCAGGGCAACTTGCCCTGTGTGTATAGATGTAACTTTCCAAGAGTAGAGAGGTCCCTACAGAGGAAATCTACAACTTATGTGTGGGAGGGTCGGGGGACTTACACAATAATAAAATTAGCCTGCAGGTATGAAAGAGTGACCTGCCCAAGGCTATCCTAGGATGTTCCCCCTCCAATATATTTAGTATACAACATTTAGGATCCAGCAGAATTTTCACCTTGAATACCATATTTAGCGTGTCTATTACTTGCTTCTAATATCAATGTCATTTGGGGTAATGCCATAGTAAGTGCAGTGCTGGGACAAGGCCATTTGGTGCCCAGGGCGAAGATGGCAAACTGCTCCCACCCCCCCGTTTTTAAGAGGCAGCGGAAGCCAATCAGCAGGCAGTGCTAGTGCAGGATACGGACCTCCCAAGCCCCCCCCCCACAGTGGAGTCCCGCAAAAGTGAGGGTAAGGGCAGGGCGGAGGGAGGGGTCGAAGGCTGCCAATCACAGATGGGCACACTGGAACTAAGCTGTCCTTACTGCTTGTGACACTGATGATCAGGAGGAAGGGGGTGGAATGGATGGGATGGGACAGGGGGTGGATATAAAGGCCAGTCGGTGGCTGAGGGATGCTGGGGGGGGGGTGCTGGCTCTTTCTCATGTTGGTGGTCGCTGGCTGCAGAAAGAGGTTGTGGGATGGTGGTAGCTGTGCCTCTCCCTGCAGCTGGAGCCCCTCCCCCCTCCCCCGCACTGATTGACAGCCCCAGAGAGGGGCGGCCCAGTCCGGATACCTCTTCTTTCCTACCTCCCTTTCAATCGGCTCCATACAGCGCTCGTGGGGCCTCCTCCACGGGACCTTCCTCTTCCTGTCCTTGCCACTGCATGCCAGATGCCTCCTCCAGGTGTGTGGGGACCGATCCGCTGAGCACTCCAATGGTGGGGGGTGACGGCCGGGGGGAGCGTGATCTGTGTCCCTGGAGCAGTGGGAAACATTTTTCTCCAGCTGCTGGAATCTCCTCCCCTTCTCCTCCCCCTCACCTACCCCGGACAACACAGCGCTGGCCCCCGCCTCCTCCCGAAGACACAGCCACTCCTGGCCGGAGCTTAACGTAGCAGCGGCATTGTTGTCAGCAGAGGCGGCTCTTCACTTCACTGCGCCCCCCCCACCCCCAATAAATTGGACCGCCCAGGGCATCCACCCCTTCCGCCCCCCCGTGTACTGGCTCTGAGTAAGTGGATTAAGTCCCCATGGTCACTTTTACATCTGTGACAGTGAGGTTCTGCATTATAACCTACTTTATATAGCTGCAGGGGAGTGTAATGAGAGTGTAGCAGGATGTAAAGTTGAGACAACTTCTGGGCCACATTAAGGGAGCAGGTCGTCAGAGCCTGATATGCCTCCTCCCACTGGTCCCCCGTTATTGGACCCAGATCCCTCTCCCAGAACGATGTCGCCTTACCGGGGTGCCCTTTATGGAATTCTGACTTTATGCCCTTTTTTACACCAGAAGGTAAGTATATGGGAACCACAGTATAGTAATCTGAAGCCATTTATTCAGCATTGCTGCTCATCCGGGAGGGACAAATCTTAGATACAATTTATAAAAATAAGCATTCTGCATTCATTAGGAACCATTTCATTTCTTTATTGATAGTTAAAGTTCCACATATAACAAATCCACATAGACTTTCTACTCTCAATGTCATGCATCTATGCACTTTTTGAAGGCAGAAATATGACTGCCCCTTGGGTAACTCTCAATATTAACCACATGTTAAGCAAATACTCCTCCTATTGGGTGTGCATCAACATCATCCTACATTATGTACAATACATTTGCTTTAACAAAGATTTTCCTAAAACTATATACACCTATATACAGTACATATGTAAAAATGTAATTGGTTTCTTTTATTATGTCTCAATGGCCCAATACAAATATAAATAACATCTCCTTAAAATGTAAAATACTATGGGGATCACCCTCATGAACCTCCCTCTCTAATGGGCTCTACTAATCTATGTAGTCCCACATCCAACCTAAAGAAGATTTTATTGTTTGCTACCTTTCAAACATTGCACCCTTCCTCCTATATAATATTTCCCACATTGGCAGATCAGGCAGTACACCACAATCTGGTCCTTGTTTCTTACCTTATGTGCCAAAAGTGTAAAGGAATTACACAGAGGGCAGTAATCCTACTGTCGTGTAAAAGGGCGTAGACATGTGACATGTGAACAGGCCATTGTCTTGTTGTGAATTGTTTTTGATATATGTAGAATACGAAGAGTCAATAAAGCATGTAATGATTTAGGGCGAATGTTGAACTCTTACTTCTTTTATGTGCACTCAAGCCTGAAACATAATGTAACATGCCGATAACTGATATGTAACCGTAACTACTATGTAACTGCTCCTTTGTTTGGCAGCTCTAACTGATAATTGTATTGTACTTAAATTGTTACTAAACCCAGGAGTCTGCATTCACTATATCTGGTCTCGCACAGTACACAAAACATGGAAATGCAATTGTTTTAGTCAACTTAAACTGCTAAATACCTTTTCTCCTCAGCAGTATATAGCAGTCTTGTGACTTCTATCAGTGTCCGGCCAAGCACTGGTTAAAGCTTGTAGTAGGAGTTTTCATTCTCCTCTGACTGTACTATGAGGCTGCTTGACCCTGACCCTCTGTCTGGACAGTGTTGATCACATGCACCCTCCCAAAAACAAACAAAACTCTGTAGCAATACACACCAAACTGAGCATGTGCAGAATGTCTCCTAGGGCTCGGTACTATCAGCAGATGGATTGGGGACTGTGGAAGAAGGGGAGGATCATAGAAGGCTAGATCAAACAGCCTTTTTACACAATGCAGAGGATTAACCCCTTAGGTTCCACAGTGAGTACAACAAGCATGCTTTACTGCGTATACAGACTGATTTTACTGTTGCGAGTTTAGTAATAGTAATAGTTAAATGTAATTTTTGCATGTGTGCGCTGTAATATTTTGTTCTGTTTGTATGGTCTTATGGCTGCACCATCTTTGATGCATTTTTTAGGGTGTGCCCCCCAAGTATTTGTTTGTTTAGTAACAATTAGACACAGAAAAAGTGCTATTGCTATAATGGTTGATACTATCTGGGCTGCTCTATCATTTAGGGTGTGACACCAAAAGGGCCATGTCAAACCAGAAACTTTGTAGCAGCTATAACAATCTCTGCTTTATTTCTATGGCGATTATAAAATAGCTGGCTACAAAGTTGTTGCTATAAATGATTATAACGTCTGTCTATGCAGGTATAAATCTCTAGTGTGCCATGGTCATCAGCAGCTGTATTGGATTGCATAATTTAACTACTGAAGCTGGTGATTTTGTAGCTATCTTCAAATGCCGCAAAAAGTCAATCGCTCAGTGACGGAGCTACTGATCACTAGAATCTCTGTGATACAGACCTTACATTCTCTGCAATTCAATTTTTTCTAGCATCAAAATGGTAAGGAGTGTGACTCAATATACTGCCACAAAATTGCTGTCCATGTGACATGGACAATATCGTTTGTGGGGCTTAAGGGTTCAGCTAATGTGCCTGCTTTCTGCTCATTTGCTTTCTCATTACAAGAAAAGTAGGTGAAAATGTAAGTTGTATTTTTAAAGCTAAACTCCAGGCACATATTTAATAGCACCAATGGATGCAGTTATTTATTCATTTAAAAGTCTTTAAATGCTACCAGTTTAAAGTGGTTCTAAAGGAAAAAATGTTTTACCTTAAAGGGGTTGTAAATAGAGTTGAGCGGACACCTGGATGTTCGGGTTCGACGGGTTCGGCCAAACTTCGGAAAAAAGTTCGAGTTCGGGACCAAACTTGACCCGAACTTGACCCCGAACCCCATTGAAGTCAATGGGGACCCGAACTTCTGAGGACTATTCAGGCTTGTTTCCCGTGCTTAGAACTGTCCCTGCACAAAGTGTCATTTCTGAAGGAAAAAAGTAATTTAAAACTCACTCGCAGCTATAATGAATTGTCGGCTCCCGGCAATACATAGAAAATTCATTGATAAAAAATAAAAAAATGCGTGGGGGTTCCCCCAAATTCAATTACCAGGCCCTTCAGGTCTGGTATGGATTTTAAGGGGAACTCCACCCCAAATAAAAAAAAAAAACGGCATGGAGTTCCCCCAAAAATCCAGACCAGACCCTTTATCCGAGCACGCAACCTGGCAGGTCGTAGGAAAAGAGGGGGGGACGAGAGAGCGCCGCCCCTCCAGAACCGTACCAGGCCACATGCCCTCAACATGGGGAGGATGACCCCATGTTGATGGGGACAAGGGCCTCATCCCCACAACCCTTGCCCGGTGGTTGTGGGGATCTGCGGGCAGGGGGCTTATCGCTGGAATGTTTTCTTGTTCATACATCACGGGACACAGAGCAGCATAGTCATTACTATGTGGGTTATATAGATTACCTTCAGGTGCTGGCACTGGCAACTTCCAAAACAGGAAGTACCCTCCCCTATATAAGCCCTCCGGGAGTACCTCAGTTTTTTTTGCCAGTGTCTAAGGTGTTGGCCAAGGTTAACATGTATTCATCTGGGCTTGTGTACAGGTTCTCTGGGCCTTAGCAAGCTATTCCGGATCCGACCAAAAAAGCTTCATAGCTAAACGGTCGGTACCCGGGCCTTGCAGAGAAGAGAAGGGTTTTGCCTGTAATGCCTCTCTTAGGAGGGCTGGACCCTGGGATCCAGAGCTCTGGTCATACCCAAAACCAAGAGGCTATCTGTGCAGGGTGCTATACAGGTCCAGGGGAGTGGAATCCTTGGGAACCCGGTCCCTGAAGGTCTAGTACAATGCCTGCCGTGAGAGGTGAAGTTTGGGCTTCTGTGGACCAAACAAAGTCCTGCGGCGGGGAAAAGGTAAGTGGGGGCCCCTCAGGAACTTGGTTCTATTGAGGGGACCCCCAAGCCTAATATGTCTTTCTGCCTGTTACCTAAAGGGTATTCCCGCTAATAGCTGTATATGCCTAAGAAATGTTTTTTCATAAGGGAAGTTTTAAAAAAACTGTAAACCTGGAAATGTTTTTTCATAAAGGAGGTTTTAAAAAAAAAAAAAAAGACAAAGGTGCGGTACCTGTGTTTGTCCACTAGAGGCCGCTGTGGAACGTCTTTTTTCTTGGGACTATTCCTTCCATGGTGAAAGTCCAGGCAGATGAGTGAGCTCTCTATCAGGGAAGCTGCATTCCTCTGTCATGCTGCCAAGTAGTTTCCTTCCATCCCCGAGTCCTGGTGAAACAGGGACCCTGGCTCCTCTCCCTACATGGCGCCAAGAGCGCACACGTGCACGCGCGCGCGCGCACACACATGCTTTCCTTTTATAAGGTTTAGCTTAAAAAAAGGGGGCGGAGCCTGGCGGATGACGCGCTCTGTGCGCCCAGCGCTTCTGCGCATGTGCGGGCGTCCCAGTAAGATAAAAGGACTCAGTCCACGCTGCTTGCTATGGACACAGAGCATGAAAAGGAGCTGGTAGCATGGTATAGGGGCTTACAGCGGGCGGTTGATACAGGCATCCCCAGAAAGACGCATTAGTAGACACCCACTGATGTACATAGCAGCAAATTGCATTAGACTATTTCAGTAAGGGGTGTATTGCGGCTGGAATACCTCAGCTTTGAACTAAGGAATATGCCGCCTAAAAAACTCCGAGATATACCTCTCAGGAAGTGTAGGGGGTCTCCATCGGGCTCTGAGGATCTGGAGCAGTCATCTGCACCCTCCTCCCCTGAGAAATCAGAGGTTAATACCCATAAGGAACCCCCGGGAGTGCCAGGTACTGCGGCTGTCCTCAGTCCACCTGCTCCTGCATATATAACAGAGGAGGTTTTTTCCTCAACTCTGGAGGGATTGGAGCAGAGATTGGCAGCATTGATCGCTTCTTCTCTACAGGAAAGAAAGCGCGCCAGATCTCCATCACCTCCATTAGAGTGCCTGTTGGCAGAGCAACAGTCCCAGGAAGGGACCGACCTACCTGAAGGGGATCAGGAGGAGGTTAGCTCTGTTTTTGAGGAATCGACAGTAGATGAACCATTTTCAGCATCGCAGACTGAAAGATTGTGGGTCCAGACCCTAACTGACATGGTTCGATCTGCATTTAAAATGCCTCTTGTTGAACCATCAACTACTGCTGTCTCCTCATTGGGGTCGCTAAAAGCTCCCCAGGTTAATTGCTCCTTTCCAATACATCCATTATTGGAAGGACTTATATACCAGGACTGGGAACATCCTGATAAACTATTTGTTCCGCCTAAAAGGTTTCCGGTGATCTATCCCATGGAGGAAAAGTTCACCCAGAGATGGAATGTTCCTACGGTGGATGCAGCCATCTCTTCTGTGAACAAATCACTGACATGTCCAGTAGATAATGTTCAAATGTTCAAAGATCCAGTGGATAAAAAATTGGAATCTTTATTAAAATCTGCTTTTTCCACAGCAGGGGCTGTTACACAGCCAGCAGTGGCAGCTATTGGGGTCTGCCAAGCTTTAAAGGATCAAATGAAAATGGTCCTGAGGGATTTGCCAGACCAGCAGGCCCAGGCTCTGGCTGATCTGCCTAGAGCATTATGCTTTGCGGTTGACGCCATCAAGGATTCTATCCATCAGGCCTCCCGCCTCACGCTGTCTTTGGTACATATGCGTAGGCTTCTGTGGCTCAAAAACTGGTCTGCTGAAGCTCCCTGTAAGAAGCTCTTAGTTAGCTTCCCATTTCATGGGGAACGCCTTTTTGGCGAAGACCTGGATAAGTATATCCAGAAGATTTCCAGTGGTAAAAGTACTCTCTTACCGAGTAAAAAGAGGTCTAGGGGTCCATCTTTTAAGAGGACTACCTCTCCTATCCCTGCGACGTCTGCTACTAAGCAGTTCCGACGGCCTCCTCGGTCAAACTCAGGAGGTAAAAATCAGGGACAGCCACAGGGTAATAAAAAGCCCTGGATCCGAAGAGGTACTAAACCAGCCTCCAAGTCAAGCCTATGAAGGGCTGCCCCCACTCAAACGGGTGGGGGGAAGACTTCAGTTGTTCGCAGAGACCTGGCGGGAGACGATCAAAGACAGATGGGTGCTCTCCGCAGTAACTCTGGGATACAAGTTGGAGTTAAAAGAGTCTCCTCCGTCCCATTTTATGTGGTCAGGCATGCCAAGAGACCCTCTAAAAAGAGGGTCTCTCCTATTGGCGTTAGAACAACTATTGCTCCAAGGAGTAATTATGGAGGTTCCTATGGAAGAGTGGGGGTTGGGTTTCTACTCAAACCTTTTCACAGTCCCGAAGCCAAACGGGGACATAAGACCCATATTGGACCTAAAGAGTCTAAACAAATTTCTAAACGTCCGGTCTTTCCGGATGGAGTCGATCCGATCGGTCACCGCTGCCCTACAAGGGGAGGAATGGTTAGCCTCGATCGACATCAAAGATGCTTACTTGCATGTTCCCATCTTTCCAGGTCATCAAAAATTCCTACGCTTTGCAGTAGAAGGGCGCCATTTTCAGTTCAGAGCCTTACCATTCGGTCTGGCCACAGCACCACGAGTGTTCACAAAAATTCTGGCCCCACTGTTGGCCGATCTAAGAACACGGGGTGTAACGATAATGGCATACCTAGACGACCTGTTGTTGATGGACCACTCAGTTGCCATTAGCTAGAAGTGGTAATTGTCGATACAATCAAGTATCTAGAGTCTCATGGTTGGGTCATCAACCTGGACAAGTCAGCCCTACAGCCAGTGAAAAACCTGGTATATCTAGGGCTACGGCTGGATTCAGACCAGAGGAAGATTTTCTTACCTCTAGACAAGGTATCCTCTTTGAGGGCCTTGGTCCGTCTGCTTTGTGCAAAAAGACAGCCGTCCATACGCCTGTGCATGAGGCTGCTAGGAAAGATGGTAGCATCATTCGAAGCTGTACCATACGCCCAATTCCACTCAAGGAATTTACAAAGGGCCATATTGTCAGCCTGGAACGGAAAAGTTCAGGCTCTAGACTTCCCGATGGCTTTGTCCCCTTCCGTTCGGAAGAGTCTCTGCTGGTGGTTGATCCCCCAGAATCTCCAGAAGGGAAAACCCTTCAGCCCGATATCTTGGAAGGTGGTCACTACAGATGCCAGCCTTATAGGCTGGGGGGCAGTACTGGAGCAATGGTCTCTCCAGGGCAGATGGTCAAATGTAGTAAAAACCCTGCCCATCAATCTCTTAGAGATACGAGCAGCCCGGTACGCCCTAGTAGCCTGGACATCCAGACTCCAAGGGTCCCCTGTCAGAATTCAATCAGACAATGCCACAGCAGTGGCATATATCAATCATCAGGGAGGCACCAGGAGTCGTGCAGCCCAGAGGGAAGTAAGTCACATCCTGGAATGGGCAGAAAAGCATGTCCCATGTATATCAGCTGTCTTCATTCCAGGGGTGGAGAATTGGAAGGCGGACTTTCTGAGTCGCCAACAGTTATGCCCAGGGGAATGGTCCCTTCATCCCGAGGTCTTCCGAGCAATATGTCAGCGGTGGGGAACACCGGATGTAGATCTGCTAGCATCCAGATTCAACGCAAAGGTGGACAGATTTGTCTCCCGGACAAGGGATCCCCTCGCTTGCGGCTCGGATGCTCTGGTGTTCCCTTGGGATCAGTTCAGACTGATATATGCATTCCCTCCGCTACAATTGTTGCCTCGACTCCTTCGCAGAGTCAGGTTGGAGAAGAAGCCGGTGATCCTGGTGGCTCCAGCGTGGCCCCGAAGGGCCTGGTACGCGGAGATCATCAAAATGTCTGTGGGGAGTCCTTGGACCCTTCCACGTCGTCCGGACCTGCTTTCGCAAGGACCGATATACCACCCTTCCTTACTAACTCTAAGTTTAACGGCCTGGCTATTGAATCCCACATCCTAAAGAAGAGAGGTCTCTCTAACTCTGTGGTATCAACTATAATCAATGCCAGGAAGCCTGTATCCAGGCAGATCTACTATAGAGTTTGGAAGGCGTACATCACTTGGTGCGAGGCCAGAAAATGGCATCCACGTAAGTACGTTATAGGCAGAATTCTGGACTTCCTGCAGTGGGCTGTAGACAGGAAGTTTGCCTTAAGTACTATCAAGGGCCAGGTTTCGGCCTTGTCAATACTATTTCAAAGGCCCCTGGCTATGCATTCACTTGTCAAATCCTTTATGCAAGGTGTGACTCGTATTATTCCACCGATTAAGGCTCCCATTTGCCCATGGGATCTAAATTTGGTTCTGTCGGTTCTGCAGAAGCAGCCATTTGAACCTTTGCGGCACATTTCCTTGGTTCTACTCACCAGGAAATTGATATTTTTAGTAGCCATATGCTCGGCTAGAAGAGTGTCGGAATTAGCCGCCATGTCCTGTAAAGAGCCATATCTGGTTATCCATAAGGACAGAGTAGTATTACGTCCTCACCCAGCCTTTCTTCCTAAGGTGGTATCGAGGTTTCACTTGAACCAGGATGTGGTTCTTCCTTCTTTTTTCCCCAAACCAAGCTCGGTAGAGGAAAAGTTATTGCATTCTTTGGATGTAGTAAGAGCAGTTAAAGCTTATCTAGAAGCCACTGCTCAGATTCGTAGAACGGATTCTTTGTTTGTTCTGCCGGAAGGCCCCAGAAAGGGTCAGGCAGCATCAAAATCTACTTTAGCCAAGTGGATTCGACAGGTCATAATACAAGCCTATGGCTTGAGAAGTAGACCGCCTCCGTTCAAAGTTAGGGCGCACTCCACGAGAGCAGTTGGAACTTCATGGGCAGTGCATCACCAGGCCTCCCTGGCGCAAATTTGTAAGGCCGCAACATGGTCTTCAGTACACACGTTTACTAGGTTCTACCAGGTGGACGTTAGAAGTCAGGAGGATGTCGCCTTTGGGCGCAGTGTGTTGCAGGCCGCAAAAGATCCTCATGCCTGATGGCGCCCAGCTTATGTATGGTGTATCCCCCCCCTCATGTGGCATTGCTTTGGGACGTCCCACATAGTAATGACTATGCTGCTCTGTGTCCCGTGATGTATGAACAAGAAAGTAGGATTTTTAAAACAGCTTACCTGTAAAATCCTTTTCTTGGAGTACATCACGGGACACAGAGCTCCCACCCCTCTTTTGGGGACACGTATTGCTTTGCTACAAAACTGAGGTACTCCCGGATGGGAGGGGCTTATATAGGGGAGGGTACTTCCTGTTTTGGAAGTTGCCAGTGCCAGCACCTGAAGGTAATCTATATAACCCACATAGTAATGACTATGCTGCTCTGTGTCCCGTGATGTACTCCAAGAAAAGGATTTTACAGGTAAGCTGTTTTAAAAATCCTACTTTTTTTTTATGTTATTTTTTTTTCTTTTTAATAAAGGACTTTCCCAACTGTGTCTCTGTATTTTTTTAAAAATGTTTTACACTTTCTTTGTGAAATGGTAGGGGTACAATGTACCCCATTACCAATTCACATAGGAGGGGGCCGGGATCTGGGGGTCCCCTTTGTTAAAGGGGTCTTCCAGATTCCGATAAGCCCCCCACCCGCAGACCCCCACAACCACCGGGCAAGGGTTGTGGGGATGAGGCCCTTGTCCCCATCAACATGGGGACATCCTCCCCATGTTGAGGGCATGGGGCCTGGTACGATTCAGGAGGGGGGGGGCGCTCTCTCGCCCCCCCCCTCTTTTCCTGCGGCCTGCCAGGTTGCGTGCTCGGATAAAGGGTCTGGTCTGGATTTTTGGGGGTACTCCACGCCATTTTTTTTTTATTTGGGGTGGAGTTTCCCTTAAAATCCATACCAGACCTGAAGGGCCTAGTATGGATATTTTTTTCCTTCAGAAATGACACTTTGTGCAGGGACAGTTCTAAGCACGGAAATAAGTGCTGCTTTACATGCATATTGCCGAACACCGGACCCGAACATACAGTCAATTGTTCGGGTTCGGGTCCGGGACCCAAAAACCCAAAAGTTTGGTATGGACCCAAACTTTACAGTTCGGGTCCGCTCAACCCTAGTTCTAAGGGTTTGTTTTTTATTTTCTAAATAAGTTCCTTTAAGCTAGTGCATTGATGGTTCACTTACCTTTTCCTTCGATTTCCCTTCTAAATGTTTTTTTTCTTTGTCTGAATTTCTCACTTCCTGTTTCTCCTCAGTAAACTTCACACCATCATCCGAGCGGTGTTTAGTCAGCCAGAACAGCTTACTGAACAGCTTACTGAGGAGGAACAGGAAGTGAGAAATTCAGACAAAGAAAACAAAGAAAAAAAACATTTAGAAGGGAAATCAAAGGAAAAGGTAAGTGAACCAACAATGCACTAGGAACCTATTTAGAAAATAAAAAACGAACTTTTACAACCCCTTTAATGCATTTTCTGCAATAAAGGGAAAAATCCTTCCAATGTGTGTGCCTTCTCCAACCCAAAACTTACCTAACACCACTTTGCATCCAGAGCTGCCCCTGCCAGTAGCCCCCACTGTCCTCTCTTTCTGCATTCACAGTCTTTACTGGAAGCAGCAGCAGCCATTGGCTCATGCTGCTGCCGGTCTAAACCGGTGAGGAGGGGGAGGGGGGCAGGGTCGTTTATGGGTGCACACGGCTCGGCTCAGGAGCAAGCCTGTGCATTCACCCCGGCAGGATCCGGCTTTCTATGGTGGTGCACAGAGAAGAGGAGGAGGTTAAAAGAGGAGGAGGTTAAAAAACCGCCGTGAATAATGACAGGAAAAACGAGGGAACCGCTTGGTTCCCTACACACGGTCGTTTTTCCCGTCATTTTTTCTCTTGACGAGAAAAACGACCGTCTGTGGGCTCTGCGGCAGTGTTTCCCTATGGGAAAACTGCCGCGGAAAAAAATGCTGGAAAAAACGACGAGAAAATTTAGAACATGTTCTAATTTTTCTCGTCGTTTTTTATGCCGTTTTTCTCATTGAGAAAAACGACATAAAGCCCACAGACGATCGTTTTTCTCGGCGAAAAGAAAAAAATTCAGTTTTTCTCGTCGAGAAAAGCGGTCGTGTGTACGCGGCATGAGACTTTTACACAGCGTGGCCACATACAGAGGCCCGACATGCAGGGAGCACCTTCAGGCGTTCTGGAGCACCCAGGCCAATTCTGAAATTTCTCTCCTACATGTAAAAATCATCATTTGTTTGCTAGAAAATTACATAGAACCCCAAAACATTATATATGTTTTTTTAGCAAAGACCTTAGAGAATATAATGGTGGTTGTTGCAACTTTTTATCTCGCACGATATTTGCGCAGCAATTTTTTTAACGCGTTTTTTACGGAAAAAAAATGTTTTGTGCTTAAAAAAAAAAAAAACAGTAAAGTTAGCCCAATGTTTTTGCATAATGTGAGAGATGAAGTTACGCCGAGTAAATAGATACCTAACATGTCACCCTTAAAAATTGCACACACTCGTGGAATGGCGCCAAACTTCTCTACTTAAAAAATCCCCATAGGCGACGCTTTAAATATTTTTACTGGTTACATGTTTTGAGTTACAGAGGAGGTCTAGGGCCAAAATTATTGCTCTCGCTCTAACGTTCGCAGAGATACCTCACATGTGTGGTTTGAAAACCGTTTTCATATGTGGGCGGGACTTACGTATGCGTTCGCTTCTGTATGCGAGCTCACGGGAACAGGGGCGCTTTAAAAAAATATATATTTTTTTATTGTTCATTTTACTTTATTTATTTTAGTTTGACATGTTTTTCCGCCCCAAAATTTTTTTTTATCACTTTTATACCTATTACAAGGAACGTAAACATCCCTTGTAATAGGAATATGGCATGACAGGTCCTCTTTACAGTGAGATATGGGGTCAATAAGACCCCACGTCTCACCTCTAGGCTGGGAAGCCTGAAAAAAAAGGGGCGTGTCCAGCCGCGAGCAGAGATAGACGTGCCTTGGGGGTGCTCCGCCGGGCCTGACAGTATCCACAGCCATCCTGGGTCAGCACCCTAAATCCGGCTCACTAAGTCCTCCATCCTGACTCCTGGGTCTCCCCCGAGCAGGTTCTTACCTGAATTGAGCCTCAAAGACGACCGGCCACTCTGTAATCCAGGACGCGGCCGGCGCCATTCCCTGATGATCCGCCGCCATCTTGCGGCCTTGTGAGACCTCTGAATCCTCCGCGCTCGAGTGACGCGGCCGCGGGACCTACGGCAACCTTCCCCGAATCCACCTGAGGCAGCTTCCCAGTCCGGGAGAGGAGCTGGGGAGACGCGAAAGCCTGCGGAAGCACCCTGCAGAGGACGGCGCTCTGTGAATGGAGGTGAGCGGCGGCCATCTTGATACACCCACAGCACCCAGGGTAGCCTCCCCGTCCCTCCAGGGCAAATAATTAACCACCACGTCCTCCATCCCGATTACCGGGTTTCCCCTGAGCAGATCCCTACCTGAACTGGGACTCTAGATTGGCACTCTGTATGGCCAGGCTGCAACTCGGCCTACTGTACGGTGGCCATCTTGCTCCACCCTACTAATAGGACATTGCTGCCTGTTTCAGCTTCTCAGGACTCGCCACGCACCTAACTCTCTCAAAACACGGCCACTGGTGCACACTCATATGCCTCCCACTATCCACAATACTTAGTGGCACCCCCTGTCTGCGGCCTGCAGGTTGTGGATCGGATACAACACTGTGCTAGACGGCCATCTTGCTGCACCATAGTGCCCATTATTCAGACTTTTCTCATTTAACAAGTTGCCCCTGGAAGCCTAGGTGCTTTGGCCGGCCAGGCTATGGCCCCTAAACCAGATAGCTATATATACTAACTTTTGCTATGTACTGAACCTACAGCCCTGGGGGGCAACTACACAGAGTCGGGGAGGATGACAGCTTGATCTCCCTGCTCTGCGCCGTCGGACCGCTCAGTCTCGGCGAATAAGGCACATCCTGAATCCCTGACACCACCGCGCATGCTCCCTGAGTGACGGACATCGCCTAACATTACCTATGCACAATACTTCCCGAAACCGACAGCGCTACCGCTCCCAGCAGAAGGCCTCTCCCACCGTGGGGAAGGGGAAGGGGAGGAGCAAAATGGCGCCCGAGCCTCCGGAACCGGATGACACCACTCAGCATTCTGAGGACAGCTTGCTTCAGTTCCCCTCCAACCTGGCAAGCCCCACTGACGCTGGCTCTGATGCCATGCTCCAGAAGTTCCGCAGTATAGTGCGGTATGAAATAAACGTTGCCTCCCGTAAGCTCTCAGCAGAACTGGTGAAGGGTCTCAAGGAGATAGGCCACCGCACCAACCAACTGGAACAGCGGATGGATTTAACAACAACAGTCCTAGAGGGTCATGAGGACGAAGTTGAAAGGCTGAATGCTGAACTGTTGAGCCTACAGGATAAATTAGAGGACTCTGAGAATAGGGGGTCGCAGGGATAACCTCTGCATCCGTGGGCTCCCAGAGGCCATAACCGACCTGCAGGGGACGGCCACGGCTTTCTTTCAGGAGCTGGCGCCTGACGTCCCTTTGGAGCGCTTGGAATTTGATCGCATACACAGGTCCCTAGCTCTCAGGCCCACCGAGGGTCCCCCCAGAGACGTTATAATTAAATTTCACTTTTACAAGACCAAAGAGCGGCTCCTGCAGGCTGCACGGGATCTCCCGGACCTCTCTTACCAGGGTGATCCCCTCCAACTATTTGCAGACCTCTCTCCGGTCACCATAGCCAAAAGGCGGAGTCTGAAGCCTTATTTGCAGATTCTACAAGCTCGGGGCATTCGTTATAGATGGGGGTTCCCCTTCAAGCTCTCCTTCTATCACCTTGGCCGCCAGTTTCATGCCTCCTCCCTGCCTGACTTACGGCGACATTTTCAGGATCTGCAGTTTGATCTCCCTCCCTCCCAACCGGAGCCTTCTTCGGCCCAGCCACGATCATCCAGGCCACCCCACGGTTCCTCGCAAATGTCTCAGCAGGGGTCCCAGGCGCTTCGATCACTGCAAGCACAGCGATTCCAGGATGTCCCTAAAGGATGACAGCACCGATTCTCATTTGTCACTCTGAGGAGCTAACCTGCCAGCACCCTGTTATTCTGAACTGTCAGCAGTATCTCACCTTGAACTATAAGTTTAAATCTAAATTTCACCTTTAGACTTCCCATTCTGTGGGCCCAATTGCAGTACATGAACATTTCTGCCTTTCAACCAAAATGATATCTGGACTGTTTTTTTTTTTTTTTGGGGTTTTTTTTTTTCTTTTTTCTTTCCTGGGCCCGGTGGCCCCATTGTGTTCCCTCCTTCCCTGCTCCTGGAGGCCTTGTCATGTGTCTGACCCCTTGTCCGATGTTGCCCCAATTGAGTGATGGCGACATTGGGCCTCTGTGCTGTGGTTACGTTCGCATGGTCATTTGGCCCACCTGGATTCTTGTCCCCTGTCCCCCCCCTTTTTTTTTTTCCTCAGGCGGAGGCTTTTGATCTGTCGCTCGAGAGGACGATCCTTGTACTGTGCTGCACACCCCCATTAAAGTTGTGGGTGTGCCCTGCCCATCACGGTCCACGGTTTGTGGCCTTCGCAGTTTTGGCCGTAGTATGTGTATGTTATTGTCCTTGTGTTTGCGGTGGGTCGGCTTCGTGTCCTGGATTCCCCGTACTTTGGTTGGGGGCTCCGGGACGCGAGGATGACCACGGCCCACAATAATTCGTTCACAGTTTAAAGTTGATATGTTACATAATTTTGATTGAGACTGCTTTAATCCTTATTTAGGTGGTGTCTATTGAACATGTTTTTTCTGCTTACCTTATGCTGATGTCGATTTGATCTCATTGTTCAGACTACTTTAAAAATATGCCGAGCGGTGTCCGACGGACCACTGCTCCCCCTTGGCTTGGAACTTGGCCCGAACAAAAGTTTTGGCCAACTTCCGACCTTTTAGTGGGATTCCAGCCCCACTACCAATTGCAACCTAGATGACTGGAATGTTTTTACTCCGAGTTTTACTCGGTCTGTTTGTTTTCCTTTATCTGATTCCTTTCACTGTCTCCCTACTTGACTCTCTGGTCTTTCACCTTTTTTTTCCCTCTACAAGGTCCGCGGGGTGTGTGCTTAGGGAAATGATCTTCTGCCGATTGCTAGTCCTACTATGACGCTTAATTGGCTGTCCCTGAATGTTCAGGGTATGAATTCTCCTCAGAAAAGGGTGAAGATTTTTAAGTATCTTAGGAAGCAGCGGATTGACATCGCCTGCTTACAGGAAACCCATTTTTCGGCGTCTTCCTGCCCTAAATACTTTGATGCTCAGTTTCCCCAGGTGTTTTTGGCCACGGCTCCAACCAAGCAAAAGGGGGTGCTCATAGCTTTCCGCAAGTCGGTTTCATTTAGTTGCACTAGACAGATCGCAGACCCTGATGGCAGATATCTATTGCTACAAGGCACTATCCAAGGAAAGGAGGTTACCATCATGACTTATTATGCGCCAAACTCCAACCCAGGACCCTTCTTGACTCACGTCTGCGCCCTGCTAGCATCCCATCACAAGGGTATTCTCTTTCTTTCGGGTGATTCAAATTTAGTTTTGAATCCCTCACTGGATAAATACCCCTCGGAGCGTATCGCTCCTTCGCCTGGCGCTAAAAAATTTGCTCGCTCTTTACAATTACATGATCTGGTCGATCTTTGGAGGGAATGCCATCCTCAGGGTAAGGACTTTACACATTATTCACACCCTCATCACTCTCACTGCAGAATTGACCATATGTTCATGCTACGACGCCACCTTCCCATGGTGGTCAGGGCCTCTATCCTGGCTGTTCCATGGTCTGATCATGACCCTGTTTTGGTGGTCTGCCACTCCGTTTTGGACAGACCCCAATTCACACCCTGGGCGATGAATGATTCGCTCTTATCGCTTAAAGAGGTCCGGGAAGGTATTTTTAAGGCCTCAGAGGACTACTTCCGTGAAAATCAGGGGTCGGTTACGTCACCGGTAACGCTTTGGGAGGCTTATAAGGCGGTACTCCGTGGCCACATTGTTCGGGTAGCGTCGGCCCGTAAGCGGGAAAGGGGTTTGAAACAAAAGGCCCTGGAGACCCGTCTGGAGGCATTATCTGCGGTTTTTAAACAATCCCCCACCTCTGGCAACCGTAAACTCTTGGAACAGGTCTGTTCGGAGTTGGATCTTTGTCTCACCGAGGGGGCTGAACGCGTCTTACGTTGGTCCCGCCAGAGGTGGTATACCAGGGCGAATAAACCTAATTGAATGTTAGCCAACAGACTCCGGACTTTCGCTCCTAAATTCACCCCCATCACTTTGCGCAACCGACACAATGTACTTACGGGTAATCCGTTGCGTATATTGGAGGAGTTTTGATTCCGCCTTACTAAATTGTACTCAGACCCAGAGCAGTTTAACGCCCAGGACACTGCTGATTTCCTCGGCCGTCTCCCTCTCCCGACCCTGACGGAGGCGCATGTTACTCTTATGGACCGGGATATACAAATTTCAGAGGTCCTCCAAGGTATAAAAGATCTTAAGGTGGGAAAGCGACCGGGGCCGGATGGCTTTACGGCGCTTTACTACAGGAAACTGGCAGTTATGGTAGCTCTGCATCTAACGGCAATGTATAACTCTGTTAAAAATGGATGCTCCTTTACCCCGGACCTCTTAACGGCAAACATAGTGATGATCCCTAAACCGGATCGCGATCATTCCTCCTGGGCTAATTTTAGGCCTATCTCCCTAATTAACGTTGACATGAAAATTTTGACCAAAATTCTGGCTAATCGCCTAAACTCTTTTCTTCCTCGATTAATCGGGAAGGACCAGGTCGGCTTTATACCTCAGAGACAGGCCGGTGACGCTATTCGGCGTATATTGCAACTCCAACACATAGCTCATACTCGCTAGCTAGAATCCATGCTCTTGTCTCTGGACGTAAACAAGGCCTTTGACACTTTGTCATGGCCTTACCTCATGTCTGTTCTTCGACATTATGGCTTCGGGTCTTCATTTTTGCACTGGATATCTGTCTTATATGATTCCCCCCGGGCAAAAATTAAGTATTATGGATTCGAATCTCCTCTCTTTAATATCAAGAGGGGCACCCGTCAGGGTTGCCCCTATCACCTCTTCTTTTTGTATTGGCTCTGGAACCCCTGGCAGAGGCGATTCGCTCTCATCCGGATATACGAGGCATCGAATTAGCGGGTTGTCCCCATAAAATTTCCCTATTTGCCGATGATGTCCTTCTCACTTTGACCTCCCCCAGAAGTTCTTTACCAAACTTGCAAACCCTTTTGGATACCTTTGCTTCCCTTTCGGGGCTCCGGGTTAATCCCTCAAAATCGAAAGCGTTGTCGGTTAACCTCTCTCCTGGCCTGATGAGGGATTTACAGTCGGCATTCTCCTTTCAGTGGGTCTCCTCGCTGCCCTATCTGGGAATCCACCTTACCCCCACGTACTCCGGATTGTACCAGGCCAACTTTCCACCATTGTTCAAGAGACTAACGGATATGCTGTTGTCTTGGTCTCATTTGCCTTTGTCTTGGTTCGGCAGAATAACGGCTGTTCGTATGTCCTATCTCCCGAAACTATTATATTTTTTTTCCGTGTCTTGCCTGTTCAGGTTTCTTCGCATATCCTCCGCAAACATCAGCGAAGAATTATGCAATTTATATGGGGTTCGACCCGCCCTCGAATCGCCAAACAGGTCTTGTTTGCTAAGCGAGTCAATGGTGGTCTTTCGGTTCCTAATTTACGGGCCTATTACATAGCTGCTAACATAGCCCCACTTTCGTGCCTTCATGAAACCTATCAGCTCCCGCTCTGGGCTATGCTTGACCTGGTTGACATCGACCCTATTCCTATCTCCTCATTACCCTGGCTCCCACCTGTGCATCGTCCGGCGGTCATGGGGCCCTGCTTGGCCCACTCCTTGCCACTATGGGACTCGGTAAAGTACTCTGCAGGGCTGATCTCCCCACATCTCCCACTCTTACGACTCTTACACTGCCCGCTGTTCCCTCCAGGTTGTGATAATCCCTCCCAATTTCTATGGTGGACCATGAACGGGTTCACAGATGTTCACTCACTGCTACGGCCTACCAGGATTTTGGCATTTGACGCTTTACGCTCTTCTCACGGTATTCCCTTGCGTGAGCACTATCGCTATTTACAAATTCGCCACTTTCTTCAGAGCCTTATTAGGTTTCAATCTACCCCTTATACCTTGACCCCCTTTGAGAGCCTTTGTAGAGCCAGGCCCCATTCTCCGGGTCTAATATCACTGATATACTCGGCGGTGATATCAATAAAGAGACCCCCATTGAGGCCTTACCACCTTCAATGGGAGAAAGAGTTGGGGAGGCAGTTGGACCCTGAGGACTGGCAGACGATGACACTAACTCTGTCCAAATGCTCACGTAATGTGTCAATTTTGGAAAATGCCTATAAAGTATTGTATAGGTGGTACTACACACCGGCAAGATTGGCTCTCTTTATCCCAAATTATTCTCCACTTTGTTATAGGGGGTGTTCCCAGGAAGGCACCATGGCACATATTTGGTGGTCATGCCCGCGGGCGTGCAGACTGTGGATTAGGGTATATACTCTCCTCCGCAACCTTTTTCAGATTAATATCAAAAGAGACCCTTATGTAGCTCTCCTTGGTAAGCCCATCGTGGAACTACTGCATCCAGAACGGCAACTAGCCCAACATCTTTTTACTGCAACTAGATTGACAATTGTGAGAGCATGGAAAACCCCTACACTAAGCTTTGAGGCAGTCAAGAACCGCCTGAACGATATCATGGTCAACGAGAAACTAACAGCTATTCTTTCTGATACGCATGACAAGTTTCTCAGAGTCTGGCAACCTTGGATCACATATTACCACCCTTCTAGATTCGACACTGCATTGCTGTCACTATAGGACCCCTCTTGCGCGCACCCCGTGGACCTCCTACTTCCCTCTTCTCTTTCTCCCTCTTCTCCTTCTCCTCTTCTTCTTGTCCTGCCTCCTTTTTTTTCTTTTTCTCTTTTCTCTTTCCCCCTCTTTCTCTCTCTTTCTCCAATTTTTTTATTTTTTTTTTCGTAGGCTCTTACTTGAGGTTTAACCGTTCTATCTTTTCTAGAGGATGCCAACTTTCAGGTTTTATTGTTGTGTATTATACACCCATTCTACAGGTTTACACCCATCCGGGCATGGCCCAGGTTCTGGACCATCGGGTCCTGAGGACTTTTTCATTTATTTTTTATTTTTATCTTGAATATAACATAAGATCACGGCTCATGCTTCCTTCCTGTTGGTGAGGGCTTTCGAGTCCAGATCTACTTTGTATACTGAATGCTATAACACTCTATTGCAAACCTGTACTGTTGATTTAAATGACAATAAACTTTTTTTTTGTAAAAAAAACAAAAAAAAAAAACAATCCTGGCTTTGATCGTAGCGGTGAGTCGGTAGAAGCACCGGAGGGCGGCATTGCAGAGTATTGTGCAGGGTATTGCAGAGTATTGTGCAGGGTATTGCAGAGTATTGTGCAGGGTATTGCAGAGTATTGCGCAGGGTATTGCAGAGTATTTTGCAGAGTATTGCGCAGGGTATTGCAGAGTATTGCGCAGGGTATTGCAGAGTATTGCGCAGGGTATTGCAGAGTATTTTGCAGGGTATTGCGCAGGGTATTGCAGAGTATTTTGCAGGGTATTGCGCGGGGTATTGCAGAGTATTGCGCAGGGTATTGCAGAGTATTGCGCAGGGTATTGCAGAGTATTTTGCAGGGTATTGCAGAGTATTGTGCAGGGTATTGCAGAGTATTGCGCAGGGTATTGCAGAGTATTGCGCAGGGTATTGCAGAGTATTGCACCGGGTATTGCAGAGTATTGCACCAGGGTATTGCAGAGTATTGTGAAAAAAGTGAGAGGTGAGGGCGCTAGAAAATCCCCAATATATCAAATAAACACCCAATAGAGCTTAAATAAAAACTTAAATAAAAAGTATAAATTTTACCTGCCTAGTTAGATCATGCTAGTTAGTGTGTAAGTGCTGCGCCAAAGTATTATAAATACTCCTTGATTAGAATAAATCTAAATTATCAACCAAATAAACGTGAAACAACCAAATGGTCACATATAAAACAAATCTTATAATGTGCAACAGAAATCCAAGAAAATGAACATCAAATAGGTCCACACAATAAACAGTGATAAAGTCTTATCAAAAAAACTTTCTTCTGTATATATAATAAATCCTTCTGCTTGCTTGATGTGTTGTATAAAGTTAAAGTGAGTTCTTTGTGACTTATTAGATCCACCTTCACCGTAATCAATATCACCCGATAGTGTTATGTTAAAGATGGCAGCTTACCACAACAAGATGACCCTTTTAACTAAAAAAGAGGTCAGACACGCTTTCTGCAAGTATCCACTTGCTTGAATGGAGGATGTCAGCTGGACAAGCAATGGTGAACACTGGGATATGGGAGCTCCGAATGTATGAAAATAGGAAAGAGAAGCAGAAAATAGGAAAGAGAAGCCGAAAATAGTGTAATACTATTTATTTAAAAAAAACAATGAAGCCAAAAAACATGCTTACTTTAGGAAGTGCCCTGAACCCGGCACTGAGGCTGTGACAGCGTGGATAAGGTAATTGGCGGGAGCGCGATTCTGGGAGGACGTTATATAATGTCCTCCCAGAGTTAAGCAACCACCTTGTCGACGTTATTTGTCGGCAGGTGGTTGCCAAGTGGTTAAGAAGGAACTTAGTTCCCTCCGGTGTTCAATTTGTTATATTGCAGTAACCCTTTTGCTTCAATGATATTAAAACAATGCATTGTGAATCAGACTACACTATACTACCCACAGTGCAGCTGTGCTACCAGGATGCACTGTATCACCGCACAGCCTGCTGGGAGAGGTTATTTAAAGGAAGGGAGGAGTTACATTCTGTCTCTTGGGACGCGGCCATCTATCAAGAAGGAAGCCTGCATTGAGGCCGGCTTCCAGTGTGTCTAGGCCCAAGAAGGGCACCTGCCCAACGACAATTAACTGAATCGCAGGGAGGTCGGCCTTATAGACTTGCCACCATTGTTTCTTTGGAAAGTTAACACGCCATGTGCAAGGACACATTGCATCCTGCAGTGGCAGTGGATTTAAAGTATTGGCGCCTGTGTCGCCCGCAAGTCATAGACATTGGTAATTACTTTGGATGTTGTTTCTGACTTTCCCATACTTGTTGGATTACAAATATTTTAACGTGCATCAACGAGAGCTAGTGAAGACCCTTACCACAGGAAGGAACTTTTACTGGATTCCGTTTACTGGTCTGAACTAGAAAGCGATAGGACACTGTAACAGTAGTGCCCGCTAGAGGGAGTCAAAGAGCTCATAGATACATATATATATCTAGGAAACAGAATTGTAAGTTGTTTGCTATTTCTTTATTCTAGTATTGACTCTTACAGGGCCCGTAAGCAGTCAACTGTACTTGTTTAACTTGGTTTTCTTTTCTCACTAAGTAAACCATTATCTTTTGGTTAAGCAGAAACATTGTGTGAGTCTTATCTGTTACGTTCTTGGACCGGTGGCCAGCATAAGGTAACCATATCTAATTGTAAGTTATATAATTTTATGATATCATTGTGGTTCCCAGTCAACAGTGGGTTTAACAATCATTGTGTGGTCCAGTTGTGCCAAGTGAGGGTTCAAGCCAAACTTTGGGGTTGATAGGCAGAACGTAGACCCAAACAAAACCAGCAGCTCCTTCGGGGGTAGTGCTACATATTAATATACATGATTATATATTAATACACAGGTGAACCACTGTAAACTCCCCTTGACGCTAGCAATGTAAAAACACTAAACACTGCAAAAACGTGTATAAACCGGTACCGTAGTTTACACAAGTTTTTGCCACGGTCAGCGGCCTTTGGCCAAAACGTTCCTCTCCTGAACTCAGTTCTTCCGCGTTCAGGAGAGGGAGGTTTAACCCCCCCCACCACTAAACGCAGCTGCACCTAAACTCTGCTAAAAGCCTTTGTGTACATGGACACATAGGCTTCTATTGAGTTGTGTTTAGGGGCTTTGGCAAAAAAAAACATCAAAAGCTCCTAGGAGCAGCCAGTGTACATGAAGCCTAAGGCTGGGTTCACATATATACGACTGCGGTTTGCACTCCGGTCTCCGGTGCGTTTTTGTTCACCAAATGCAAATGCAAATCAGGTGTGAATTTTTCCCTGAATTTGCATCTGAACCAAACCAAAAAACACACAGGACCCTTTTTCAAACTGCACCGCGGCAGCCCTGCACATGTGTGAACCAGTGCCATTAAAAGCCGGTCACACTCACATGTTATGCAGATAAAAATGCATCCAATTTGCATATATGTGAACCCAGCCATAAGCAACTGCTGCTCTTAAATAAACTTGCTGCAAAGATGGTAGATACTTTCTTCCCTTTCTGCAAAGCCGACAACCTCTCCATTGAAGAGTAATCCTCCCCTGAAGTCTGTTCAAAAACTGACATAATCCACAATAGTGATGTTGAGGAGGAACCACTGAGCACAGAGAGGCACACAGAAGATCGACACGCCCAACAAAAGGCACCCCCCCCCATCCATTATTTTATATCACGACAATTAAAACAAAAATTGAATTCATCAGGAAGTCAGATTTACATGCAACAGTGGTAGTGGGTTTCAGACAGAGGCAGCGACAGCGGTGGTGGGGGTTGGGTGGGGGTTTTAGACTCAGGTAGGGGTGGTAGGGGATCTTAGACACAAGCAGGGGTGGTGCGGGGTTAGACACAGGCAGGGGTGGCAGGGGAGGTTAGACACAGGCAGGGGTGGTAGGGGGTTAGACACAGGCAGGGGTGACGGAGGATTAGACACAGGCAGGGGTGGTGGGGGGTTAGACACAGGCAGGGGTGGTGGGGGGGTTAGACACAGGCAGGGGGGTTAGACACAGGCAGGGGTGGTAGGGGGGGTTAGACACAGGCAGGGGTGGTGGGGGGTAAGATACAGGCAGGAGTGGCAGGGGGTTAGACACAGGGAGGAGTGGTGGGGGTGTTAGACACAGGCAGGGGTGGCGGGGAGTTAGACACAGGCAGGGGGGTGGAGATGGGATTAGTGGCGCTGGCACTTTCTCTCAGCGTCAGCCATGCCTCCTGCGATCCCTCTTTCATCATGGGGTCTCTGCTCAGCAGAAAGCTCCTCCCCCTTTATGTTGTTGGCCTTCAGCTTGTCTTGTCCCGACATGTCAGCAGCAATGGGGGGGGGGGGAGCCACGGAGAGGATGGGCGGGCGGCCAGCTGTTCAGGTATGGCAGCGAGTGCTCTGTCATTATCTCTAATAGCTATAATAAGGAGTGGGGCGGGCGGGCGTCTTCTTGGGCGTCAATGTGCCGCCCCTCAGAACCTGCCGCCTGGGACCAATGGTCCCACCGGGTCCCATGGTAGGGCCGGTCCTGGGCAGAAGAGAGGAGCACTATCATCTTCATCAGCAAGTTTTTTTTTTTTAAGCGCAACTATCTTCCTTACAGCTAAAACCTTTTTCAAGTTTATTTAAGTGGCACAGTAGCAGAGAATTTTGGATTGCATTGTTACATGGAAAAAACTGGCCCACAGCCCACCAGATGGACAGCTAAAATAAAAAAATATTATTGAAATGTTTCTATAACCAGTTATTTTACTTTTCTTTGCCTTTTAAGCTCTATAGGACTGAGTTTATGGAATCACAGATAATGTAAAAAGACTGGTCACTAGGGATGAGCTTCGAGTTCAAGTCGAACATGAGTTTGACTCGAACATCGGCTGTTCGCTTATTCGGCGAATTTCGAACATTATGGGTCATTCGTGCCAAATTCGAGTGACGCGTCACGGCCCATAATGCACTGCGTCATTGCAGTGCATTGCTGGCTGATGATTGGCCAAGCATGCACTATGACCCGCATGCTTTGGCCAATCACAGCGCCGTCAGCACAGAGAGCCATAATTGGCCAAAGGCAGTGTGCTTTTGGCCAATCATGGCTCAGGGGGACTAACTACACGCCCCACACTATATAAGGCCGCCTGCGCGTCGGCCTTGTGTAGTGTGTTGCGGCGGCGGAGAGAGAGAGTGTAGTTTTGTTTCAGTTAGCTAGATTGAGCAGGCAGTTTATTCAGCTAGATCCAGTATTCCAGTATACTTAGTATATATATACATTGCACGCTTTGTGTATATATATATATATATATATATATATATATATATATATATATATAAACTGTATACAGTTTAGTTAGATCTCACTTGCAGAGCGTTCCTGCTATTCTCTTCCTAATAATACTACAGGCAGGCAGTTGATTTAGCTAGCTGCAGTATATTAGGTCAGTGTACTGTATACTGGGCACAGTGTGCAGCTAAACCTCACTGCAGACAATTCCTGTTGTTCTCTTCCTAATATTACTACAGGCAGGCAGTTGATTCAGCTAGCTGCAGTATATTCAGTTAGTGTACTGTATACTGGGCACAGTGTGCAGCGAAACCTCACTGCAGACAATTCCTGTTGTTCTCTTCCTAATAATACTACAGGCAGGCAGTTGATTCAGCTAGCTGCAGTATATTAAGTCAGTGTGCTGTATCCTGGGCACAGTGTGCAGCTAAACCTCACTGCAGACAATTCCTGTTGTTCTCTTCCTAATAATACTACAGGCAGACAGTTAATTCAGCTAGCTGCATGACATGTTAAAGACCGATCCTTCGCTTTGACTTACCCTCTACCACCTTACCCACCCCCTTGTACCATTCTAATAAATAACGACTGACAAGGTTGTGGAGTAAAACTGGCCTTCCGGCCTATTTATTTTAACAACTTTATATGAAATAAATAACCACTTAAATAACCGTTTAAATAACATTTATAACACTTCCAATACCACTGGTGGGCTTATAGACCACCAACTCCCAACTTGGGCACTGGGACTAACATATCCCTTAGGCCTCCAGTCGCAAGACACCGACTCGGAGACGGTACACCTGGCCGCAGTGCCCTACCATTTACCCCCCTTCATGGTTAACCCTTGTTGACCAGAAGGTACTCAAAAAACCCCATACCACGTATGGGTACCACCTTTTTCTCCAGACCTTCCCCTTTTACCTCCTTTTCCAGGAACCAAACTCCGCCACATCCAACTAAACACCGCCCATGACGCTCGCCTTTGTCTTACCCCTCACACAGGGAGGGTGGGTGGGAAGCTTTCTACCTCGTGAGTGAAATGGAGGAAGTGAGAAAACGTCACTTCCTCCCTGACTAACTGCGCTCCCCCTCCCCTTCTTCCCCACGGCCACCCCCTTCTCTTAAAGGGAAACACAACCTCTGCTGGCTACTGCCTGTCTCACCTGTCATGCCGTCCCTCCGCTTATTTCCCCTTTTGTCATTGCTCCAGGACTCTCTTGACATGTTAAAGACCGATCCTTCGCTTTGACTTACCCTCTACCACCTTACCCACCCCCTTGTACCATTCTAATAAATAACGACTGACAAGGTTGTGGAGTAAAATTGGCCTTCCGGCCTATTTATTTTAACAACTTTATATGAAATAAATAACCACTTAAATAACCGTTTAAATAACATTTATAACACTTCCAATACCACTGGTGGGCTTATAGACCACCAACTCCCAACTTGGGCACTGGGACTAACATATCCCTTAGGCCTCCAGTCGCAAGACACCGACTCGGAGACGGTACACCTGGCCGCAGTGCCCTACCATTTACCCCCCTTCATGGTTAACCCTTGTTGACCAGAAGGTACTCAAAAAAACCCATACCACGTATGGGTACCACCTTTTTCTCCAGACCTTCCCCTTTTACCTCCTTTTCCAGGAACCAAACTCCGCCACAGCTCGCAAGGGGTAAAACCTTACCCTTGTGAGCAACCCCACACCCTAAGGGCCTGCTGAATTCCTTCCTGCAAACCCATGTTCCACAGGTCAATGCCCACTGCATTCAGGTGGACCCCATCTCCCCTTAGGTACCTCCACGTATACACCTCCAATTCGCGGTGGCGCACCACCAGGCCCCCGTTCCTCACAAAAAATCTCCCCACTTCCTTATTGACTTTTATCCGGGCCTTATTGACTTTGTCCACCGACCATGCCCACCGCCAGGATGTCCTGCCTACCATGTCCGACCAAATAACCACCATACCCGGGAATGTAGTGCGCAACCTTAAAAAATCAGACTTAACGTCCCGTATCAGTTGGTGCATTGATCTGGCCCCCATGTCGTTGCCTCCCGCATGTAGCACCAATACATCCGGTGCCCTCTCCCGACCAGCGAACCTCTGTATTTCCGGCATAACCCCACTCCACGTCATACCCGGCACCCCGATCCAACGGACCCGTGCTTCTCGTAAGGGAATTCCTAACTGCCGTCCATTGGGCCGAACATCGGCCCATTTCGCCCCCCAGAACACGTACGAATGACCCAAAATCCAAACTAGTCTGGGTTCACCACCTGAAAAACATGGAAATAACATTAGGACAACGAATTAATGGCACATTCTAAACTGCCAACGCCCAGACCCCATACAACACCTACCCAAATGCCTTTTACTCCTGTAACAGCTGAGGGCGAACATAAAGGCGAAACCTATCAGACTCCCACCTCCCAATCTTCCTCACCGCGTCCGCCTGCAGTCCTGCCCTAGCCGCCTCCGTAGCTGCCCCAATGCGGAAGGAGTGAAAGGCATAACCCGTCGGGTCATACCCCGCTGCCACCAAACATTTTTTGAACACCGCTATGAATTGAAACCTTGACAACGCTGCCCCATCCCGATGCATAAGAAAAGAACCCTCTAGTCCCGGACGCATGGAACAAAAGGATTCCACCGCCCGTACAGGACAGATTGACGCCTCTGGGATGCGAAACAACTGAAGCCGCATACCTTTTCCTACTTGATCTGTTTTGGACCTGCTTACCCATATGCCCACCGAATCTCCCGAACATTCCACATCCTGCGCCAACAACCCCCCCGAAGCCATTTTGGAAGAACTGACCAGCTCTCCTACCCTCAGGGCCCCCAAAAAAGGCAAGCGCGAATGCTGCCCGGAACAACTGACACTCATATTCCGAACTGCACACGGAGCGCAGCTGCAGAAACAATTTTTCCAACATTCTGAACGAGACCGGCCTGCGGCTATCAGCCGCCTTCCGACCTTTTCTGTACCCCTTCACTGCCTGCTTCACCCAAAATTCTTTAGTATGGTCCTTGCAACCCTGCCATTTGAACAGAAACGCCAAACCCGCTAGTGTACGGTCCACCGTGGACACAGAAATGCCTTGCTCCATTTTCAATGTGAGAAAATAAATCAGAGCCGCTCCCTCTTCTCCACCCCCCGGGGAAACTCCCAGCCCCCGAACAAATGACCCCCACTCCTGCCACACCTTAGCATAGGCATTCCACGTGGCCCCACTCACCGACCGTTTAATCCACTGTGCTGCGCTGTCAAGGCAATGTCCCACATCCAGTCGGGACAGGTAACCCCTCGTTGCTCCGCTGCTGGTGCCAACTCCCGGAACCTGTCCCACTGAAAACGAGACAACGCGTCAGCCAGGGTGTTATCCACCCCAGGAAGATGTACTGCGTACACAAATACATTGAACTGCAAGCAGCGCAAAACCAAATGCCTCAGCAAACGCACCACTGGCTGTGATGTGGCCGACACTTTATTCACTACCTGAACCACTCCCATGTTATCACAGTTCAGGCGCACCTTGCTATTCCGGAATGAATCCCCCCATAACTCAAACGCCACCACAATTGGGAAAATTTCCAATAGTACCAGGTTCTTCAAGAACCCCGCTTCCTCCCACTCCTTTGGCCATGGAGCCGCACTCCATTTTCCCTGACAGAACGCCCCATACCCCGTGGAGCCAGCCGCATCTGTAAACAAGTCCAGATCGAAGTTGCTAACGGGCCCCTTCATCCACAACGCCCGCCCGTTGAAGGATTCCAGGAATCCGTGCCACACTTCCAAATCCTCACGAAGCTCTCTGGTTAGGCTTACAAAATGAGTAGGAACCCGCACCCGCAGCCGACAACCTGCGGCTAAATACCCTGCCCATGGGCATTATCCTGCAAGCGAAACACAACTTACCCAATAGTGACTGCATCTGTCGCAACTGAATCTTACGACGGCCGATAACACCTCGCACCTCCTCCTTCAATGCTTCCAGCTTATCCTCCGGCAGCCGGCATTCCATCTTCTCTGAATCCAGCTCTATGCCCAGAAAAACGAAGGACGACGTGGGGCCCTCTGTCTTCTCAGGGGCCAAAGGGACCCCAAAACGGTCGGCCACGTATTGCAGCGTCCCCAGCAGGACCTTGCAAACGGTAGACCCCAGCGGGCCCACACACAGAAAGTCATCCGGATAGTGGATGATCGAACTGATCCCCGACACGTCCCGGACCACCCATTCTAGGAACGAACTAAAAGTCTCAAAGAGCGCGCAAGAGATGGAGCAACCCATGGGCAAACAACGGTCCACGTAGTAAGCCCCCTCCCACATGCAGCCCAAGAAACGAAAGCTGTCCGGGTGTACTGGTAGCAACCGAAAAGCAGATTGAACATCGGCTTTTGCCAACAGCGCTCCCCGTCCACACCTACGCACCCATGTCACAGCCGCATCGAAGGAGGTGTACGATACCGTGCAGTCCTTCGGCGCAAGAGCATCGTTCACCGACCCACCCCTGGGAAAGGACAGGTGATGAATCATGCGAAATTTTTGAGGTTCCCTCTTGGGGACAACCCCCAAGGGAGACACCACTAAATCAGGTATGGGCGCATCTGTGAACGGTCCGGCTATCCGCCCTAACTGCACCTCCTTCTCCAGCTTCTCTGAAACCACCAAAGGATGTAGCAATGCAGACCGGAGGTTCTTGGCTGCCGGGGGGACTGCAAACGGCGCGCAAGGAATTCTGAAACCACCGGCGAAACCCTCCTCTAACAACTTGGCTGCACGCCTGTCGGGATACCTATTGAGAAAGGGAAGCATCCTTTCCACCCGTATTGGCGTCGTTCCCTTTTCCCCCAAAATCCCCGCGGCGACCCCTGCCTCGCTTAAAGCATTTGGACAAGGCATGACTGCCCCCACATCCTGAACACACATGCTTGAAGCGACAGCTTGCTCCGTACTTGCACGTGCCCTTGTTGAACTGCCAGCAGTAGCCCCACCTTTTCTCGGTCGGTTGTCCTGAGGCCGCAGCACCTCCGACCCCCCCCTGAAAAAACTGATTATATGCCCGCGACGCTGTCATCAGTCGCATCCACAAGTTGATGTCCTTGTGATCCCATCGCAGTCCTGGTCTCATGGCCATCCTCTGCCGGAACTGTTCGTCATACCTCAACCAGGCTACGCCACCATATGTCCTGTACGCTTCGCTAACCGCCTCCAAAGAAATGAACAGACCAGAACAATGTTCCGGGGCCTTCTGCCCTATCACACAAGCCATGATCGCAAACGCTTGCAACCAATTGGTGAAAGTACGGGGTATAAGACGATAACGCCTCTTTTCTTCGTCCTCCTTCTTGCTCTCCTCCGGCTTCACCCTATCCAGGTTGAATTTGTCCAAGGGGAGCAACGTGAAGATCTCCACATACTCACCTTTCCACAGCTTTTCTCTGACCTCCGGCTTGAGGTGAGTTCCTAACGGTGCCTCAAAACAAATGTACATCTCATTCTTAGCGGCGTCCGCCAGCCTGATCACTTCCTTGTTTTTCTCTCCCGTAGCCACTTGCCCCCCTGTTGTGGCCGCCCCCCCTTCCAATGGGGCCTGCACCTCCTCTGACACCTCTACCGCTTGCACGCCTAGGGCCCCGGTTGCATCCGAAAGCCCCACCCCCTGCGATGAACCCCCTGTTTTCCCCCAAGCCGCCGCGGGCGACCCCATGTCGCCCCTGCCCGGCTTAAAACGCCTGACCAAATCCTCCAACCCAGACCACAAGTCCTGCGTCTCCCCTGCCGCTTTTTTCCCCGGTGGGGAAGAACGCGACCCAGGTGTCGCGCCTAAGCCCCCCCCAACACCCCCTTGACCCAATAAATCTTGTAATAAGGAACAAATGACCACCGAAGAGTGGGACTTACCGGGCTGCCTGAGACTGGGTCCACCAGCCGCCGAACTGTTCTCCATCGAAGCCAGTTGTCCCGAGTCCTCGTCACCGTCTGACCCGGACAGCTCCCCTTCAGACCTGTTGTCATCCGATCCCGCCGACACAAGCGCTGGCTGCACACCCTGCGGACGCGACCCACGTGGCAAGGGTTGTCGCGGCTGGGCCTCACGTCCTCTCGATCCCGGCACACCTGACCCACTCGCAACCTCCACCGACGGACTGCGGGTCCGCCCCCTGGCCCGGGTGTCATCCGCTCGACTTCCATCCGTCACTCTAGGCGCCAAACCCCTCACCGCTCGTCCTGCTGGCACCGCCGGACCCCTGAACGCCACCGCCTCCCGGCCACTGGCCCGCGACTTGGATCCTCCACGCTGGGCCGCACGGCTGTTCCGGGCATCCCCCGCAGCCTCGACCGCGATGTCACCGCATCTCCGATGCGCGGCAGGGGGAGGGGCAAGAGGGCCACTCGTCTCCCCCACCGCCGAACTCCGTCCACGGCGCGGATTCCTCCCGGCCCCCCCAGCCGACACAGGCTGCGTGCGGCCAGGGGATGCGGCCGGAGGGCCCCCAACGGGTCTCCGGACGGAAGTTGAACCACTCGGGGATGCCTCCGGACTGTACCGCTCAGGCGGCCTGGACCGC
Source organism: Rana muscosa (assembly GCA_029206835.1). Taxonomy (NCBI): domain Eukaryota; kingdom Metazoa; phylum Chordata; class Amphibia; order Anura; family Ranidae; genus Rana; species Rana muscosa. The sequence continues at coordinate 296,550,638 of CM055117.1, forward strand.
CTAGCGCGCCCCGGAGCGACCCCCCCCGGCGGGCGCCGCCGCCCGCTCATCCACCACTGCAGCAACCTGCTCCTGCAGCTAATCTGCCCCCTGCGCGGCCACCGCGGCCCGCAATTGCGCTATTAGTTCAGCCACATCAGCCATAGCACCGGCTGTGAAGCTTTCTACCTCGTGAGTGAAATGGAGGAAGTGAGAAAACGTCACTTCCTCCCTGACTAACTGCGCTCCCCCTCCCCTTCTTCCCCACGGCCACCCCCCTTCTCTTAAAGGGAAACACAACCTCTGCTGGCTACTGCCTGTCTCACCTGTCATGCCGTCCCTCCGCTTATTTCCCCTTTTGTCATTGCTCCAGGACTCTCTGAATATTCAGTTAGTGTACTGTATACTGGGCACAGTGTGCAGCTAAACCTCACTGCAGACAATTCCTGTTGTTCTCTTCCTAATAATACTACAGGCAGGCAGTTGATTCAGCTAGCTGCAGGATATTAAGTGAGTGTACTGTATCCTGGGCACAGTGTGCAGCTAAACCTCACTGTAGACAATTCCTGTTGTTCTCTTCCTAATAATACTACAGGCAGGCAGTTGATTCAGCTAGCTGCAGTATATTCAGTTAGTGTACTGTATCCTGGGCACAGTGTGCAGCTAAACCTCACTGCAGACAATTCCTGTTCTCTTCTTAATAATACTGCAGGCAGGCAGTTGATTCAGCTAGCTGCAGTATATTAAGTCAGTGTACTGTATACTGGGCACAGTGTGCAGCTAAACCTCACTGCAGACAATTCCTTTTGTTCTCTTCCTAAAAATACTACAGGCAGGCAGTTGATTCAGCTAGCTGCAGTATATTAAAGGAGTAGTAAAGGTACATGTTTTTTCACCTTAATGCATCCCCCCCTCGAGCCCCCGTTTTACTTACCTGGCCCCTCGAAAGTCCCGCACTCGTCCCCGTCATCCTCTTCGGTTCTCAGCCTGGCCGCCGATTGGCTACACTGGATGGATTGAAAGCAGAGCAGCCATTGGCTGGCGCTGCTGTCAATCACATCCAATGACGCGGTGCGCCGGGGGGCGGGGCCGAGTGATACAGTCGGCGGCTATGGCTGCCGCTGTATCACGGGAGCGCGCCCGCAATAACTCCACACCATGCGAGCTCGCTCGCATTATGGTGTGGAGTCCTTGCGGGCAGGAGCCAAGACAGCCGCCGAGGGACCCCAGAAGACCAGGATCGGGGCCACTGTGTGCAAAACGAGCTGCACAGTGGAGGTAAGTATAAACTGTTTGTTATTTTTTTGCAAAAAAAAGGGAAGCTTTAGTGTCCCTTTAAGTCAGTGTACTGTATCCTGGGCACAGTGTGCAGCTAAACCTCACTGCAGACAATTCCTGTTCTCTTCCTAATAATACTGCAGGCAGGCAGTTGATTCAGCTAGCTGCAGTATATTAAGTCAGAGTACTGTATCCTGGGCACAGTGTGCAGCTAAACCTCACTGCAGACAATTCCTGTTCTCTTCCTAATAATACTGCAGGCAGGCAGTTGATTCAGCTAGCTGCAGTATATTAACTCAGAGTACTGTATACTGGGCACAGTGTGCAGCTAAACCTCACTGCAGACAATTCCTGTTGTTCTCTTCCTAATAATACTACAGGAAGGCAGTTGATTCAGGTAGCTGCAGTATATTCAGTCAGTGTACTCATGCCGTTTTTCTCAATGATTTTCATCCATATTGCCAGAACCAGACATTACATTAAAGCCACAAGCAGTTTTAACTACTTCCTTACTGGGCACATATACCCCCTTCCTGCCCAGGCGAAATTTCAGCTTTCAGCACTGTCACGCTTTGAATGACAATTGTGCGGTCGTGCGACGTGGCTCCCAAACAAAATTGATGTCCTTTTTTTTTGCACAAATAGAGCTTTCTATTGGTGGTATTTGATCACCTCGGCGGTTTTTATTTTTTGCGCTATAAACAAAGATGGAGCAACAATTTTGAAAAAAAAGCAATATTTTTTTGATTTTTGCTATAATAAATATCCCAATTTTTTTGGAATTTTTTTTTTTCCTCAGTTTAGGCCGATACGTATTCTTCTACATATTTTTGGTAAAAAAAAATCGCAAGCGGCGTTTATTGATTGGTTTGCGCAAAAGTTATAGCATTTACAAAATAGGGGGTAGTTTTATGGCATTTTTATAATTTTTTTTTTTTTACTAGTAATGGCGGCGATCAGTTTTTCTGTTACGTGACTGCGACATTATGGCGGACACATCGGACACTTTTGACACTATTTTGGGACCATTCACATTTATACAGCGATTAGTGCTATAAAAATGCACTGATTACTGTATAAATGTGCCTGGCAGGGAAGGGGTTAACACTAGGGGGCGAGGAAGGGGTTAAATGTGTGCCCTATTAGTGATTACTACTGTGTGGGGGAGGGGACGGACTGGGGGAGGTGACCGATCTGTGTCCCTATGTAAAAGGGACACAGCATCGGTCTCCTCTCTCCCTGACAGGACATGGATCTGTGTGTTTACACACACAGATCCATGTCCTTGTCTGTGTAACCGCCGATCGCAGGTGCCTGGCGGACATCGCGGCCGCAAGGCACGCGCATCGGCATTGCAGTGACGCGCCGGGTACGTGCGCGCGCTGCCGGCGGCTTTTGCATGCCTCCCAGTGGCCAAATTAGCAGAGGCCGTATAATAACGGCCTCCCGGCATGTAACAACCACCTCGCGGCCGTATATAGTCGTACGGCGGGCGCGAGGTGGTTAAATGACTTTTATTCCTTTAGAAATGTAATTTTGTGCAGGGACAGTTCTAAACACGGGAAACACGCGCTACTTTACAGGCATACTATAGACACCCCCCAGGCACAATATTTAAAGGAATATTTCACTTTAAGCATCATTAAAATCACTGCTCCCAGAAAAACTGCCATTTTTAAAACTTTTTTTGCATTGATACATGTCCCCTGGGGCAGGACCCGGTCCCTAAACCCTTTTTAGGACAATAACTTGCATATTAGCCTTTTAAATTTGCACTTTTGATTTCTCACGTTTGAGTCCCATAGACTTTAACGGTGTTCGAAAGTTTGCGCAAACTTTCGGTCCGGTTCTGGATGCGAACCGAACCGTGGGGGTGTTCGGCTCATCCCTATTGGTCACATTAGGTTGCTGATAGATGTAGTCATTTTTATAAGAAGATGGTACAACAAGAGGTAACTTTGTGCACATCAGCACAATAATACAATGATTGTATTGCCTTTTATTTCATAGTGTAAGCATGGTGAGCACCCATAAAGAAATTAACTAAGAACACTGTTTACGTTCTGATTGCTGTTGAGGACCAGAGATTGAGGTATATATAACATCTTGATGTCTTGGTAGACGAAACGTTGGGACGTACCGCGCTGGCTCCACAACACTGTTTTTCTTCGCCTTGTGATCACATTATACAAAGGCCTGTTTTTATCTACATTGATGTAAGTGCAATACTTAATTTAATACATTTTTAGCCAAGGATTTTATGCTATGTGGCAATCTTTTCTTCCTGTATGACTCCTTCCTGTTGACTGGTGGAACTGATGAGTCTCTATATGATGAGCTTGGATCATTTTGCTTTCTTGATGTTGGTCCCTGAAAGCTTGATTGTCGAATCTGCACTGCTGTACAATCCACATGCTGGTTCTCATGATGTTAAAGACCTCACCAGTTTTGCTAGTTTGGCACTCTGCTGCTGGCAGGTAGCCCACACCATTTGGTAAAAGCACTGTACCCTATTACCTTCACTGGTGGTGGTAGCACACTTGATGGTGAATATTGTTTCCTTGCTGAATTGAGCACACACATCTGTCGGTCGTTCTTGACTGGAAGTCCGAATACCCACCTACTGTATTTTGCACCTATTTTACTTTTTTCAGTTTGAACTCATTTAAGTGTCTCTTGACACAGTTTAATGGACATTTAGGTTCTCAGTATGTTTATGTATATGTTGTCAGAGGCGTAACTAGAACCTTCAGGGCCCGGGTGCAAGAGACCATAGAGGGCCCCCCTGACCACCAGCCGGGGCGCACCCATGGTGGCAAAAAGCCAGAGCGTGGTCGCAAGTGCGACCTTTGGGACCCTGGTAGTACCCACACTGGTTTCAGAATTTTTTTATTTTAGTTATTTTATTTGCTACCATTTAATTTATTTATTTTTTCAGATTTTTTTTTAGGAGCCTCTTGGGGGTGGGTGAGATATCATATGTGGATATTTGCCAGCACACCAAGGATCGTAAGTTTCGTCCAAACGTTTTTATTCAAGAAAGCTCACATCACAAAACAATGTAGTGCAACTTTTTGGAGCCACGCAGGACCCCTTTGTCAGGCATGTGATAAGACATGCCTGACAAAGCGGTCCTACATGGCTCCGGAACTTCAGCTGGCGGTCGCTACAGCATCCAATACCTTAAGAGCTCATTACAGGAATGTGTGAGATGAGAATATGGACTGTGGGTGAGATATCATTGGTCTAAACAGACCTCTGATGTTTCATCTTTGAAACAGAGAAATGAGATTGAGGACGCAGACAACAATCTCCATCTCTGCAGCCCCAGCTGCACAGAATGAATGGACAGAAATAGCTCCATACAGAGCTTCCTGTTTATTCACAAGCTAAAGCATAGTAAACACTGTTTACTATGCCTCAGTTATAAATTAACTGGGTCAGTGATCCCTGCGGATCACTGACTCTATTCATTAAGACAAGGGAGGAGCCGGTAAATTACACATTTACTGGTCCCTTCCCCACTCTCCATCCAGAAAGCATCCCCCGCAGCAGCTGGGAAGGAGAGGAGAGGGGGGAACCCGACAGCACTGTGGGGGATGAGGGGGGCCAAAGAGTACACAGGAGCTTGGGGCAGCAGGTGGTGGATAGCGGGGGGGGGGCATATAGAGGAACCATTTCCCTTCATATGAAGGGGATTAGTTCCTCTATATGCCACCCCTCCTATCCAGGTGTACAGGGGGCTGCACGGGAACCCTGGAGCATGCAATTGTGACCCAAGCAACTCCTGTACATACACCCCTGCTGGGGGGATGGGATGAGTGTCAGTGGTGGGGGGGGATGAGTGTCAGTGGTGGGGAGGGGTAGGGATGAGTGGCTGTGCTGGTAGGGGGATAGAATAAGTGTCAGTGCTGGGGGGATGAGTGTCAGTGCTGAGGGGAAAGGGATGAGTGTCTGTGGTGGGATGGAATCAGCGGTGGTGGTGGTGGGGACTGGGTTCATTGGCAGCGCTGGGTGCCGGGCTAAGAGACACTTACTTGCTGTCAGTTTCCACTCCGTATCTCTCTCGGCTCCCTCCGCTACACGTGTCACTGTATCTACTCCTTACACAGCGGCCGCGACCTCCTGAAGCTCCTCCCCCGTCTTCTCTTACTTGGTGCCAGCAGTGTCCAGCAGTGTCTCAGCGCTGCCTCTGCCTTCTCTCTCTCCCCTCAGCGAGCGAAAGCCCCCCTCCCCGCGGCGGAACAAAGCGACACATGCCGCCCTCACAACAGCAGCCAGCATGGACGGGCGGCACCTCACACTGGCGAACGGCGGGCCCCCCCTGAATTGGCGGAACTACAGGGCCCAGTCGCAAGTACGACTGCAGCGACCCTGATAATTCCGCCACTGTATGTTGTCTCACCATTTTGCATACTAGTCTTGCTTTGCAGGCAATGTCATTAATGTATGTTAAATTATGCACTGTCACTTATATGTTTGCATTATTACCATAGGTGTGCGCAGCCTGTTGCATTAGAGTGTGCACCTGAAAGCTCAAAAACACGGTACCGATCTCTCACTGTGTTCATTCAGAAAGGAAGGGGCAGTAAATTGCATTACCCCTTCCTCTACTCATCCTGAAATATCATCTATGTGTGCCCAGTGCAGTAGCCAATGAGAGAGGAGGGAAGCCAGCCATGCTGTGAGAGGGGGCACCGGGCAGCAGGGGGAATCTGCACTGCAGAGAGTGATTAGGGTGATTAAATCCCTACCACTTTCTTTACACAATTTGTCTAATTGTAGTGTCAGCAGCTCATCTATTGAGTGTGGTGGCGCAGTATTTTCCTTCCTCTTTTTAGGTATATATAACAAAATGTTAAAGGGATAATTATGGCATCTGAAAACATCTGAAAGCAATACACCAATTTTTTCGAACATAATAAATGATCCAAAATATTGCGATTATAGAGATGAATTAAAGAAAAGAGAGAATATACTGTATATCTTTTAAGTTAGAATATTTCTCTGACCTTTGACCCAGTATATTTTTAACACTTGGGGGTATCGTTCCAATATAAATCGCCCCCACTCCCCATCGTCGTTCTCATTAGGATGCAGACTGCAGACTAGCTGTAAGCAAGGTCTGGGAGCGGTGAAGGTCAGAACCGAGGAGCATTAATATTCATCCTAAATATTTTATCACTTCCAGCTTGCATCCCTATCCGCTTAACCCCCAGATGCCTGGATTACATGGGGTGATCACCTCCTGACTTTAGATTGTGTAAGAATTGTAAATCTTGGAGGGGGGGGGGGGGGGAGGGGTGGTGATAGCAAGATGGTCATCAGTCACGATGGTGGCCAAAAGTTTCACTTACATAGAAACCTTCCATGTATATTTATACACTTCATGCATACATGATTATTATTATTATTATTTTAGCAAAGACTTGCGTTGGGGCGTTTTGTGAAAAATTTATTTTCTTTTGTGATGTAATTGTGCTTATAAAAATAGAGTAATGCCGCGCACACACGATCGATTTTTTCGACGGTGAAAACACAGTCGAGAAAATCGGCGTGAAAAACGAGGAACAGCTTGTTCCCCTACACACGGCCGTTTTAAATGACTGTGTGTAGGCTCCCCGGCAGTGTTTCCCTATGGGAAAACTGCCGCGGAAAAAAATGACGGGAATCACTACGAAAAAAAATAGAGCATGTTCTAATTTTTCTCATCGTGATTAATGCCGTTTTTCCCGAAAAATGACAAAAAGCCCACACACGGTCGTTTTTCTCGTCCAAAAGAAAAAATGTCATTTTTCCCGACGGGAAAAATGATCGTGTGTACGCGGTATAAGAAAAGGAAATCATGAACTGATCCATAAGAAATATCATATCACTCAGTCTACTATTTTTACCTAAGGTATTGCAATTAATTCAGGATTTGATTGTGTTGCACACCCCCTAAGCCTGTAGACATTTTCAGAGAACTTGTTACTACCGCTGTTCGCCATGCGGAAAATAGCCACAGAAAATAGTGTTTATCTCATTCGTAGGGACAATTGAGCAAGTTACTGCTCTTCAGCTGGCTTTTGGGTTTCTTGTGAGTAGATTCATATCTCGGTATATGAAGTTGAGTGTTACAGAGTCTCTTTCAGCCTCAGCTCCAAAGAATCAATCAGTAGACTGCAGTGCCAATCTCTAATCAGCAGTCTGCGCCCCCCGGCACTCTCATCATCCGCCCTGTCATATCTCTCATACTCCTCCCTCTCATCTCTCCTTGCTCTCCAGGATTTGCTTCCATTTTTTTTTTTTTTCATTCTGAATCATTCCTTCACTGCCATCTCCCTCCCTCCCTCTGCTTCCCTCATATTTTCTGCACCCTTTCATTCTGCTATCTCTCCTGCTCTTATATATATTCTCTCACTTTATCACATTATCTTTGAGTGTCACTCTTCCTTTCTGCCTTAACTTACACTATCATTTATCTCCCTCTCGGTTTCTCTCTGTCATTCATGTCCCTCTTCATCTATCATTCCACTCTGTATATTTCCCATTAAGGACTCCCACTCTTTAGCTCGGTATGGCAAAGCGCTCAATCACACTTTTTCACTCATTAAAAAGACTTATTCTTAATCAGAGATGCCAATAAGAAATGGATAAACCCTACTAGATATTCACCCCCCTTAGAATCTGATATCTTGAATTATTCACATTAATAAAATTGATTAAAAAATAAGTGGAGATTTGGTTTAAGAAAATAAAAGTAGACTCAAACCCTAAGTGAATTAAAAAAAATTTCTTTCTTTTATCCTATTCTTTTTATCCTTTTTCTTTCAGAAAAGACGATCCATCACAGACAGAGTTCAAAGTCAGGGAGCGTATTTATTCAAAGCGTTGCTATACAGACACAGTAGACAAGGACACACATTTCTTCTCTCGGGCTAAACGGGGTCATAAGGCAAGTTAATATGTTAAAGTAGATGTAAACCGTTACTGAATGACATTAAAGTGGTATTAAGCCCCCATTTCTTGAAAGCATTTGTTACCCCAAAACTTCATAGTCCTGATATGTGCCTGCTGTAACATGTACTTGTATAATAAAGTATCCCATTCTTTTTGTATTGCTTCCTTTGTGTGAAATCCCTGGTGTTCCTGCCAGTCCCTCTGCTTTCCTATTAAAAAATGACCACACTAAGCAGGAAAGCACAGCGTGGTCAGTTCTCTAGCTATGCTAGTAACTCAGTGTGCTCTCCTCCAATGATCAAACTTGTCCTGACACGCCCCCCACTGCACAGCCATTAAGTGCAGCGCTAAGTAACCAGCGATATAAGTAATAATGCAAACATATAAGTGAGTTACTGCTGTGTGTTACTGCTTCTCCACCCCCAGCTCTTATGCAGCTGAGAACAGAGGGAATGTGATCACTTATAAAAAAAGGAAAAAGGTATTTATAATGTATTTTTATATCTAAATAAAAATGTTTTGCCTTTCATTTCTATTTTAAATTTGAATGGGTTGTTTTACAAGGTGATTTAATAACTGAATATGCAGCTTCCTTATCTTTTAATCCTTTCCAATGTTCCAGTTTAAACTGGTGTTATGAATGTTGCTCTAGGTTTCCTGTTACGGTGGCTCCTTTCTCTTGCAGCATGCTATGGAACCACCCTTGCATTCAGGGACTTGTGTCTCTCCTTCACTGTGCGCATCTACAGAAACACACAGCCCCATATCATAGGATGCCAAGACTCTCCTTTTCTTCCTCCTCCTTCCTCCCCTCCCCCTACCTTCTCCAAGCTAACAGACTGTCTGGATACTGCCCTCTCCACTGTTAACTCCTTCCTGTAAAGACCAGAAGTTCAGGGAAGCAGCACTGAGAGAGGGAGAGCCAGCAGCATTGAAAACTGCAAGTGCTGAGGTAAGACTTGTAACAAATAGTTTACTGGGGAATGTTTATTTTGTTGTGCTTAATTTGTTAAGCTAAAAAATGCTGAGGGTGTAATACTACCTTAAGTTGGCTAAAGCACCGTATATCTTAGATAATTGCATTATCCTAAAATAAAATACTGTTTTAACTTTTTTTCTATTTTTTTTTAAGCATCTCAGCCCTGTTGATCTACTGCAGCCTCCTGCGGCCACTACCTGTCAGTCCAGCAATGAATGCATTGCCTTTCTCAGTGCAAGTTTTTTTTTTTATGGTGATAACAGTAGACCACATCTGTCATGTGTGTGGAAACAGGCACTTGTAGTATCCTCTTTAGAATAAGGTGACCAGATTTTTAAAATGAAATCCGGGGACATTTTTTTTTTTTGTACCAGTAATGGTGGCAATCAGCGACTCTCTGCCTTTGCCGCCCGCCTCACAGCCTGTAAAGTCTTACTCTCCAGGCCCCAGGTACTACTGGGTGGGGAGCAGAGGAAGATCACTCCGCCAGGGAAGGCAAGGAGATAAGCAGGCAGGTGGCTGGCCGGGACTTGGGCATGCACCCGAAACTGAAGAAATATTCCCTCCGCTCCGACCAGCACATGATCATCAGAAAGGGGCACAGATAATGGAAAAAATACACCCCCTAGGCTAGTAGGAGCGGCAGAGCAGGGAGGGGGGGGGGTGTAATTCAAAAAAATATATTTTTTTTATTCTGCACTGACTGTCTTTGAATTTGCCCCAGCCCCTGTTCAAATCCAATCTGGGGACAAAACCGGGGACAGACTTGGTCTGGGGACAGTGTCCTCAATCTGGGGACTGTCCCCTGAAACCGGGCATGTCTGGTCACCCTACTCTAGAAGCCTTTGTGACAGGGAGGTAACACAGGAGCACAGGGAGAGAGCGTTGTCACTAGTGATGAGCTTGGGTTAGGTCCAAACCTGGAAGGCAGCTGTCAGTGGTGGGCCAATAAGCTGCAAGCAAGGGATTCCCCACCTAGCAGCAGCATGTACAAAAAAGAGCGGGGATGCTCATGACACTATTGACCTAATATGGCCACATGGCTATATTAGGTCAACGTACTTGTCCTAATATGTCCATGTGGCCAGATTAGGTCAATGGTGTCACAAGCATCTTCATCCCCTTGTATACATGTAGATGTGGGGCTGGAAATCTCCCACCCACAGCTCATTGGCCCAGCACTGTCCCGCAGCTTTCCTGAGTTTAGACCGAACCCAAACTCATCCTTAGTTGTCACCCTAAAACAGAAAGTGGCAGAATAAAGGCCTTAATGGTGGTATCACCATTTTGGTGGGGCCTCCTCGCCTTGCACACCCATGGGGGGGGGTACCTCTTCTTTCCTCTCGTTTACGCACTCATCAATGCCCAAGAAGAGGCTGGGCCGCATTTATGTGAAAGTCAACATTATAGAGGAACTCTGGCTTATACTGTGTGCAGTAGTATAACATACAGAGTTCCTCTGTGAAGTATTCTGTCCTGTGTCACTACATACCTTAGCTTGATATATGTTTCATTTACCCTATGCCCCCACCCCACCAGACCAGTGCATCTCTGCCACCATTTCTGAGAATTGCTTTTGAAATTATATTATTATATTAAAGCTTATATAAGATTTTTGTGACTGAGTTTAGATCTACAGTATTTTAAACAGCTGTCGTTTACCCTATGATAGAGACCATTGTAAGGTAAGTATTGCCTTTTATACTGATTGGTCCTATCACATTTAGTGTCCCAGTATAAGTTTGGCATTTGTTTAGCAGTTCTGCCTAGGAACTGTGAATATATAAGCTTTTCATTTGTATGAAAAATCTTTGTGTATACAGTATGTTCTTCTATGTAGGATATGTACTCCTTTTATTTTTAAAAGGGTTCTTGTTATGTTACCCTCTTAGTTAAACCTACTAAGCTATCCCATGGATCCCAGGTATTTGCACATGCACAGTGTTGGAAAGATCTATGAGATACAGGGCATTTTTTCAGCTGGAACTTGGTGGAACTCAATTCCACCACCTCTGCTCCTTGCCTACCACTAACACTTGTAAACACAGAAGTCTGGCTTCTGTGTTTATAAGTGACAGCTTGTCCCCCAACGGCTCCCACAGATCTGATCTCTTGAGCGGCTCCCACTGAGTGCAGGATGGGGACAAGGGAGATGCAGGTGCCCGGGGTGCAGTGCAGAAGCCAACATCACCCCTGGATATTCACCCTGCAAGTGAGAAAGGCGGAGCCACCTACAGTGTGCAGGGAGGTACTAGAGCTGGCTGGGTGCTACAGCTTAATACAGCAACAAAAATAAGACATGTGGAAGGTAGTGGAACTTTTAAGGAGGGGGGGGGAGAAGATGAAGGCAGTGAAGGGGGGGGGTTGCATGGAGAAGTCAAAACTGAAGAGGGGTGAAAGCGAAATGTGAATGGGGGATGCAGAGGTAAGTGGCTCTGGTAGAAGGCTGTATGTAGTGCACCCGTGAAATCTGCACTACTGTATGTACATAGCTCGCCCCCAAACTCTGCATTCTCTGTGTTAGCCCCCCTGTAGCGGGTATTTAAATTTGGGGGGGAGCATCTGGGTTATTTAACCCAGATGTACTAATTGTTAGGGAATCTGAGAATCCCTTTTATGGCTCTTGGAGAACTCTGGTGGTGCAAGGTTCCCTGTGGCCTGCAGGTGGCGTTGTCGCCCTGGGTCGGAGTTGAACCTGCACCGCAAGACTGTACCTTTTTGTCCTTTCCTGACGCCGGTACAACGGGGCGGGTAACCCGCTGTGATGCAAAGGGAGAGGAGATAAAAGGGGCGGACTCCCTGACCTTGGGGTAGAGAGTTGGAGGACGCGGCCGCACCCAGGCACCTTCAGCCTGGGTGTTGGCGTTCCGGAGTTCCAGGCCCAGGTGCCCTTGACCTGGCTGGAGTGAGGGATGGAGTCCATCCCAGGCACCTTAAGCCTGGGGTGAGGTACTACGGCCAAGGCCTGGGACCCAGTAACTTCGACTGGGTTCCGCGAGGGTGGAGGAGTCCGAGGGGCCCTAAGGTGTTGGGACCCGTACCTGAGGCGAGGAGGCCGGGGAGTGTAACCCTTCTGAATAGCCCGGTACAGCATTAATCCGGTGACGGCTGGGCCTCTGGTAACTCCCTTGGAGGGATGTCTTCCCCCTGACAGGGGCTGCAACGTAGCGAAGGTAACTCCAGTTCCTGTTCATTAGAGTCGCTGGAAGAGACTCTGTACCAAAAGTCCATTTAACAGCCACTGTGCTTAGCAACCGTTGGTGAAACTTTAACGGTTTAGTTTCTTTGAGGATTGTGCCTTGACCTACTCCCCACCAATACTGAACTGTTCTATGGGTCTTAAACTGTCTGCTTGCAAAGGACTATTTGTTTGCCGTTATGGAATAAATACGTGTTGGACCTTTTTCAGTGTGTGGTACTCCAATTACTGGGAGCAAAGGGGGGTTATGAGCAGAACAGACCTGGCTCTGAGCGTATACACAGGCCCGAATGTAATCTGATAATGGCCTTCACCTCTACATGCTGTAATCTAGAGGACATGGGCCGTGGCGCACCTCGCTCTCTCCTTCAAGGTACCCCTAGACCGAAGCCAAAGTAACCGTTAAAGAAGAGAGAGGGTGAGGCCGCTACACCCCCTCCAAACTCTACACTCTGTATGTAATGCACTACTGACTACTGGTATTTAATGCCCCTTGAGACGAGCTCTGCTTCATCTAAACTAGTTTAGGTTGAAGGAAAGTTCGGTATGAGAAAGACAACTGTTAACATAGATAGATATGGAATTCCGAAAAGAAAAAAAATGTTATATATTACCCATTTTCTAAAATGTGTCTATTTTATTTTGTTTCTTGTTTGTGGTGGCGTCTTCTATCGTTTTCAGTGTTTCCTCGCTGTCATGTTTTTAGACCTATTGGGCCCCTAACCCTTCTCGTCTTCTATATCTTGGTAACCTATTATTTCTTTCTCCATATCACAGTTCGATCCTTCTCTTTGCTGTTCCTAACCTTTGTCACTCCATCCTCTTTTCTCTTTCCATGTCTCCTCTAACCCTGTCATTTACTGTCTTCTGCTGATATTAAGGTGATATGACAAACATTGAAATGCATTATGTGGAATTACTATAATCATGTAGCTAAGGAAGAAAGGTAAATAGTACCCAGTAAGTGTGATCATTTATTTTTCAAGTAATGTGTATTTATTTTGGTACCTTGCATGGTAATGTATTTTCATTGTGCATTGCATTATATGCCTACCATTTATGTCGGGAGAAATCAGGTCCTGATTTATGGAACAGTTGCATATGTACAAAAAAATTCAACAGGCTGTCCCTACCCCTCACAATTTAATAAATTACACCCATACGATACAGTATCTAAGCACATTTATTTTCAGGTATATTTGAAAAAAAAAGAGGTTTGGCTACATTCCAGAACTGCTCAGTTAACCAATATTCAGTTAATCTAACCAGCAATACATTAATTCACTTAAAGTGATTGTAAACCTTATTCGTGAAATTTGAACTAAGCACATATATCTGTAGTATTTACTTGTCTCTCTCCAAACTCTAAGTGCTGTTTCTCTCTGGTGCTTCATTCCTCTGTTATCAGCATGAGTCACTTCTGACAAGCTCTCTGACACATGAGAAACATGAGCTGAAAATTTGTGTCGGGGAGGGAGATAAGCACAGAGCTTGTCTATTCAGAACACATTTCTGCATTTTCCTTCGTTCCTCTGTCTATGTCAGTGATGGCGAACCTTGGCGCCCCAGATGTTTTGGAACTACATTTCCCATGATGCTCATGCACTCTGCAGTGTAGATGAGCATCATGGGAAATGTAGTTCCAAAACATCTGGGGTGCCAAGGTTCGCCATCACTGGTCTGGAGGGAGGGGGGGGTGCCTTTCCTCCAGTCAGCTCTCACACAGTGTAAGTGTAGACTCCCCACCCACCCCTATGTGCTGCTGGCAGATGAAGAAATATTTTTTAACACAATCTGCACTTTTGAAAGAGTGTAGAAAAGGGAAGACAGCAGATATACAAGTAAAACTTATCTAGGAGGATTTGTTTCATCTGTGTATCATCTGAGGCTATTCACTTCACTAGGTATATGTAGGGGTTTACAACCACTTTAACCTAATCTACAAATCTACAAACTAATAACAAAAATATAACAGTGCTTCCACCTAGAAGTCAGGAAATAATATGCTGTTAGATTTCTTAAGGCGGTATTGAACACAAAAGCAAACATTTATTATATTGCAGTTTACAAATTCTTAGATGTGGTGACTGCGCTGTTTTCTTTTTAAGGTTTTCTTTCCTGTCCTTTATTCTCATGCATCTGGTGATTTGGCTAGTAAGGATGCTGTTGTTTTTTTTGTTTGTTTTTTTCAAAAGAGCAAGCTTTCCTGCAAATATATCAGTTCAGAGTTTTGAGACAATCTATTTACCACTGACAGGGGTGCTTACAATGATCAGCTTTTATCCCAAAAATAGGATTTTTATAACAGCTTACCTGTAAAATCCTTTTCTTAGGAGTACATCACGGGACACAGAGCGACATAGTCATTACTAATGGGTTATATAGATACCGTCAGGTGCTGGCACTGGCAACTTCCAAAACCGGAAGTACCCTCCCCTATATAAGCCCCTCCCATCCGGGAGCACCTCAGTTTTGTAGCAAAGCAATAAGTGTCCCCAAAGAGGGGCGGGAGCTCTGTGTCCCGTGATGTACTCCTAAGAAAAGGATTTTACAGGTAAGCTGTTATAAAAATCCTATTTTCTTTCTCGTACATCACGGGACACAGAGCGACATAGTCATTACTAATGGGATGTCCTAAAGCAATGCCCAATGAGGGGGGGGATACACCATATATAAGCTGAGCGCTATCAGACATGAGGATCTTTTGCGGCCTGCAACACACTGCGCCCAAAGGTGACATCCTCCTGACTTCTAACGTCCACCTGGTAGAACCTAGTAAACGTGTGAACTGAAGACCACGTTGCGGCCTTACAGATTTGAGCCAGGGAGGCCTGGTGATGCACTGCCCATGAAGTTCCAACTGCTCTCGTGGAGTGCGCTCTAACTTTGAACGGAGGCGGTCTCCTTCTCAAGCCATAAGCTTGCATAATGACCTGTCGAATCCACTTGGCTAAAGTAGATTTTGACGCTGCCTGACCCTTTCTGGGGCCTTCCGGCAGAATAAACAAAGTATCCGTTCTGCGAATCTGAGCAGTGGCTTTTAGATAAGCTTTAACTGCTCTTACTACATCCAAAGAATGCAATAACTTTTCCTCTACCGAAGTAGGTTTGGGGAAAAAAGAAGGAAGAACCACATCTTGGTTCAAATGAAACCTCGATACCACCTTAGGAAGAAAGGCTGGATGAGGACGTAACACTACTCTGTCCTTATGGATAACCAGATATGGCTCCTTACAGGACATAGCTGCTAATTCCGATACTCTTTTAGCCGAACAAATGGCTACTAGAAAAATCAATTTCCTGGTGAGAAGCACCAAGGAAATATGCTGTAATGGTTCAAATGGTTGTTTCTGTAGAACCGACAGAACCAAGTTTAGATCCCATGGACATATGGGAATATTAACCGGAGGACTAATACGCATCACTCCTTGTATAAAGGCTTTGACTAGTGAATGCGAAGCCAAGGGCCTTTGAAAAATTATTGACAAGGCCGAAAACTGACCCTTGATAGTACTCAAGGCAAGCTTCCTATCTACAGCCCACTGTAGGAAGTCCAGAATCCTACCTATTACGTACTTATGTGGATGCCATTTCTTGGCCTCACACCAGGCGATGTACGCCTTCCAGATTCTATAGTAGATCTGCCTGGATACCGGCTTCCTGGCATTGATCATGGTAGATACCACCGCATTAGAGAGCCCTCTCTTTTTTAGAATGTGGGCTTCAATAGCCAGGCCGTCAAACCTAGGGCTGGTAAGGAAGGGTGGTATATCGGTCCTTGCGAAAGCCGGACGACGTGGGAGAGTCCAAGGACTCCCCACTGAAATTTTACAATCTCCGCGTACCACGCTCTTCGGGGCCACGCTGGAGCCACCGGAATCACCGGTTTCTTTTCTACCCTGATTCTGCGGAGTAATCGAGGTAACCATTGTGGCGGTGTGAATGCATATATCAGCTTGAACTGATCCCAAGGGAACACTAGGGCATCCGAGCCGCAAGCTAGGGGATCCCTTGTCCGAGAGACAAACCTGTCCCCCTTTGCGTTGAATCTGGATGCTAGAAGATCTACATCCGATGTTCCCCACCGCTGACATATTGTCCAGAAAACCTCGGGGTGAAGGGACCCTTCCTCTGGGCCTAATTGCTGGCGACTTAGAAAGTCCGCCTTCCAATTCTCCACTCCTGGAATGAATACCGCAGATATGGCTGGGACATATTTTTCTGCCCATTTCAGGATGTAATTTACTTCCCTCTGGGCTGCACGACTCCTGGTGCCCCCCTGATGATTGATATATGCCACTGCTGTGGCATTGTCTGATTGCATTCTGACAGGGGACCCTTGGAGTTTGGATGTCCATGCTACTAGGGCATACCGGGCTGCTCGTATCTCTAAGAGATTGATGGGCAGGGCCTTTTCTGCATCCGACCATCTGCCCTGGAGAGACTATTGCTCCAGTACTGCTCCCCAGCCTATAAGGCTGGCATCTGTAGTGACCACCTTCCAAGAAATCGGACTGAAGGATTTCCTTTTTTCCAGATTCTGGGGAACCAACCACCAACGGAGGCTCTTGCGAACGGAAGGGGACAAGGACATTGTAAGTCTAGGGCCTGAACTTTTTTGTTCCAGGCTGACAGTATGGCCCCTTGCAAATTCCTTGAATGGAATTGACCGTAGGGTACTGCTTCGAATGATGCCACCATTTTTCCCAGCAGCCTCATATACAGGCGTATGGACGGCTGTCTTTTTTGTACCCACTAAGTGGATCAAATCTTTCAAAGACAACATCTTTCCTCGAGGCAAGAATATTTTTCTCTGGCCTGAATCCAACCTTAGCCCCAAGTATTCCAGACTTTTGACTGGTTTTTAGGGCTGACTTGTCTCGGTTGATAATCCAACCGTGAGATTCCAGATACTTGATCGTCTTGTGAACGACCACGTCTAGTTTTTTCACTGAGTGGTCTATCAGCAACAAGTCATCCAGATATGCCATTATCATTACACCTTGTGTTCTTAGATTGGCCAATAAAGGGCCAGAATTTTTGTAAACACTCGTGGTGCTGTGGCCAAACCGAAGGGTAAGGCTCTGAACTGAAAATGGCGCCCTTCTACTGCAAAGCGTAGAAATTTTTGGTGGACTGGAAAGATGGGAATGTGCAAATAAGCATCTTTGATGTCGATCGTGGCTAACCAATCCTCCCCTTGTAGGGCAGTGGCCACCGATCGGATCGACTCCATCGGAAAGTCCTGATATACAGGAATTTGTATAGCCCTTTTAGAATTAATATGGGCCTCCCGTCCGCGTTTGCTTCGGGACTGTAAAGAGGTTTGAGTAAAACCCGAACCCTCATTCTTCCAGGGGAACCTCCATAATTACTCCTTGGAGCAATAGTTGTTCTAGTGCCAACAGGAGGGACTCTCTCTTCCGGGGATCCCTTGGCACGTTTGACCTCAAAAATGGGAAGGAGGAGAGTCTTTTAACTCCAAACTGTATCCCAAACCTACTGCGGAGAGCACCTATCTGTCTTGATCGTGTCCCGCCAGGTCTCTTGCGAACAACTGGAGTCCTCCCCCCACCCGACTGAGTGGGGGCTTCATGAATTTAACTTTGGGGGAGGTTTTGTACCTCCCCTAACCCAGGGTTTCTCATTACCCTGCTACTGTCCCTGTTTTTTACCCCCGGGATTTGACCGAGGAGGCCGTCGGAACTGTTACACAGCCGATGCCCCAGGGACTGGAGAAGCAGGCCTCTTAAAGAGGGACCTCTAACTCTGCTTTTAACCGGCAAGAGCGTATTTTTACCGCTGGAAATTTTCTGGATATATTTGTCCAGGTTTTCCCTGAATAAGCGTTCACCATGAAATGGGACGCTAACCAGCCATTCTTTACAGGGAGCTTCAGCAGACCAGTTTTTGAGCCATAGGAGCCTACGCATATGTACTATAGACAGCGTAAGGCGGGAGGCCTGATGGACTGAATCCTCTATGGCATCAACCGCAAAGCCTAAGGCTCTAGGTAGATCAGCTAGGGCAAAGCCTGCTGATCTGTCAAGTCCCTCAAGACCTGTTTCAACTGATCCTTCACTGCTTAGCAGACCCCAATAGCTGCTACTGCTGGTTGTATCACCAAGCAGATTTTCATAAGGACTCCAATCTTTTATCTATTGGGTTCTTGAACATTTGGACATTATCCACTGGACATGTCAGTGATTTATACATACAAGAGATGGCTGCGTCCATTGTAGGGACCTTCCATTTTTTTTTTTTTTTTTTTTTGATGAACTTATCCTCCATGGGATAGACCACCGGAAATCTCTTGGGGGAATAAATATTTTCTCAGGACGTTCCCAATCCTGGTAAATGAGCCCTTTCAGTAAAGGGTGAAGTGGAAAAGAACAAACAGTCTGGGGGCTTCTAGCGACCCCAACGAGGATACAGTAGTGGTTGATGGTTCCGCAAGGTGCATTTTTAAATGCTGATCGGACCATGTTAGTCAGAGACTGAACCCATAATCTTTCAGCTTGAGATGCTGAGAAAAGGTTCCCCCACTGTTGATTCCTCTATAACAGAATCAACCTTATCCTGATCCCCTTCAGGCAGGTCGATCCCTGTATGGGACTGTTGCTCTGCTAACAGGCACTCTGAAGGAGGAGACGGAGATCGGGCGTGCTTTTCCTGACAGGGAGGCAGCGATAAATTTTGACAATCTCTCTCTAATCCTCCCAGAGCTGAGGAAAAAACCTCCTCTGTTACATACACAGGAGCAGGTGACTGAGGACAGCCACAGTACCAAGTACCCCTGCGGGGTCTCTACGGTCACTTACCTCTGAACTTCAGGGGAGACTGGTGCAGCAGGAGTATGCCCAAGATCCTCCGAGCCCGATGAGACCCCCTTCGCTTCCTGGAAGATTCAGTTCCGGAGCTTCTGGACGGCATATTCCTAAGCCTAAAGCTGAGGTATTCCAGCCGTAATACACCACTTTTACTGAGAATAGTCTAGCACAATTGCTGCTATATCACAGTTGGTGTCTACTAATGTGCCTTTCTAGGGGATGCCTGTATCAACCGCTTGCTGTATGCCTTTAAATGTTGCCAGCTCTGTCTCTGTACTTCATAGCCAGCTCACTACATATTGTGGTTTTTTAAAACTGCTGGGACGCCCGCACATGCGCAGAAGCGCTGCGGCGCGCACAGAGCGTCATCCCCCAGGCTCCGCCCCCTTTCCCGGCTCACCTCTATATATAGAGGCGCGTGCACGCGCACGCGCGCGGGCACGTGCGCCTTCGGCGCTAATTTCAAATATGGTAACAAGGGACAGGAGCCAGGGCCCCTCTTTGCCGCAGGCCGGGGGATGGACGAGCACTGCAACATGGCAGAGGAAGCAGTTCCCTATAAGAGAACTCACCATCTGCCTGGACTTTGCTCAGCTGAGAAGAAGCTAGTCCACATGACAAGAAAACATTCCACAGCGGCCTCTAGTGGACAAACACAGGTACCGCAGTCTAATATATTAAATATATATATATAAAAAAATTTTTTTTTTTTTTTCTTGACCACCATTAAAAATTATTACATTTTTTTAGTAGTTACAGGCATGCACAGAATTTTGCGGGAATACCATTAGGTAACAGACAGAAAGACAAATTAGGCTTGGGGGTCCCCCAATAGAACCAAGTTCCTGGGGGCCCCCACTTACCTGTTCCCCGCCGCAGGACTTTGTTTGGTCCACAAAAGCCCAAACTTCACCTATCACGGCAGGCATTGTAATCAAACCTTCAGGGACCGGGTTCCCAAGGATTCCACTCCCCTGGACCTGTATAGCACCCTGCACAGAAAACATCTTGGTCGTGGGTATGACCAGAGCTCTGGATCCCAGGGTCCAGCTCTCCTAAGAGAAGCATTACAGGCAAAACCTTGCTCTTCTCTGCAAGGCCCGGGTACCGACCGTTTAGCTATGAAGCTTTTTTGGTCGGATCCGGAATAGCTTACTGAGGCCCAAAAGAACCTGTACGCAAGCTCAGTGAAAAACACATGTTTCTTCTTGGCCAACACCTTAGACACTGGCAAAAAACTGAGGTGCTCCCGGATGGGAGGGGCTTATATAGGGGAGGGTACTTCCGGTTTTGGAAGTTGCCAGTGCCAGCACCTGACGGTATCTATATAACCCATTAGTAATGACTATGTCGCTCTGTGTCCCGTGATGTACGAGCAAGAAATATTTTTTTTTTTTTGCTGTAACTGCAGTGTGAGCTGGAGTTTGGCTTCAATTTGTTAGTGTATCTAAATCTGCTATTCTAACACTCCTTTCCCCCAGACTGACTATGCTGCTGTCCAAAGTTGTCCCTTTGCTCCTTCATCCAGAGTGGTGGCACTCTAATACAAGAGGTATGTTACTGGCTAGATCACCAGGTGAAAACAGAGGGAATAAGCCTAAAAAATAAAACGAATGCAGCCACCACATCTAAGGATTGTTTGGGAAGTTGGGAGAATAATGGAAACCTATCAGATATCATTTATAGAGGAACTTTAACCGCTTAAGGACGGCCTCCTGTATATATACGTCGGCAGAATGTCACGGACAGGCACAAGCACGTACCTGTACGTCCTCTTTAAGATGCCGCCGCGTGGTCACGCGCGCGCCGCCAGCGGCACGCTCGCGACCCTGCCGCTTTCTCCGTGAGCCCGACCGTGGGTACCGCGGACTCGATCGCCACGGGGACACCCGCGATCGTCTCACGGAGAGATAGAGCGGGGAGATACTTATGTAAACAAGCATCTCCCCGCTCTGCCTAGTGACAATGACAGTGATCACCGCTTTCTGTAATCGGAAGCGGTAATCACTGTCTTGTCACACACAGCCCATCCCCCCTACAGTTAGAATCACTCATCAGGGCACACTTAAACCCTACCGCGCCACCTAGTGGTTAACCCCTTTACTGCCAGTGTCATTTTCACAGTAATCAGTGCATTTTTATAGCACTGATCGCTGTAAAAATGACAATGGTCCCAAAAATGTGTCAAAAGTGTCCGATGTGTCCGCCATAATGTTGCAGTCACGATAAAAATCGCTGATCACCGCCATTACTAGTAAAAAAAATAATATTAATAAAAATGCCATAAAACTATCCCCTATTTTGTAGACGCTATAACTTTTGCACAAACCAATCAATAAACGCTTATTGCGATTATTTTTTCCAAAAATATGTAGAAGAATATATATCGGCCTAAACTGAGAAAAAAAAATATTTTTATATATGTTTTGGGTATATTTATTATAGCAAAAAGTTAAAAATATTGCATTTTTTTCAAAATTGTCGCTCTATTTTTGTTTATAGCGCAAAAAAAAATAGAGGTGATCAAATACCACCAAAAGAAAGCTCTATTTGTGGGAAAAAAAGGACATCAATTTTGTTTGGGAGCCACGTCGCACGACCGCGCAATTGTCAGTTAAAGCGACGCAGTGCCGAATCACAAAAAGGGGCCTGGTCCTTTAGCAACAAAATGGTCCGGGGCTGAAGTGGTTAAGACAAATTTTGCTAAAGAATTGTCTCAGAGATGCTTTACGATCATTACACATGCAAAACAGTCCTTATTATGATCATCATCCCAGGAAACTCCAGTGTTAGCCAACGCTGTATCCTGGCCTAGGCCAACAAGGCCCAGACCTAGGGCAGCACTTTTCAGGGGGGCAGCACGGAAAGAGTCCCCGCCGGCTTGCGCTACACTATTAGTGTAGCGCCAGTCTTATGGGGCAAACTGAGCTGAAAGGCAAATTAGTCTAGCATTCCACAACTGGGGGGGGGGGGGGGGCGCTTTTACTTTTGACTGTCCTATCATCCTGGACCACAAACCTTCCTCACTGTGCTGAATGTTTTCTGCTGCACCGTTAGAATGGTTATATCTTCTTAGTCCTCTCAATAAAATTATTAGAAATTTGTGCTTAAAGTAAAACTATAGGCAACATTTTTTTTTTTTTTCATTTTGGATAGAGTAAGGGAGGGTTACAGCCCCTGTCAGTTTATTTTTTACCATTCCTGACCCATTGCAGAGATTTCCCTTCACTTCCTGCCCCATAGCCAAACAGGAAGTGAGAGGAAATCTATGCAAATTAAGGGAATCCATTGCCCCCCCTGGCCCTCATTACTAGTGTCCCCACTCGAAAATTTTAAGGCGGGTCTTAAACAGCAAGGCGTGTGGCCTTGACAGGAAGGGGTGGGTCGTATCTAAATTAGGGTGTGCACAAGTTTAGTTAGGCCTAGGGCAGCACAAGTCCTAAATACACTACTGGTGTTAGCTGAGAAGATGTACAAATATTGTGGATAGAGTTGTTAGTGCTGACCCAGGGGAGGTTATGGATATATATGTGAAATCAGGTATCACATAAGTGATTACCTTTTAGATTTCTAGAAAATTTACAAGAAATAATTTCATGGAATGTCCATACAGGGAGTTTTCTGATTGCATTTGTGGATCAGGAAGACATGTTTTCCTGTTGAAGCTTTTGACTTTATTGTAGGTTTTAGGGTTCTGAAAATGCAAGTTTTTTTTAATTTTTTTTTTTTTTTATAGTTAAACCTAATAGAATTGTGTCTTTTCTCAGCCTAACTGTGCAACTATGTATATTATACATTTTAGTCACCTTATTTTTATTTATTTTTAAGAATCATATTAAAGGAAAACTTTCAAGAATGAAATATGGAAGCAGCCATAGATGACCATTTCTGCTAGCTGTCTGGCTGTCATGGTGACGCTTCGATTTAATATTTTCGATCTCTTATCTGTATCAAGTATAAAAAAAGATGTCTAACTTTTCTTTGACTATACTGACCTTTATATTTTCCGTATGCCGTATGCTTTGATGAAGGGTAAATGTGATAGCCAGACCACAAGCATTTTCAGCAAAAGCAGAACCCATTTTATCCTTATGAAAAATGTATTTTAACTTTCAACAGTAATCAATGGGGTTGATTAGGTAAATAGACTGTGCATTTTGCAAGTGCAGTTAAATTCATTATCTTTAGAGCTTTCCCAATCAGTTGCAAGGAAAATACAAAAAAAAAAAAATGGAATTTTTGCTTGCACGTGATTGGATGATGGAAGTCAGCAGAACTTCCCCACATTTACTAAGCTCTGGGGAAAATGAGTGCAACTGCACTTGCAAAGTGCACAGTGTATTTACCTTTAGTAAATCTGCCCCAATATATATCGACTTTCTCTGATTTTGCCCAAAGATACAGGCTAAGTGCCGGTTCACACAGGGGAAGCACGACTTGCCGGGCGACTCAGCAAGGCGATCTGCACATGACTTCAGAGGCGACTTGCAAAAATGACTTCTGTATTGAAGTCAATGGAAGTCGCCCTGAAGTCGTCCCCAAGTAGTACAGGAAACTTTTTCTAAGTTGGAGCGACTTGAGTCGCTCCTATTAGAACGGTTCAAATTAAACCGAACAGATCACGACTTGTCAGGCGACTAAGTCGCTTGACGAGTCGCCCCTGTGTGAACCGGCACTTACTTAAAGCAAATCTCTTACTATTTACAAATACCATACTGGCGACCCCACAGTAGGGATACAACTTTTTTGCGGAAGGGAGTTTAACAAGACACGTGGCCACTCACTAAAATTAGAAGAAAAGAGATATAACCTTAAACTGTGTAGAGGGTTCTTTACTGTAAGAGCGGCAAGGATGTGGAATTCCCTTCCACAGGCGTTGGTCTCAGCGGGGAGCATCGATAGTTTCAAAAAACTATTAGATAAGCACCTAAACGACCACAACATACAGGGATATACAATGTAATACTGACATATAATAACACACATAGGTTGGACTTAATGGACTTGTGTCTATTTTCAACCTCACCTACTATGTAAATATATGTAAATAAATATTAAACATTTATCTGCACACCTTTTTGCATGAAGTATTTTTTTCGGATATAAGAAAAAAGGGGCCACCAGTGCTCAGACCAGAGCAGCACTTAGTCCCCAATATTCCAAAACAACGTACCGTATATACTCGAGTATAAGCCGACCCGAATATAAGCCAAGGCACCTAATTTTACCACAAAAAAACTGGGAAAACTTATTGACTGGAGTATAAGCCTAGGGTGTCCATATGCATGCCTCACTGTGCCTCACTTTGCCTCACTGTGTCCATGTGCATGCCTCACTGTGCCCATGCCTCACTGTGTCCATGACTAGACTGACATTTAACATGGGAGTCTATGGAAGGGGTGCCCGGGTTTGAAAAATCAGTGCTCCCCGGCCGTAGGTCCCCTGGACAACAAACTTTGCACACTTATAGAGGAAGAGTGGGGCTACATGTGTGCCAAGCTTGGGGTCCAGGGGACCTATGGCCGGCCGGTACCGGGTCCTCAAAATCTGGGAGATCAGGAGCAAAAAGTTGACTCGAGTATAAGCCGAGGGGGGCATTTTCAGCACAAAAAAATGTGCTGAAAAACTCGGCTTATACTCGAGTATATACGGTAAAAGCAATTTGCCCAAGGGACTTTAAAGAGTGGTGCTGGGTAAAATAATACATCAAATATATTAAAAAGTACAAAACGTATTTCAATTTACATGAAAGACATATACTATTAAACGTTGATTGTGTCATAATAAAAAAACGGATTCATCAATGTACATTAAAGAGGCCAACGTGGTTAGTGAAGCATTATTGATTTGCAGAAGCTGTAATCTCTATGCATTTTGCAGGGCAACGCCCACTTCATCAGGAGGCAGCCACAGTTGGTTTATATGTAGATTCTGTGGAAAGCCAATGTCAACATACAGGCAAGCTTTTTGAACAAAATAAACAAAAATAAGAAACAATCAAATTATATAAGAAAGTGAGTCAATTTCAATTGGATATAATCCAATAAAATATACGAGGTATACTCACATGAAGGTTGGTAACGTAGAAACAAGACCACATATTAGAGGCCAAAAGGAGTGACATCTGGATCCAAATGCTGTGACGTTTTCACTAACCACGTTGGCATCTTGACCGTACATTGGTGAATCAGTTTTTATTTTTCACAATCAATGTTTTATTCTATATGCCTTTCATGTAAATTGAAATAAATGTTGTACTTTTTTATATATTTGATGTATTATTTTACCCTGCACCATTCTTTAAAGCGGAGTTCCACCCAAAAGTGGAACTTCCGCTTTAAGCACTCCTCGCCCCCTTACATGCCACATTTGGCATGTAATTTTTTTTGGGGGGGAGTGGGGGCTTCGTTAGAAGTGGGACTTCCTGTCCTACTTCCTCCTCTCGCCTTAGGTGGCCCTTCCCTGTAGGCGATCTCCTGGGACACGTGACAGGTCCCAGGAGATAGCCTGTACACTCCGGAGCGCAGCACAACTCGCGCATGCGCCGTACATGCCCGGCCGTGAAGCCGAAATCTGTCACGGCCGGTTGCACAGAGTGGCAATGGAGGTGTCGGGGGAGAGGAGCGACGCTCCGGGCGGCTGCATCGCTGGACCATGGAACAGGTAAGTGTTTGTTTATTAAAAGTCAGCAGCTACACTTTTTGTAGCTGCTGACTTTTAATAAACATAAAAACACTGGAACTCCGCTTTAAAGTCCCTTGGGCAAATAGCTTTTTGGGTATTTTTCATGGACAAGGTGTGAATCCAAGCTGGGGTGCCTACCTTACAACAATGGATATGCTCTCATATAAGAAACTGATCTATGGCCGCAGAGGTTGCCTAAAACAACTTCAGGAAAGTATGCGGCTAGCATGTCCGCCTAGCAGCACTAGGGTAATCCGTTCAAATCCCAACCACGACACTACCTGACTGTAGTTTGAATTTTCTCCCTGTGCTGGTTTCCTCACACACTCCAAAGACATGCTG
The DNA here is from genome assembly GCA_029206835.1 of Rana muscosa. NCBI lineage: Eukaryota > Metazoa > Chordata > Amphibia > Anura > Ranidae > Rana > Rana muscosa. The sequence goes on from CM055117.1 coordinate 296,576,871, forward strand.
GTGAGGTTTTCACTAACCACATTGGCATCTTGAACAGAGGTAGCCTAAAACAACTTCAGAAAAATATGTGGTTAGCACATCCGCCTAGCAGCACTAGGGTAATGCCGCGTACACCCGACCATTTTTCATGACGAGAAAAATGCCATTTTTTAATTTGGTCATCAAAAACGACACTACCTGACTGCAGTTTGAATGTTCTCCCTGTGCTGGTTTCCTCACACACTCCAAAGACATGCTTGTAGTAGGGTGACCACATTTCCAAACTACCATTCAGGGACACCCTTCCTTCCCAAAAATCAGCTTGTGCTGTAACGAATCACAGCACAGTGATTGGACACAAGAGGCGGAATTTATGATTTCTCCAATCACAAGCAGGGGGCGGGGATTGTGCTCCTCCAGGCATTCCCGTCCAGGACAAGTACTGTCAGTGAGTAAAGCGGTGATGGGGTGGCCTTTTTTGGGGGCATCAGATTGGCCCGGGGGGGGGCGGGGGTGGCTGTGTCAGTTTCATTCCGGGACACTGTATTGTCCTGGCATGAATGTGCCCGGGACAGACCTGCAAAATGCGGAATTGTCCCGGGCAATCTGTCTAAATTGGCCCTAATATGTGTATGAATGAGAGTTATGGACCTTGGATGGTAAGCTCCTTGAGGGCAGGGACTGATGTGAATGTACAAGTAAAGCTCTGCGTAAATTGACAGTGCTACAAGTACTCTAAATAAAAAAAACAGGAGTTTGTGGCAGGCATAATCATCTACTTGCTGCCCATTGGACACAGCTCCTGCTTAGGTTTATGTGTTTAGGTCCAATGTACTTAGGCTGCAGTGTCATAAACTCATTTGTTTTCTGTAATGTCTAAGGTAAATACTATGTTCCGTCTATCCGTATATTTATTATGGCACACTACACTTTGCGTTTTCATGGTTTCTCAACCAATTATGCTCTAATTATAATATGGCCTTCGTTATATTATTTTGCACTTTTTTCTGCGAACAGTCTGATTATGTCTCTGATTTCATTTGTCTTCAGCAAGGTAATAACTTGCCAATTGTCTATGTAATACATTCCTTCTGTGTATGCTATATTGCAGAGACCTTGCCTGATCAATTTCTTTGACTGAATATGTACAGCATAGGTGCACGTCTTTGTCAGAATTGATGTTGTTACTTTATGCCTATCTAAATACTAATAAAACTCTATTCAACCTCTGCTAAAAAATAGTAACCAATATAACTTAATTTCACAGCTTTGTAATTAAGCTGACAAAACAATTAGGGCCAGTTCACACCACAGAGACGCAGTGCGGATGTGTTCCAGATGCTTTTTCGCATGCGTGTTTTTGATGCGTTTTTGGTGCGTTTTTGATGCAGTCCACTGCATTTTTCCCCCTCTTTTTTCTTAACCTTAAAGCAGACCTTGAGTCCTTTTTTTAACTTTCCATCTATTAAATCTTCTGCCCTTGTTGTTTTAACTTTGAAAGTAAAACTCTTTTTTTTGCCAGTAAATACCTTATACAGCCCACTTCCTGTTTCTTGTCTGGCCATTAGGCTAGGCTTATGACATCATGCACAGCTCTCTCTCTCACTCGCATGAGAATTTGCCAGGAAATGAGGGGGGATGAGTAATAAGAGGGTCAATGAGGGCTGCCGAGCTGGAGGTGTGCCTCTGTGTGTTTGTGTAAATCCAGGAAGTGAACAGGCAGCAGCTTCAGCTGCCCACAGTTAAAATGGTTGCAGCCAGACTCAGTCGAGGGAGATTTCTGCAGCATATTTGGCAAGTACAGAATCACAGTATATATAAAATAATAATGTAAAGTGATTGAAGGGAAGCTTCAGAATGGTAAAGATGTTTTTATTAAAAATTATGTGAGCAGACTGCAGTTCCTCTTTATATAAGGACATGTGTGTTCCAGTGCGTTTTTGATGCGTTTAGGTGCATGTTCTACTTTTTTCTGGAACGCACTGGAACTGCAAGCACTGGTGTGAACTATGCCATTGAAAACCATATAATCTACTTTCCATGCATTTTTGATGCAGAAAAAAAATGCACTGGACTCCATGTGGTGTGAACAGTACTGTCCATGATACTTTTTTATTTGCATTAACATCCACATTTTCAGGACAAGCTTTTGGTGGTTTATACCCTCTTCTTCAAGGTCCAAGCAGAACTGATATGTAAAGCTTTAGCAGAATGTTAAAGTTGTTGTAAACCTCTGACATGAAACATGAACAAAGCATATCCTTATATACTGTGTACAGTACTTGCCTCTATCCAAAGCACGGTGTCATTTATCTCTACTGCCTTATTCCTTTGCTCTCTGCATGAGTCATTTCTGACAGGTTTTCCTGACACCGGGAGTTAAAAAGGTGATGGGGAGGGAGCTGCAGCACACAGCCTGTGATTCATATTCTTAGCTCTAAATTGTTCCTGTGTGCTGTGTGGAGGGGTGTGTGTCCCATCAACTCTCAGAGCTGTCCTCACACTGTATAACTTGATTTCCATTACCTGATGCTTAAAGGGGAGTTCCAGACTTTTTTATGTTTATTAAAAGTCAGCAGCTACAAGAAGTGTAGCTGCTGGCTTTTAATAAACATACACTTACCTGTTCTACTGTCCAGCGACACGGCCGAACAGAGCTTCGCTTCTCTCCCCCCCCTCTCCGCCGGCGCCTCCATTCTAACTGTGGGCACCCGGCCGTGACAGCTTTCGGCTTCACGGCCGGGCACTCACTGCACATGCGCTAGCGGCGCTGCACAATCTGAGTGGACAGGCGATCGCCTGGGACCTGTCACGTGTTCCTGGTGATTGCCTACAGGAAGGGGCCGCCAAAAGGCGACATGACGAGTCGCCTATGCGGTCCCTGGGTGGAAGGAGGAAGTGGGACAGGAAGTCCCACTCCTACTGAAGCCCCCACTCCCCCCCAAAAAAAGTACATGACAAATGTGGCATGTAAGGGGGCGAGGAGTGGTTTAAGCGGAAGTTCCACTTTTGGGTGGAACTCCGCTTTAAGCTGAGAAAAAATCCTCTGATCTGTGTGTTTTTAGAAGGATCTACAAGACAGATAGCTGCAGATAAAAAGGTACAACTTATGTACAAAGATTTGTTTCATCTCTGTGTGTCATCTGAGGCTAATCACTTCAACAATTTTACGTCTCGCAATCTCTGAGGGGAAAAAACACAAAAACAAACATACATAGCAATGGTAATGTACATGTATGTCAACCAGCCGAGGGGCATGCGTGTGCACCCTGGGGCCCACATTACACCACTCCCGCAACCGCTCTGTCCACCAGACACAGTGGCTCTCTTCAATGCCCGGTACCCGGCTGCCTTCTCTGCCTTCACATGATCACATTGTCAATAAAGCTGTTATGAATTAATTTTATTCATAACAACTGTGATTCCTATTGTGAGGCTGTGATTGTCTCACAGCTATCACATGGTACATGGGCAATTACAGCCAGCATCCTGTACAATGCGATAGCTTTGGGCCAATCACAGCACACAAATGTAAATCCCAGCTGTAACAACAATCAAAGTTAAAAAAAAAATCCCTATATCCCCCCCCCCCCCCCTCCCTAGAGTAGTACAGTGTCACACTAAACTACTCTGATGAAAGTATGTAAAAAAAAAAAAAAAACATAAAAAAAACTAAGAAATAAAGAAAAAATGTAAAGATACAATTTCTATTTTTTTTTAACATGCTGTCACCAGTCAGTATTTCTCAGTCATATGATGATGGGGTACTGCACTGGTGACAGTATGTAAAAGAAAATTGTGAGACAAATTTCATTCAATTTCCTAATTTTTCCATAAATTTGTGACACAAAAATTGCAACTTCAAAAAAACTTTAAAAAAACCGGAATAAATAGAAAAAATAACACGTAAACCGTTTTCTTGGCATAGAAATGGCCGGGGCACTTTTATTGGTTTAAAGATGAGAAAACAAATATTTATTATATTCAAATAAACACTAAAATATATAATAAACTTAACACATATCGCTTAGTCACAGAACTCAAGTGAATTATAATCAAGATTAATCATAATAACCAAAGTCCCCCTTTGGATCAAGGGTGACATACCACATAGTTACATAGTTAGTCATTGGAGTTGATTCAGAGGAAGGCGAAAAACCTCAGCAAAGCATGATCCAATTTTTATCCCCCGAGAGGCAATCAGATTTTCCCTGGATCAACTTTACCTATAAACGTCAGTACCCAATTATATTGGAAAGAATCCAGGCTTTTTAAGCCCCATGCACACGAGACGCTGTTAAACTCGCGTTCAGAGGCAGTTGGACACTTTTTTCAACTGCCCCTGAACTCATTCAATGTTATCCTATGTGATCATGTACACTGTCACGTTTATTGCCGTTTATATGCAGTTGCGTTTAACCTCGTCTTTCTGAAAGCAAAAAAATGGGTTCAGACGCAAAAATTTCCACGTTTCAGATGCAAAACGCGGCTAAACGCGGTAACGGCGTTTTGCCACGATTTCGTTTATAAGCGTTTTTAAATAGGTGACCTATTTTTTTACATTAGAAATCTCAAAAATGATGGCAAATGATAAAAAACCATTAAAAAAATATGAAAAAACTGTAATTGCTTGCATTGCATTGTGGACAATCCACAATTTGTGGCAGGTGACGTGGCAAGTGGACAATCCACAACTTGTGGCAGGTGACCTGGCCAGGTGACGTGGCCAGGTGACATGGCAAGTGGACAATCCACAACTTGTGGCAGGTGACGTGGCAGGTGATGTGGCCAGGTGACGTGGCCAGGTGACGTGGCAAGTGGACAATCCACAACTTGTGGCAAGGTGACGTAACAAGTGGACAATTCACAACTTGTGGCAGGTGATGTCGCCAGGTGACGTGGCCAGGTGACATGGCAGGTGGACAATCCACAACTTGTGGCAGGTGACCTGGCCAGGTGACGTGGCAGGTGACGTGGCAAGTGGAAATTCACAACTTGTGGCAGGTGACGTGGCCAGGTGAAGTGGCAAGTGGACAATCCACAACTTGTGGCAGGTGACGTGGCCAGTGGACAATCCACAGCTTGTGGCAGGTGACGTGGCCAGGTGACGTGGCAGGTGACGTGGCCAGGTGACGTGGCCAGGTGACGTGGCAAGTGGACAATCCACAACTGGTGGCAGGTGACGTGGCAAGTGGACAATCCACAGCTTGTGGCAAGTGATGTAGCAAGTGATACGCTAAATACAAGTACACTGCTGCTCTCTCAGCTGCTGCTACTCACTCTGGTCTCACAAAATGGCTGAAATGGTTAAATAATAAAAAAAATTTAGCTTAGGGAGGGTCTTATGATGTTTCTTAACTAAACGCTTATAGACGCAAACCCGGGTAAAACACAGATAAAATCGCGGCAAAACTGGCGTTTCTAAACCCCGGTTTCAGCCTTTAAAAACATGCGTTCAGCAGAGTTTGCACCAGCGTCTCGTGTGCATGGGGCCCTAAAAACAATCTACTGAGCTGGACAGAACCACCTCTGGAGGGAGTCTATTCCACATTTTTACAGCTCTTACTGTGAAGAATCCTTTCCATATTTGGAGATGAAATCTTTTTTCCTCTAGATGTAAGGAGTGCCCCCTTGTCCTCTGTGATGACCTTAAAGTGAATAACTCAACACCAAGTTCACTATATGGACCACTTATGTATTTGCACATAAAGTGCCTGCGACAACGAGTGGGAAGGAGGGGAGCTTGTCGATCCGATGCTAGTCAACTACGTCAAAACCAGGGATGGAACTTCTATTTATAAGGGTACAGAACCGTACAGAAGGGGCACGTGGATTCTTAGCCTTCCCGCCACAATCCACATGGCAGGCGAGCATGTATTTAAGGGGGCAGTAACACTAAAACTTTTTTTTTACACATTTTCTCTCTCTTTTTTATTTTATTTTATAAAAATGAATTAATTTAAACAAATTGAGGTGGCATCCACTGAATCATGTGTGTGGGCCCTAATTACATGCCCTCTTTTCCATTCTGCTAAAACTTTGTGGTTTAGAACTGCTTGGGTCTTAAAGAAGGGGGGTAAACCCCAAAAGCTTGCCTTGAAAATTTAGATGTTAGTGCATAGCAAATAAAAAAAGTGGAAAATTTGGATGTTAGTGCATAGCGAATAAAAAAAACTGGAACAATTTGGATGTTAGTGCATAGCGAATAAAAAAAAATGGAAAAATTTGGATGTTAGTGCATAGCAAATAAAAAAAAATGGAATAATTTGGATGTTAGTGCATAGCGAATAAAAAAAAAAAACGGAAAAATTTGGATGTTAGTGCATAGCGAATAAAGAAAAAGCGGAAAAATTTGGATGCTAGTGCATAGCGAAAAAAAAAAGGGAAAAAATTTGGATGTTAGAGCAAAGCGAATAAAAAAGAACTGGAACAATTTGGATGTTAGTGCATAGCAAATAAAAAAAGTGGAAAATTTGGATGTTAGTGCATAGCAAATAAAAAAAAGTGGAACATTTTGGATGTTAGTGCATAGCGAATAAAAAAAACTGGAACAATTTGGATGTTAGTGCATAGCGAATAAAAAAAAACAGAAAAATTTGGATGTTAGTGCATAGCGAATAAAAAAAACTGGAACGATTTGGATGTTAGTGCATAGCGAATAAAAAAAGTGGAAAATTTGGATGTTAGTGCATAGCAAATAAAAAAAAGCGGAAAAATTTGGATGTTAGTGCATAGCGAATAAAAAAAACTGGAACAATTTGGATGTTAGTGCATAGCAAATAAAAAAAGTGGAAAATTTGGATGTTAGTGCATAGCAAATAAAAAAAGCAGAAAAATTTGGATGTTCGTGCATAGCGAATAAAAAAAACTGGAACAATTTGGATGTTCGTGCATAGCGAATAAAAAAAACTGGAACAATTTGGATTTTAGTGCATAGAAAATAAAAAAAGTGGAAAATTTAGATGTTAGTGCATAGCAAATAAAAAAAGTGGAAAATTTGGATGTTAGTGCATAGCGAATAAAAAAAACTGGAACAATTTGGATGTTAGTGATAGCGAATAAAAAAAACTGGAACGATTAGGATGTTAGTGCATAGCAAATAAAAAAAAGTGGAAAATTTAGATGTTAGTGCATAGCAAATTAAAAAAAAATTGAAAATTTGGGATGTTAGTGCATAGCGAATAAAAAAAACTTGAACAATTTGGATGTTAGTGCATAGCAAATAAAAAAAAAGTGGAAAAATTTGGATGTTAGTGCATAGCGAATAAAAAAAACTGGAACGATTAGGATGTTAGTGCATAGCAAATAAAAAAAGTGGAAAATTTAGATGTTAGTGCATAGCAAATAAAAAAAAATTGAAAATTTGGGATGTTAGTGCATAGCGAATAAAAAAAACTTGAACAATTTGGATGTTAGTGCATAGCAAATAAAAAAAAAGTGGAAAAATTTGGATGTTAGTGCATAGCGAATAAAAAAAACTGGAACGATTAGGATGTTAGTGCATAGCAAATAAAAAAAGTGGAAAATTTAGATGTTAGTGCATAGCAAATAAAAAAATAATTGAAAATTTGGGATGTTAGTGCATAGCGAATAAAAAAAACTTGAACAATTTGGATGTTAGTGCATAGCAAATAAAAAAAAAGTGGAAAAATTTGGATGTTAGTGCATAGCGAATAAAAAAACCTGGAAGAATTTGGATGTTAGTGCATAGCGAATAAAAAAACCTGGAAGAATTTGGATGTAAGTGCAAAACAAATAAAAAAAAGTGGAAAATGTGGATGTTAGTGCATAGCGAATAAATAAAAGTGGAACATTTGGATGTTAGTGCATAGTGAATAAAATAAGTATTGCAGACATTACACACTTGTTTTTGTTGCAAGTACACTAATATGGCTACAATCACATCAAGCATAATTAAGCTGACATGACAAATAGTGTAAATGCATTTTAACTATTTAGACAAAAGCACTGAACAATTTCCACAATTCGGAGAGTGAGTCATTTTGATATATCTATTTGCTTGTTTATTTTCCTTTTTGAATTTTTTGCTAATAGGCAATTGATGACTAGTAATAAGAAAATTATTTTTTGGCTGTCAAATGATGTAGTGCAGGCTAAGGATGTACAGAACAAGGCAATTCAAAGAGTTGCAGTGTTGACAGGAATTATTTTTTATACAGGAATTCTGTGTGCTGCATACAGCTCTTATTCAATGGACAAGATAGCAGAGCTCAAGTGAATAAATATACAGAATGTATGTATTTATATATACAGTATATACAATTATTATTCCCAAAATCAGGTTGCCTAGGAGACTGCTGGCTTGCATATTGGTTGTACTAGTGTTCAGTCTAGAGAATCTGGTAGAAGTAAGAGGGTCGTGTGATAATGGGCTAGGAGCGTGTCTATTCTTGATAAAAGGATTTCAGGGCAAACAGCTGAAAAATATGGAAAAAAAAAAACTCTCTTGATATTTTATTGTACACTGAAATATTAGGATATATACTGCGCTAATTAGGCATAGAAAAAGGCAATGCAAAAAAACAGACAAAAACAAAGAGAGTATATTACACCAAGTGCCACTTGGATGTACATTTGTATATACAATTAGATTTATTAAATTACCCTAAAATAGGTTTGGAAGTGCCAAATATTAAAAACTGCAGCCTATACATTCATTAGGATGTCTTCTGCATGATAAGGTATACTGGGGGAGATTTACTAAAACTGGTGCACACTGAATATGATGCAGCTGTGCATTGTGGCCAATCAGCTTCTAATTTCAGATTGTTCAATTAGGCTTTGGCAATAAAACCGGGAAGCCGATTGGTTTCTATGCAGAGCTGCACCAGAGTTTGCACTCTACAGGTTTAGTAAATCAACCCCTTAGCATAGCAATGATCGGATTTCTATCGGACAAATCCGTGGATTTTTGTCCGAAGGGCGTTGGCCGTGAACTTATTCTGCATACAGACGGCAGAACCTTTTCAGCCAACATTCAAGAAACGACATGGTTTTTCTGCTCTTTAGCGCCACACTTTGGGCAACTTCTGCTAGTGTTGTCTTATGGTTAGGATTGGTTCGGAGCATGCGTGTTTGTACTTTGGATTTCAGTCCGACGGACTTGTGTTCACACGATCGTATAATCCGATGGAACACATTTGTTGTCGGACAATTTGAGAGCATGGCTATCCAACATTTGTTGGAAATTCCAACAACAATTGTCCGATGGAGCATACAGACGGCCGGATTATCCGACAAAACCCTTCCATCACACAATTGTTGTTGGACTATCCGATGGGGCCTTTTAAGTTAAATAACGGCCCAAAAAATGCGGTAAAATAATGCTTGCGGTAAATCAGTTTTGAAAGTACACTTCATTAAGAATTTTGCGTAAAATACTGAATGTGGTATTTGTTGAATTTAGCGGTAATTACTGCATTATTTAATGCAGTAATATATCTCATTGAGCTGGTTGCTAAGGATCAGGCCGGTACACGTCCTTAACAACAAATGACTAATCAGTGGGTTTCCCGCTGACAGCTGAATGTAATAAAAACATAGTGTAAATTAAAAATGATGAAAAAAAAAAACAGATTTTAAGGGGAACCCCATGCCAAAATATAAAAAAAAGAACAGTGTGGGCTCCTCCAACATCCATACCAGACCCTTATGTGAGCATGCAGCCCAGCAGGAAAGGAAAGGGAGGGGACGAGCGAGTGACCCCCCTATTCTGAACCATACCAGGCCACATGCCCTCAACAGGGGGGGGTGGGTGCTTTGGGGTGGAGGAGGCTCTTCCCCCCGGGGACAGGGGCCTCCCCTTCACAACCCTGGCCTGTGGTTGTTGGAGTCTGCGTGTAGGGAGCTTATCAGAATCTGAAAGCCCTCTTTAACAAGGTGGCCCCCAGATCTCGCCCCCCCCCCATGTGAATGAGTATGGGCTACCCATTCACCAAAAAAGTGCCAAAAAGTAATGAAAACACAGAGACTGTTTTTGATATTTCTTTATTAAAAATAAAAAAACAGTGTCCCCCGATGTAAATCTATCATCAATCATGCCACACCCGGAAAAAAAAAAAAAAACGCAGCTGATGAGTCATCCATTGTTAAGGACACGACGGCTGGCTTCCCGGCCTGCTTCTTAACAACCAGCTATTTGTCAAAAACTGTTTTGTGAATCAGTCGTGAGTCTGTTTGTGAATTGGAGTAGGGGAAAGTGTAAATTACCCCAACTTTTTTTTTTAGAAGACTGGACATTCAAATAAATGGACTTTTCCCATTGTTTTTTTATAAAAAGAACAATGAACCTGACTATAATATACTGTATATAAGTCACCTGGAAAATGCTGGCCTGCAATTTTCCCTCCACTCTGTAGGTGGCGCTGTGTTGCTGCCCGCTCGCTATACAGAGGGAATAGAGGAAAACAGGAACACTGTTCCTCTGCAGCATTGGTAGGTGTCACCAGGAGAGCAGTGGTCAGTTTGGACGCTGCAAAACTAGATAACCTCAGCGGCCATCTTTTGTGAGGGCAACGCTAATAAATAGCAGTGTCCCACTGCATTTTGTGTGCAGTTGTTAAGTGGATAGTGTAGGGACAGGATCCAGGCTAGATTGAGATAGTTTATTTAACCCTAGGGCGAAGTTCCTGATATGGAGGTACACTAGGGACACCGTTGCTGCCTCCATTATTCCTGGGACTCCAGTACTGTAATAAAGATTTTGGATTCGTTCTTCCAAGTGCTGTTGCTCCGTTAATCTGCCTAACAGCCACCTCCCAGATGCTATTCCAGTAATGTAAGCCTGAATAGATTGAGATCCTTAGTCCTGGAACTACTCCAATGTTCCACCAACATTGCAGAAAGCCACTGCACCTGTGTTGACTGTGTTTCTGAGACTCTGGTACCATACTATTACATATTATTAGGAGCTGGTAAGCTAATCATCTTGCCGCTGTTCTCCATGTGTGAAGTGTTACCTTCATCTAATAAAATATTACGTGTGCTACTTGAGAAAGATGAGATTAGGATGGGATATGATCAACATGTATGAATATATAAGTGGACATCACAAAGTACAAAGCGACATCTTTACATCTAGAGAAAAAGAGATGCGGAAGGGCTTCTTCACAGTAAGAGCTGTCAAAATGTGGAACAGACTCCCTCAAGAGGTGTTTCTGGCTAGCTCAGTGGATTGTTTTATGAAAGGCCTGGATTCCTTCTATAGATACACATAATATAACTGGGTACTAACATTTATAGGTGTAGCACTACCCCCGTAGGAGCTGCTGGTTTAAGTTTTGGTTTTGCACGTTACCTCTTTAGCTTCGTTGTCAGGGTAGGAAAGTCTGTAGTAAATGCCACACAAGATGTAAAACCTTCAACTGTTTGGTTTTATTTTTGCTGCAGTAACTTGTGTAGAAAGTAGAAGGTATGAGAAGAGAGGGGAAGGTTCAGGTACACATTGTAGAACACATGAAAATGTCTATAGTCATTCACCACTCTCACTTATGAGTGTGCATTGCTCACCCGGATAGACCCCACTCACCTGGCCTAGCAGCCGGGAAGATGCACAAACCAGTATCAGAACAGTCTCTGCCACAGACCGTGTGAGAGCAAATGTGGATAGCCAGGAATCCTCTGCCACAGGATTTCAGTCCCGAACTTCCAGCCGTGCAGTTAAAGAACCTTTAAGCCAATCCGGCGAACAGCTTGGCTTTTAAAGTAGTGGATCCCATCTTAACAAGGTCACCAGGCCTATCCCGAGACATTAGCACATTGCTGGTCTCCTCCAGGGCAGGTCCTCCCCCCGGTTTCCTTCGTTAAGCAGCTTCCTCGCTCTTGGTGGACAGCTTGGTATCCCCTTTAGGATTGTAGGCCCCAGTCATCATAACTGGGCCTACTCGCTAGAGATACAGCCTCGGGGCAACATGGCCCCGAGACCAGAACCACACACACATACCTCACGCCAGGAGGGCAGCGAGACGGAAAAAAAACCCCGTCACAATAGCGTCTGCCCCTTAAGTATCCCTCCCCAGCATGCACAGCGAGGCACTACTCCCACTGTACCGCTGCCGGGAAGAGACACCCAATACACAATGGTCTGCCTGTGTTCCAACATGGGCCTGAGTTGGTACCGCCACCTTCAGGCAACAAGGGAAAAACACTATCAGTCACCACGATAACCAGAACAGAGGCAATTTAGATGTAATTGCATAAGTCTGAGCCCAACTATCGGCTCAGACACCCCCTAAATTTACAATAGCGCCCCAATCATTGGGGGCAGGGCGCTACATAGGTAAAGTTGATGCAGGGAATATCCAATTGTCTCTTGGGGGATCAGTAAGATATTTTTTTTTTTTGGGGGGGGGGGTCAGGAAGGAATTACAAACGATGCAAGAGAAAAATGATTGATCAAAAAAATTTCAAATCATTCTACCACTGTTTTATGACCTGTAAGAGCACATACACAAACAGTATGCAGTTCAGTCTAAGATTAATAGCTTTCACAGTAAGATTTAGATAACACTATACTCCAAATGCATACATACAATATATATAAGAGAGCTGTGTTTTCTGCCAAATAATGTGTATTCCTGTCCATTAGGGATGAGCTTCATGTTCGAGTTGAACCCGTGTTCGACTCGAACATCGGCTGTTCGCCGAATTGCGAACATTATGGCCTGTTTGCGCCAAATTCGAGTGGCGCGTCACGGCCCATAATTCACTGCGGCATCGCAGTGCATTGCTGGCTGATGATTGGCCAAGCATGCACTATGACCCGCATGCTTGGCCAATCATAGCGCGGAAAAAACAGAGAGCCGTAATTGGCCAAAGCCAGGGTGGCTTTGGCCAATTATGGCTCAGGGGGTTTAGTACACGCCCCGCACTATATAAGGCCGCCGGCTTGGCGGCCTTGTGTAGTGTGTTGGAGTTGTTAACCTCCCTGGCGGTATGATTCTTTCTGGAATTATGTACCAAAAGCGGTACAATTATTTTGCATGGAAATTTGGTGTTATGTATTATAGGCCTGCGATTCTTAGTAATTACTTACTTAAACCTGACCAAACCAGAGTCTAGTAAACATCCCGGGTATGATAAATATGAAACACAAAATTATAAATTATAATATAATAAATAACTATAAATAATTATAAAAAATAGTAATCTAATTATAATAAAAATTATTCAATAATGTAATCAAATCAAAAACACTGAAATTTGCTCAGTTGCAGAATTGTCGCTGTCATTAGATTTAGTGTTTGATGACGAATTTCCCCACAAATCACTATCGCTCAATTCTGCGAGTGATTGTAATTTATTATCGCTGTTTTCTAGCTGGTCTAAAACCACTTTTGACATAAAGGGACACTTTTTTGGTTGCTATGGACAATCTCCAGTTTCCAGGCAGAAAGAACAGTTTTTATTATATAAAACTGCATGCAGGACACTGGACAGACCACTAGGGACAAAGGGGGTGTGTAATTATTACATACAGTACTGTAATCTGTAAGATTACAGTATACTGTATGTACTGTATGTGTTTACCTTTTTAAATTTGCCGCCCAGTTCCGCTCCCTTGCGCCGCTGCGGCTCGCAGGGAACGGAACTAGGAAGTCAGATGGGGTCGAAAGTGCTGACACTCGCCGGAGATCTCGCTGGCGATCACAGCAGAGGACATCATCGCTGGATCGCCAGGAGAAGGTAAGGAAACTCCGCTGCGAGCTCTGCAATGCCTACCCCGAGCGTGACTCGGGGTTACCGATCCTAGCATAAAAAAACAACCCAGAGTCACGCTCGGGATTACCGCTAGGGAGGTTAAAAGAGAGAGATATGAGAGAGAGACAGTGTCATTTATATTTAATTAGATAGAGCAGTAGTGATGAGCCGAACACCCCCGGGTTCGGTTCGCACCAGAACCCGCGAACGGACCGGAAGTTCGAACGAACATTAGAACCCTATTAAATACAATGGATGCGAACGTTCGAATTCTAAAGTGCTAATTATAACAACTATTATGCATGTTATTGTCCTAAAAAGGGTTTGGGAACCCGGGTTCTGCACCAGGGGACATGTATCAATGCAAAAAGAAGTTTTAAAAACGGTCGTTTTTCGGGAGCAGTCATTTTAATGATGCATAAAGTGAAAAAAAAAAAGTCAAATATTCCTTTAAATATCGTACCTGGGGGGTGTCTAAAGTATGCCTGTGAAGTGCCACGTGTTTCCCGTGTTTAGAACTGTCCCTGCACAAAATGACACTTCTAAAGGAAAAAAAAGCCATTTAAAACTGCTTGCGGCTTTAATGTAATGTCTGGTCCCGGTAATATGGATGAAATTCTTTAAGAAAAATGGCATAGCTACCCCATGACCCCCCCCCCCCTACCCCAGCCCATTACCAGCCCCTTTGGGTCTTGTATGGATATTAAGGGGAACCCCGCACATAAAATAAAAAAGGCCCTATATACTCTGAACAGCCGTATACAGGCGGTGCATACAAGACAGGGACTGTAGGTTTGTTCTTATGTAGAATCTGTTTGTAATTTTGAACAGGTACATTGTTGAAGTGTAGCTCCAGCCCAAAAATCTATTTTTAAACTTTTTGGAAAACATAGGTAAGGGTTATCACCCCTGTAACATTTGTTTTGCTGTCTGTGCCCCTGTTCAGAACATTTCACCTCACTTTCCGTCCCAATGACAACTGTTTTTGAAATGTGGTGTTTTTCTTGAAACAAGGATTGCTGATAAAGCATCAGTACAGAGGAGACACCTTTCTCCCATATTTATTCTTACAGGAGAGAATTTTCCTTCCTAGTGGTAGATTTCCTCTCACTTCCTGTTGTCTTCTTGCGTTTGCAAGTAGGAGTCGTTTGTAAGTTGGATGTTTGAAAGTAGGGACCTGCCGTATATACTCTGCAGAAATAGGCCCCTTAGTTGTTGGTGTTGGCACAACACTGTAAGCACTCACAGTTACTCTTGGTTGGTGCTGGAACGCCCTGCTGTCAACTATTATATCAGGAATTTTAATTACATATAATTGTTGAACAGTGGTAGTAAAAATTGGGCCTTTGATGGTGGTGCTGGTGCCACAACACTGTAAGCCCTGACAGTTACTCTTGGTGGGTGCAGCAATGGGCCCTGCTGTGAATTATTAGATCAAGAATTGTAATTACATGCCCCTGTTGAACAGGGGCTGAAAAATTGGGCCTTAGGCACTGGTGGCACAACACTGCAACCCCTCACAGATACTGTACTTGGAGCACAGCAATGAGCCCTGTTGCAAAGTATTGCTTCAAAAATTGTAATGACACGCCCCTGTTAAACAGGGGCTGAAAAATTGGGCCTTAGGCACTGGTGGCACAACACTGCAACTCCTCACAGATACTGTACTTGGAGCACAGCAATGAGCCCTGTTGCAAAGTATTGCTTCAAAAATTGTAATTACACGCCCCTGTTAAACAGGGGCTGAAAAATTGGGCGTTAGGCACTGGTGGCGGCACCCATAAACAAAAATGATCTTCCAAGCTATCATCATCAATCGTATCATTGAGGACTCGGAGGAGGAGGATAGCCAGTCAACATAACAGCACAGGCACTCAGCATCAGCATCAGTCTTGAAGGGATGTGACATTTTAAAATCAATTAGTCTGTTATATCAGCATCAGGTGTGTGGTAGCTGGTGGTGATCCAAGACTGGTTCATCTTGATGAAAGTCAGTCGATCAACCGAGTCGGTGGACAGGCGCACCCTGTGATCCGTGACAAATCCTCCAGCAGCACTGAATGTGCGTTCCGAAAGAACGCTGGATGCAGGACAGGCCAGTAGCTCAATTGCATACTGTGCAAGCTCTGGCCAGTGATCCATCCTCAAGACCCAGTAAGCCAGAGGATTTTCGGTGGGGAAGGTGTCCAAGTCTGACCTTGCCCCTAGATATTCCTGCACCATGTTTATCAGACGCTGGCGATGGTTGCTGGAACCAATCATACTTTGGGGCTGCGGACTAAAGAATTGTCTGAACGCATCGGTCAGACGGCCACCTTCCCCACCGCTCCTTCTTTGACTGGCCGAAGCCTCAGCAACTCGTTGTCCAGGACCAGGAGTTTGCAACCTCCCAGTCTCTGGGAACGCGTTGCACAGACCTTTCTGCAAGGCCTCCCGGAGTTGTCTCATCCTCTGCTCCCTCTGCGACGGTAACATAAGGTCCGCAACCTTACCCTTGTACCGTGGATCAAGGAGAGTGGCCAGCCAGTAATGGTCCCTCTCCTTGATCCGAAGAATACGAGGATCCTTCCGCAGACTTTGCAGGATCAGGGAGGCCATGCAGCGTAGGTTTGCTGAGGCATTCGCTCCGGAGTCCTCTGGGTCACTAAGGACGACATGATCCGCAGCCACCTCCTCCCAGCCACGTACAAGTCCACTGGTTTCTTGGGACTGTAAATCATCCCTAAAAGACTGCTGCTGATGATGCTGAGTGCCAGCCTCCACCTCCATGCTGACACAATCCTCCTCCTCCTCCTCCTCCTCCTCCTCTTCCTGTGCGATGGGTGGGACAGAAGGAACACTGTCTGGGTAAAGGGGGCCTTGAGAGGCAAGGAAGTCCTCCTCTTCCTGCCTCTGTTCTGCCTCAAGTGCCCTGTCCATTATTCCATGCAGCGTGTGCTCCAACAGGTGGACAAGAGGTACAGTGTCACTGATGCATGCACTGTCACTGCTCACCATCCTCGTGGCCTCCTCAAATGGTGCCAGGACAGTGCATGCATCCCTGATCATGCCCCACTGGCGTGGAGAAAAAAAACCAAGCTCCCCTGACCCTGTCCTGGTGCCGTAGTCGCACAGGTACTCATTGATGGCCCTCTGCTGCGTGTGCAGCCGCTGCAGCATGGCCAACGTTGAGTTCCACCTGGTGGGCATGTCACATATAAGGCGGTTCTTGGGCAGGTTCAACTCCTTTTGCAGCTCAGCCAGGCGAGCACTGGCATTATAAGATCTGCGGAAATGCACACAGACTTTCCTGGCCTGCCTCAGGACATCCTGTAAGCCCGGGTACCTGCCCAAGAACCGCTGCACCACCAGGTTAAGGACGTGAGCCACACAGGGCACATGGGTCAGTTGTCCCTGTCGGAGGGCGGAGAGGAGGTTGGTGCCATTGTCGCAAACCACCATTCCTGGCTTAAGCTGGCGTGGCGTCAACCACCTCTCGGCCTGGCCCTGCAGAGCAGACAGGACCTCTGCCCCAGTGTGGCTTCTGTCCCCCAAACACACCAGCGCAAGCACGGCATGGCATCTTTTTGCCTGCGTACTTGCGTAGCCCCGTGAACGGCTACGGAGCACCGCTGGTTCATAGGACAAACCACAGGAAGAGGCCATGGAGGAAGAAGAAGAGGAGGGGGTGGAGGAGAGAGGTGTGTCACAACCAGTAGTAGCATTTTGGAGGCGTGGCGGTGGGACAACCTCCAACACTACTGCACCTTGTCCTGAATCCTTCCCAGCTGCCAAAAGAGTGACCCAATGGGCCGTGAAAGAAAGGTAACGTCCCTGTCCATGCCTGCTGGACCATGAGTCAGCGGTAATATGCACCTTACCGCTGACCGCCCTGTCCAGCGAGGCCAAGACATTGCCTTCCACATGCCGGTAGAGAGCCGGAATAGCCTTCCGTGAGAAAAAGTGGCGTTTGGGAACCTGCCACTGAGGAACCGCACATTGCACAAACTCACGGAAGGGGGCCGAGTCTACCAACTGAAAAGGCAGCAGTTGAAGCGCTAGCAATTTAGCCAAGCTAGCATTCAACCGCTGGGCATGTGGATGGCTGGGAGTGAACTTCTTTCGACGGTCCAGCAGCTGGGGCAGGGAAATTTGCCTGCTAGAATCGGACGTCGGTGTACTGCTAGCAGAGTGGGCGCAAGTACTTGGCTGTGACACACCTAATTCTACACCTTCATTCCTCTCAGTGCATGTTTCAGAGAGGACTGAAGTTATAGTGGGGTTGGAGATCCCAGCTGATGCGGTGCAAGGAGAGGTCCGCTTTGTTCTTTGGTGTGGGTCTTTGAGGTAGGCTTGCCAACGAGCTGCATGGCAGGTCAACATATGTCTGGTCAGGCATGTGGTACCCAAGCGGCTGATGTTTTGGCCACGCGATATACGCTTGAGACATATGTTGCAAACAGCAGCTGTGCGATCTGATGCACTAGCCTCAAAAAAGGCCCACACCAAAGAACTTTTTGAATGACGGGCAGAGGCAGCGCCCTGCACAGGCGGAGCTCTGCGGTGTGATTCCGTCGGTGTACTGCCCTTACGCTGGCCACCAAAGGGCATCCTGCCTCGTTGGAGATGTGCCTCCTCCTCATCCTCCTCCTCCTCCTCTCTCCTATTAGGCACCCACGTGGAGTCATTGACCTCATCATCCCCTCCCTCCTCATCACTGGAGCCAATCTGGCAGTATGCTGCAGCTGCTGGAACATGACTGCCAGATTGGTGTCCTTCTTGAGCATCCCCTCTGTCTGCTCTCACGCTACTGCCTTCCTCTAGCTGGGTTTCATCATCAGACCCTTCGAAACGCTGGGCATCCTCCTGGAGCATGTACCCAACACTGTGCTGAAACAGTTCGGGGGACTCCTCAGGAGGAGGACATGGTGGGTCTAGGGAAGGAGTGACTGATGATTTGTCTGACATTGATACCAGGGAAGACGACGCTTTGGCAGCTGCTTTTCCAGTACCCTGAGCCTGGGTGAGAGAGGATGAGGAGGAGGAGGAGGGCTTGGTCATCCACTCTACCAAGTCTTCGGCATGATGTGGCTCAACATGTCCAGCTGCCGAAAAGAAGGACAAGCGTGTCCCATGGCCATGTGCTGATGACAATGCACCGCGTCCACGACCAGCACTGTTGCCCCCAGACACAGAGCCTGCTTGCCCTCTTTTATTGCCTCCTGACTGTCTGCCTCTCCTTGTTTGCCTTCCAGACATTCTAATAGATGGCCTGCAGGGAGATGGGAAAAAAGCAATAAGGGCTACCTTCAGGTGTCCTTCTCTGTCCCTGGAAACAAGGACTTGCAGAGTGAAAGAAAAAAAACACTCTCCCTACCTACAGTTTTCTGTCCCTAGAAAAAATGTTTTTTTTAATCACAATATAGCACAAGGAAAATTAACTCACTGTCCTTACAGGTCCCTGGAAACAAGGACTTGCAGAGTGAAAGAAAAAAAACACTCTCCCTACCTACAGTTTTCTGTCCCTAGAAAAAAATGTTTTTTTTAATCACAATATAGCAAAAGGACAATTCACTCACTGTCCTTCCAGGTCCCTGGAAACAAGGACTTGCAGAGTGAAAGAAACTGACACTGTCCCTACCTAGAGTTTTCTGTCCCTGGAATAAATGTTTTTTTCAGCACAATATAGCACAAGGACAATTAACTCACTGTCCTTACAGGTCCCTGGAAACAAGGACTTGCAGAGTGAAAGAAAAAAAATACTCTCCCTACCTACAGTTTTCTGTCCCTAGAAAAAAATGTTTTTTTTTAATCACAATATAGCAAAAGGACAATTCACTCACTGTCCTTCCAGGTCCCTGGAAACAAGGACTTGCAGAGTGAAAGAAACTGACACTGTCCCTACCTAGAGTTTTCTGTCCCTAGAATAAATGTTTTTTTTAATCACAATATAGCACAAGGAAAATTAACTCACTGTCCTTACAGGTCCCTGGAAACAAGGACTTGCAGAGTGAAAGAAAAAAAACACTCTCCCTACCTACAGTTTTCTGTCCCTAGAAAAAAATGTTTTTTTTAATCACAATATAGCAAAAGGACAATTCACTCACTGTCCTTCCAGGTCCCTGGAAACAAGGACTTGCAGAGTGAAAGAAACTGACACTGTCCCTACCTAGAGTTTTCTGTCCCTGGAATAAATGTTTTTTTCAGCACAATATAGCACAAGGACAATTAACTCACTGTCCTTACAGGTCCCTGGAAACAAGGACTTGCAGAGTGAAAGAAAAAAAATACTCTCCCTACCTACAGTTTTCTGTCCCTAGAAAAAATGTTTTTTTTAATCACAATATAGCACAAGGAAAATTAACTCACTGTCCTTACAGGTCCCTGGAAACAAGGACTTGCAGAGTGAAAGAAAAAAAACACTCTCCCTACCTACAGTTTTCTGTCCCTAGAAAAAAATGTTTTTTTTAATCACAATATAGCAAAAGGACAATTCACTCACTGTCCTTCCAGGTCCCTGGAAACAAGGACTTGCAGAGTGAAAGAAACTGACACTGTCCCTACCTAGAGTTTTCTGTCCCTGGAATAAATGTTTTTTTCAGCACAATATAGCACAAGGACAATTAACTCACTGTCCTTACAGGTCCCTGGAAACAAGGACTTGCAGAGTGAAAGAAAAAAAATACTCTCCCTACCTACAGTTTTCTGTCCCTAGAAAAAAATGTTTTTTTTAATCACAATATAGCAAAAGGACAATTCACTCACTGTCCTTCCAGGTCCCTGGAAACAAGGACTTGCAGAGTGAAAGAAACTGACACTGTCCCTACCTAGAGTTTTCTGTCCCTAGAATAAATGTTTTTTTTAATCACAATATAGCACAAGGAAAATTAACTCACTGTCCTTACAGGTCCCTGGAAACAAGGACTTGCAGAGTGAAAGAAAAAAAACACTCTCCCTACCTACAGTTTTCTGTCCCTAGAAAAAAATGTTTTTTTTAATCACACTATAGCAAAAGGACAATTCACTCACTGTCCTTCCAGGTCCCTGGAAACAAGGACTTGCAGAGTGAAAGAAACTGACACTGTCCCTACCTAGAGTTTTCTGTCCCTGGAATAAATGTTTTTTTCAGCACAATATAGCACAAGGACAATTAACTCACTGTCCTTACAGGTCCCTGGAAACAAGGACTTGCAGAGTGAAAGAAAAAAAATACTCTCCCTACCTACAGTTTTCTGTCCCTAGAAAAAAATGTTTTTTTTAATCACAATATAGCAAAAGGACAATTCACTCACTGTCCTTCCAGGTCCCTGGAAACAAGGACTTGCAGAGTGAAAGAAACTGACACTGTCCCTACCTAGAGTTTTCTGTCCCTGGAATAAATGTTTTTTTCAGCACAATATAGCACAAGGACAATTAACTCACTGTCCTTACAGGTCCCTGGAAACAAGGACTTGCAGAGTGAAAGAAAAAAAATACTCTCCCTACCTACAGTTTTCTGTCCCTAGAAAAAAATGTTTTTTTTAATCACAATATAGCAAAAGGACAATTCACTCACTGTCCTTCCAGGTCCCTGGAAACAAGGACTTGCAGAGTGAAAGAAACTGACACTGTCCCTACCTAGAGTTTTCTGTCCCTAGAATAAATGTTTTTTTTAATCACAATATAGCAAAAGGACAATTCACTCACTGTCCTTCCAGGTCCCTGGAAACAAGGACTTGCAGAGTGAAAGAAACTGACACTGTCCCTACCTAGAGTTTTCTGTCCCTAGAATAAATGTTTTTTTTAATCACAATATAGCAAAAGGACAATTCACTCACTGTCCTTCCAGGTCCCTGGAAACAAGGACTTGCAGAGTGAAAGAAACTGACACTGTCCCTACCTAGAGTTTTCTGTCCCTAGAATAAATGTTTTTTTTAATCACAATATAGCACAAGGAAAATTAACTCACTGTCCTTACAGGTCCCTGGAAACAAGGACTTGCAGAGTGAAAGAAAAAAAACACTCTCCCTACCTACAGTTTTCTGTCCCTAGAAAAAAATGTTTTTTTTTATCACAATATAGCAAAAGGACAATTCACTCACTGTCCTTCCAGGTCCCTGGAAACAAGGACTTGCAGAGTGAAAGAAACTGACACTGTCCCTACCTAGAGTTTTCTGTCCCTGGAATAAATGTTTTTTTCAGCACAATATAGCACAAGGACAATTAACTCACTGTCCTTACAGGTCCCTGGAAACAAGGACTTGCAGAGTGAAAGAAAAAAAATACTCTCCCTACCTACAGTTTTCTGTCCCTAGAAAAAAATGTTTTTTTTAATCACAATATAGCAAAAGGACAATTCACTCACTGTCCTTCCAGGTCCCTGGAAACAAGGACTTGCAGAGTGAAAGAAACTGACACTGTCCCTACCTAGAGTTTTCTGTCCCTAGAATAAATGTTTTTTTTAATCACAATATAGCACAAGGAAAATTAACTCACTGTCCTTACAGGTCCCTGGAAACAAGGACTTGCAGAGTGAAAGAAAAAAAACACTCTCCCTACCTACAGTTTTCTGTCCCTAGAAAAAAATGTTTTTTTTAATCACAATATAGCAAAAGGACAATTCACTCACTGTCCTTCCAGGTCCCTGGAAACAAGGACTTGCAGAGTGAAAGAAACTGACACTGTCCCTACCTAGAGTTTTCTGTCCCTAGAATAAATGTTTTTTTTAATCACAATATAGCACAAGGAAAATTAACTCACTGTCCTTACAGGTCCCTGGAAACAAGGACTTGCAGAGTGAAAGAAAAAAAACACTCTCCCTACCTACAGTTTTCTGTCCCTAGAAAAAAATGTTTTTTTTTATCACAATATAGCAAAAGGACAATTCACTCACTGTCCTTCCAGGTCCCTGGAAACAAGGACTTGCAGAGTGAAAGAAACTGACACTGTCCCTACCTAGAGTTTTCTGTCCCTGGAATAAATGTTTTTTTCAGCACAATATAGCACAAGGACAATTAACTCACTGTCCTTACAGGTCCCTGGAAACAAGGACTTGCAGAGTGAAAGAAAAAAAATACTCTCCCTACCTACAGTTTTCTGTCCCTAGAAAAAAATGTTTTTTTTAATCACAATATAGCAAAAGGACAATTCACTCACTGTCCTTCCAGGTCCCTGGAAACAAGGACTTGCAGAGTGAAAGAAACTGACACTGTCCCTACCTAGAGTTTTCTGTCCCTAGAATAAATGTTTTTTTTAATCACAATATAGCACAAGGAAAATTAACTCACTGTCCTTACAGGTCCCTGGAAACAAGGACTTGCAGAGTGAAAGAAAAAAAACACTCTCCCTACCTACAGTTTTCTGTCCCTAGAAAAAAATGTTTTTTTTAATCACAATATAGCAAAAGGACAATTCACTCACTGTCCTTCCAGGTCCCTGGAAACAAGGACTTGCAGAGTGAAAGAAACTGACACTGTCCCTACCTAGAGTTTTCTGTCCCTGGAATAAATGTTTTTTTCAGCACAATATAGCACAAGGACAATTAACTCACTGTCCTTACAGGTCCCTGGAAACAAGGACTTGCAGAGTGAAAGAAAAAAAATACTCTCCCTACCTACAGTTTTCTGTCCCTAGAAAAAAATGTTTTTTTTAATCACAATATAGCAAAAGGACAATTCACTCACTGTCCTTCCAGGTCCCTGGAAACAAGGACTTGCAGAGTGAAAGAAACTGACACTGTCCCTACCTAGAGTTTTCTGTCCCTGGAATAAATGTTTTTTTCAGCACAATATAGCACAAGGACAATTAACTCACTGTCCTTACAGGTCCCTGGAAACAAGGACTTGCAGAGTGAAAGAAAAAAAATACTCTCCCTACCTACAGTTTTCTGTCCCTAGAAAAAAATGTTTTTTTTAATCACAATATAGCAAAAGGACAATTCACTCACTGTCCTTCCAGGTCCCTGGAAACAAGGACTTGCAGAGTGAAAGAAACTGACACTGTCCCTACCTAGAGTTTTCTGTCCCTAGAATAAATGTTTTTTTTAATCACAATATAGCAAAAGGACAATTCACTCACTGTCCTTCCAGGTCCCTGGAAACAAGGACTTGCAGAGTGAAAGAAACTGACACTGTCCCTACCTAGAGTTTTCTGTCCCTAGAATAAATGTTTTTTTTAATCACAATATAGCACAAGGAAAATTAACTCACTGTCCTTACAGGTCCCTGGAAACAAGGACTTGCAGAGTGAAAGAAAAAAAACACTCTCCCTACCTACAGTTTTCTGTCCCTAGAAAAAAATGTTTTTTTTAATCACAATATAGCAAAAGGACAATTCACTCACTGTCCTTCCAGGTCCCTGGAAACAAGGACTTGCAGAGTGAAAGAAACTGACACTGTCCCTACCTAGAGTTTTCTGTCCCTAGAATAAATGTTTTTTTTAATCACAATATAGCAAAAGGACAATTCACTCACTGTCCTTCCAGGTCCCTGGAAACAAGGACTTGCAGAGTGAAAGAAACTGACACTGTCCCTACCTAGAGTTTTCTGTCCCTAGAATAAATGTTTTTTTTAATCACAATATAGCAAAAGGACAATTCACTCACTGTCCTTCCAGGTCCCTGGAAACAAGGACTTGCAGAGTGAAAGAAACTGACACTGTCCCTACCTAGAGTTTTCTGTCCCTAGAATAAATGTTTTTTTTAATCACAATATAGCAAAAGGACAATTCACTCACTGTCCTTCCAGGTCCCTGGAAACAAGGACTTGCAGAGTGAAAGAAACTGACACTGTCCCTACCTAGAGTTTTCTGTCCCTAGAATAAATGTTTTTTTTAATCACAATATAGCAAAAGGACAATTCACTCACTGTCCTTCCAGGTCCCTGGAAACAAGGACTTGCAGAGTGAAAGAAACTGACACTGTCCCTACCTAGAGTTTTCTGTCCCTAGAATAAATGTTTTTTTTTAAGCACACTATAGCAGAAGCACAAAACACACTGACACTCTCCCTACCTATCCTTCTCTTTCCCTAAACTAAAGGAATCCAGGTTAAGCAAGAAAGAAATAACAGTCACTGTCCCTGCCTATGCTACTCTATCCCTGCTCCGGAACACACTACACTAGGCCGCCGTGCTGGCGGCCTTTTATAGTGTGGGGCGTGTACTAAACACCCTCAGCAATAATTGGCCACAGGCATCCTGCCTGTGGCCAATCATTGCTCTCCTCGCTGCCGGCGCTGTGATTGGCCAAGCATGCGGGGTCACAGTGCATGCTTGGCCAATCACAGCGCCTGGATGACACTGCGATGGCGTAGTGCATTGTGGGCCGTTCGCGTCACTCGAATTTGGCGCGAACGGCCCAAATCGTTCGATCTTCGTCGAACGATCGAACAGCCAATGTTCGAGTCGAACGTATGTTCGACTCGAACACGAAGCTCATCCCTATAGAGCAGGCAGACGAGTCAGTTAGCTGCAGTTACAGTGTGTAGAGGATATATATGCATCCTAGGTGTTGTATATATATTTATACACTGTATTTAGTTTAGCTAGATCCGTTCCTGTTATTCTCTATACTGTGACAGGCAGGCAGGTGATTGTGCTAGCTGCAGTCAGTGTTTCACTTATGCCTCGTTTCCACTGCGCGGATCGGTTCGGTACGGTTCGGTACGGTACGCTATTTTGGGTGTTTCCATTATGAAAGCGTGCCATTAAACCGAACCGTACCGCACCATTCAGGGTCCTGCTTCAGACGTGGGGCCATAGAAAATGGAACGGTACGGTTAGGGCGGAGCTACTGGCGTCACACGATACATTCCACTGATTGGTGGACAGAAAAACGTCAGTGCTGACGTCAAAGCAAAGCGCCAAACAAGCACCTTGTCGCCCTCAATATAAAGTAGAAGGATGCCTGCAAACAACA
Organism: Rana muscosa; assembly: GCA_029206835.1. NCBI lineage: Eukaryota > Metazoa > Chordata > Amphibia > Anura > Ranidae > Rana > Rana muscosa. The sequence goes on from CM055117.1 coordinate 296,602,443, forward strand.
GCAGGGTCTGGTCATCTGAGGAACTATCTACTTTCCTAAGGATTATTGGTGATAGTGTTATTCAGAGTGAGCTTGATGGATCAGTGAGAAACGAAAAGGTGTACAAAGATATTTCTCAACGAATGGCAGCCGAGGGATTTGAACGGACATCGGGGCAGTGCAGAGCAAAGCTTAAGAAGCTTAAAGGGCAATATAAAAAAATTAAGGACGACAAAAGCCGTAGTGGAAACAGTCGGAGTACTTGGAGGTGGTACGACGACATGGACGCCATTTACGGACATAGGCCGGCAAACCAAGGCAGGGAGGGTGGTCTGGACTCTGCAACTGCAATTCTCGAATCCATGGTAGACCCCTTTGGTAAGTTTTAATTTTTTTTGATGCCATAGGATTTCGCTATGCTAACCTTTAAAAAAAATATATATAACCAAATGTTTTTTTCAGAAACAGCTGATGGACTCTCCAATGATGCGTCAAACTTGTCAGATGATGGACCTTCAACGTCTTTCAGCAGCACCAGTAGTATCTCATCAAGCCAACCACAGAGTACCCAACCACAGATTAGCCTACTACAGAGTACCCAACCACAGAGTACGCCCAATGCACCCCGGCAGAATGGTAAGACATGATGATAATAGTGAAATGTGTGCATTTTCTTAAAATAAGTAATCAGTGGGGTAGAAGAGCAGTGGGTACAGTGGTGTAAGAGATGAGAAGGGGGTTCAGCAGTGGGGTAGAAGAGCAGTGGGTACAGTGGTGTAAGAGATGAGAAGGGGGTTCAGCAGTGGGGCAGATGTGCAGGGGGTACAGAGGTGTAAGAGATGAGAAGGGGGTTCAGCAGTGGGGCAGATGTGCAGAGGGTACAGAGGTGTAAGAGGTGAGAAGGGGGTTCAGCAGTGGGGCAGATGTGCAGGGGGTACAGAGGTGTAAGAGGTGAGAAGGGGGTTCAGCAGTGGGGCAGATGTGCAGGGGGTACAGAGGTGTAAGAGGTGAGAAGGGGATTCAGCAGTGGGGCAGAAGAGCAGTAGGGCAGATGTGCAGGGGTTACAGTTGTGGGGCAGTAGATAAATGTGATGCAGTCTGGTGTGGCAGATGAGAAAGGGGGTTACAGTATTGTTTTGACAGATGTTACCAAAAACACTAGTTTGATATTTTGTATATTATAGGTCATAGGAGACGTTTGCAGTTGGATCTGCACACAGTCATGGAGGATATGAGGGCAGCAGAAGAAAGGCAGCTGGAAAGAATTGAGAACGAATCTGAAAGGCGGTTTCAGGCACTGCGTCAGGATGCACAGGAAGCTATGCGCCAGGAGGCAGAAATCGCCCGTCAGCAGATGGAGCAGCTGTCTACCTTCAACCAGGCCTTCCTCGGTGTCCTAGGTCAGCTTGTTCAAGTCCTTTCAGCCAGTCGTGAACCCAGGTCACCACCCAGACCGTAGTTCCTTTCATGTAGCAAAGGACCTGTACCCATTTTTTTTTTATTAATTTTTTATAAAAAAAAAATCTTTATTGATGTATTTTTCAAAGTTTTCTTTAACAGAATATATGGAACGATTATTTTTTTGTGAAATAAAAACCATGAGCGAATTTTTGGAGTATGTATTTTTTATTATATAACATTATTAAAAATATAGCAAAAAGGTATTCAAATTTTTAATAAATCATGGCAAAAATTTAAACATTGAGGTGCAGCATCAGAGCCTGGCGTATTTCACTGCACTCTTCTTCCATATCATGGGGTGCTATTACTGGTACTGGCTCTTCTGGAGATGTATTCCAATCCTGGTCAAAGTCTTCTCCATGACTTTCACAAAGATTGTGAAGAGCACAGCAAGTAAGCACCATGGATTTGGCAAGTTTAATGTCACTGTCATTCCTCTTCATAAGACACCTCCATCTACCCTTAAGTCTTCCAAAAGCATTTTCCACTACGACATGTGCCCTGGATGTTTTTTTGTTGTAGGTTTTCTGTTCTGTTGTCAGGCGGCCATTGTCAGGAAATGGTTTCAGGAGCCAATTTTGTAAAGGGTAGGCAGAGTCCCCAAGAACATAATACCCAACATTGACCCCACAAATGTTCTTAGTGGAACCAGGGTACAGTCCTCCCTGGCCAACCCAGTCCCAAAATGTGGACAATCGTAGAACACGAGCATCATGCAAACTCCCAGGTTTACCTACATTCACATTCCAGAATAGTCCCTTGCCATCCACTACTCCCTGGAGGATGATGGAATGCCAGCCTTTCCGGTTGAAATAGTCAGTGTGGTATTCTTGTGGTGCTATTATTGGTATGTGTGAGCCATCAATAGCACCAACACACTGTGGAAGGCCCCACCTGTTTTCAAAGTACTCAGCCATGTCTTTAAGCTTTTCCCTGTCCGGAAAATGCACAATTTTAGGAGCTAGCAATGTGCAGAGAGCCTTACAGAAGTCCTGCACACACCGGCACACTGAAGATTTACTGACACCGAAAAGATGACCAATACTTCTATATTCACTGTTGGTAGCCAGCTTCCACAGTGCAATGGCAACTCTTTTCCTCACTGCCAAACTGGCTCTGAAGTTGGTGCTTTGCTTCTCCATCGCTGGACGTAGCTTGGTACAAAGGTATGAGAAGGTTTCCTCAGACATTCTAAAATTCTGTACCCACTGTGTGTGTGTGAATCCCGGGACGGTCACATCCCACCACTCATTGGCACGGGGGAAAGCCCAAATGACAGGTCGGCGGCGCTGATTTGCCAAAAGCAGAAGCATCTAAAAAAAAAACAACACAGATGGTAACATATCACAAAAAAAAAAAATAATACATATATAACATATGTGTCTGGTGGGTCATTGTGTGTGTGTGCATGTCAGGTAGGTGGGTCAGTGTGTGTGTGTGTGCATGTCAGGTAGGTGGGTCAGTGTGTGTGTGTGTGCATGTCAGGTAGGTGGGTCAGTGTGTGTGTATGTCAGGTAGGTGGGTCAGTGTGTGTGTGTGTCAGGTAGGTGGGTCAGTGTGTGTGTGTATTTAAGGTAGGTAGTGTGTATGTCAGGTAGGTCTGAGTTAAGTCGGTTAGTTGTGCTTACCCTATAGCGCTGCCGTCTTTGTCGCACAAAGGTGTACTTCTCCTCCCGGCTAAACATCCAAGATAGCAGTTTTCTTTTCTTGAATGCGGTGTTTCTCATTGCCGCTCGCAACCTTCTCTCATACAGTGCGGCATGTATTTGGACTACAAAGAACCAAAAGGCCAGTAGAGAAAACACAAGCTGCTTGATAACCTCCATTATTGTTTTTGTTGTGTAGCTGGCGCTGACTGACGCTGCGTCACGTTTCTCGTCGCACTAGTGTGACATCACGCAAGGCATTTTTTCTAAAATCTGTATGGCCCCTGGCGGTCCGACTTGCAGTGGAAACGCTCACGAGAATAGACCGGACCATTCTAACCGTTCCAAACCGTACCGACCCGAACCGTTCCGCTCAGTGGAAACGTAGCATTAGTGTACTGTGTGCTTTGCATAGCGTTCACCTTAAGCTTACCTGAATACAGTTAGTGACTAGGGATGAGCTTCGAGTTCGAGTCGAACTCATGTTCGACTCGAACATTGCCTGTTCGCCCGTTCGCCGAACAGCTAACAATTTGGGGGTGTTCGCGGCAAATTCAAAAAGTCTATTGGAGAAATCTAAAGTGCTAATTTTAAAGGCTTATATGCAAGTTATTGTCATAAAAAGTGTTTGGGGACCTGGATCCTGCCCCAGGGGACATGTATCAATGCAAAAAAAAGTTTTAAAAACGGCTGTTTTTTCGGGAGCAGTGATTTTAATAATGCTTAAAGTGAAACAATAAAAGTGAAATATTCCTTTAAATTTCGTACCTAGGGGGTGTGTATAGTATGCATGTAAAGTCGCGCTTGTTTCCCTTGCTTAGAACTGTCCCTGCACAAAGTGCCATTTCTGAAGGAAAAAAAGTAATTTAAAACTCACCCGGCAATACATAGAAAAGTCATTGATAAAAAAAAAAAGCGTGGGAGTCCCCCCAAATTCAATTACCAGGCCCTTCAGGTCTGGTATGGATATTAAGGGGAACCCTGCCGCAAATAAAATAAAAAAATGCGTGGACAGCTATCTGGCAGTCATGTTCCCCCAGCTGCAGCATACTGCCAGATTTGCTGCAGTGATGAGGAGGGAGGGGATGATGAGGTCTCTGACTCCACGTGGGTGCCTAATAGGAGAGAGGAGGAGGAGGCACATCTCCAACGAGGCAGGATGCCCTCCAGGGGCCAGCTTAAGGGCAGCACACCGACTGCATCACACCGCAGAGCTCCGCATGTGCAGGGCGCTGCTGTTTCTGCGTTATTCCAAAAGTTCTTTGGTGTGGGCCTTTTTTCAGACATGTGCAGCAGATCGCACCATTGCCATTTGCAACATATGTCTAAAGCGTATCTCGCGTGGCCAAAACATCAGCCGCTTGGGCACCACGTGCTTGACCAGACATATGTCGACCTGCCCTGCAGTTCGTTGGCAAGCTTACCTAAAAGACCCACACCAAAGAACAAAGCGGACCTCTCCTTGCTCCTCATCAGCTGGGATCTCCAACCCCACTATACCTTCAGTCCTCTCTGAAACCTGCACTGAGAGGAATGAAGGTGTAGAATTAGGTGTGTCACAGCCAAGTACTTACGGGCAATCTGCTATCGGTTCACCGACGTCCGATTGTACCAGGCAAATTTCCCTGCCCCAGCTGCTGCACCGCCGAAAGAAGTTCACTCCCATCCATCCACATGCCCAACGGTTGAATGCTAGCTTAGCTGGTAGACTCTGCCCCCTTCCGTGAGTTTGTGGAATGTGCGGTTCCTCAGTGGCAGGTTCCCAAACGCCACTTTTTCTCACGGAAGGCGATTCCGGCTCTCTACCGGCACGTGGAAGGCAATGTCTTGGCCTCGCCGGACAGGGCGGTCAGCGGTAAGGTGCATATTACCGCTGACTCATGGTCCAGCAGGCATTGACAGGGACGTTACTTATCTTTCACGGCGCATTGGGTGACTCTGCTGGCAGCTGGGAAGGATGCAGGACAAGGTGCAGTAGTGTTGGAGGTTGTTCCGCCACCACGCCTTCAAAATGTTACTACTGGTAATTCTGACACACCTCTCTCCTCCACCCCCTCCTCTTCTTCTTCCTCCATGGCCTCTACCTGTGCTTTGTCCTCAGAACCATAGGCGTTCAAGGGGCTACGCAAGTACGCAGGCAAAAAGATGCCATGCAGTGCTTGAGCTGGTGTGCTTGGGGGACAGGAGCCACACTGGGGCAGAGATTCTGTCAGCTCTGCAGGGGCAGGCTCAGAGGGGGTTGACGCCACGCCAGCTTAAGCCAGGAAAGGTGGTTTGCGACAATGGCACCAACCTCCTCTCCGCCCTCCGACAGGGACAACTGACCCATGTGCCCTGTTTGGTTCACATCCTTAACTTGGTGGTGCAGCGGTTCTTGGGCAGGTACCCGGGCTTACAGGAGGTCCTAAAGCAGGCCAGGAAACTCTGTGGGCATTTCCGCCGGTCATATAATGCCAGTGCTCATCTGGCTGAGCTGCAAAAGGATTACAACCTGCCCAAGAACCGCCTAATCTGTGACATTCCCACCAAGTGGAACTCTACGTTGGCCATGCTGCAGCGGCTGCACACGCAGCAGAGGGCCATCAATGAGTATCTGTTGCAATATGGCACCAGGACAGGGTCAGGGGAGCTTGGATTTTTTCCCCCACGCCAGTGGGCCATGATCAGGGATGCATGCACTGTCCTGGCACCATTTGAGGAGGCCACGAGGATGGTGAGCAGTGACAGTGCATGCGTCAGTGACACTGTCCCTCTTATCCACCTGTTGGAGCACACGCTGCGTGGAATAATGGACAGGGCACTTGAGGCAGAACAGAGGCAGGAAGAGGAGGACTTCCTTACCTCTCAAGGCCCCCTTTATCCAGACAATGTTCCTGCTGGCCTGTCTATCACACAGGAAGAGAAGGAGGAGGAGGAGGAGGATTATTGTGTCAGCATGGAGGTGGAGCCTAGCACTCAGCATCAGCAGCAGTCTTCGAGGGATTAATTACAGTCCCAAGACACCCATGGACTTGTACGTGGCTGGGAGGAGGTGGATGCGGATCATGTCCTCCTCAGTGACCCAGAGGATTCTGCACCGAATGCCTCAGCAAACCTACGCTGCATGGCCTCCCTGATCCTGCAAAGCCTGCGGAAGGATCCTTGTATTCATGCGATCAAGGAGAGGGATCATTACTGGCTGGCAACCCTCCTTGATCCACGTTACAAGGGTAAGGTTGCGGACCTTATCTTGCCGTCGCAGAGGGAGCAGAGGATGAAGCATCTTCGGGAGGCCTTGCAGAAAGGTCTATGCAACGCGTTCCCAGAGACTGGGAGGTTACAAATTCCTGGTCCTGGACAACGTGTTGCTGAGGGTTCGGTCAGTCAAAGAAGGAGCGGTGGAGAAGGTGGCCGTCTGACCGATGCGTTTAGACAATTTTTTAGTACGCAGCCCCAAGGTATGATCGGTTCCAGCAACCATCGCCAGCGTCTGGTTTACATGGTGCAGGAACACCTAGGGGCAAGATCAGACTTGGACACCTTTTCCACCGAAAATCCTCTGGGTTACTGGGTCTTGAGGATGGATCACTGGCCAGAGCTTGCACAGTATGCAATTGAGGTACTGGCCTGTCCTGCATCCAGCGTTCTTTCAGAATGCACATTCAGTGCTGCTGGAGGCTTTGTAACCGATCACAGGGTGCGCCTGTCCACCGACTCGGTCAATCGACTAACCTTCATAAAAATGAATCAGTCTTGGATCAACACCAGCTACCAAGCACCTGATGCTGATGTAACCGAATAATTTTTTTTGAAATGTCAGATCCCTTCAAGACTGCCTATGCTGATGCTGAGTGACTATCCTGTTATGCTGAGTGACTATCCTCTTCCTCCTCAATGATCATGCTGATAGCTTGTAAGAACATTTTTGGTTCTGGGCACCGCCACCAGCGGCTAAGGCCCAATTTTTCAGCCCCTGTTTAACAGGGGCGTGTAATTACAATTTTTGATGCAATACTTTGCAACAGGGCTCATTGCTGCGCTCCAACTACAGTATGTGTGAAGGGTTGCAGTGTTGTGGCACCAGTGCCTAAGGCCCAATTTTTCTGCCCCTGTTCAACAGGGGCATGTAATTACAATTCTTGATCTAATAATTCACAGCAGGGCCCATTCCTGCGCCCACCAAGAGTAACTGTGAGGGCTTACAGTGTTGTGGCCAACGCTGTATCCTGGCCTAGGCCAACAAGGCCCAGGCCTAGGGCAGTACTTTGCAGGGGGCAGCAAAGAAAGTGTCCCCACCGGCTTGCGCTACACTATTAGTGTAGCGCCACACTTATGGGGTGGACTGGGCCGCACTGCTTCCGGTATGCAGTTGCAACTAGGGGCGGGGGCGCTGCTTCTAATTTGACTATCCTATCATCCTGGACCACAAACCTTCCTCACTGTACTATATGTTTTCTGCTGCACCATTGGCATGGTTATATCTTCTTAGTCCTCTCCATAAAATTATCAGAAATTTGTGCTTAAATTAGAACTATAGGCAACACTTTTTTTCTTTCATTTTGGATAGAGTAAGGCAGGGTTAGCCCCTGTCAGTTTATTTTTTACCATCCCTGTCCCATTGCAGAGATTTCCCTTCACTTCCTGCCCCATAGCCAAAGAGGAAGTGAGAGGAAATCTATGCAAATTAAGGGAATTCATTGCCCCCCCTCCCCCCCAGGCCATCAGAACTAGTGTCCCCACTCGAAAAATTTCAGGGCGGGTCTTAAACATCAAGGGGTGTGGCCTTGACAGAAAAGTGTGGGTCATATTTAAATTAGGATGTGCACGAGTTTAGTCAGGCCTAGGGCAGCACAAAACCTAAATACACTACTGGTTGTGGCAACACCACCACCACCACCACCACCAAAAGCCCAATTTTTCTGCCCCTGTTTAACAGGGGCATGTAATTACAATTCTTGATCTAATATTTCACAGCTGGGCCCATTCCTGTGCCCACCAAGAGTAACTGTGAGGACTTACAGTGTTGTGGCACCAGCACCACCACCAAAGGCCCAATTTTTTCTACCACTGTTCAACAATGGCATGTAATTACAATTCTTGATTAGGGATGGGCCCGGTGCTCGATTCGAACCCATGTTCGAATCGAGCACCGGGCGTTCGCTCGCTCGTCGAGCCCAGAACTATTTGGGCCGTTCGCATCACATTCGTGTGATGCGAGCGGCCCCGCAATGCATTGCGGCCGGCGCGGCCGGCGCAGTGCATTGCTGGCTGATGATTGGCCAAGCATGCACTGTGACCCCGCATGCTTGGCCAATCACAGCGCCCGAAACTCGGAGAGCAATAATTGGCTACAGGCAGGACGCCTGTAGCCAATTACAGCTCAGGGGCTTTAGTACATGCCCCACCATTTAAAAGGCCGCCACGCCATCGGCCCCGGTCACATGAGTTCCGGCTTTAGGAGAGATCAGTCTGCTGATTCTGTCTTTGCTTGATACTGAAAGATTTGCTCTTCTTTGCTAAACCATTGGCTATTTCTTTGCTAAACCATTGCTACCTAAGTCATTGATCGTTCATTGCTGCTGATTGCACAGTTAGCGTGTTATTAGCTGCTGCTGGGGATTAGTCTGGTGCGTGCTTACTGTTAGTACAGTATTGCAGTAGTACCAACCGCAGTGCTGTTAGCACAGCATTGCACCCCAACAGCACCCATAGGACTTCTAGTGTGTTAGTGGCAGCAAACAGAGCTCCTATATTTTCTTCTCAGCAGCACCCATAGGACTTCTAGTGTGTTAGTGGCATCACACAGAGCTCCTATATTTTCTTCTCAGCAGCACCCATAGGACTTCTAGTGTGTTAGTGGCAGCAAACAGAGCTCCTATATTTTCTTCTCAGCAGCACCCATAGGACTTCTAGTGTGTTAGTGGCATCACACAGAGCTCCTATATTTTCTTCTCAGCAGCACCCATAGGACTTCTAGTGTTTTAGTGGCAGCAAACAGAGCTCCTATATTTTCTTCTCAGCAGCACCCATAGGACTTCTAGTGTGTTAGTGGCATCACACAGAGCTCCTATATTTTCTTCTCAGCAGCACCCATAGGACTTCTAGTGTGTTAGTGGCAGCAAACAGAGCTCCTATATTTTCTTCTCAGCAGCACCCATAGGACTTCTAATGTGTTAGTGGCATCACACAGAGTTCCTATATTTTCATCTCAGAAGCACCCATAGGACTTCTAGTGTGTTAGTGGCATCACACAGAGCTCCTATATTTTCTTCTCAGAAGCACCCATAGGACTTCTAGTGTGTTAGTGGCAGCAAACAGAGCTCCTATATTTTCTTCTTAGCAGCACCCATAGGACTTCTAATGTGTTAGTGGCATCACACAGAGTTCCTATATTTTCATCTCAGAAGCACCCATAGGACTTCTAGTGTGTTAGTGGCATCACACAGAGCTCCTATATTTTCTTCTCAGAAGCACCCATAGGACTTCTAGTGTGTTAGTGGCAGCAAACAGAGCTCCTATATTTTCTTCTCAGCAGCACCCATAGGACTTCTAGTGTGTTAGTGGCAGCAAACAGAGCTCCTATATTTTCTTCTCAGCAGCACCCATAGGACTTCTAATGTGTTAGTGGCATCACACAGAGTTCCTATATTTTCATCTCAGAAGCACCCATAGGACTTCTAGTGTGTTAGTGGCATCACACAGAGCTCCTATATTTTCTTCTCAGAAGCACCCATAGGACTTCTAGTGTGTTAGTGGCAGCAAACAGAGCTCCTATATTTTCTTCTTAGCAGCACCCATAGGACTTCTAGTGTGTTAGTGGCATCACACAGAGCTCCTATATTTTCTTCTCAGAAGCACCCATAGGACTTCTAGTGTGTTAGTGGCAGCAAACAGAGCTCCTATATTTTCTTCTCAGCAGCACCCATAGGACTTCTAGTGTGTTAGTGGCATCACACAGAGTTCCTATATTTTCATCTCAGAAGCACCCATAGGACTTCTAGTGTGTTAGTGGCATCACACAGAGCTCCTATATTTTCTTCTCAGCAGCACCCATAGGACTTCTAGTGTGTTAGTGGCATCACACAGAGCTCCTATATTTTCATCTCAGAAGCACCCATAGGACTTCTAGTGTGTTAGTGGCATCACACAGAGCTCCTATATTTTCTTCTCAGCAGCACCCATAGGACTTCTAGTGTGTTAGTGGCAGCAAACAGAGCTCCTATATTTTCTTCTCAGCAGCACCCATAGGACTTCTAATGTGTTAGTGGCATCACACAGAGTTCCTATATTTTCATCTCAGAAGCACCCATAGGACTTCTAGTGTGTTAGTGGCATCACACAGAGCTCCTATATTTTCTTCTCAGAAGCACCCATAGGACTTCTAGTGTGTTAGTGGCAGCAAACAGAGCTCCTATATTTTCTTCTTAGCAGCACCCATAGGACTTCTAATGTGTTAGTGGCATCACACAGAGTTCCTATATTTTCATCTCAGAAGCACCCATAGGACTTCTAGTGTGTTAGTGGCATCACACAGAGCTCCTATATTTTCTTCTCAGAAGCACCCATAGGACTTCTAGTGTGTTAGTGGCAGCAAACAGAGCTCCTATATTTTCTTCTCAGCAGCACCCATAGGACTTCTAGTGTGTTAGTGGCATCACACAGAGTTCCTATATTTTCATCTCAGAAGCACCCATAGGACTTCTAGTGTGTTAGTGGCATCACACAGAGCTCCTATATTTTCTTCTCAGCAGCACCCATAGGACTTCTAGTGTGTTAGTGGCATCACACAGAGCTCCTATATTTTCTTCTCAGCAGCACCCATAGGACTTCTAGTGTGTTAGTGGCATCACACAGAGCTCCTATATTTTCTTCTCAGCAGCACCCATAGGACTTCTAGTGTGTTAGTGGCAGCAAACAGAGCTCCTATATTTTCTTCTCAGCAGCACCCATAGGACTTCTAGTGTGTTAGTGGCATCACACAGAGCTCCTATATTTTCTTCTCAGCAGCACCCATAGGACTTCTAGTGTGTTAGTGGCAGCAAACAGAGCTCCTATATTTTCTTCTCAGCAGCACCTATAGGACTTCTAGTGTGTTAGTGGCATCACACAGAGCTCCTATATTTTCATCTCAGAAGCACCCATAGGACTTCTAGTGTGTTAGTGGCATCACACAGAGCTCCTATATTTTCTTCTCAGCAGCACCCATAGGACTTCTAGTGTGTTAGTGGCAGCAAACAGAGCTCCTATATTTTCATCTCAGAAGCACCCATAGGACTTCTAGTGTGTTAGTGGCATCACACAGAGCTCCTATATTTTCATCTCAGAAGCACCCATAGGACTTCTAGTGTGTTAGTGGCATCACACATAGCTCCTATATTTTCTTCTCAGCAGCACCCATAGGACTTCTAGTGTGTTAGTGGCATCACACAGAGCTCCTATATTTTCATCTCAGAAGCACCCATAGGACTTCTAGTGTGTTAGTGGCATCACACAGAGCTCCTATATTTTCTTCTCAGAAGCACCCATAGGACTTCTAGTGTGTTAGTGGCAGCAAACAGAGCTCCTATATTTTCTTCTTAGCAGCACCCATAGGACTTCTAATGTGTTAGTGGCATCACACAGAGTTCCTATATTTTCATCTCAGAAGCACCCATAGGACTTCTAGTGTGTTAGTGGCATCACACAGAGCTCCTATATTTTCTTCTCAGAAGCACCCATAGGACTTCTAGTGTGTTAGTGGCAGCAAACAGAGCTCCTATATTTTCTTCTCAGCAGCACCCATAGGACTTCTAGTGTGTTAGTGGCATCACACAGAGTTCCTATATTTTCATCTCAGAAGCACCCATAGGACTTCTAGTGTGTTAGTGGCATCACACAGAGCTCCTATATTTTCTTCTCAGCAGCACCCATAGGACTTCTAGTGTGTTAGTGGCATCACACAGAGCTCCTATATTTTCATCTCAGAAGCACCCATAGGACTTCTAGTGTGTTAGTGGCATCACACAGAGCTCCTATATTTTCTTCTCAGCAGCACCCATAGGACTTCTAGTGTGTTAGTGGCAGCAAACAGAGCTCCTATATTTTCTTCTCAGCAGCACCCATAGGACTTCTAGTGTGTTAGTGGCATCACACAGAGCTCCTATATTTTCTTCTCAGCAGCACCCATAGGACTTCTAGTGTGTTAGTGGCAGCAAACAGAGCTCCTATATTTTCTTCTCAGCAGCACCCATAGGACTTCTAGTGTGTTAGTGGCATCACACAGAGCTCCTATATTTTCATCTCAGAAGCACCCATAGGACTTCTAGTGTGTTAGTGGCATCACACAGAGCTCCTATATTTTCTTCTCAGCAGCACCCATAGGACTTCTAGTGTGTTAGTGGCAGCAAACAGAGCTCCTATATTTTCTTCTTAGCAGCACCCATAGGACTTCTAATGTGTTAGTGGCATCACACAGAGTTCCTATATTTTCATCTCAGAAGCACCCATAGGACTTCTAGTGTGTTAGTGGCATCACACAGAGCTCCTATATTTTCTTCTCAGCAGCACCCATAGGACTTCTAGTGTGTTAGTGGCATCACACAGAGCTCCTATATTTTCATCTCAGAAGCACCCATAGGACTTCTAGTGTGTTAGTGGCATCACACAGAGCTCCTATATTTTCTTCTCAGCAGCACCCATAGGACTTCTAGTGTGTTAGTGGCAGCAAACAGAGCTCCTATATTTTCTTCTCAGCAGCACCCATAGGACTTCTAGTGTGTTAGTGGCATCACACAGAGCTCCTATATTTTCTTCTCAGCAGCACCCATAGGACTTCTAGTGTGTTAGTGGCAGCAAACAGAGCTCCTATATTTTCTTCTCAGCAGCACCTATAGGACTTCTAGTGTGTTAGTGGCATCACACAGAGCTCCTATATTTTCATCTCAGAAGCACCCATAGGACTTCTAGTGTGTTAGTGGCATCACACAGAGCTCCTATATTTTCTTCTCAGCAGCACCCATAGGACTTCTAGTGTGTTAGTGGCAGCAAACAGAGCTCCTATATTTTCATCTCAGAAGCACCCATAGGACTTCTAGTGTGTTAGTGGCATCACACAGAGCTCCTATATTTTCATCTCAGAAGCACCCATAGGACTTCTAGTGTGTTAGTGGCATCACACATAGCTCCTATATTTTCTTCTCAGCAGCACCCATAGGACTTCTAGTGTGTTAGTGGCATCACACAGAGCTCCTATATTTTCATCTCAGAAGCACCCATAGGACTTCTAGTGTGTTAGTGGCATCACACAGAGCTCCTATATTTTCTTCTCAGAAGCACCCATAGGACTTCTAGTGTGTTAGTGGCAGCAAACAGAGCTCCTATATTTTCTTCTTAGCAGCACCCATAGGACTTCTAATGTGTTAGTGGCATCACACAGAGTTCCTATATTTTCATCTCAGAAGCACCCATAGGACTTCTAGTGTGTTAGTGGCATCACACAGAGCTCCTATATTTTCTTCTCAGAAGCACCCATAGGACTTCTAGTGTGTTAGTGGCAGCAAACAGAGCTCCTATATTTTCTTCTCAGCAGCACCCATAGGACTTCTAGTGTGTTAGTGGCATCACACAGAGTTCCTATATTTTCATCTCAGAAGCACCCATAGGACTTCTAGTGTGTTAGTGGCATCACACAGAGCTCCTATATTTTCTTCTCAGCAGCACCCATAGGACTTCTAGTGTGTTAGTGGCATCACACAGAGCTCCTATATTTTCATCTCAGAAGCACCCATAGGACTTCTAGTGTGTTAGTGGCATCACACAGAGCTCCTATATTTTCTTCTCAGCAGCACCCATAGGACTTCTAGTGTGTTAGTGGCAGCAAACAGAGCTCCTATATTTTCTTCTCAGCAGCACCCATAGGACTTCTAGTGTGTTAGTGGCATCACACAGAGCTCCTATATTTTCTTCTCAGCAGCACCCATAGGACTTCTAGTGTGTTAGTGGCAGCAAACAGAGCTCCTATATTTTCTTCTCAGCAGCACCCATAGGACTTCTAGTGTGTTAGTGGCATCACACAGAGCTCCTATATTTTTATCTCAGAAGCACCCATAGGACTTCTAGTGTGTTAGTGGCATCACACAGAGCTCCTATATTTTCTTCTCAGCAGCACCCATAGGACTTCTAGTGTGTTAGTGGCAGCAAACAGAGCTCCTATATTTTCATCTCAGAAGCACCCATAGGACTTCTAGTGTGTTAGTGGCATCACACAGAGCTCCTATATTTTCATCTCAGAAGCACCCATAGGACTTCTAGTGTGTTAGTGGCATCACACAGAGCTCCTATATTTTCTTCTCAGCAGCACCCATAGGACTTCTAGTGTGTTAGTGGCATCACACAGAGCTCCTATATTTTCATCTCAGAAGCACCAATAGGACTTCTAGTGTGTTAGTGGCAGCAAACAGAGCTCCTATATTTTCTTGTCAGCAGCACACATAGTACCTATAGTGTGTTAGTGTCAGCACCCATAGGACCTACAGTGTGTTGTGAGCACACATAGGAGTTCTATTTTTTATACTATATACACTACCGACTACAATGGCTGGAAGACCGCCAAGGAGAGGCAGAGCGTGCCGAGGCAAGAACACAGGGCAGGCAGGCTCTGTTTCTAGAGACAACAGTGCTGGCCGTGGACGTGGTCGTGCATCGTCATCAGCACGTGGCCATGGGACGCTTGTCTTTGTTTTCGGCAGCTGGACATGTGGAGCCGCATCATGCCGAAGGCTTGGTAGAATGGATGACCAAGCCCTCCTCATCCTCCTCATCCTCTCTCACCCAGGCTCAGGGTACTGGCAGAGCAGCTGCCAACGCGTACTCAATGGCATCATCAGCCACCCCTTCCCTAGACCCACCATGTCCTCCTGAGGAGTCCCCCGAACTGTTTGAGCACAGTGTTGGGTACATGCTCCAGGAGGATGCCCAACGATTCGAAGGCTCGGATGATGATACCCAGCTTGAGGAAGTCAGTAGTGTGCGCGCAGAGAGAGGGGATGCTGAAGGACAGCAATCTGGCAGTAGTGTTCCACCAGCTGCAGCTTACTGCCAGGTTTGCTCTAGTGGTGAAGAGGGAGGGGATGATGAGGTCACTGACTCCACGTGGGTGCCTGAAGGGAGAGAGGAGGAGGAGGAGGAGGATGCAGCGTCACATGTCCAACGAGGCAGGATGCCCCCTGGAGGCCAGCTAGAGGCCAGCACAGCAACTGTACCACACCGCAGAGCTCCGCCTGTGCAGGGCGCTGCCTCTGCACGTTATCACAAAAGTTCTTTGGTGTGGGCCTTTTTTGAGACGAGTGCATCAGATCGCACCACTGCTATTTGCAATATTTGTCTCAAGCGTATCTCGCGTGGCCAAAACATCAGCCGCTTGGGCACCACAAGCATGAGCAGACATATGTCGACCTGCCATGCAGCTCGTTGGCAAGCACACATAAAAGACCCACACCAAAGAACAAAGCGGACCTCTCCTTGCTCCTCATCAGCTGGGATCTCCATCCCCACTATATCTTCAGTCCTCTCTGAAAGCTGCTCTGAGAGGACTGAAGGTGTAGAATTAGGTGTGTCACAACCAAGTACTTGCAGTACACCGACGTCCGATTGTAGCAGGCAAATTTCCCTGCCCCAGCTGCTGGACCGTCGAAAGAAGTATACTCCCAGCCATCCACATGCCCAGCGGTTGAATGCTAGCTTGGCTAAATTGCTAGCACTTCAACTGCTGCCTTTTCAGTTGATAGACTCGGCCCCCTTCCGTGAGTTTGTTCAATGTGCGGTTCCTCAGTGGCAGGTTCCCAAACGCCACTTTTTCTCACGGAAGGCGATTCCGTCTCTCTACTGGCATGTGGAAGGCAATGTCCATGCCTCGCTGGAAAGGGCGGTCAGCGGTAAGGTGCATATTACCGCTGACTCATGGTCCAGCAGGCATGGACAGGGACGTTATCTTTCTTTCACGGCCCATTGGGTCACTCTATTGGCAGCTGGGAGGGATGCAGGACAAGGTGCAGTAGTGTTGGAGGTTGTTCCGCCACCACGCCTCCAAAATGCTACTACTGGTTGTGACACACCTCTCTCCTCCACCCCCTCCTCTTCTTCTTCCTCCATGTCCTCTTCGAGTGCTCTGTCCTCGGAACCAGCGGTGCTCCGTAGGCGTACAAGGGGCTACGCGAGTACGCAGGCAAAAAGATGCCATGCCGTGCTTGCGCTGGTGTGTTTGGGGGACAGGAGCCACACTGGGCCAGAGGTTCTGGCAGCTCTGCAGGGGCAGGCCGAGAGGTGGTTGACGCCACGCCAGCTTAAGCCAGGAATGGTCGTTTCTGATAATGGCACCAACCTCCTCTCCGCCCTGCGACAGGGGCAGCTCACCCATGTGCCCTGTATGGCTCACGTCCTCAACCTGGTGGTGCAGCGGTTCTTGGGCAGGTTCCCAGGCTTACAGGATGTCCTGAGGCAGGCCAGGAAAGTCTGTGTGCATTTCCGCCGATCTTATAATGCCAGTGCTCGGCTGACTGAGCTGCAAAAGGAGCTGAACCTGCCCAAGAACCGCCTAATATGTGACATGCCCACCAGGTGGAACTCAACGTTGGCCATGTTGCAGCGACTGCACACGCAGCAGAGGGCCATCAATGAGTACCTTTGCGACTACGGCACCAGGACAGGGTCAGGGGAGCTTGGCTTTTTTTCCCCACGCCAGTGGAGCATGATCAGGGATGCATGCACTGTCCTCTCACCATTTGAGGAGGCCACGAGGATGGTGAGCAGTGACAGTGCATGCATCAGTTACACTGTACCTCTTGTCCACCTGTTGGAGCATACGCTGCGTGGGATAATGGACAGGGCACTTGAGGCAGAACAGAGGCAGGAAGAGGAGGACTTCCTTGTCTCTCAAGGCCCCCTTTATCCAGACAATGTTCCTTCTGTCCCACCCATCACACAGGAAGAGGAGGAGGAGGAGGAGGAGGAGGATTGTGTGAGCATGGAGGTGGAGCCTGGCACTCAGCATCAGCAGCAGCAGTCTTTTAGGGATGATGTACAGTCCCAACAAACCAGTGGACTTGTACGTGGCTGGGAGGAGGTGGCTGGCGATCATGTCATCCTCAGTGACCCAGAAGACTCCGGACCGAATGCCTCAGCTAACCTACGCTGCATGGCCTCCCTGATCCTGCAAAGCCTGCGGAAGGATCCTCGTGTTCTTCGGATCAAGGAGAGTGACCATTACTGGCTGGCCACTCTCCTTGATCCACGGTACAAGGGTAAGGTTGCGGACCTTATCTTGCCGTCGCAGAGGGAGCAGAGGATGAGACATCTCAGGGAGGCCTTGCAGAAAGGTCTGTGCAACGCGTTCCCAGAAACTGGGAGGTTACAAACTCCTGGTCCTGGACGACGAGTTGCTGAGGCTTCGGTCAGTAGCAGAAGGAGCGGTGGGGAAGGTGGACGTCTGACCGATGCGTTCAGACAATTTTTTAGTCCGCAGCCCCAAGGTATGATCGGTTCCAGCAACCATCGCCAGCGTCTGATATACATGGTGCAGGAATACCTAGGGGCAAGGTCAGACTTGGACACCTTTCCCACCGAAAATCCTCTGGCTTACTGGGTCCTGAGGATGGATCACTGGCCAGAGCTTGCACAGTATGCAATTGAGCTACTGGCCTGTCCTGCATCCAGCGTTCTTTCCGAACGCACATTCAGTGCTGCTGGAGGATTTGTCACCGATCATAGGGTGCGCCTGTCCACCGACTCGGTTGATCGACTGACCTTCATAAAAATGAATCAGTCTTGGATCACCACCAGCTACCAGACACCTGAAGCGGATATAACGGAATAATTTATAATGTCACATCCCTTCAAGACTGCCTATGCTGATGCTGAGTGACTGTCCTGTTATGTTCACTGACTATCCTCTTCCTCCTCCTCAATGATCCATGCCACCACACCAGTGCCTAAGGCACAATTTTTCAGCCCCTGTATAACAGGGGCGTGTAATTAAATTTTTTTAAAAAGATGCTTCGCAACAGGTGTGACTGCTGTGCTCAGAGTACAGTATCTGTGAGGGGTTGCAGTGTTGTGGCACCAGCACCAGTGCCTAAGGCACAATTTTTCAGCCCCTGTTGGGGCGTGTAATTACAATTTTTAGGCAATGCTTTGCAACAGGTCTCATTGCTGTGCTCAGAGTACAGTATCTGTGAGGGGTTGCAGTGTTGTGGCACCAGCACCAGTGCCTAAGGCACAATTTTTCAGCCCCTGTATAACAGGGGCGTGTAATTACAATTTTTTAAAAAGATGCTTTGCAACAGGTGTGACTGCTGTGCTCCAAGTACAGTATCTGTGAGGGGTTGCAGTGTTGTGGCACCAGCACCAATGCCTAAGGCACAATTTTTCAGCCCCTGTTTAACAGGGGCGTGTAATTACAAATCTTGATCTAATAGTTCACAGCAGGGCCCATTCCTGCGCCCACCAAGAGTAACTATGAGGGCCTACAGTCTTGTGGCAACACCGTCCACCACCACCGCCACCACCACCACCAAAGGCCCAATTTTTCTGCCCTGTTCAACAGGTGCATGCAATTACAAATCTTGATCTAATAACTCACAGCAGGGCCCATTCCTGCACCCACCAAGAGTAACTGTGAGGGCTTACAGTCTTGTGGCAACACCGTCCACCACCACCACCACCACCACCAAAGGCCCAATTTTTCTGCCCGGTTCAACAGGTGCATGCAAGTACAAATCTTGATCTATTAACTCACAGCAGGGCCCATTCCTGTGCCCACCAGTCTTGTGGCTACACCAACATCTAATAGGGCAAATTTCTGCAGAGTATATACGGCAGGCCCCTACTTTCAAACATCCAACTTACAAACGACTCCTACTTGCAAACGGCAAGAGAAAACAGGAAGTGAGAGGAAATCTACCCCTAGGAAGGAAAATTCTATCCTGTTAGATTTAATTTGGGAAAAAGGTATCTCCTCTCTACTGATGCTTTATCACCAATCCTTGTTTCAATTAAAACCCCACTTTTCCAAAAACATTTGTCATTGGGACGGAAAGTGAGGTGACATGTTCTGAACAGATGTGCAAAGACAGCAAATGTTACAGGGGTGATAACCCCTCCCTATGTTCTCCAAAAAGCTTAAAAATTGATTTTTTTGGGATGTAGCTACACTTCATAATGTACCTGTTCAGATTCTACTTAAGAACAAACCTACAGTCCATGTCTTGTTTGCACCACCTATATACTGCTGTTCAGAGTATATAGGGTTGTAGGTATAGGGTTTTATTTTGGGTGCGGGGTCCCCCTTAGTATCCATACAAGACCCAAAGGGGCTGGGGTGGGGGGGGGGGGGGTGATGGGGTAGCCATGCCATTTTTCTCAAGGATTTTCAGCCATATGGCGGCCAGGACAAGACATGACATTAAAGCCGCAAGTGGTTTTAAATGGCTTCTTTTTTTCCTTTACAAATGTCATTTTGTGCAAGGACAGTTCTAAACACGGGAAACACATGCCACTTCACAGGCATACTTTAGACACCCCCCAGGTACCATATTTAAAGGAAAATTTCACTTTTTTTTTTTTCACTTTATGCATCATTAAAATGACTGCTCCCGAAAAAACTTTAGTTTTTAAAATTTCTTTTTGCATTGATATATGTCCCCTGGGGCAGGACCCGGGTCCCCAAACCTGTTTTATGACATTAACATGCATATTGGCCGTTGTAATTAGCAATTTTGATTTCGAACGTTTGCGTCCATTATAACGAATAGGGTTCGAAAATTCGCGCGAACTTTCGGTCCGTTCGAAGGTTCTGGTGCGAACCGAACCCGGGGGTGTTCGGCTCATCCCTATTCTTGATATAAGAGTTCACAGCAGGGCATTCCAGCGCTCACCAAGAGTAACTGTGAGGGCTTACAGTGTTGTGGCAACACCAACACCTAAGGGTCAAATTTCTGCAGAGTATATACGGCAGGCCCCTACTTTCAAACATCCAACTTACAAACGACTCCTACTTGCAAACGGAAGGAGACAACAGGAAGTGAGAGGAAATCTACCTCTAGAAAGGGAAATTCTCTCCTGTAAGAGTTAATATGGGAAAAAGGTGTCTCCTCTCCACTGATGCTTTATCACCAATCCTTGTTTCAATAACAAACCCAAATTTTCAAAACACATTTGTCATTGGGACGGAAAGTGAGGTAAAATGTTCTGAACAGGGGCACAGACAGCAAAACAAATGTTACAAGCATCATTAAAATCACTGCTCCCCAAAAAACAGCCATTTTTTAAAACGTATTTTTGCATTGATACATGTCCCCTGGGGCAGGACCCGGGTCCCGAAAACCCTTTTTAGGACAATAACTTGCATATTAGCCGTTATAATTAGCACTTTTGATTTCGAACGTTCGAGTCCATTCTATTTAATAGGGTTCTAAAGTTTGCGCAAACTTTCGGTCCGTTCGCAGGTTCTGGTGCGAACCGAACCGGTGGGTGTTCGGCTCATCCCTACTGTCCATTCAGTCTGGAGATTCACACAGCTCTATTACACAGAACAGCCTTGCCTGGTACCGTATGAGACCTGACTTTTTTCAGTTGCAGTTAGCTAAAAAGTTTTTTCCCTCCCCAGCCTGTGACTGGTCAGTGAAAGGAAAAGCAGCAGATAAAGCTCATTGTTCTGTCACTCTGACCTGCCGACCGCTGCACGCCGATATACGTTGGCACAATGGCAGCGGTGGGCAAATGGACGTACCTGTACATCCCCTTTCAGAAGCCGCGCTCTCTCCGTGACCGTGCCTCCGGGCCCCGCGAACTCTATGTTTGCCGGCGGCCCGCGATCGTGTCATGGAGAGCCAGAACGGGGAGATGCCTATGTAAACAAGGCATTCCCTGTTCTGCCTAGTGACAGGACAGAGATCTACTGCTCCCTGTCATTGGGAGCAGTGATCACTGTCGTGTCACTTGTAGCCCATCCCCCCTACAGTTAGAATCACTCCCTAGGACACACTTAACCCCTTCATCGCCCCCTAGTGTTTAACACCTTCCCTGCCAGTGTCATTTACACAGTAATCAGAGCATTTTTATAGCACTGATCGCTGTATAAATGACAATGGTCCCAAAATAGCGTCAAAAGTGTCCGATGTGTTCGCCATAATGTCACAGTCACGATAAAAAACGCAGATCGCCGCCAATACTAATAAAAAAAATTATGAAAAAAAAAATCTATTCCCTATTTTGTAGACTCTATAACAGTGATGGCGAACCTTGGCACCCCAGATGTTTTGGAACTACATTTCCCATGATGCTCAACTACACTGCAGAGTGCATAAACATCATGGGAAATGTAGTTCCAAAACATCTGGGGTGCCAAGGTTCGCCATCACCGCTCTATAACTTTTGCGCAAACCAATCAATATACGTGTAGCGGGTACTTACTTTCCCGGGGTAATTTTTGAATTTTTCAGTGACACCAGTGGTGTGTTCCCGGCGGCCCACCGGGTGGCGCTGTCACCATGGGCTGACGGACGGATACCGCTGTGTGCTGAGCCTCCTTTTTGTCCTCTCTCGGCAGCGGTATGGTGGGGCGGGGAACCCGCCATGCTTGCTGGGAGGGGGTATAAAGGGGCCGGCCATCTTGGTCACGGGGGCTTAGTCCCAGGCACCTTCAGCCTGCGGACGGTGGTTCGTGTTCGTCCTCTAGGCGGCCTAGGCCTAAAGGACCACCGGAGATCGTGTTCCACCTCAGGCACCTTTAGTCCTGGGGTGAGGTACTTGGATGGAGGTCCGGAGCTCAGTGCCCAACACTGAGTTCCGCGAGGGAAGGATCCTAAGGTACTCCGGGGATGGATGCCTGAATCCGAGGTGGACGTAATGGACCGGGAAGAGCTCCTCATCTGAAGACCCGGTGCAGCATACTGCCGGTGACGGGTGAGTCTCTTGTCGGAGACCGTCCGGAAGGAGAATTTCCCTCGTGCGGAGACCATAGCCCACTCTCAGGGAGGAGAGTGGAGGATCGAATTTGTGTCTGGGCCTATTCGCACCCACACCTCCTTTTCCGTTCTAAAGCCAAGGGAGTCCATGTTATGTTCTACTATAAAAGTGTGTTGGACTTTAATGTTGTGGGGCTCAATTTCTGGCAGACGAGGTTCACGGAGACTCTCGGAGGGAGGATCCAGATGCATAGCACAGACCCGAAGGTAAAAACAACAGAGACATTGCTGATACCACATCACACCTGTGGTGGAAGCCTGGCGTAGCTCACCCTCTCCCTCCCCTATCATACCCCTAGACCAGAGACAGTGCGAGTTGAACTTTAATAGAGGGGACTGGGGAGAGGGTGCTCGCTACATACGCTTATTGCGATTTTTATTACCAAAAATAGGTAGAAGAATACACATCATCGGCCTAAACTGAGAAAAAAAATGAGCTTTTTTTAAAAAAAAATTGGGGATATTTATTATAGCAAAAAGTACAAAATATTGTATTTTTTTTTCAAAATTGTTGCTTTTTTTTTTGTTTATAGCGCAAAAAAAAAAAATCGCAGAGATGATCAAATACCATCAAAAGAAAACTCTATTTGTGGGAAAAAAAGGACGTAAATTTTGTTTTGGTACAACGTCACACGACCGCACAATTGTCAGTTAAAGCGACACAGTGCAGAATTGCAAAAAGTGCTCTGATCATTCAGTAGCCAATTATTCTGGGGCTGAAGTGGTTAAAGGTGGCAGGTGGATTGTTTCCTGCCCCCCCCCCCCGGAAAAAATCCACTAGCCGCCACTGCTGATGGGAGGGTAGTGTTAAATGGATGAGTAGATTTAGACTGGACTTGGACTTTACTAACAAACTGAAGCTCACACTTTTAGCAGTTACAGCAAACTGTTTTTTTCCTTTAGAGATTAAGATTTTACAGAAATAAAGAGAATCTGATGATTTTAGGCACCCCTGTAAGTGGTAAATGGATTGTCTTAAACCTATACCTATACCTGCTACAACTGCAGAACAGCTTGTCCTGCTGAAAAAAAACAGACTTACTGGCTGGATCACCAGGTGAAATAAAGGAAAGAAAGCCTAAAAAAAAAAACGGAATACAACCAGAATTGATAAGCTGCAATAGAATAAATGTTTTCATTTTAGGTTTAATAAAGCTTTAATGACATAATAAATAAAGCAGATAAACTATCTGTACCTTAATACAGGGGGTCCCCGAGTTACGAACACCCGAGTTACGAATGACTCCTACTTACGAACGGCCTCAAATGCCGGCCACTGGTGCTCTACGATACATTTCGAGCAGCTCCGACACATTCCACACTGCCGTACTACGCCCCAGATAACATAACAAGCGCCCGTACTACGCCCCAGATAACATAACAAGCGCCCAGAACATCCCACATCCATGAACAGGCGGCAGTTACACTTACGAACACTTACGAATGCAGTGTTCCGACCGGAAGTTACACTTACAAATGCAGTGTTGCGACTTAAGAAAAACTTCGACTTACGAACAAACCTACAGTCCCTATTGTGTTCGTAACTCGGGGACCCCCTGTACGAGGTCATTCTTAGCTTTTGCTTACTGCTACTGAATTATTATTCAGGCGGATAAAAAAAAACAAGCTGAATTCTGAGTTCTAGGTCCACTCTGAGCAGAGAGCGGTGACTGTCAGTCACCGCTCTCTGCTCGGTCCTTCCAGCGCTCACGGAAGCATGGGGCAGGAAGGGGGGTGGGCGCAGCTGGCATTGGATCTTAAGCCAAGCACTGAGAGATGAATCCAGATGTCAGGCAGCTGGGTGGATCTTGTCAATATGGTCAGGATCCTTCCAGAGCCTGGATTGGCTCTTTGATGTCAGTTGACTGCGTTTTTTCTCTTGCTGTCGGCTGATTTTGGGTCACAGAAGTGCAATTAAAAAAAAGCTTTGGCCATACTTCTCGATTAACAAAATGATTATAATTATGGTATAATAAAGCTGTGTTGTGCAGTTATCCAACCATTTAGCTTTTATAAGAGTGACCAACATATCCTTAAAGGGGAAGTATGGGTTTCCTGTTTTTGGGCGATTTATACTTACCTCGGTGGATGGAGCATCAGACCGATGCTCCAGCTGTCCCCCGCTGTCTGTGCACTGAGAACCGAGCCACGGAAGATCGCCATTGGCTCGGTTCTCACAGATCCCCGAGAGGAAAGCTGCTGACTATCAGTCAGCCTCTTCCCTCTCTGCTTCCCCACGCTCATTGGAGCGCTGAGCAGTGGAAGGGCCTGGAGAGGCTGTCTCAGCGACTCGCTGACACGCTGAGACTGCCATCAATCAGGGCAGCTGGCGGATCCCGACTTGGAAGTCGTGATGATGCGCTGCCCCGACTGATGGCAGTGACGTCAGCGGAGAGTAGACTTCAGACCGCTCTCCGCCGAAAACGGGTCAAAGGAGTGCAAAACTAATTGCACTCCTGTGACCCTTAGGAGAAGCCCAGCCGAAAAGCTCAGGCTGGACTTCTCCTTTAATCTTTTATAGCAATCTGAGCGACCTGCATTAACTGTATATAATGTTATCAACCAGACATTATTTTAAAAGAAACCATTGCAGAATTGGTTACAGTATAACTAACCCCAAGAACAAAAACGAAATATATTGCAGCTTACCAGTCCTTAGCTGTAGAGGCTGTATTGGTTTTCTTTTCTTTTTCAGGCTTATTTTTTTATTTTTTCCCATCTGACAATCCTGCCAGTATACTTTTCTTGTCCTGTAGAGACAAAGCACACTCACTGTACTGTTATTAATGGAGGATCAGTGTTGCTTTACTGGGACAATACGTGCTGTATGTTAGGACTACAGACCTACTCCTATTCTCTGAGACATAGCAGAAGTGTTTATAGTCCATATAATGTTGGGAATAATATAACTGATAAAAATGGAGTACAGGTAAAGTGTAGAGAAAGCTATCAAGTACTCACAAAGATTTCTGGCAGAATCAGTAAGTTTTTGAATGCACTTTTCGAACAGATACAGTATCTAAAAAAAAAACTACACCCCTCGCATTTTTGTAAATATTTAATATTTTTCATGTGACAACACAAGAAGTGACACTTTGCTACAATGTAAATTAGTGAGTGTGCAGCTTGTATAACAGTGTAAATTTGCTGTACAATCAAAATACCTCAACACACAGCCATTAATGTCTAAACCGCTGGCATCAAAAGTGAGTACACCCCTAAGTGAAAATGTCCAAATTGGGCCCAATTAGCCATTTTCCCTCCCCGGTGTCATGTGACTTGTTAGTGTTACAAGGTCTCAGGTGTGAATGTAGAGCAGGTGTGTTAAATTTGGTGTTATCACTCTCACTCTCTCATACTGGTCACTGGAAGTTCAAAGAAAAAATAATTGTTGCTCTACATAAAGATGGCCTAGGCTATTAGAAGATTGCCAAGACCCTGAAACTGAGCTACAGCACGGTGGCCATGACTATTCTGCGGTTTAACAGGACAGGTTCCACTCAGAACAGGTCTCGCCGTGGTCGACCAAAGAAGCTGAGTGCACATGCTCAGCGTCATATCCAGAGGATGTCTTTGGGAAATAGACATATGAGTGCTGCCAGCATTGCTGCAGAGGTTGAAGGGGTGGGGGGTCAGCCTGTCAGTGCTCAGACTATACGCCACACACTGCATCAAATTGGTCTGCATGGCTGTCGTCCCAGAGGGAAGCCTCTTCTAAAGAAGATGCACAAGAAAACAGAAAAATAATTTGCTGAAGACAAGCAGACTAAGGATTACTGGAACCATGTCCTGTGGTCTGATGAGACCAAGAGAAACGTATTTGGTTCAGATGGTGTCAAGCGTGTGTGGCAGCAACCAGGTGAGGAGTACAAAGACAAGTTTGTCTTGCCTGCAGTCAAGCATGGTGGTGGGAGTGTCATGGTCTGGGGCTGCATGAGTGCTGCCGGAACTGGGGAGCTACAGTTCATTGAGGGAACCATGAATGCCAACATGTACTGTAACATACTGAAGCAGAGTATGATCCCCTCCCTTTGGAAACTGGGCCGCAGGGCAGTATTCCAACATGATAACGCCCCCAAACACACCTCCAAGATGACCACTGCCTTGCTAAAGAAGTTGAGGGTAAAGGTGATGGACTAGCCAAGCATGTCTCCAGACCTAAACCCTATTGAGCATCTTTGGGGCATCCTCAAACGGAAGGTGGAAGAACGCAAGGTCTCTAACATCCACCAGCTCCGTGATGTCATCATAGAGGAGTGGAAGAGGACTCCAGTGGCAACCTGTGGAGCTCTGGTGAACTCCATGCCCAAGAGGGTTAAGGCAGTGCTGGAAAATAATGGTGGCCACACAAAATGTTGACACTTTGGGCCCAATTTGGACATTTTCACTTAGGGGTGTACTCACTTTTGTTGCCAATGGTTTAGACATTAATGGCTGTGTGTTGAGTTATTTTGAGGGGACAGCAAATTTACACTGTTATACAAGCTGTACACTCACTACTTTACATTGAAGCAAAGTGTAATCTCTTCAGTGTTGTCACATGAAAAGATATAATAATAATATATTTACAAAAATTTTGTGAGATACTGTATAACAAAATGCTTTTGATGGTATATTTAACAAAGGAAAAATAGAATAAATAGGAGAAGTTCATTGTTAGGGTTTACATACATGTTAAATGCTCCAAATTGCTGGTCATCCTAGTAAAATTATTTGTTGCTTTTAGCCAGTTATGAATTCCTCTGTTCTGCCAATAAGGTGTCACAAGGTTCATATTCTTATTTTATATGTTCCCAAAACTGTAAAAGATATCATAAATGCAAAATTAGAGGCAACAGTTCACAAATTTGACAATGAATTTTGTATTGGGCTTTTGAATTGCGTTATTTTTGCTAAATTCCAATTTCACCCATACTGTAACTGAAAACCAACTTTTATTAGAATCCAGTTACCGTATTAGTCCAGTAGATGTCTCTAGAAACCCATGCTTTTAATTTAATAAAAAAACAGATGTCATGGAAGACAGACAAAAAGATACACAATATAATCTTGAATTGATTTATAACCTTTCCAGCTATAGTAGACGCTTTTTGAATTAGTATATATTTGGAAAAAGGCTTAATGGCTGAATCGCAACATAGGAAACGCCATAATCAGGCATTGCTGTAGGTTAGTCAGTTGGTGAGCAATGCAATCAAGAACAAGAGAATGGATACCAAAATGATATACATATTAACCACTTAAGCCCCGGACCATTTCGGGCCATTAGGACCAAGCCTGTTTTTGGGATTCGGCACTGCGCTGCTTTAACTGTAAATTGTGCGGACATGCAATGTTGTACCCAAATGAAATTTGCGTCCTTTTCTTCCCACAAATAGAGCTTTCTTTTAATGGTATTTGATTGCCTCTGCGATTTTAATTTTTTGCGATATAAATGGAAAAAGAACGAAAATTTTGAAAAAAAAAGATATTTTCTACTTTTTGTTATAAGAAAAATCGAATAAACTCAATTTTAGTCATACATTTAGGCCAAAATGTATTCAGCCACATGTCTTTAGTAAAAAAAATGTCAATAAGCGTATATTTATTGGTTTGCGCAAAAGTTATAGAGTTTACAAACTAGGGTACATTTTCTGAAATTTACACAGCTTTAAATTTATGACTGCCTATCTCATTTCTTGAGGTGCTAAAATGGCAGGGCAGTACAAAACCCCCCCAAATGACCCCATTTTGGAAAGTAGACACCCCAGGGAAATTGCTGAGAGGCATGTTGAGCCCATTGAATATTTTTTTTTTTTGTCCCAAGTGATTGAATAATGACAAAAAAAAATAAAAAATTACAAAAAGTTGTCACTAAATGATATATTGCTCACACATGCCATGGTTATATGTAGAATTGCACCCCAAAATACATTCTGCTGCTTCTCCTGAGTACGGGGATACCACATGTGTGGGACTTTTTAGGAGCCTAGCCACGTACGGGACCCCGGAAACCAAGCACCGCCTTCAGGATTTCTAAGGGCGCAAATTTTTGATTTCACTCCTCACTACCTATCACAGTTTCGAAGGCCATAAAATGCCAAAATAGCACAAAACCCCCCCAAATGACCCCATTTTGTAAAGTAGACACCCCAAGCTATTTGCTGAGAGGCCTGTTCAGTCCATGGAATATTTTATATTTTGCCACAAGTTGCGGGAATATGACAAACTTTTTTTTTTTTGCACAAAGTTGTCACTAAATGATATATTGCTCACACATGCCATGGGCATATGTGAAATTACACCCCAAAATACATTCTGCTGCCTCTCCTGAGTACGGGGATACCACATGTGTGGGACTTATTGGGAGCCTAGCCGCGTACGGGACCCCAAAAACCAAGCACCGCCTTCAAGGTTTCTAAGGGCATACATTTTTGATTTCACTCCTCACTACCTATCACAGTTTTGAAGGCCATAAAATGCCAAGATGGCACAAAACCCCCCCAAATGACCCCATTTTGGAAAGTAGACACCCCAAGCTATTTGCTGAGAGGCATGTTGACCCCATTGAATATTTTTTTTTTTTTTGTCCCAAATGATTGAATAATGACAAAAAGAAAAGAAAAAATGTACAAAAAGTTGTCACTAAATGATATATTGCTCACACATGCCATGGTTATATGTGGAATTGCACCCCAAAATACATTCTGCTGCTTTTCCTGAGTACGGGGATACCACATGTGTGGGACTTTTTGGGAGCCTAGCCGCGTACAGGGCCCCAAAAACCAAGCACTGCGAACGCTGCAGTTATGTGTGTTGTGTTTGGTAAGTGACAGTGATCGATCGATACTGCACTTGGGTGGGCTGGGCTGGGCTGGGCTGGGCGGAGGGGCTAAACGCAGGCGCTAGCAGGTATCTGGGCTGATCCCGCTAACACTGCGTTTTTGGGAACCCTAAACCGCTGGGGATGCTAGTATAGATCTGATCAGATCTGATCAGATACTATACCACTAAGGGGGGTGTATGCTTTGCGCGTGGGTGTTAGCGTTACTGTCACTAACCTAACACTGCCTGGGGCGACGCAGACCCTCTCTGGCGCTAAAACCTAATTGATCTCACCCGCCGGGCGATCAGGGGGGTTAAACCTTTATTGGGTTATATACGGCGGGTGCCCTGATGCTATAAAAAGCAAACTAATCAACCAGCGTCACCCGTAACCTTTATATGGTGATCACTGGTGAAAGGGTTAACTAGGGGCAATCAGGGGGTTAAAATCTTTATTAGGTTAAATATGGGGGTACCTGACACTATATAAAAACCTGACGGGTAACCTGAATAACTAAATAACTTACTGGCTAACCAGTGACACCAGTGACGCTTATACGGCGATCACTGGTGAAAGGGTTAACTCTAGGGGCAAATCAGGGGGTTAAAATAATATATGGGGGTACCTGACACTAATAAAAACCTGCGGCGAACCTAAAAAAAAATAACTGCCTATCTAAAACACCAGCGACACGAATACAGCGATCGGAAAAACAATCGCTTAGTGACGCTGAAGTTAGGGGGTGAAAGGGTTACCTGGGGGGTGATCAAGGGGTTAAACCTTTATTAGGGGGGGTTAGGGGGCTACCCTGGACCTAAAGGGGCCTAATCCTAACTGCCCTGCAACTTTTTACAATCACAGATGACACTAAATGCAGTGATCAGTAAAATAAATGATCACTGCAATCAGTGACACTGTGATTGGGGGCTTTGGGGTGACCTGGGGGTGACTGGGGGGTGATTTGTGTGCCTATGTGTACCTACGTGTCAGTGGACTGTTAGTGCACTAACCTGCTTCCTCTCTGCTCGGCGCCGGGAACGGAAAGACCGCGGCGAGGGAGATGACATCACTTCCTCCAGCCTTGTTTACATCACATGGCGGAGGAAGCATTTTCATTGGCCGGGAGCGATCGCGAGGGGGGGGGCGGAATTGAGCGCCCCCCCCCTCATGCCTGATCGCTCCCGAACACTTAACGGCCGCTCACCGCAGTGAAGGGGGGTCCGGATGGACCCCCCAACTGCACAAAGGCGATCACGTAGATCTACGTGATTCTGCCTGTCCGTGCCATTCTGCCGACGTAAATCGGCGGTGGGCGGTCGTTAAGTGGTTAAAATACAGAAATTTACAAACTGTACATGTTTTCTCCATCTTTTTTTAGGAGAAGTTGGTGAAATTTTAAAAATATATTGTTTTAAAATGAGGTGCTGTTAAAAAAAAGTTAATGTAATAAATTAAAAATTCAAAAATAAATGCAGTGGTTGTCATTGTTGACCTCCTCGCCTGAAAAATGTTAGTAGCCTGGCTTGTAATGGAAATCCAAAGGCAATACTTTGGCTCTTAAAATGTAACTTCTGCGCTTAGTGCAATATAAACTGAACAAAAAATTGAATTATCTTTTTCTATTTCAAAGAAACACACAAAATACCCTATAAACTAAATTAGGTGCGCTATCACAATTAATATGGTAATGATGATGAAAAATTCAAATATGCTATCCAAAACCAACAAATGAATAAATATGCAATAAATAATAAATAGATTTAATGAGAAAATAATGTGCAAAACACATAAAAAATATTAATTCGCACCAGAGAAGTGCAACATAACTTGTGAAAACACTCACAGTGCTTAGTGCAATAAAGTGACTCTGCAATAAATAATAATATTGAACTAATCAAGCTACGTTTAATCCACCAATCCACCGCTGACTCTTTACAGCCACTTCAGTGGACCTTCACCGGCCATGTTATCAATCAAAACACATACCAGAGCCAGAGGCCCAAATATAACAGACCAAAATTCCCTCAATAATATCCAAACGGTAACCACCAGACATACTTTTAAATGCTCACTGATCCAGTGATGAGATTAGTACACATGCCAACCACTTGGCGCTCTGTGTATTTAAACCATTGGAATCATGATTTGGATATGCATAAAGAAATAAAACTCTATAGTGCATTACCCTATAAAATATTTGTAGCGGTACCTCCATGGGGGCTGCTGATTGACTCTATACCCCACTGGCCACCCCGACTCTGCAGATCCTCTCTTACCTCTGACACCTTGTGTTCCATTGTAAAATACCACGTTAATGAGAAACTCAGACAAAATCACTGAACCACTCAAGAATGTTTACTATAGTAAAGAATAACACAAAGAAATGGTATGGTAAAACAATGAATGCACACAGGTTATGATTGACAGAGGTATTGATCAGTGCAGTTATATCGTACACTTGTACCCAAAAACAACCTGATGGGGTATATGTGAACAGGTGCACAGGGAGATAGATCTTGAATACTTTTAACACATATATTGAATACCTTCCCACTGAGGCCTCACCACACAGACCAATGCACAATGAGAATGCACAAACAGTGAATACAGTAATACAAGGCAAGTTCTAACTATATCTCACTAAATGGCTCCCCCTAGGTTGCAGTTCAGAGCAATTCTCCAATGTAGAGCAGTAAAGCTTTGTAAAGAAATAAAGTGATAAATGTTCCTCAATTTCCGGATTGTCTTCAGCTAACCTGATATTATACTGCAGTGTTGACTTGTGTATATATTTGTAATCCAAGGGAAACAAAAGGCAATAACTGTAGAATAAGATGCTATTGGTTGCTTAGCTGGAGAACTGTTCTCACTTGTTAATTCCTTCTTATGTGTGAGTAATACAGTACTGACTTTACAGCACAGGGGAGAGAAGAAAGGCCCCAAAGTCTGGTTGTAAGATGCTCAGGTGCAGCAGATCCACAGCCGTGGAACTACAAGTCTCACCAGCAGTCTGTAGGAAAGAAACTCACTCAGCAATACTGCAGTCACTACTTGGATGGGCAGGTGCCCTCTCACCACTGTGGATCCCAGCTAGCTGGCAGATTACATCCGGAATCTCCGTCTGGTTCTTCCGTCAGTGAAGATGGTGCCGCCGCGCCGTGCTGCTACTCCCGATGGGCAGGGAAGCAGATGGCTTCAAATGCTCTGAAGCGCAGGCCGATCCACCTGCTCGATTAGCAGGGCCGTCCACAAAGATCCCTCTGGGGGGGCGATCCGGCTCTCCGCTGTAGGCTGCAGTCTCTCACTCCTGGTCACACACACAGACCTCCTGCTGGCAGTTTAATGGCATCCAGAGAGCCAGAAAGCAGGCCATGCCTGTCCTTTTATCTCTCTTTCCAGCAGGCTGTTTTGTGACTCGCCATTGTGGGTCCTGTAGACCAGAGGTCATCAACCCCCGGTCCGCGGCCCAAAGCCGGGCCGTACCGCCTCTCTAGCCGGGCCGCAACGCAAATGACACTGTCCGTGCCATACCGCCGCTATAGCCGGGCCATGGAGGAGACCGTCAGCGATGCAGCTGCCTGAGCAGAGAGATGACACCATCTCTCTGCGCTACACAGAGGCGCGCCGCTGACCCGCCCTAACATACGGCGCTGCAAGGCTACGCTACGCTACACAGAGGCACGGCCGGCCAATGAGTGAGAGAGAGAGAATTACCTCATCTCTCCGCCCACCCTCGCTATGTACCGGCTCAAAGCATTCCCGCAATCTCTAACGGCTCCCCCTCACTTTCCTGTGCTGAGACTGTAAGTACAGTGGGCACTGCAGAGGGACTTGTATATTTTTTTTACTGGGACATTTAATGATTTTTTTATACTGGGACATTTAATGATGATTTTTTTTTATACTGGGACATTTAATGATGATTTTTTTTATACTGGGACATTAAATGTCCCAGTATAAAAAAAATTATTAAATGTCCCAGTATAAAAAAATTATTAAATGTCCCAGTATAAAAAAATTATTAAATGTCCCAGTATAAAAAAATCATTAAATATTTTTTTTATACTGGGACATTTAATAATATTTTTACACTGGGACATTTAGGGCCGGTTCACACTGCAGCAATGTCAGAGTTCGGATGTGATTCGCACCGCACTGCAGTGCACATCACATGCGATCTCTGTGCGATTTCAGCCATACAAATCGTATGGCTGAATTTGCATCAAACTCGCACAGGACCATTTTTTTTTGTCCGCAGCAGAATCGGATCGCATGGGTGTTCACACCCATGCGATCCGATTCCTGTCAGAGTTTGCAGATCGCACTGCGATATACGAACTGATTTGGGGGTGTCGTTAACTTTTAACTGACACTCCCAGCAGTTCACATAGGGCAATGTGAACTGCCACCGGAAAACCTGCGATGCGCAGTGGATTCGCAGGGTTCCCACACCGCAACAGTGTGAACCGACCCACACATCGTGATTCGTCCCCCCCTACTACCGGGCCTTGGAAAAATATTCTTCCACAAAACCGGTCCTTGGTGCCAAAAAGGTTGGGGACCACTGCTGTAGACCCAAACTGATTTAACCAACATGAGTCACTTCCCCATCCAAACTACATATCCCACAATGCATGGCTGTTTGCTTCTTAAACAGAAGGAAAAATCCTGACAGAGTTCAGCGGTCACTAGAGGGAGCCAAACCATTACTTAAGAAACAATAAACTACTCAACATAATAACTTTAGTAGCAACCCCTGGGCTACACGTTATCTTTATTAAAAGCTGTTGCACTTCCAATCAAATAGAACAATCCAGCATCAAGTATCTCACTGCTCGGTACCATACTCTGGATTGCGGCCGTGCATGATGACGTCACTGCCAACAGGTTCTGCCCCAATTTACCTTGGCCCTGTTCACCTACGTTTTACCACACTGGATGAACACAGGGATGCATAGAAATATATTTGTCCTGTTCAAACTGCAATGAAGCAGTGCTGTGAACTGCATGCATAAAAATGCAGACATGCTGCATTTTATCGTAGCATACAAGAAGTTGTCGTATGTCGCATACTGCGCACACATACATACAAAACACTACGCAACTGTGCAGTGACATGATTGAAGTGTCACTTTGTGCACTTTGAATAAAGTTGCCACAATAAAGAAAAAGACAAAATGGAACTGTGTGGTGTACTGAAATGCAGATCACACTGCCTCTACTGCAGCTGGACAGCTGCCTTCCACGATTTAGTGTGCAAGCAGTGTCAACGGGCCCTTTCTGTGTCCCTGACCTGAATCAAGTGTAGCTCTTATCCCTGGAGGGGCCGCTGGATGTGACCCAAGGTCTCCCTTACCAATTCAGAGGCTGCCAGGCCTAGACACAAGCTCCAGGCACACCGACAGTCAAACACAAGGCCCACAAGCCGAATCCGGCCCGCCGGGCCATTTCATGTGGCCCTCATACCTCTCCTGTACCTGGGGCTACCCCTTTGTTCTGTACCCACCTTGTCTCAGGCAGTCGTCAGCAGAGAGAACATAACTCCTTCACCAGATCCTGCACTTCTCCATGCAGCCTGCAGCAGCAGAGAGGTTCATCTCTAACTTCCCCCTCCATCCTGTCTTAGTTGTCGGCAGCAGAGAGGAGGACAGAACTCCTCCTACAGATCGTGCGCCTCTTTTGTGCAACCGCAGCAATCTCTCATCTCCACCTCCCCTGGTTTCAGCATTCAGTTGAGACCCTACGCTTTCTGCTTCCCAGATACACCCCCGCTTCTTCTTAGCAGCAGTACAAGGTAAGGGTAATGTCCACCTTCCCACAAGGTAAAGGTAAAGGTCATCTGCACCTCCCCTGGTCTCAGCATTCAGCTGAGACCCTGCACTTTCTGCTTCCCATATCCGCTCCCAGCTTCTTCTCAGCAGCAGCACAAGGTAAGGGCACACCTGATCTAGGGGATGTATTTTTGTAGATTTATTGCAGTGCTTCAAACAGGAGAGAAGGATGAGGATGCAGAATACTCCAAGAATGTCAGCAAATACAGAAAGAAAGACTTCCAATCTCAGATTCTCTAGCAGCAGTCTTTACTGGAGGAAGAAGGGGTAGGGTGACCACATTTCCAAACTACCATTCAGGGACACCCTCCCTTCCCAAAAATCAGCTTGTGCTGTAACGAATCACAGCACAGTGATTGGACACAAGAGGCGGGATTTATGATTTCTCCAATCACAAGCAGGGAGCGGGGTTTGTGCTCCTCCAGGCATTCCCGGCCAGGACAAGTACTGTCAGTGAGTAAAGCGGTGATGTGGCTGCCTTTTTGTGAACATCAGATTGGCCCGGGGGGAGGGGGGGTGGTTGTGTCAGTTTCATTCCGGGACACTGTATTGTCCTGGAATAAAGGTGCCCGGGACAGACCTGCAAAATGTGGGACTGTCCCGGGCAATCCGGGACATGTGGTCACCCTAAGGAAGGGGGAATAGCCA
The DNA here is from genome assembly GCA_029206835.1 of Rana muscosa. Lineage (NCBI taxonomy): Eukaryota > Metazoa > Chordata > Amphibia > Anura > Ranidae > Rana > Rana muscosa. Next base: position 296,637,790 of record CM055117.1, read on the forward strand.
GCTAACCTCAGACTCTGTAAGAGCAGTCATTGTCTATGTAGAAACCTCTGGCTTTTTGTCCCCCAAAGCACAACCACACCTGGGATAATAGATCAAGGTCCTACTCACAATGTCCGAGGACAGCTGTCAGCCACCCAGCCTCCGTGTCACACTCTTCAGTGAGGGGGATTAATGGGGGATTATTTTTAAAAAAAAGATTAGTTAAACCCACACTACTATCCCTGTATATTGGCTTTTGAAATTTACAAATGCAGCAATTTAGAAGTTGGAAGAAAGGTTTAGCACTGGGAAAAACTTTTTGAAAGATAAATAGTGCATTTTATATACAACTATATAGATCAGGCCAAAACGAGGGGCACATGAGGAGGAAAGAGGGACAGAGGGACTTTGTTCCAAATCGGGACAGTCCCTCAAAATCAGGGACAGTTGGGAGCTATGCCTCAGGTAACTCTTGGCCTGGCCTAAAAGGTATTTTGCAATCCACCATAGCCCCCACCTCCACAATGGTCAGAAAGTCTACAGCCGGCTCTCCTGTGATTCAGGTCTACTCTTCCCTAGCCTCTTGCCTCCATGTGCTTGTTACATCTGTGCTGGTGATAGGTGCCTGGAACCCATGCCCCAAGTGCACTAGGCCTCCCCAACCTGGCTCATATAATTGGGCACTGAATCACCCATGACATTACGCAGGTAAGCTCTGACTAAATGGGGCCTAGCACCTAATAACACCACTTTCTGTAACCAGACACTACCATCTAGTGCCAGACTAGCTAGCTGCACCTGTCTACACCAGTGTCACAAGTCTCCTTGGATAGGGTGACCAGACATCCCCAGTTTCAGGGGACAGTCCCCAGATTGAGGACACTGTCCCCGGAACAAGTCTGTCCCCGGTTTTGTCCCCGGATTGGATTTGAACAGGGGCTGGGGCAATTTCAAAGACAGTCAGTGCAGAATAAAAAGAATAATCTGAATTACACACCCTCGCTCCACCGCTGCTACTAGCTTAGGGGGTGTATTTTTTTCCATTATCTGTGCTCCTTTCTGATGATCATGTGCTGGTCGGAGCAGAGGGAATATTTCTTCAGTTTCAGGTGCATGCCCATTCAGCTCCGCTCGCATGTTCTTATGCCTTGGCTCAAGTCCCGGCCAGCCGCCTGCCTGTTTATCTCCTTGCCTTCCCTGGTGGAGTGATCTTACTTCGCTCCCCACCCAGTAGTAGCCGGGGCCTGGAGAGTGAGACTTAAAGTAATTGTAAAGGACCATTTTAAAAAGAAAATATCAAACCTATCATACTTACCTCCACTGTGCAGCTGGTTTTGCACAGAGTGGCCCCGAACACCGACTTCTGAGGTCCCCCTTTAACAGGCTTTAACAGGCTTTAAAGTGGAGCTCCACCCTAAATAGCAACTTTTGCTATTTGGATTCCTCCCCCCTTCCGGTGTCACAATTGACACCTTTCAGGGGGGAGGGGGGTGAAGATACCTGTCTAAGACAGGTATTTTCACCCACATCCGGGAGTCCTCTCTCCGGGAATCTGCGGGAGTGACGTCACTTCCCCCAGACTTCCCGTAGTGTTCTGGGAGACACTCGGCTCCCAGAACACAGGAGCACCAATCAGAACGGCGCAGCGCGACTCGCGCATGCGCCGTAGGGAACCGGGCATGAAGCCGCAGGGCTTCACTTCCTGGTTCCCTCAGCGAGGATGGTGGAGGGAGCAGCAGAGCGACGAGCGGTCGCTCGTCCTCTGCTGCGGACGTCGCTGGACTCCAGGACAGGTAAGTGTCCAAATATTAAAAGCCAGCAGCTGCTGTAGCTGTAGCTGCTGGCTTTTAATATTTTTTTTTCCGGCGGAGCTCCGCTTTAAGAGGCTGGCGATGGGCAGAGAGTCGCTGATTGCCGCCATTACTAGTAAAAAAAAAATGTCCCCAGATTTCATTTTAAAAATCTGGTCACCTTATCCTTGGATCCAGCTGTTACCTTTCTAAATTCTTAACATGGCCAAGGAAGTATAGGAGCAGTGTGGGAGCATAATGACTATGATGTGATGTTTATGGAATTATTCTAGCACTCGTGAATGTCAAGTGATCATTTACTTTGACCACTGTAGATATCCATAAAACTGCTACTAACAACTTCTATCTTGCCACAAAATTTCATCATAAAGGGTGTATAGTTAGCTTATTTCTTGTAGAATTTATTTCCCACATATTTTATGACAGTGAGCCTGTTTTATAGCTGTCAGTAAAACTCTGAAAGCCATTATGATTTCCTTTTATGCTCTTTATCGCTTTGTAAGATTTTATCATATGTTTTTAAAGGGCACAATAGATCTCTAATATGAACCCTGTCTCTAGGTAGCTGATTCATTGTAAAAAAGAGCAGATGGGAACTCATTCCACAAGCTATTGCACTGTTACCATACATCCCACCACTCCTTCACCTTTTCTGACTTCTCCAACTTAAAGGTGAAATAAACAAACATGGCTGGTGCCAGCACTGACCAGGTCTCTGCTACTACAGCACCCTTTCTCAGACAGAGAGACAGTCTGCTGCTTGCTTTTTCTCTAAAAACATAATTCAGATACTGGATTATGAATGTAGCAAGTAAACCTCCCTGGCGGTATGATTCTGTCTGGAATTTTGTACCAAAGGCGGTACAATTATATTGCATGGAAATTTGGCGTTTTATATTGTAGGCCTGCAATTCTTAGTAATTACTTACTTAAACCTGACCAAACAAGAGTCTAGTAGACATCCCGGGTATGATAAAGTTTGAAACACAAAATCATAAATTACAATATAATAAATAACTATAAATAATTATAACAAATAGTAATGCAATTATAATAAAAATTATTCACTAATAAATTCAAATCAAAAACACTGAAATTTGCTGAGTTGCAGAATTGTCGCTGTCATTAGATTTAGTGTTTGATGACGAATTTCCCCACAAATCGCTATTGCTCAATTCTGCAAGTGATTCTAATTTATTATCGCTGTTTTCTAGCTGGTCTAAAACCACTTTTGGCATAAAGGGACACTTTTTGGTTGCTATGGACAATCTCCATTTTCCAGGCATAAAGAAAAGTTTTTATTATATAAAACTGCATGCAGGGCACTGGTGAGACCACTAGGGACAAAGGGGATGTGTAATTATTTTATACAGTACTGTCATCTGTAAGATGACAGTATACTGTATCTATACTGTCTTTTTCACTTTTTGAATTTGACGCCGAACTCCGTCCCCGTGCGCCGCAACGTAACAGGGAACAGAGCTCGGCACTCGGCAGTGTGAATCGAGCGAGACACGGCTCACACACACTGCGGGGAGACATCGCAGGATCCAGGAAACAAGGTAAGTAACTCTCCCCGGATACTGCGATGCAGCCCGAGTCTGGCTCAGGGTTACCGCTTTTGTTATGAAAAACTCACCGCGAGCCAGACTCGGGATTACCGCTAAGGAGGTTAAAGAACGTCGGTCATAAAAGAGACATGAAGGCTGTAATTGCCAAAACCTTTTTCTGAAACGGTTTGTTTCCTGGCTTTCATTCTAAAGCCTCATACACACAATCGGACTTCCATCGGACAAATCCGTGGATTTTTGTCCGAAGGGCGTTGGCCGTGAACTTGTTCTGCATACAGATGGCAGAACTTTTTCAGCCAACATACATGAAACTACGTCATGTAAGTCTACGTCAGCTCTTTAGCGCCACCCTTTTGGCAAATTCTGCTAATGTTGTCTGATGGTTAGCATTGGTTCGGAGCATGCGTATTTACACTTTGGATATTAGTCCGACGGACTTGTGTACACACGATCGGATAATCCGACGGAACGCATTTGTTGTCAGACGATTTGAGAGCACGGCTATCCAACAATTGTTGTCGGAAATTCCGAACACAATTGTCCGATGGAGTATACAGAGTATACAGACGGTCGGATTATCCAACAAAACACGTCCATCACACAATTGTTGTCGGAATATCCGATTGTGTGTACGGGCCTTGAGGCAGGTCATGCACGAGTCACATTCTTTTATCAACCCGCTGGTTGAACAAAAGAAAATGACTTGATTCCCCTATCTAGACACTTGAGGTGAATAAGGAAACCCCTCCCGTTGAGCCTTTGTATTCTGACGGCGGGGAGATTTCCCCATCGTCAAAATACACTCAGCAGTACCACCTGCTACAGCGTCCTGCCACTAAAGCCTGGTACACACTATGAGTTTTTCTTCGTTCAGCCGAAAAAAACTGTCAGCTCTGGTCGGAGCCGCTGTATGAACTATACAAATTTAGTATAGCGATCTCCCCTGCTAAACTGTTGTGTTCCGACAGGGGGGCGTTTTGTTTAGCACTTTCCGCCATTGGCAGAGAGCGTGGATCAGGAGTCAGTCGGCTTCTGGTTTTCCAGCATGCACTTCCGGCAGAAGCCAGCCAAACTGGCTGGCTTCTGTCAGACAAGTGGCGTACACACGGGCCGAATGTCGACTGTTTTTCTTTGAACCGCCCAATGTCTCCCGACTCTCAGCCCGTGTGTACGGGGCTTAAGACCCTCCTCCCTCTTCTGTCTTACCCTGCACAGAAATTTTCCAGCCTAAGGCCAGCAGACAGCGTGACCATCACTGGTGTAGTGGGTGGTCATATTTAGGGGAAGCATCTAAGTGGTAACAGGCTCAGATGCAATAATTGTTAGGATCCATTGACCAATTTATGCCAGTGGGGAATATCAATGGTGTCCAGTTCCCTGGGGTCTATAGGTGGCGCTGTCACCATAGACCGAGGTTGAACCACCATTGGAGGGCTGTGCCCTTTGTGTCCTCTCCAGGCAGTAGTACAGCGGGGCGAGGAACCTGCTGTGCCTGTTGTGGGAGGGTATAAAGGGGGAAGACGTCTTCCGCCCGGGGTCCACGCCCAGGCACCTTCAGCCTGGGAGTGAGTGGTGGTGGTCTCCGGGTGCCCTTCGGTCTGGGGTGAGGTACCTTCGACTGGGTTCCGCGGGGGATCGAGGACTCCTAGGGTGTCCCCCGGTGTGGACGCCCGAATCTAGGACGGGGAGGCCAGGGAGGTAACCCTATCCAAAGACCTGGTGCAGCATTCGCTGGTGACGGTGGGGCCTCTGGTGACCGTTTGGATGTCCTTTCCCTGACAGTGGCCATCGCTTCTGGAAGGTAGTTCAAGTTCTCACGGTCGGTGGCAGCGACTGTGTGTCAAGCCTGTTGGTGCTATACAGAACAGGAGAGAACCAAGTTTAAAATTTGTGCCTGGACCTTCCTCCCCTCACCTTGTCTGAACTGAATGTGTTACAACATGTCTGCTCTCACAGAGACTGTTTATTGCTACGTATAAATAAGTGTTGGACTTTCAGTGGTGTGGACAGTAACTTACTGGGAGCTAAGGGTCCTACCTCCACCTGCATGGACGGTGGGAAATCATTCTCAGGGGGAGGTTTGGCTCTGGACGGAAACACAGACCCGAAGGTACAGTTTGATTAGCTCCATCTTTGCATACAGTATGGTGTGAGCTGGTGGTGTGCCACACTCTCCTCCCTGGTCCCCTAGACAAGAGCCAAGAGTCAGAAGGGAGTAAAGGGGGAGGGCGCTACACTGGGATACCATAACTCCACATTTAACTCTTTACACACACAAACAATAGCTGCCACCATGTGTTTTAAAGGGAATGCACACAACTCACAATATCGACTGTAACAATGGTTGATCCTGCTGTTTTACTGTTCTTCCCTGTCTGTGTCCCCGCTACAGCCTGAGATTGTGCAAATCAGCCATTGCCACATCTACTGAGCATACTTCAGTTTCAGTTCCCTTCTAAGCTGTTCATTTCCTTTTTCTTATCTGTGCAGACCACGTGACTGAAGAGTCACACATGTGGGCGTATACACAGTGGTAAAATGCACTCCCCTCCCTTCCTCTTTCTGCATGTCCTCATACTACTAAACACTATGGGGGAGGGATATAAGATGTTGATTGATGAAGGCATCATCTCCCTATTTGTCCCAGTGAATACACACCATAGACATAGGCTGGAGGGGTGTGACACAGCCTGTGATTGGCAGAACCTCCTCTAGATATCTTTACAGTGTGAACAAAGTGAAAATTGTCAGTCAACTTATACTCAACCTACACCATGTTATTGCAAATAAATAAATAAACATAGTAAGCTTTAAAAACACTTTAACCACTTGCCGACCCCCGCACGCCGATGTACGTTGGCAGAATGGCACGGGCAGGCAGATTGGCGTACAGGTACGTCCCTTTAAATCTGCCGCCCTGCGGCGCGCGCGTGTCGCCGGGGGAGCGCAGCCGCCGCGTGCCTCGCAAGTGCGGCCGCGGGTCCCGGGAAATCGATGTTCCTGGGAGTCCCGCGATTGCGGTCGGCATGAGCAGAAGAGGGGAATGCCTTTGTAATTGTTGACATTTTTGCAGATTTATTAAAAAAGAAAAACTGAAATATCACATGGTCCTAAGTATTCAGACCCTTTGCTCAGTATTTAGTAGAAGCACCCTTTTGATCTAATACAGCCATGGGTCTTTTTGGGAAAGACGCAACAAGTTTTTCACACGTGGATTTGGGGATCCTCTGCCATTCCTCCTTGCAGATCCTCTCCAGTTCTGTCTGGTTGGATGGTAAACGTTGGTGGACAGCCATTTTTAGGTCTCTCCAGAGATGCTCAATTGGGTTTAAGCCAGGGCTCTGGCTGGGTCATTCAAGAACAGTCACGGAGTTGTTGTGAAGCCACTCCTTCGTTATTTTAGCTGTGTGCTTAGGGTCATTGTCTTGTTGGAAGGTAAACCTTCGGCCCAGTCTGAGGTCCTGAGCACTCTGGAGAAGGTTTTCGTCCAGGATATCCCTGTACTTGGCCGCATTCATCTTTGTCTAGGGTGACCAGACATCCCCGGTTTCAGGGGACAGTCCCCGGATTGAGGACACTGTCCCCGGACCAAGTCTGTCCCCAGTTTTGTCCCCGGATTGGATTTGAACAGGGGCCATGGGGCAATTTCACAGACAGTCAGTGCAGGGGGGTGTATTTTTCCATTTTCTGTGCCCCTTTCTGATGATCATGTGCTGGTCGGAGCGAAGGTAATATTTCTTCAGTTTCGGGTGCATACCCATTCAGCTCCGCTCGCATGTTCTTCTGCCTTGGCTCAAGTCCCAGCCAGCCGCCTGCTTATCTCCTTGCCTTCCCTGGTGGAGTGATCTTCCTCCACTCCCCACCCAGTAGTAGCCGGGGCCCAGAGAGCAAGACTTGACAGGCTGTGAGGCGGGCGGCGGCGATGGGCAGAGAGTCGCTGATTGCCGCCATTACTAGTAAAAAAAAAAATATGTCCCCGGATTTCATTTTAAAAATCTGGTCACCTTATCTTTCTCTCGATTGCAACCAGTCGTCCTGTCCCTGCGGCTGAAAAACACCCCCACAGCATGATGCTGCCACCACCATGCTTCACTGTTGGGACTGTATTGGACAGGTGATGAGCAGTGCCTGGTTTTCTACAACGCATACCGCTTAGAATCAAGGCCAAAAAGTTCTATCTTGGTCTCATCAGACCAGAGAATCTTATTTCTCACCATCTTGGAGTCCTTCAGGTGTTTTTTAGCAAACTCCATGCGGGCTTTCATGTGTCTTGCACTGAGGAGAGGCTTCCGTCGGGCCACTCTGCCATAAAGCCCCGACTGGTGGAGGGCTGCAATGATGGTTGACTTTCTACAACTTTCTCCCATCTCCCGACTGCATCTCTGGAGCTCAGCCACAGTGATCTTTGGGTTCTTCTTTACTAGGGATGATCCGAACACCCCCGGGTTCGGTTCGCACCAGAACCTGCAAACGGACCGAAAGTTCGCACAAACTTTAGAACCTATTAAATACAATGGACGCGAACGTTCAAAATCTAAAGTGCTAATTATAACGGCTAATATGCATGTTATTGTCCTAAAAAGGGTTTGGGGACCCGGGTTCTGCCCCAGGGAATATGTATCAATGCAAAAAAAAGTTTTAAAAACAGCCGTTTTTCGGGAGCAGTCGTTTTAATGATGCATAAAGTGAAAAAAAAAGTGAAATATTCCTTTAAATATCGTACCTGGGGGGTGTCTAAATTATGCCTGTGAAGTGGCATGTGTTTCCCGTGTTTAGAACTGTCCCTGCACAAAATTACATTTCTAAAGGAAAAAAAGCCATTTAAAACTGCTTGCGGCTTTAATGTCATGTCTGGTCCCGGTAATATGGATGAAAATCTTTGAGAAAAATGGCATGGCTACCCCATCAGCCCCCCCCCCCTACCCCAGCCCATTACCAGCCCCTTTGGGTCTTGTATGGATATTAAGGGGAACCCCGCACACAAAATAAAAAAGGCCCTATATACTCTGAACAGCAGTATACAGGCGGTGCAAACAAGACAAGGACTGTAGGTTTGTTCATAAGTAGAATCTGTTTGTAATTTTGAACAGGTACATTGTTTAAGTGTATCTCCAGCCAAAAAAATCTATTTTTAAGCTTTTTGAAAAACATAGGGAAGGGTTATCACCCCTGTAACATTTGTTTTGCTGTCTGTGCCCCTGTTCAGAACATTTCACCTCACTTTCCGTCCCAATGACAACTGTTTTTGAAAAGTGGGGTTTTTATTGAAGCAAGGATTGGTGATAAAGCATCAGTAGAGAGGAGACACCTTTTTCCCATTGTAACTCTTACAGGAGAGAATTTCCCTTCCTAGGGGTAGATTTCCTCTCACTTCCTGTTGTCTCCTTCCGTTTGCAAGTAGGAGCCATTTGTAAGTTGGATGTTTGAAAGTATGGGCCTGCCGTATATACTCTGCAGAAATTTACCCCTTAGGTGTTGGTGTTGGCACAACACTGTAAGCACTCACAGTTACTCTTGGTGGGCGCTGGAACGCCCTGCTGTCAACTATTATATCAGGAATTGTAATTACATGCCATTGTTGAAAAGTGGTAGGAAAAATTGGGCCTTTGATGGTGGTGCTGGTGCCACAACACTGTAAGCCCTCACAGTTACTCTTGGTGGGTGCATGAATGGGCCCTGCTGTGAATTATTAGATCAAGAATTGTAATTGCATGCCCCTGTTGAACAGGGGCTGAAAAATTGGGCCTTTGGTGGTGGTGTTGGTGGTGGTGGTGTTGTCACAACACTGTAAGCCCTCACATTTACTCTTGGTGGGCGCATGAATGGGCCCTGCTGTGAATTATTAGATCAAGAATTTTAATTACATGCCCCTGTAGAACAGGGGCTGAAAAATTGGGCCTTAGCCACTGGTGCCACAACACTGCAACCCCTCACAGATACTGTACTTGGAGCACAGTAATGAGCCCTGTTGCAAAGTATTGCATAAAAAATTGTAATTACACGCCCCTGTTAAACAGGGGCAGAAAAATTGGGCCTTAGCCACTGGTGCCACAACACTGCAACCCCTCACAGATACTGTACTTGGAGCACAGTAATGAGCCCTGTTGCAAAGTATTGCATCAAAAATGGTAATTACACGCCCCTGTTAAACAGGGGCAGAAAAATTGGGCCTTAGGCACTGGTGCTGGTGCCACGACACTGCAACCTCTCCCAGATACTCTAGTTGGAGTGCAGGAATGAGCCCTGCTGCAAAGCATTGCATCAAAAATTGTAATTACATGCCCCTGTTAAACAGGGGCTGAAAAATTGGGCCTTAGCCACTGGTGGCGGCACCCAGAAACAAAAATGTTTTCCAAGATATCATCATGAATCGGATCATTGAGGAGGAGGAGGATAGTCAGTCAACATAACAGGACAGTCACTCAGTCAGCATCAGCATCAGTCTTGAAGGGATGTGACATTTGAAAATAAATTATTCTGTTATATCAGCTTCAGGTGCTTGGTAGCTGGTGGTGATCCAAGACTGGTTCATCTTTATGAAGGTCAGTCGATCAACCGAATCGGTGGACAAGCGCACCCTGTGATCCGTGACAAATCCTCCAGCAGCACTGAATGTGCGTTCCGAAAGAACGCTGGATGCAGGACAGGCCAGTAGCTCAATTGCATACTGTGCAAGCTCTGGCCAGTGATCCATCCTTAAGACCCAGTAAGCCAGAGGATTTTCAGTGGGGAAGGTGTCCAAGTCTGACCTTGCCCCTAGGTATTCCTGCACCATGTATATCAGACGCTGGCGATGGTTGCTGGAACCGATCATACCTTGGGGCTGCGGACTAAAAAATTGTCTGAACGCATCGGTCAGACGGCCACCTTCCCCACCGCTCCTTCTTTGACTGACCGAAGCCTCAGCAACTCGTTGTCCAGGACCAGGAGTTTGTAACCTCCCAGTCTCTGGGAACGCATTGCACAGACCTTTCTGCAAGGCCTCCCGGAGTTGTCTCATCCTCTGCTCCCTCTGCGACGGTAAGATAAGGTCCACAACCTTACCCTTGTACCGTGGATCAAGGAGAGTGGCCAGCCAGTAATGGTCCCTCTCCTTGATCCGAAGAATACGAGGATCCTTCCGCAGACTTTGCAGGATCAGGGAGGCCATGCAGTGTAGGCTAGCTGAGGCATTCGGTCCGGAGTCCTCTGGGTCACTAAGGACGACATGATCCGCAGCCACCTCCTCCCAGCCACGTACAAGTCCACTGGTTTCTTGGGACTGTAAATCATCCCTAAAAGACTGCTGCTGATGATGCTGAGTGCCAAGCTCCACCTCCATGCTGACACAATCCTCCAACTCCTCCTCCTCCTCCTCTTCCTGTGCGATGGGTTGGACAGAAGGAACACTGTCTGGGTAAAGGGGGCCTTGAGAGGCAAGGAAGTCCTCCTCTTCCTGCCTCTGTTCTGCCTCATGTGCCCTGTCCATTATTCCATGCAGCGTATGTTCCAACAGGTGGACAAGAGGTACAGTGTCACTGATGCATGCACTGTCATTGCTCACCATCCTCGTGGCCTCCTCAAATGGTGCCAGGACAGTGCATGCATCCCTGATCATGCCCCACTGGCGTGGTGAAAAAAACCCGAGCTCCCCTGACCCTGTTCTGGTGCCGTAGTCACACAGGTACTCATTGATGGCCCTCTGCTGCGTGTGCAGCCGCTGCTGCATGGCCAACGTTGAGTTCCACCTGGTGGGCATGTCACATATAAGGCGGTTCTTGGGCAGGTTCAACTCCTTTTGCAGCTCAGCCAGGAGAGCACTGGCATTATAAGATCTGCGGAAATGCACACAGACTTTCCTGGCCTGCCTCAGGACATCCTGTAAGCCCGGGTACCTGCCCAAGAACCGCTGCACCACCAGGTTAAGGATGTGAGCCACACAGGGCACATGGGTCAGTTGTCCCTGTCGGAGAGCGGAGAGGAGGTTGGTGCCATTGTCGCAAACCACCATTCCTGGCTTAAGCTGGCGTGGCGTCAACCACCTCTCGGCCTGCCCCTGCAGAGCAGACAGAACCTCTGCCCCAGTGTGGCTCCTGTCCCCCAAACACACCAGCGCAAGCACGGCATGGCATCTTTTTGCCTGCGTACTTGCATAGCCCCTTGAACGCCTACGGAGCACCGCTGGTTCCGAGGACAAAGCACAGGAAGAGGCCATGGAGGAAGAATAAGAGGAGGGAGTGGAGGAGAGAGGTGTGTCACAACCAGTAGTAGCATTTTGGAGGCGTGGCGGCGGAACAACCTCCAACACTACTGCAGCTTGTCCTGCATCCTTCCCAGATGCCAAAAGAGTGACCCAATGGGCCGTGAAAGAAAGGTAACGTCCCTGTCCATGCCTGCTGGACCATGAGTCAGCGGTAATATGCACCTTACCGCTGACCGCCCTGTCCAGCGAGGCCAAGACATTGCCTTCCACATGTCGGTAGAGAGCCGGAATCGCCTTCCGTGAGAAAAAGTGGCGTTTGGGAACCTGCCACTGAGGAACGGCACATTGCACAAACTCACGGAAGGGGGCCGAGTCTACCAACTGAAAAGGCAGCAGTTGAAGCGCTAGCAATTTAGCCAAGCTAGCATTCAACCGCTGGGCATGTGGATGGCTGGGAGTGAACTTCTTTCGACGGTCTAGCAGCTGGGGCAGGGAAATTTGCCTGCTAGAATCGGACGTCGGTGTACTGCTAGCAGAGTGCCCGCAAGTACTTGGCTGTGACACACCTAATTCTACACCTTCAGTCCTCTCAGTGCAGGTTTCAGAGAGGACTGAAGGTATAGTGGGGTTGGAGATCCCAGCTGATGCGGTGCAAGGAGAGGTCCGCTTTGTTCTTTGGTGTGGGTCTTTAAGGTAGGCTTGCCAACGAGCTGCATGGCAGGTCAACATATGTCTGGTCAAGCATGTGGTGCCCAAGCGGGTGATGTTTTGGCCACGCGATATACGCTTGAGTCATATGTTGCAAACAGCAGCTGTGCGATCTGATGCACTCGACTCAAAAAAGGCCCACACCAAAGAACTTTTTGAATAACGGGCAGAGGCAGCGCCCTGCACAGGCGGAGCTCTGCGGTGTGATTCCGTCGGTGTGCTGCCCTTACGCTGGCCCCCCCCGAGGGCATTCTGCCTCGTTGGAGATGTGCCTCCTCCTCATCCTCCTCCTCCTCCTCCTCTCTCCTATTAGGCACCCACGTGGAGTCAGTGACCTCATCATCCCCTCCCTCCTCATCACTGGAGCCAATCTGGCAGTATGCTGCAGCTGCTGGAACATGACTGCCAGATTGGTGTCCTTCTTGAGCATCCCCTCTCTCTGCTCTCACGCTACTGCCTTCCTCTAGCTGGGTATCATCATCAGACCCTTCGAAACGCTGGGCATCCTCCTGGAGCATGTACCCAACACTGTGCTCAAACAGTTCGGGGGACTCCTCAGGAGGACATGGTTGGTCTAGGGAAGGAGTGACTGATGATGACATTGATACCAGGGAAGAGGACGCTTTGGCAGCTGCTTTGCCAGTACCCTGAGCCTGAGTGAGAGAGGATGAGGAGGATGAGGAGGGCTTGGTCATCCACTCTACCAAGTCTTCGGCATGATGCGGCTCAACACGTCCAGCTGCCGAAAAGAAGGACAAGCTTGTCCCATGGCCACGTGCTGATGGCGATGCACCGCGTCCACGACCAGCACTGTTATCTCTAGACACAGAGCCTGCTTGCCCTCTTTTATTGGCTCCTGACTGTCTGCCTCTCCTTGTTTGCCTTCCAGACATTCTAATGGCCTGCAAGGAGATGGGAAAACCAGCAATAAGGCCTAGCTTCAGGAGTATATTTTGCAGGAATCACACTACGCCTGCTGTAAGTGCTAACTTCAGGTGTATAATGTGCAGGAGGCACACTCCGCCCGCTGTAAGTGCTGCAAATGCCTGTTGGTGTAACACACCAGGAAAACACAGCAATACGGGCTAACTTCAGGTGTATAATGTGCAGGAGGCACACTCCGCCCGCTGTAAGTGCTGCAAATGCCTGTTGGTGTAACACACCAGGAAAACACAGCAATACGGGCTAACTTCAGGTGTATAATGTGCAGGAGGCACACTCCGCCCGCTGTAAGTGCTGCAAATGCCTGTTGGTGTAACACACTAGGAAAACACAGCAATACGGGCTAACTTCAGGTGTATAATGTGCAGGAGGCACACTCCGCCCGCTGTAAGTGCTGCAAATGCCTGTTGGTGTAACACACCAGGAAAACACAGCAATACGGGCTAACTTCAGGTGTATAATGTGCAGGAGGCACACTCTGCCCACTGTAAGTGCTGCAAATGCCTGTTGGTGTAACACACCAGGAAAACACAGCAATACGGGCTAACTTCAGGTGTATAATGTGCAGGAGGCTTAGCAACAATGACACTGACACTGTCCCCTGCCTATCCTTCTCTCTCCCTGCACACAAGGTTTATCAAAGAATATGACACTGACACTCTCCCTGCCTATCCTTCTCTCTCCCTGCACACAAGGTTTAGTAAAGAATATGACGCTGACACTGTCCCCTGCCTATCCTTCTCTCTCCCTGCACACAAGGTTTAGCAAAGAATATGACACTGACACTGTCCCCTGCCTATCCTTCTCTCTCCCTGCACACAAGAATAGCACAAAGAATATCAACACTGTCCCTGCCTATCCTTCTCTCTCCCTGCACACAAGGTTTAGCAAAGAATATGACACTGACACTCTCCCTGCCTATCCTTCTCTCTCCCTGCACACAAGGTTTAGCAAAGAATATGACACTGACACTGTCCCCTGCCTATCCTTCTCTCTCCCTGCACACAAGGTTTAGCAAAGAATATGACACTGACACTCTCCCTGCCTATCCTTCTCTCTCCCTGCACACAAGAATAGCACAAAGAATATTAACACTGTCCCTGCCTATCCTTCTCTTTCCCTGCGCCGGAACACACTACACAAGGCCGCTGCGCTGGCGGCCTTTTATAGTGTGGGGCGTGTGCTAAACCCCCTGAGCTATAATTGGCCACAGCCGATGTTCGAGTCGAACGTATGTTTGACTCGAACACCGAGCTCATCCCTATTCTTTACCTCTCACACCAAGGCTCTTCTCCTCCGATAGCTCAGTTTGGCCGGACGGCCAGCTCTAGGAAGGGTTCTGGTCATCCCAAACGTCTTCCATTTAAGGATTATGGAGGCCACTCTGCTCTTAGGAACCTTAGGTGCATCAGAAATTGTTTTGTAACCTTGGCCAGATCTGTGCCTTGCCACAATTCTGTCTCTGAGCTCTTCAGGTAGTTTCTTTGACCTCATGATTCTCATTTTCTCTGACATGCACTGTGAGCTGTAAGGTCTTATATAGACAGGTGTGTGGCTTTCCTAATAAAGTCCAATCAGTATAATCAAACACAGCTGGACTCAAATTAAGGTGTAGAACAATCTCAAGGATGATCAAAAGAAATGGACAGCACCTGAGTTAAATATATGAGTGGCAAAGTGTCTGAATACTTAGGACCATGTGATATTTCAGTTTTCCTTTTTTAATAAATCTGCAAAAATGTCAACAATTCTGCGTTTTTCTGTCAATGCGGGGTGCTGTGTGTACATTAATGAGGAAAAAAATGAACTTAAATGATTTTAGCAAATGGCTGCAATATAACAAAGAGTGAAAAATTTAAGGGGCTCTGAATACTTTCCATACCCACTATATATATATATATATATATATATATATATATATATATATATTGTAAGGGGGTTAACTCAGCAGTCCCCCTAGTAGTATAAACTGGCATAAAGCCTGAATCTAGGACATATATATCTCCCATCCTGGATGCAGCCTGGTGATTTTACCTGCCTGCTGTTACTATATATATATACTGTGAGGGGGTTAGCTCAGCAGCGGGTGTGTGTGACCCCCTGGATGGGTTCACCACACAAAAACAGGCACAGCAGACAGTGGTAGCAGAAAACAAAAGGGTGTGGTTTTATTTGCACTATATACAGGCAAAAAAATACAGCAAAAACAAAAGAAACAGGAAAATAAATCCTGGTCAACTTGACCGCTCACTACACACGTTGGTGTCCCTAACTAACAACTGGGTACAGCCTTGTGCTGTCCCAGTCCCTAGCTCCCTGCTTTTAGAAGTTCTAAGTAATAACCACACAGGCTTTGGCTCACCGCACAGAGATCACACTCCCCAGACTATCCACACAGATCTGGTTCCAGGTTGGAGCATCTCCCTTAGCATGCTGGGAGTTCTTGTAGAGGCCCTAACAAGCCCACTTGATTCAGCTGGGCTCATTAACTCTTCCCCTGCAAGACTCCCAGCACTCCCCCTAGTGGTATAAACTGGCATAAAGCCTGAATCTAGGACATATATATCTCCCATCCTGAATGCAACCTGGTGATTTTACCTGCCTGCTGTTACATACCCCCCCCCCTCTTGTTTTAACCTTGGGGTTGGAACACAAGCAATCAGGCATTCATGTACTCGAGACAAAGCATCCATATTCCCCATTTGAACGCCAGGGCGATGCTTTACTGTAAAGTTGAATTCCTGTAGGGCCAGGAACAACCTATTTACTCTCCTATTTGTCTCTTTGTTTTGAGCCATCCACTTTAAAGGAGCATGATCAGTAATCATGTCAAAGTGCCTACCTAACAGATAGTACCGAAGGGAATCTAGAGCCCACTTCACCGCTAAACACTCCTTCTCAATCGTGGCATAATTTACCTCATGGGACTTCAATTTCCTGCTGAGGTAAATGACTGGGTGCTCTTCCCCGTTCCAGACCTGGGACAATACTGCTCCTAACCCAACGTCTGATGCATCACTTTGTACGACAAAGTCCCTAGAGAAGTCTGGCGAGTGTGATAGGGAAAGTCCAGAACTTTAAGGACTTTCAGTAACGTTGACTGCTGAATCCAAATTCAAAAAGTTGTATTTAATATTCAGGCAAGCAGCTAACCACAAGCCTGGAGAGCAACACAGTACATGGTGATACATTCAAAATAATTGCTCTGATTAAACTGAGTTGCCTCTGTCCTTTTTATGCAAATTTGTTGATGTTTACATGCAAGAACAAATGGACATTTAGCATCTATGTGTTACTTCCAGCCATCTCTGGGAAATGTCACACAGGACCTCATTCCCAGCTGGAGGTGTGAATGTAACTTTGACTACAAAGAGAAGATGTCCAGTTGCTATGTCCTGTGACTCAGAGATTTGCTTAATCAATCTCTGAACACAGTAAAGTCACAATATTACATAATATGACTTTTAACAGAATATACAACCAATCTAAACACATACGTATACATACATGTATATATGTATACACATATACATATATATACCCATATATACATATATACACACATATATATCAGATCAGAAACACATGCTTTGATAATCATGAATAAATGTTTGATAAGTAAATGGCTATTCCATTTACCCGATCAATCCCATCTCTTGGTCAAATTAAAAATTGACCACATAACTAACAAAACATAACAGCACTATAACAAGCAATTCATACATTGGCTGTGGACAGTTAAGTTCTTGACTATTCAGTGTAAAGATCCCTTTGGAGACAGTTAAAGCTGTGTAGGGCCTAGCTAGATGGGAACATTATTGTCATGATAATGGGGAAGATGGGAAAAACTAAGAACTAAGTCTCATAACACATACAAAACCTAACATACATGGCATTTCAAAGAAAAGCAGATACAATTACAATTCCTGTCAATTGCTTCTAAATTCCAACATCTCCCTCTACCTGCCTAATCTTACGTGACCTAGTTCATATTTATTTATTTTCTTAGTTCATATTCTTTCTAATTTATGTACCCAATTTACTTCTGCAGAAAAATCTCATTTTGCTTTGTTAAGGCTAAAAATACAAAAATACAAAAATGTAAAAATTAAAAATTATACGTTGGTCTAATCAATGTATGAATGCAAAGTCTTTAGTTTATTCCTCCGATGTAACTATGACAGTGACAGCCATTCCTCCATAAACTCCACTGAAACACCTTAAGAACGCATACAATGTTCATACATAATCTTCTTTTCTTCAGGACTTATCGTAGTCCGCATGACAAGATACTTCCGGTAGGTGTGCAGACCTTTTTACAACTATAGCAAAGAACGCATACAATGTTCATACATAATCTTCTTTTCTTCAGGATTATCGCAATCCACATGATAAAATACTTTTTGTTGGTGTGCAGACCTTTTTGCAATTATAGCAAACTGAGCTTTGACTTTTTTAGACAGCTGACATGATAAGTATTAAAGTTTTCAGACACAAGCTTTTGAAAGCACTCTTTTCCATAAATGGTGTTTGTGGCTGATGTCAAGGAATGAGGGAGGATGGCTTCACTCAGATTGTTAGTCCAACACTTGATCATTAACAAAAATGCCCATAAAGCCGTTTGAGTTTTTTTTTTTTTTTTTAGTCTTCTAGTGGTACAAAAGCATTTGGATTGTTATCATTACCTTTCAGAAAAACATCTGCATACATAATATTCTCAAAGGCTTTATTTGACACTGGTTGGTCTTCTTGTCAATATCTACCCAGGTTAGATGACTCCCTATGTTCTAGTTCAGGTTCATTTAGAGGTTTGGCTTGATCATTTTTGCAATGTCTAGCATAATGGCCCCTTTTCCGACATGTGTAACATGTCACATTAGAGAGCTCATGTTTTCCTGACTTTAAAGTGTTTTGTATTATTTTCTTTATGACCACTATTTTCAGGTACAAATATACCATTAGGACCTACATATATTACTTTCTGTGGTCTGGCTTTCTCTCTATCCTCTACATCAAGTTCCATGTTTCTAGCTAAATCCAATATAGAAAGGGACCCCATTCTCCTCCATTCTGGTCTTATTATCTTTATACTGTCCCTCACTTTTTTGTTAAACCCACTCATCAAAGCACTTCTAAGGATTTCATCATTCACTTCCTCTTTTGCATTCTGACAACATGCAGCAACATGCTCACTCATTCTTTGAAAGAACATATCACATGTCTCCTTTGCCCCCTGAGTTGTTTGCAATAGACTAGCCCAGTCACCCCCCTTGTATTGTTTTTGTACTTGTGTACAGAAGGTGTTAATCCATTCCTCACCCTCTTTCACATCAATATTTGGTATAGGTTCTTTAAGACTGCCACTGGTATTAATAATTTGATTAGTGAATTGGACACCCATGCATGCACAAGAAACTCTGTACATATCATATGCTGAACACTGGTAAGCAATTTGTAATGCTTTCATCTTTTGAGTGAAAGCATGTGAATT
This sequence comes from Rana muscosa, assembly GCA_029206835.1. Classification (NCBI taxonomy): domain Eukaryota; kingdom Metazoa; phylum Chordata; class Amphibia; order Anura; family Ranidae; genus Rana; species Rana muscosa. The sequence goes on from CM055117.1 coordinate 296,656,474, forward strand.
TCTTTTAGGGTCAGGCATAGTTTCTATAATTATCTGTAAATCAGCGTTAGTGATGGGGACATGCCAGGTGACCGTGGTCCTTGCCCCATCATTTGCTGTTATCAATTGAGTTCTCACAGGCCCCCAAAAATTAGATTGATTGGCTGAAATAGGGGACATGGGAGGCTGATTTGTTATCACAGGTCTCCCTGAGGGGGAGGAAGGTAGGATGGCTGAGGACCCCTCTGCTAATGTTATAGTAGAATCTGCACCTATTGTTTCTGTCTGGGGAGAGAGGGGTTGGGGTGCAGATAAATTATGCACAGTGGAACTGTTTGCTGCCCTTTCATCACGATTGGTAGGTGGGGGTGGTAATGTAGGGTATAACCTGCTTATAGTAATTTCAGTAATATTGTCATCAGGCTCTTCAGCACTGTATTCATATAACTTTCTTACAGGCCAATAGGTTACTTTTAATCTCGTTTTTAACATGTTTTCACAACGCTCACTTGCCCGCATCCATTTATCTAATGCCTGCTTGTCTTTTCTTGTTTTAAAAATACTTGGATAGTAGTTTTTACATTCATTCCAGAACTTAGGGTCAAGTTTATGAACCCTTGTGTGCCTCTGTTCCATTTCTTTAGGGGACGGACCATCCCTGCTCCAAAGCTATATATCATATAATCTTTGGCAGACCAGGAAGGGTTCACAATGGGATCACACAGATCCTCCTTTGAGGTGTGCGAGGTGGTACAATTCCCCATCTTATACGGTGATAAGACTTCCTGAAGAATTAATCTATCACTAAGTCCCCACGTCACAAAGACACAGTGAACCTAGCCAATAGCAGGAACTGTATTGTCTGGCCTCCAATCCTGGCCAAGGCTCTATACCAGACTATGCACTGCAAATCAGCCACACAGACTGACAATCAATTTATGAGGTCACATAGACAGTTCAAGAATGTAAAAAGCACTCCCATAGACAAGTCACTCATGCAGGATACACACACACAGCATCACTTATTCGCAAAAAAATAAATAAAAAAATACAAATAAATGGTGCAGTACAGTAACCCCCAAAAAAATTAAAAATTTCAATAGTAGAAAGTTATAGAGTATAGAATCTGACAGTTCTGCTTCCCTAAAGTCTTCCACATCAGTTTATAGGCACTGTGCAGAATAGGAGAGATAGTACTTCTGCTTATTGTGTAATTTTATAGAGAATTACACAGAAGAGAAAAGGAAAACAGAATTTCATTCAAGACTGGTACTACATGATCCAAGCAGCTCTGTTTTTTAAGCAGGCCTTCACCCTTGGCGATAAACCAGGGCCTTACCACACATAGTACCTTATCAGCCACAGCCTATGAATTATCCCTTGAGTCCGAAGACCCAAATTCCTGATCTGGCTAGTCGCCTAGACTCAGAAAATGCAGAAATTCTAGCTAAACACACATTGCACCTGAAATAGGGCAAACCATTCAACAGACCACACTCATACAAAGGACAGTAATAAGCACAGATAGTATGAAAAGTAAAAAGAAACGTTAAAAATAACAAAATTCAACAGCCAAGGTTCTTGGACAGAGTACTCCATGGCAAAAGCTTACAGAAATAAGCACAGCACAAGGGGAAGTCACAGTAGGCAAAAAGTTAGCTTACCTTCACCAGCAGAAGTGAATTCCCAGCTTGTGTTGTTCCATTTCTTAGCGATGTCTGTGGAGTTATCTGTACCGGCTTCGAAGGACCATCTGATAGGGAAAGTCCAGAACTTTAAGGACTTTCAGTAACGTTGACTGCTGAATCCAAATTCAAAAAGTTGTATTTAATATTCAGGCAAGCAGCTAACCACAAGCCTGGAGAGCAACACAGTACATGGTGATACATTCAAAATAATTGCTCTGATTAAACTGAGTTGCCTCTGTCCTTTTTATGCAAGACAAAGGGGGAGGCACATTACTTATTTGAAATACAAGACAATTTGTTGATGTTTACATGCAAGAACAAATGGAGATTTAGCATCTATGTGTTACTTCCAGCCATCTCTGGGAAATGTCACACAGGACCTCATTCCCAGCTTAAGGTGTGAATGTAACTTTGACTACAAAGAGACGATGTCCAGTTGCTATGTCCTGTGACTCAGAGATTTGCTTAATCAATCTCTGAACACAGTAAAGTCACAATATTACATAATATGACTTTTAACAGAATATACAACCAATCTAAACACATACGTATACATACATGTATATATGTATACACATATACATATATATACCCATATATACATATATACACACATATATATCAGATCAGAAACACATGCTTTGATAATCATGAATAAATGTTTGATAAGTAATGGCTATTCCATTTACCCGATCAAGTGCAACACTGGCTGGCTACATAAGGCTTTTTTTAAGAATTGGAATGCTGCCTCAGCCTCTGGGGTCCATTTAACCATGACAGACTCTTTCCCTTTTGTCAGGTTGGTTAGGGGCACAGCCTGAGAAGCAAAGTGGGGAATGAATTGCCGATAATAACCAGCGATTCCCAGAAAGGCTCGTACCTGCTTCTTGCTGTTGGGACGGGGCCAATTCTGTATGGCCTCGACTTTATTGACCTGGGGTTTTATTACTCCCCTCCCAATGGTGTACCCAAGATATTTGGCCTCCTCCGGGCCAATGGTACACTTCTTGGGGTTGGCCGTAAACCCAGCTTCCCAGATAGAGTCTAGGACTGCTTGCACTTTTGGCAGATGTGATGCCCAATCTGTGCTCCAGGTAAGCCGCAGCATACTAACGAGCCCACTTGATTCAGCTGGGCTCATTACCTCTTCCCCTGTAAGACTCCCAGCACTCCCCCTAGTAGTATAAACTGGCATAAAGCCTGAATCTAGGACATATATATCTCCCATCCTGGATGCAGCCTGGTGATTTTACCTGCCTGCTGTTACTATATATATATACTGTGAGGGGGTTAGCTCAGCAGCGGGTGTGTGTGACCCCCTGGATGGGTTCACCACACAAAAACAGGCACAGCAGACAGTGATAGGAGAAAACAAAAGGGTGTGGTTTTATTTGAACTACTGTATATACAGACAAAAAAATACAGCAAAAACAAAAGAAACATGAAAAGAAATCCTGGTCAACTTGACCGCTCACTACACACGTTGGTGTCCCTAACTAACAACTGGGTACAGCCTTGTGCTGTCCCAGTCCCTAGCTCCCTGCTTTTTTGAAGTTCTTAGCAATAACCACACAGGCTTTGGCTCACCGCACAGAGGTCACACTCCCCAGACTATCCACACAGATCTGGTTCCAGGTTGGAGCATCTCCCTTAGTATGCTGGGAGTTCTTGTAGAGGCCCTAACGAGCACACTTACTTCAGCTGGGCTCATTAACTCTTCCCCTGCAAGACTCCCCGCACTCCCCCTAGTGGTATAAATCAGCATAAAGCCTGAATCTAGGACATATATACCTTCCATCCTGGATGCAACCTGGTGAATTTACCTGCATGCTGTCACATACCCCCCCCCTCTTGTTTTAACCTTGGGGTTGGAACACAAGCAATCAGGCATGCATGTACTCGAGACAAAGCATCCACATTCCCCATTTGAACGCCAGGGCGATGCTTTACCGTAAAGTTGAATTCATGTAGGGCCAGGAACCACCTATTTACTCTTCTATTTGTCTCTTTGTTTTGAGCCATCCACTTTAAAGGAGCGTGATCAGTAATCATGTCAAAGTGCCTACCTAGCAGATAGTACCGAAGGGAATCTAGAGCCCACTTCACCGCTAAACACTCCTCCTCAATCGTGGCGTAATTTACCTCATGGGACTTCAATTTCCTGCTGAGGTAAATGACTGGGTGCTCTTCCCCGTTCCAGACCTGGGACAATACTGCTCCTAACCCAACGTCGGATGCATCACTTTGTACGACAAAGTCCCTAGAGAAGTCTGGTGAGTACAACACTGGCTGGCTACATAAGGCTTTTTTTAAGAATTGAAATGCTGCCTCAGCCTCTGGGGTCCATTTAACCATGACAGACTCCTTCCCTTTTGTCAGGTTGGTTAGGGGCACAGCCTGAGAAGCAAAGTGGGGAATGAATCGCTGATAATAACCAGCAATTCCCAGAAAGTCTCGTACCTGCTTCTTGCTGTTGGGACGCGGCCAATTCTGTATGGCCTTGACTTTATTGACTTGGGGTTTTATTACTCCCCTCCCAATGGTGTACCCAAGATACTTGGCCTCCTCCTGTCCAATGGTACACTTCTTGGGGTTGGCCGTAAACCCAGCTTCCCGGATAGAGTCTAGGACTGCTTGCACTTTTGGCAGATGTGAGGCCCAATCTGTGCTATAGATAATTACATCATCTAGGTAAGCCGCAGTATACTTCTGATGGGGTCTCAGTATCTGGTCCATTTTCCGCTGGAATGTTGCCGGCGCATTCTGTAAACCAAACTGCATTCTTTTAACCCCTGTCTGGGGTTAAAAATGCGGTTTCCTCCTTGGCCGACTTGGCCAGGGGAATTTGCCAATACCCTTTGGTGAGATCAAGAGTTGTCATGTATCGGGCTGTTCCCAACCGGTCGACCAACTCATCTTTACGTCGCATGGGGTAGGTTTCAAATTTTGTAACTTTGTTCAGTTGTCGGAAATCGTTACAAAATCGCCAGCTCCCATCCGGTTTAGGCACTAACACTATGGGACTTGACCAATCACTTTGGGATTCCTCTATCACCCCTAACTTAAGCATTTTCTGTACTTCCTCACGTATTGCCTCCCGTCGGGCCTCTGGGATCCGCTAGGGTTTTAGCTTCACCCTTTCACCGGACGGGGTAATAATATCATGCTCTACCCCATACATTTGTCCCGGCAGCTCAGAGAAAACCTTCTTGTTGCGAAGCACAAACTCCTTAACCTCCTGTTGTTGGGGGTTTGACAAGGTGACTGCAATCCAACGTCAGGAATCACGCAATCAGACTGAGCTGGTGACAAAGTTTCTGCGACTAGGGATTCCCTATCCCTCCAGGCTTTCAACAGATTAATGTGATAGATCTGTTCGGGCTTTCGCCTTCCTGGTTGTCTGACCTTGTAATTCACTTCGCTCACTTTTTCCATTATCTCGTAGGGGCCTTGCCATTTGGCGAGGAACTTGCTTTCAACCGTAGGGACAAGTACCAATATCTTATCCCCCGGGGAAAAGGTCCGGGTCTTGGCTCCACGGTTGTACACTCTCTGCTGTGCCAACTGCGTTTGGGCCAAATGTTCCTTTACGATTGGCATTACCTGTGCAATTCTATCTTGCATCAGGGCGACATGCTCAATCACACTCCTGTGGGGAGAACTCTCACTTTCCCAAGTTTCCTTGGTGATATCCAACAGCCCTCTTGGGTGTCTCCCATAGAGTAACTCAAAGGGTGAGAAACCCGTAGAGGATTGGGGTACCTCCCTAATAGCAAACATTAAATAGGGAATTAGACAGTCCCAATCCTTTCCATCTTTATCCACCACCTTCTTTAACATTTGTTTTAGAGTTTTGTTGAATCTTTCAACCAACCCATCTGTTTGGGGGTGATACACAGATGTACGCAATTGTGTCACTTTGAACAACTTGCACAGCTCTTTCATAACCCGGGACATAAAGGGTGTACCTTGGTCCGTAAGCAGTTCCTTACTAATACCCACACGGCTAAAAACAAGAGATAGCTCTTTGGCTATGGTTTTGGCTGAGGTATTTCGGAGAGGAATCGCTTCTGGATAACGGGTGGCATAGTCCATTATAACCAAGATGTACTGGTGCCCCCTAGCGGACTTCATTATCGGACCTACCAAATCCATTGCGATCCTCTCAAAGGGGACCTCAATGATGGGAAGAGGTACCAGCGGGTACGGAAATGTGGCATCGGTGCTGACCTCTGACACACAGGGCAGGAGGAACAATAATTTTCTGTTTCCTTCATGACCCCAGGCCAATAGAATCTCTGCAATACTCTCTCTCTGGTTTTCTCTGTCCCCAGATGACCTCCAAGAATGTGCCCATGGGCCAACTCTAACACCAACTTCCTGTAAGGTTTGGGCACCACAAGCTGCTCAATGGTTTCTTCTGCCCTTTTAGTCACCCGATACAGTAGGTCCTTTTCCACAATGAAGTATGGGTAAGTGCCGGTCTCATCTGGGTTTACTAACTCGCCATCTATTTCCACTACGTTTTCCAGTGCCTTTATTAGGGTGGGGTCTTTTAACTGTTCTGTGGCAAAATTTTCCTTGTGAACCTCGAGATCAGAAAACTCCACAGACGGAATGTTTTCGTCTGAGGATGTTGGCTCCTCCCCAGTTTCTCGAGTCTCCCCTGCCAATACCGACAAGGGAAATTCTGGAGAGTCCTCACCACTCTCCGAGGAATTCTGGCTATCACATTCCTGGTATATAGGGGCACCAGTGGGGGGCTCAGGACAATCCCATAGTTCCCAGAACTTTGGAAAATCCCTTCCCACAATGGCATCATGAGGCAAGTGAGACACTAATCCCACCCGATGAGAGAGGGTACCTTTGGGGGTCTCAAAACACACTGTAGTCACCGGATACTCTCGGGTGTCCCCATGCACACAAATAACAGCTACCTTGTTATTCCCAGAGACCTCTGTAGTAACTAATTCAGCCTTCATCAGTGTCACGAGGCTACCTGAATCCAGCAATACAACAACATTTCTACCATTAACACACATTTTGCATAAATGTTTCTCAGTTCCCCGCATGGCAGTGCATGCGACTGTCGCAAACAGCGACTGACGTCTGTCCGTTAGAAAGTCACATTGCATGGGTTCATCCACAACCGGGCAATTTGCTGCAATATGTCCCTCTTGTCGGCAGCGGTAACAAACAATCCTTCTTGCTGCCTCTTGAACCCCTGACTTCCCAGGCTGTTCGCGCCAAACCTTGGGTAGAACTCCCACCCTCTCACTCTCTCCACCCTCACCCCTTGGAATCATCTTACCCGCCACTGGGGATGGTCTGGTCTTAGGGTGGAAAGTCTGTGAGTCTCTGGAAGAGGCAGACAGGTTCTCTGTAGCCAAGTACTTCTCTACACGATCCACAAGATTATCAGCCGTTTCTGGGTCTCCATGGCTTACCCACTTTTGGATGGCAGTAGAAAGAGCTCTCAAGAAACGCTCCATCACAACACGTTCCACAATCTTTGGTGCAGACAAAGTCTCTGGCTGTAGCCACTTCCTGCTCAGGTGAATGAGATCATACATTTGAGACCTGGGGGGTTTTCCAAGCCGGAAAGTCCAGTTATGCACACGCTGAGCCCGGACAGCCAGGGTGACACTCAGCCGTGCCAATATTTCAGTTTTTAGCATCACATAGTCTTTTGCTTGGTCAGGCTCTAGGTCATAATAAGCTTTCTGCGATTCACCAGTTAACAGAGGAGCCACCAGTCCAGCCCACTGCTTCTTAGGCCACTTTTCTCTTTCAGCAGTCCTTTCAAATGTGGTCAAAAACACCTCTGGATCATCCTCTCCAGTCATTTTTGTCAATAAACGACTCACCCCAAAGGACGCAGTATTAGCGGAACTAGTTGCCTCACTGGTCTGCGGACGTTGCTGCATTAACGTTTCCATTTGTTGCTGTAGTCTCTGTTCTTGCTTCTGTAACAGGTCTATGAAGCGGGCCTCAGATTGCTGCTGGGCTTGTTGCTGAGCTTCCAGACTCTGTTGCAAAGTTGCATTTGTCTGCTGCTGGGCTGTAAGGCTCTGTTGATGAGCTTGCTGCTGGACTGCAAGGCTCGGTTGATGAGCTTGCTGCTGGGCTACAAGGCTCTTTTGCAAACCTGCATTTTCTGCTGCTGATTGGCATTTGCTAGAGCCAGCTGTTTCAGTATCTCCTCCATGCTGGCCTTAAAAAAACTGCCCGCATTCTCCACCAACTGTGAGGGGGTTAGCTCAGCAGCAGGTGTGTGTGACCCCGTGGATGGGTTCACCACACAAAAACAGGCACAGCAGACAGTGGTAGGAGAAAACAAAAGGGTGTGGTTTTATTTGAACTATATACAGACAAAAAAATACAACAAAAACAAAAGAAAAATGAAAATAAATCCTGGTCAACTTGACCGTTCACTACACACGTTGGTGTCCCTAACTAACAACTGGGTACAGCCTTGTGCTGTCCCGGTCCCTAGCTCCCTGCTTTTTTGAAGTTCTTAGCAATAAGCATACAGGCTTTGGCTCACCGCACAGAGGTCACACTCCCCAGACTATCCACACAGATCTGGTTCCAGGTTGGAGCATCTCCCTTAGTATGCTGGGAGTTCTTGTAGAGGCCCTAACGAACCCACTTACTTCAGCAGGGCTCATTAACTCTTCCCCTGCAAGTCTCCCCCGCACTCCCCCTAGTGGTATAAATCGGCATAAAGCCTGAATCTAGGACATATATACCTTCCATCCTTGATGCAACCTGGTGATTTTACCTGCATGCTGTGACAATATATATATATATATATATATATATATATATATATATATAATTTTTTTAACCGCTTAAGCCCTTGAAAGTTTTACCCCCTTTATGACCAGGGCATTTTTTGCTATTCAGAACTGTGCTACTTTAAATGGCAATTGCGCAGTCATGCAACACTGTACGCAAATGAAATTGATATTTATTTGTCCACACAAATTGAGCTTTCTTTTGATGGTATTTGACCACCACTGTTTTTCTATTTTTTTTTATATTTAAACGGAAAAAAGACCAAAAATTTTTAAATAAAGAAACAACATATTTTCTGCTTTCTGTTATAAAACATATCGAATAAAATCACATTTCTTCATAAATTTAGGGAAAAATGTATTCTACTACATGTCTTTGGTAAACAATAAATAAAAAAAAATCCCAGTACGTGTATATTAATTGTTTTTTGTATATAGTATATATATTTGAATATTGATCAATCCTGCTTTATGAGGCATTTAGTAAGAGGAATGATGAACTTTATGAAGTTGTAATTTTTGTTTTTTTCAATTTTTTTTGAAAATGAAGAAATTAAATTAAAAAAAGTCACAATTTTTTTTTACATACTGTCACCAGTGGTGTACAACATCATCATTAAATTGGTGTGGCGGTGATCAGGGTTACTGACTGCTGACAGTATGTAAAAAATAAATAAATAAATAATTTTCATTAATTTTTTTTTCAACTTAAATTACATTTTTTTACATTAATTTTTTTACATATTGTTATTATAGCAGCTCAGTGTCTCCTCCCCTGGGCTGAGCCCTGTGTTGCTGGATGGAGCTCTGCTGTTAGACCCAATGGTCTGTTTGGGGCTTAAAGTGATTGTAGTCGCGTTTTTTTTATTTTTTTGTTGTTTTTTTTAAAATAACAAACATGTTATACTTTCCTGCTCTGTGCAGTGGATTTGCACATAGCAGCCCTGATCCTCCTCTTCTCAGGTCCCTCTTTGCTGATCCTGGCCCCTCCACCCTGTCCAGTGCCCCCACAGGAAGCAGCTTGCTATGAGGGCACCCAAGCTGAGCCGCAGCTCCATGTATCCATTCAGACATGGAGCTGCGGTTCGGCCATGCCCCCCTCTCTCCTGATTGGCTAAGTGACTTTGATTGAAAGCAGTGGGAGCCAATGGCGCTGCTGCTGTTTTTCAGCCAATCCGGAGGGAGAGTCCCGGATGGCCGAGGGACTCATGGACATCACTGGATAGAGATGGGGCTCAGGTAAGTATTAGAGGGGCTGCTACACACAGAAGGCTTTTTATTTTAATGCATAGAATGAATTAAGATAAAAAAAACTTTTGCCTTTACAACCACTTTAACATGTGCTGAAGTGGTGCTGAAGCAGTGACCCATAGTACCAATCTGATTTCACCTATTGACATTATAGAGCAACATAGAGCAAGCATGATAAATTAAAATGAAAGCGTGCTACATGTTAAATTAAAACTCAACACCGTGTGTAGAATAACACTTAACCTTCAATAAAATAACTAGTCCAACAGGCAGGAGTGAAGTGGGCATTGAAGCAGACGTGATGGGAAATGTATGACCGGTGTCCTGGTGTATGTGTTGGTGGTCATTCAAATGCCCCAGGAGTCCCAAAATCCTAAGTGCTGTGTTATGCAAATCGTGCCTTTGCCATAGTAAGTTGAGCTTCTTTCTTTCTTCCCCATCTGTCGTTCCTCACAATTGGTGTTTTGCATATGGGGGTGACCAAGGTTTGGAGTTCCTAGGGCACTTGAACATTGTTATGCAAATTAGACTGACCGCCGCAATTCATATGCAAATCACGCCCCATCCTCTGCATGCTGCCCACCTAGACAGCATACAGGTGAGCATAGGGGGCATGTAGAGGTAATCAAAAAGGGGGGCTTGAGGTGCAGAGGTGAGCATAGGAGGTGTGCAGTCAGAGGTGGTGTACAGAGGTGCAGAGTGGATGGGAAGGAAGGATTGGATTGCAGAGGTTAGCAAAGTAGGAGTTTGGGGGACAGAGGTTAGCAGATGATGAGTTAGGGGCAGAGTTGTACTGATGGGAGATAAGAATACAGAGATTAGTAGACAGATGGGGGGGGCACAGTAGGTGTACAGACCCAGGAACTCAGCACAGGGATGATGGGAACCCCTCATAATGGGTACAGCAGGTGTACAGACCCAGGAACTCAGCACAAGGATGGTCGGAACCACTCATAATGGGCACAGCAGGTGTACAGACCCGGGAACTCAGCACAGGGATGGTGGGAACCCTCATAATGAGCACAGCAGGTGTACAGACCCAGGAACTCGTTACAGGGATGGTGGGAACCCCTCATAATGGGCACAGTAAGTGTACAGACCCAGGAACTCAGTACAGGGATGGTGGGAACCCCTCATAATAGGCACAGTAGGTGTACAGGGATGGTGGGAGGAATACTCATAATGGGCACAGCGGGTGTACAGACCTGGGAACTCAGTACAGGGATGGTGGGAACTTCTCATAATGGGCACCTGAGGTGTACAGACCCAGGAACTCTGCACAGGGATGGTGGGAACCCCTCATTGTGGGCACCATAGGTGTACAGACCCAGGAACTCAGTACAGCCTGTCCTTATACATTTACTTGAGATCACTTAGTGGGTCTCTATAGTGGGAGGTAGCGCCAACACCCGATTCTTTTATATTATATCCTATTCTCCCTAGGGAGTTTTTAGAGGGGTGGCAACCTCTGTCTGGTGTTTTCCTGAGCGCGGATTCCCTACTTCTTTAATAATAGTCTAATGTCCATAAAATGTCATAATCTACTCAATAGACCTCATGCACACAGGGTGTTTGCTTTGCTCCTCTAAACGTCAGAACTCCTGGCAGGAGAAAAGCCCACTGCAGGCGCGTCATGCGTTTTATCGTAAATGTATCCTATTGGCCAAAATATTTATTTGTTCTGGCCATTTAAATGCATTACCTCTCAAATGCGCCTAAATGCGTTTAGCGTTTCAGTGTGTTTAGCTTTTTTCTGCGCTTCACCTCCTCTCCTAAACGTGCTTTCCGTGTTTTTTTTTTTCAGACTGTAATTGCTCTGCTTCTAATATGTCTGTAAACGCCTGTGTGCACATGGACACATAAGCTAACATACAGGTGCTTTTACAGGCTGAGAAAAAAATGTCAAATGCCAGTATTTTTTAAGCTTTTATTGGAGCCCTTTGTAATCTCATGTAGCCATATTCCTAAGCGATCATCACAAGTCTTTTTCTGTGCTTGATATACCATCAGTCCGATTCATGCTTCAGAGTAAGTTTAAGGCCCTGTTTAGGCTAGATTCACACTGTTGTGCAGGGAGGCTCACAGCAGGGGTCCGATGCGTCCCTGTTCTCCATTTCAGGGATGAATCGGGCCCAAATTTTTGCCTGCATTTTGACCTAAAAGTAGGATTTTTGAAACAGCTTACCTGTAAAATCCTTTTCTTGGAGTACATCACAGAGCGGCATAGTCATTACTATGTGGGTTATATAGAATTACCTTCAGGTGCTGGCACTGGCAACTTCCAAAACAGGAAGTACCCTCCCCTATATAAGCCCCTCCCATCCGGGAGCACCTCAGTTTTGTAGCAAAGCAATACGTGTCCCCAAAAGAGGGGTGGGAGCTCTGTGTCCCGTGATGTACTCCAAGAAAAGGATTTTACAGGTAAGCTGTTTCAAAAATCCTACTTTCTTGTTCATACATCACGGGACACAGAGCGGCATAGTCATTACTATGTGGGACGTCCCAAAGCAATGCCAAATGAGGGGGGGGATACACCATACATAAGCTGGGCGCCATCAGGCATGAAGATCTTTTGCGGCCTGCAACACACTGCGCCCAAAGGCGACATCCTCCTGACTTCTAACGTCCACCTGGTAGAACCTAGTAAACGTGTGTACTGAAGACCATGTTGCGGCCTTACAAATTTGAGCCAGGGAGGCCTGGTGATGCACTGCCCATGAAGTTCCAACTGCTCTCGTGGAGTGCGCCCTAACTTTGAACGGAGGCGGTCTACTTCTCAAGCCATAGGCTTGTATTATGACCTGTCGAATCCACTTGGCTAAAGTAGATTTTGATGCTGCCTGACCCTTTCTGGGGCCTTCCGGCAGACCAAACAAAGAATCCGTTCTACGAATCTGAGCAGTGGCTTTTAGATAAGCTTTAACTGCTCTTACTACATCCAAAGAATGCAATAACTTTTCCTCTACCGAGCTTGGTTTGGGGAAAAAAGGAAGAACCACATCCTGGTTCAAGTGAAACCTCGATACCACCTTAGGAAGAAAGGCTGGGTGAGGACGTAACACTACTCTGTCCTCATGAATAACCAGATATGGCTCTTTACAGGACATGGCGGCTAATTCCGACACTCTTCTAGCCGAGCATATGGCTACTAAAAATATCAATTTTCTGGTGAGTAGAACCAAGGAAATGTGCCGCAAAGGTTCAAATGGCTGCTTCTGCAGAACCGACAGAACCAAATTTAGATCCCATGGGCATATGGGAGCTTTAATCGGTGGAATAATACGCATCACCCCTTGCATAAAGGATTTGACAAGTGAATGCATAGCCAGGGGCCTTTGAAATAGTATTGATAAGGCCGAAACCTGACCCCTGATAGTACTTAAGGCAAACTTCCTGTCTACAGCCCACTGTAGGAAGTCCAGAATTCTGCCTATAACGTACTTACGTGGATGCCATTTTCTGGCCTCGCACCAAGTGATGTACGCCTTCCAAACTCTATAGTAGATCTGCCTGGATACAGGCTTCCTGGCATTGATTATAGTTGATACCACAGAGTTAGAGAGACCTCTCTTCTTTTAGGATGTGGGATTCAATAGCCAGGCCGTTAAACTTAGAGTTAGTAAGGAAGGGTGGTATATCGGCCCTTGCGAAAGCAGGTCCGGACGACGTGGAAGGGTCCAAGGACTCCCCACAGACATTTTGATGATCTCCGCGTACCAGGCCCTTCGGGGCCACGCTGGAGCCACCAAGATCACCGGCTTCTTTTCCAACCTGACTCTACGAAGGAGTCGAGGCAACAATTGTAGCGGAGGGAATGCATATATCAGTCTGAACTGATCCCAAGGGAACACCAGAGCATCCGAGCCGCAAGCGAGGGGATCCCTTGTCCGGGAGACAAATCTGTCCACCTTTGCGTTGAATCTGGATGCTAGCAGATCTACATCCGGTGTTCCCCACCGCTGACATATCGCTCGGAAGACCTCGGGATGAAGGGACCATTCCCCTGGGCATAACTGTTGGCGACTCAGAAAGTCCGCCTTCCAATTCTCCACCCCTGGAATGAAGACAGCTGACATACATGGGACATGCTTTTCTGCCCATTCCAGGATGTGACTTACTTCCCTCTGGGCTGCACGACTCCTGGTGCCTCCCTGATGATTGATATATGCCACTGCTGTGGCATTTGTCTGATCGAATTCTGACAGGGGACCCTTGGAGTCTGGATGCCCAGGCTACTAGGGCATACCGGGCTGCTCGTATCTCTAAGAGATTGATGGGCAGGGTTTTTACTACATTTGATCATCTGCCCTGGAGAGACCATTGCTCCAGTACTGCTCCCCAGCCTATAAGGCTGGCATCTGTAGTGACCACCTTCCAGGATATCGTACTGAAGGGTTTTCCCTTCTGGAGATTCTGGGGGATCAACCACCAGCAGAGACTCTTCCGAACGGAAGGGGACAAAGCCCTCGGGAAGTCTAGAGCCTGACTTTTCCGTTCCAGGCTGACAATATGGCCCTCTGTAAATTCCTTGAGTGGAATTGGGCGTATGGCATAGCTTCGAATGATGCTACCATCTTTCCTAGCAGCCTCATGCACAGGCGTATGGACGGCTGTCTTTTTGCACAAAGTAGGCGGACCAAGTCCCTCAAAGAGGATACTTTGTCTTGAGGTAGGAAAATCCTCCTCTGGTCTGAATCCAGCCGTAGCCCTAGATATACCAGGTTTTCCACTGGCTGTAGGGCTGACTTGTCCAGGTTGATGACCCAACCGTGAGATTCTAGATACTTGATTGTATCGACAATTACCACTTCTAGCTTGGCAACTGAGTGGTCCATCAACAACAGGTCGTCTAGGTATGCCAATATCGTTACACCTCGTGTTCTTAGATCGGCCAACAGTGGGGCCAGAATTTTTGTGAACACTCGTGGTGCTGTGGCCAGACCGAATGGTAAGGCTCTGAACTGAAAATGGCGCCCTTCTACTGCAAAGCATAGAAATTTTTGATGACCTGGAAAGATGGGAACATGCAAGTAAGCATCTTTGATGTCGATCGAGGCTAACCATTTCTCCCCCTGTAGGGCAGCGGTGACCGATCGGATCGACTCCATCCGGAAGGACCGGACGTTTAGAAATTTGTTTAGACTCTTTAGGTCCAATATGGGTCTTATGTCCCCGTCTGGTTTCGGGACTGTGAAAAGGTTTGAGTAGAAACTCAACCCCCACTCTTCCATAGGAACCTCCATAATTACTCCTTGGAGCAATAGTTGTTCTGACGCCACTAGGAGACACCTTCTTTTCAGAGGGTCTTTTGGCATGCCTGACCACATAAAATGGGAAGGAGGAGACTTTTACTTCCAACTTGTATCCCTGAGTTACTGCGGAGAGCACCCATCCGTCTTTGATCGTCTCCCGCCAGGTCTCTGTGAACAACTGAAGTCTTCCCCCCACCCGTTTGAGTGGGGGCAGCCCTACATAGGCTTGACTTGGAGGCTGGTTTAGTACCTCTTCGGATCCAGGGTTTTTTATTACCCTGTGACTGTCCCTGATTTTTACCTCCTGAGTTTGACCGAGGAGGCCGTCGGAACTGCTTAGTAGCAGACGTCCCAGGGATAGGAGAGGTAGCCCTCTTAAAAGATGGACCCCTAGACCTCTTTTTAATTGGTAAGAGAGTACTTTTACCACTGGAAATCTTCTGGATATATTTATCCAGGTCTTCGCCAAAAAGGCGTTCTCCATGAAATGGGAAGCTAACTAAGAGCTTCTTACAGGGAGCTTCAGCAGACCAGTTCTTGAGCCACAGAAGCCTACGCATATGTACCAAAGACAGCGTGAGGCGGGAGGCCTGATGGATAGAATCCTTGATGGCGTCAACCGCAAAGCATAATGCTCTAGGCAGATTAGCCAGAGCCTGGGCCTGCTGGTCTGGCAAATCCCTCAGGACCATTTTCATTTGATCCTTTAAAGCTTGGCAGACCCCAATAGCTGCCACTGCTGGCTGTGTAACAGCCCCTGCTGTGGAAAAAGCAGATTTTAATAAAGACTCCAATTTTTTATCTACTGGATCTTTGAACATTTGAACATTATCTACTGGACATGTCAGTGATTTGTTCACAGAAGAAATGGCTGCGTCCACCGTAGGAACATTCCATCTCTGGGTGAATTTTTCCTCCATGGGATAGATCACCTGAAATTTCTTAGGTGGAACAAATAGTTTATCAGGATGTTCCCAGTCCTGGTATATAAGTCCTTCCAATAATGGATGAATTGGAAAGGAGCAATTAATCTGGGGAGCTTTTAGCGACCCCAATGAGGAGACAGCAGTAGTTGATGGTTCAACAAGAGGCATTTTAAATGCAGATCGAACCATGTCAGTTAGGGTCTGGACCCACAATCTTTCAGTCTGTGATGCTGAAAATGGTTCATCTACTGTCGATTCCTCAAAAACAGAGTTAACCTCCTCCTGATCCCCTTCAGGTATGTCAGTCCCTTCCTGGGACTGTTGCTCTGCCAACAGGCACTCTAATGGAGGGGATGGAGATCTGGCACGCTTTCTTTCCTGTAGAGAAGAAGCGATCAATGCTGCCAATCTCTGCTCCAATTCCTCCAGAGTTGAGGCAAAAACCTCCTCTGTTATATATGCAGGAGCAGGTGGACTGAGGACAGCCGCAGTACCTGGCACTCCCGGGGGTTCCTTATGGGTATTAACCTCTGATTTCTCAGGGGAGGAAGGTGCAGACTACTGCTCCAGATCCTCAGAGCCCGATGGAGACCCCCTACACTTCCTGAGAGGTATATCTCGGAGTTTTTTAGGCGGCATATTCCTTAGTTCAAAGCTGAGGTATTCCAGCCGCAATACACCCCTTTACTGAAATAGTCTAATGCAATTTGCTGCTATGTACATCAGTGGGTGTCTACTAATGCGTCTTTCTGGGGATGCCTGTATCAACCGCCCGCTGTAAGCCCCTATACCATGCTACCAGCTCCTTTTCATGCTCTGTGTCCATAGCAAGCAGCGTGGACTGAGTCCTTTTATCTTGCTGGGACGCCCGCACATGCGCAGAAGCGCTGGGCGCACAGAGCGCGTCATCCGTCAGGCTCCGCCCCCTTTTTTGAAGCTAAATCTATAAAAAGAAAGCGTGTGTGCGCGCGCGTGCACGTGTGCGCTCTTGGCGCCATGTAGGGAGAGGAGCCAGGGTCCCTGTTTCACCAGGACTAGGGGATGGAAGGAAACTACTTGGCAGCATGACAGAGGAATGCAGCTTCCCTGATAGAGAGCTCACTCATCTGCCTGGACTTTCACCATGGAAGGAATAGTCCCAAGAAAAAAAGACGTTCCACAGCGGCCTCTAGTGGACAAACACAGGTACCGCACTTTTGTCTTTTTTTTTTTTTTTAAAACCTCCTTTATGAAAAACATTTCTAGGTTTACAGTTTTTAAAACTTCCTTTATGAAAAGACATTTCTAGGATTTCTTAGGCATATACAGCTATTAGCGGGAATACCTTTAGGGAACAGGCAGAAAGACATATTAGGCTTGGGGGTCCCCTCAATAGAACCAAGTTCCTGAGGGGCCCCCACTTACCTTTTCCCCGCCGCAGGACTTTGTTTGGTCCACAGAAGCCCAAACTTCACCTCTCACGGCAGGCATTGTACTAGACCTTCAGGGACCGGGTTCCCAAGGATTCCACTCCCCTGGACCTGTATAGCACCCTGCACAGATAGCCTCTTGGTTTTGGGTATGACCAGAGCTCTGGATCCCAGGGTCCAGCCCTCCTAAGAGAGGCATTACAGACAAAACCCTGCTCTTCTCTGCAAGGCCCGGGTACCGACCGTTTAGCTATGAAGCTTTTTTTGGTCGGATCCGGAATAGCTTGCTAAGGCCCAGAGAACCTGTACACAAGCCCAGATGAATACATGTTAACCTTGGCCAACACCTTAGACACTGGCAAAAAACTGAGGTGCTCCCGGATGGGAGGGGCTTATATAGGGGAGGGTACTTCCTGTTTTGGAAGTTGCCAGTGCCAGCACCTGAAGGTAATTCTATATAACCCACATAGTAATGACTATGCCGCTCTGTGTCCCGTGATGTATGAACAAGAAACTAAGCATATTTCCAGGTTGTAAGTTGGCAAATGTCATTGCAGATCCCTACTTGTTATTGCTTGTATTGAAACTTGCATAACACAGTTGGTGTTCTGTACATTGACCGTGTACAAAACACCGTCCTACATGTACACCAGGTTTAAATGATTGCCAGTTTTATGAGTCATAGCGGGCAGCAGATGAAACTACATAGGTAATTGTAATTGTGTAGTACTTACATTTTTTTCTTATCGAAAGCGAAATTACCTTTTAAATGCAACCCCTGTCGTCTAACGTTTAATGTTGTAGAGAGGCTATGCAATGGGTTAATAAAGTCAGAACTTAAAATGCAAGTTTAAACCATTTCCTAGTCTGTGATCTCCAGATACTGTCTGGGTTTTAAAACAAATTGAAGCTTCGTCTGTGTATAATGTGCAGCCTGGTATATGATGTGTAGGGATGAGCTCTGACGTGTTCACATACTGCACGTGCAGAGCCCGCCAGGAAGTTGGCACGGCGCTGCGCTGTGCTAATCATAGGCAGGGAGACATTGTCCCGATGCTCGGCTGCAGAGATCGGGAAATGTCTCCCTGCCTGTGATTAGCGCAGCACCGTGCCGACTTCCTGGCAGGCTCTGCACGTGGAGTATGCAAACATGCCAGAGCTTATCCTTAATGATGTGCAGAGCCCTGTGTATAATGTGCAGCCTGGTATATGATGTGCAGAGCCCTGTGTATAATATGCAGCCTGGTATATGATGTGCAGAGCCCTGTGTATAATGTGCAGCCTGGTATATGATGTGTAAAGCCCTGTGTATAATGTACAGTCTGGTATATGATGTGCAGAGCCCTGTGTATAATGTGCAGAGCCCTGTGTATAATGTGCAGCCTGGTATATGATGTGCAGAGCCCTGTGTATAATCTGCAGCCTGGTATATGATGTGCAGAGCCCGGTGTATAATGTGCAGCCTGGTATATGATGTGCAGAGCCCTGTGTATAATGTGCAGCCTGGTATATGATGTGCAGAGCCCGGTGTATAATCTGCAGCCTGGTATATGATGTGCAGAGCCCTGTGTATAATGTGCAGCCTGGTATATGATGTGCAGAGCCCTGGGTATAATGTGCAGCCTGGTATATGATGTGCAGAGCCCTGGGTATAATGTGCAGCCTTGTATATGATGTGCAGAGCCCTGTGTATAATGTGCAGCCTGGTATATGATGTGCAGAACCCTGTGTATAATGAGCAGCCTGGTATATGATGTGCAGAACCCTGTGTATAATGTGCAGCTTGGTATATTATGTGCAGAGCCCTGTGTATAATATAAAGCCTGGTATATGATGTGCAGAGCCCTGTGTATAATGTGCAGCCTGGTATATGATGTGCAGAGCCCTGTGTATAATGTGCAGCCTGGTATATGATGTTCAGAGCCCTGTGTATAATGTGCAGCCTGGTATATGATGTGCAGAGCCCGGTATATAATCTGCAGCTTGGTATATTATGTGCAGAGCCCTGTGTATAATATACAGCCTGGTATATGATGTGCAGAGCCCTGTGTATCATGTGCAGCCTGGTATGTGATGTGCAGAGCCTGGTGTATAATGCTGACACTATGAGTGGAAGCAAGTGGAATACAGGGGACGGAGTGGGTGGATTCTATAAGGGGTGTGGCTTATCAGAAGTGGGAGGGGCCAATAGTGGAGGGGGGGTTCTTGCGCCCCCATTCTAAAACTTCACCAGCCACCACTGAATACACTACTGAAGTCCCTGTGTGTGTGGTTCCTCCCTAGCGGGTACCTTGTACAAAGTCCCACTTACATGTTTATGTTTAAACTTGAGACATGCAGTATGGCACTGCACAGGTTAATGCATGACCTCCATCCTTAGTGTGAGAACCACATTTTCCTGTGAGGAAACTATATATCCCACAATCTTTGAGTCTATCAGGCTAGCACTGGTCCCGGTGAGAGCTTAACAGTAAATTGATCCAACACAGAGACAAACAGGCAGGGCATTTGGAGATGCAGGCAGGGTATTCACAGACATACAGCTCACTGGCACGGGTGCAAAACAGAGCAGATGGCATTGCATGCACTAAACACCATGTGATGCAGAACAAGAAGCTATCCTGTCCCTTTGGCAAATAAGGACAAGCTAGGTAAAATACTGTATATACTCGAGTATAAGCCAACCCGAATATAAGCCGAGGCACCTAATTTTACCACAAAAAAACTGGGAAAACTTATTGACTGGAGTACAAGCCTAGGGTGTCCATCTGCATGCCTCACTGTGCCTCACTTTGCCTCACTGTGTCCATGTGCATGCCTCACTGTACCCATGCCTCACTGTGTCCATGACTAGACTGATGTTTAACATGGGAGTCTATGAAAGGGGTGCCCGGCTTTGAAAAATCGGTGCTCCCCGGCCGTAGGTTCCCCAGACAACAAACTTTGCATACTTGTAAAGGAGAAATGGGGCTATATGTGTGCCAAGTTCCGCGTCCAGGGGACCTATGACCGGCTGGTACCGGGTCCACAAATTCACCAGAGAAAGGACCATTTAACATGGGAGTCTAAGGAAGGGGTGCCCGGGTTTGAAAAATCGGTGCTCCCCGGACGTAAGTCCCCTAGACAACAAACTTTGCACATTTACAGAGGAGAAATAGGGCTATATGTGTACCAAGTTCCGGGTCCGGGAGACCTATGACCGACCAGTCCAGGGTACCCAAAATCACCAGAGAGATTACCATTTAACATGGGAGTCTATGGAAGCGGTGCCCGGCTTTGAAAAATCGGTGCTCCCCGGCCGTAGGTTCCCTTTACAACAAACTTTGCACACTTGTAGAGGAAGAGTGGGACAACATGTGTGATCCAGTACCGGGTCCCCAAAGTCCGGGAGATCAGGCGCAAAAAGTTGACTCGAGTATAAGCTGAGGGGGCATTTTCAGCACAAAAAAATGTGCTGAAAAACTCGGCTTATACTCGAGTATATACGGTAATTCATTGACATTGGGGGATCAATCAGCCATGACACTACAAACGGCAGCTATTACATGTGAGCCCATCATTACAAGGTAAGGCAACAAAAACACAACATAGGGAATATAACTACACTAATATCTAGTTAAAACAACAAAAACATTTGAAAGTGTAAAATGCCTTTAAATTAATTACTTTATTATGACAACAGCTTACTTTAGCTGCAAAATTGCCAGTGCAAAGTACAGATTAACATAACAGTTGTATAACATATTTAAAACTAAATAGATTCAGCTATTTCCTTATTAAAAGATCTTGGTGTGACAGACCCAACCAGGACAGGGGCTTTTGGAGAGGACTAGGGGCAAGCCCCCTACCCACTGATTATGGCCCATGGAGAGCGCAGATCATTCTATAATGATGGACAACAATGTGATAAACACTGAGAGTGAGGTTTGGATTAATTCTCTGAATAAGGACAATAAAGCTTCCCTTCTGGAGTGGATGGAATGGTGTAATATTAATCTTTTACAGCGTAAAAGTCAGATGGAATATGGTGGCCCTCCTGTAGACTGGGTTGGAGAGGCTCTTTCACTTGGGACAGAAATATTTAGCACCGAGATCCCTCAAGAAATCTATGAAGATAAAATAATTCCACTTTATCAGACTGCTGGAACATTGTTTATCTTCTGATGACTTGTCTAGTGGACAGAATACACAGTCTGTGTCTTTTCCGTTGTGTGCCTCCTAGGAGTGCATTCCCATTGTTAATTGTGTTAATTGAGTCTCTATTGTTTCTGTCTGTTGGCTAATTTGGCTAACTGTTGGAGGTATCTGTGACAGGTCTCGGATACCCCGGGTGGGTACCTCCGCCAGACCTGTGTCTCCTGTTCTCCAAACGCACCCGCAGCCAGCAGACTTGCCATAACCAGCCCTTATCCCCCCCAATCACGAGTCAAGCCACACAGGTGTTGAGGGTTAAATATGCAGAGCATAAAACTGTTTATTAGGTACAAAACATACACTTTTAAACACACTTAGGGACACTCCCCTTAGCCTTGTCATAGAGGGGGTAGGGGACAAGGAAGAACCAATGGAAACTCGACACTTGTATATTCAAACAACTACAGTTGAAACACACCAAGGGATTATGATAAGCAGTAAGCCCCTCCTTACCTTTGTACACCTGCCCTGACCCAACACAATTAAACACAGTAACAAGAGGAGGGGGATGGGGTAGAAGGGATGTAGCATTACATTATATCAATGCCATTTTGTCCCCAAGTCTCTCATTCTCTGCTGGGCCATAGTCTTTGGGTAGGAGGCCAACCCACAGCCCCCTCCAAAACACACAGTGACAGTGGGTTCTGTCACAGTATCTATGATGGGATTAGCCATGTGTCACCTCTACCTTGTTATCAAAACCATTGTGTGAGGTTTTGGAAAAATATTTGGTTTTATTGTTCATGACCTACATGACCTACTTTTAAAGTGTATAAAAACCTGTATTTCTGTTCAATAAACAGTCATTCCTTTGTTTACCTTAACATCTTGTCTGTGTACGATGCTTGGGGTAACAGGGCTGGTATTAGCTCTTGGTCTGCTCAGAACGGTTTGGAGGGCCGGAAGCACCCAAGCGGAGTGCCAAAGCAGTTCCGTCACACTTGGTTTGGATGAAGGTTTACTTCCTATGTTTTCCTTTCTATATTATTTCTGATCTTTAAATTGTACATATTTGGATATTTTTTTTTGGGACCAGTCAATGTAACGGGATAATGCATACACCGCTGGCGACCTTCAGATGTATTCTCCAGCTTCCCAGAATCCTGGGATGCTCTTGAATGCAAAATTTGATATTTTCCTGCAATGTCAAGGGTCGCCCCCCTTCCCCTGTACCTCTTCTTCCTGGCTTCCACCCATCCACTTGCCCAAAACGTCAGTTAACATAGTGTTGGATCAATAGGAAGGTGTAAGATGTTACATGCTTTAAAGTGGTTGTAAACCCGATCGAAAAACAAAACAAAAAAAAACCCTGCAAGACAAAGGCATAATGAGCTAGTATGCATAGCATACTGGCTCATTAGAAATTACTTACCTTAGATCGAAGCCCCCGCAGCGGTCCTCGTACCCCCCTCCGGTCGGCGTCATCTCTCCCGGGGGTTACTTCCGGGTATTGCGGCTCCGCGCTGATTGGCCGGAGCCACGATGACGTCACTGCCGCGCATGTGCGCGAGAGCCGCCTGTAACGGCACACTGACTGAAGCAACGGCACATACGTGCCGTTGCTTCAGTTTTCTTTAGTGCTCATGTGCCGATGACATCGGCACATGCAGGGGACAGGGGATATCTCCTAAACCGTGCAGGTTTAGGAGATATCCTGGGTAGCTACAGGTAAGCTTTAATATAGGCTTACCCAAGGCTGGACTGGGACAAAAATTTGGCCCTGGACTTCATCCAGACCGGCCCACTTTAATTCAATAAAATGCTGCCCCCCCTCAAAAAAAAATCACGCCCACCAAAAGGCCCCTACATCCATTAATGTATATCATGAGAGGGTGAGTGAGAGAGGAATGAGAGAGAGAGAGGGAGGGTTGAGGGAAAGGGGGTGGGAGGGGGTGGGTGAGAGAGGGGGTGAGTGTAAGAGAGAGGGACTGAGTGTAAAAGAGAGGGGGTGAGTCTAGGACCCCTTTCACACTGAGGCATTTTTCAGGCGCTTTTGGGCTAAAAATAGCACCTATAAAGCACCTTAAAAATGCCTCCACTGCAGTCCCAGTGTGAAAGTCCGAGTGCTTTCATACTGGGGTGCTGCCAGGGCGTTAAAAAAGGTCCTCCAAGCAGCATCTTTGGGGCGGTGGAGGAGCGGTGTACACACTGCCCCTGCCCGTTGAAATGAATGGCCACCGCTGCTGAAGCACCTGCACTTCGGCAGCAGCGCTACACGGGCGCATTTAACCTTTAATTTGGCTGCTAGCCGGGGTTAAAAGCAGCTGCTAGAAGCCGAATAGCGCAGCTAAAATGACAGTAAAGTGCTGCTAAAACTAGCAGCATTTTACCGTCAATGCCCGGCCCAGTGTGAAATTAGCCTTATGCCGTGTACACACGACCGTTTTTCTCGTCGAGAAAAACGTTTTTTTTTTCCATTTGACGAGAAAAACGATCGTCTGTGGGCATTTTGTCGTTTTTCTCGATGAGAAAAACGGCATTAAAAACGACGAGAAAAATTAGAACATGTTCTAATTTTTCTCGTCGTTTTTTTCTGACATTTTTTCCGCGGCAGTTTTCCCATAGGGAAACACAGCCGCGGAGCCCACAGACGGTCGTTTTTCTCGACAAGAGAAAAAATTACGTGAAAACGACCGTGTGTGGGGAACAAGCCGTTCCCTCGTTTTTAATGTCATTATTCACGGCGGTTTTTTAACCGCCGTGAATAATGATCGTGTGTACGCGGCATTAGAGTCAGGGAGTGAATGAGACAGAGGAAAGGGCAGAGAGACAGAGGGGGGAGCTGAGAGACAGAGGGGGGAGCTGAGAGATAGAGGAGGAGAGCTGAGAGATAGAGGAGGAGAGCTGAGAGATAGAGGGGAAGCTGAGAGATAGAGGGGGAGCTGAGAGGTAGAGGAGGAAAGCTGAGAGATAGAGGAGGAGAGCTGAGAGACAGAGGATGGGGCTGAGAGACAGAGGAGGGGTCTGAGAGACAGAGGGGGGTCTGAGAGACAGAGGGGGAAGCTGAGAGACAGAGGGGGGAGCTGAGAGACAGGGGGAGCTGAGAGAAAGAGGGGGCTGAGAGACAGAGGGGAGCTGAGAGACAGAGGGGGGAGCTGAGAGACAGAAGGGGAGAGCTGAGAGATAGAGGAGGGGGCTGAGAGATAGAGGAGGGGGCTGAGAGACAGAGGAGGGGGCTGAGAGACAGAGGAGGGGTCTGAGAGACAGAGGAGGGGTCTGAGAGACAGAGGAGGGAGCTGAGAGACAGAGGGGGGCTGAGAGATAGGGGGCTGAGAGACAGGGGGAGCGAGCTGAGAGACAGAGGGGGGCTGAGAGACAGGGGGCTGAGAGACCGAGGGGGGAGCTGAGAGACAGAGAGGAGAGCTGAGAGACAGAGAGGAGAGCTGAGAGACAGAGAGGAGAGCTGAGAGACAGAGGAGGAGAGCTGAGAGACAGAGGAGGAGAGCTGAGAGACAGAGGAGGGGTCTGAGAGACAGAGGAAGGGTCTGAGAGACAGAGGAGGGGTCTGAGAGACAGAGGAATGGTCTGAGAGACAGAGGGGGGGTCTGAGAGATAGAGGGGAGCTGAGAGACAGAGGAGGGGCTAAAAGAGGGGGGACTGAGAGACACAGGAACTGAGAGACAGAGGGGGGGACTGAGAGACAGAGGGGGGCCTGAGAGACAGAGGGGGGTCTAAGAGACAGGGGGGTCTGAGAGGCAGAGGGGGGGAGCTGAGAGACAGAGGGGGGAGCTGAGAGACAGAGGGGGGAGCTGAGAGACAGAGGAGGGGGCTGAGAGATAGAGGAGGGGGCTGAGAGACAGTGGAGGGGTCTGAGAGACAGAGGGGGGTCTGAGAGATAGAGGGGAGCTGAGATACAGAGGAGGGGCTAAAAGAGGGGGGACTGAGAGACACAGGAACTGAGAGACAGAGGGGGGGACTGAGAGACAGAGGGGGATCTAAGAGACAGAGGGGGGTCTAAGAGACAGGGGGGTCTGAGAGACAGAGAGGGGAGCTGAGAGACAGAGGAAGAGCTGAGAGACAGAGGGGGCTGAGGGACAGAGGATGGGCTGAGAGAGGGGGGCTGAGAGACAGAGGGGGAGAGCTGAGAGATAGAGGAGGGGGCTGAGAGACAGTGGGGGTCTGAGAGACATAGGAGGGGTCTGAGAGACAGAGGAGGGGTCTGAGAGGCAGAAGGGGAGCTGAGAGACAGAGGAGGAGAGCTGAGAGACGGAGGAGGAGAGCTGAGAGACAGAGGAGGAGAGCTGAGAGACAGAGGAGGGGTCTGAGAGACAGAAGGGGGGTCTGAGAGACAGAGGAGGGGGCTAAAAGAGGGGGGACTGAGAGACACGGGGACTGAGAGACAGAGGGGGGTCTGAGAGACAGAGGGGGGTCTGAGAGACAGAGGAGGGGGCTGAAAGAGGGGGGACTGAGAGACAGAGGGGGGGACTGAGAGACAGAGGGGGGGACAGAGAGACAGAGGGGGCAGAGAGACAGAGGGGAGGGCTGAGACAGACCACATAGCACTGTCCCTTTCTGCAGTCCCTCCTCTGCTCACCTCCCCGCTGTCTCAGTGTTCTGGCATGTTTGTGTAGGATGCCAGTTACCCGATGGCCAGCAGCGGCAGCGTCGAGTCTCCCTCTTGATCCGGGGGGTGCTCTCGCTGCTCTGCTCCCTACAGTGGCGCATGTTCTCTTCCTCCGGGCTCCCAGTCAGCCTGCCCTCTGGCCCAGGCTGCATGGTTCCTGGAGCAGAGAGGAGGTGGAAGAATCGAGGTTCTGGGAGCGCCGGGGTGGCAGCGCTCGCTACTGTTCGCCTCTTCGGTGGTCAGGGAGGGGGTGGAGCTCTTCTCCCTCCTCGGAATTTTACATCCAACTGACCCTCTCGCTGGCCACCTTCCCTGAATCCCCGCCTCTGTTTGCTGCCACGCTCCCGCTGCCGCCGAACTGCATAAAAAAACGGGCCACAAATTATTTTTTGTGGGCCGCTGTTTGCTGCCACGCCCACTTAGCCATCGGCCCACCGAGAAACTCCCGGTAGTCCCTATGGCCAGTCCATCCCTGGGCTTACCTGTAGCATAAAGTGGTTGTAAAGGGTTTATAACCACTTTAATGCAGCATATATCACAACTTAAATAAAATATGTACTGAGGAACTATGAGGCTGTTACTGACCTCACTTTCTGAAAATGCTAGTTGCTAGGCTATCACGCTGAATCAATATTTTTAGTACTTTCAGAGTCACTGACCAAAGACAAGAGAGTATTAACTGAATCAGTATGACAGGCTGGAAATGCCTCTTCTAAACATCTTGTTACTGGATTAGGATTTATTACCAAATGCTTTATTTTAGGGTTAATTCCACCTCTGGAGATAAGCCCCACCTATTGGCCATCCCATTGTCAGAGTGTTTGACCTCATTTACACTTATGGCAGTAAAAGCACGTGGTTGAGTCATGTTATTACTATCCCAACTGATCATCATTAACCACTTCAGCCCCGGAAGGATTTTCCCCCCTTCCTGACCAAGACCTTTCTTGCGATACGGCACTGCGTCGCTTTAACTGACAATTCCGCGCTCGTGCGACGTTCTACCCAAACAAAATTGACGTCCTTTTTTTCCCACAAATAGAGATTTCTTTTGGTGGTATTTGATCACCTCTGCGTTGTTGTTTTTTTGCGCTATAAACAAAAAAAGAGCGACAATTTTGAAAAAAAAACTATAATTTTTACTTTTTGCTATAATAAATATCCCCCAAAAATATATAAAAAGACGAATGTCTTCCTCAGTTTAGGCCAATATGTATTCTTCTACATATTTTTGGTAAAAAAAATCACAATAAGTGTATATTGATTGGTTTGCGCAAAATTTATCGCGTCTACAAAATAGGGGATAGATTTATGGCATTTTTATTATTATTATTTTTTTTGGTTAGTAATGGTGGCGATCTGCGATTTGTATTGTGACTGCGACATTGCGGCGGACAGATCAGACACCTTTGACACTATTTTGGGACCATTGACATTGTGACAGCAGGCAGGTAAAATCACCAGGTTGCATCCAGGATGGAAGGTATATATGTCCTAGATTCAGGCTTTATGCCGATTTATACCACTAGGGAGAGTGCTGGGAGTCTTGCAGGGGAAGAGTTAATGAGCCCAGCTGAAGTTAGTGGGCTCATTAGGGCCTCTACAAGAACTCCCAGCATGCTAAGGCCACTTTCACACTGAGGCGCTTGAAAAACTGCCAGTAAAACACTGAGCGCTTTTGAAGCGCTTTTCAGGCGCTTTTGAAGCGCTTTCAATTCATTTCAATGGAGAGGGGCGTTTTTTCAGTGCACTGCCCCAGTGTGAAAGCATTCATGGATTTTAATGGAAATACGTTTTCAGGTGTTTTTTTTAGCGTGAAAGCGCCTGAAAAGCGCCTCAGTGTGAAATTGGTCTAAGGGAGATGCTCCAACCTGGAACCAGATCTGTGTGGATAGTCTGGGGAGTGTGATCTCTGTGCGGTGAGCCAAAGCCTGTGTGGTTATTGCAAAGAACTTCTAAAAGCAGGGAGCTAGGGACTGGGACAGCACAAGGCTGTACCCAGTTGTTAGTTAGGCCACTTTCACACTGAAGCGCTTGAAAAACTGCCAGTAAAACACTGAGCGCTTTTGAAGCGCTTTTCAGGCGCTTTTGAAGCGCTTTCAATTCATTTCAATGGAGAGGGGCGTTTTTTCAGCGCACTGCCCCAGTGTGAAAGGATTCATTGATTTTAATGGAAATACGTTTTCAGGCGCTTTTTTTAACGTGAAAGCGCCTGAAAAGCGCCTCAGTGTGAAAGTGGTCTTAGGGACACCAACGTGTGTAGTGAGCGGTCAAGTTGACCAGGATTTCTTTTCCTGTTTCTTTTGTTTTTGCTGTATTTTGTTGTCTGTATATAGTTCAAATAAAACCACACCCTTTTGTTTTCTCCTACCACTGTCTGCTGTGCCTGTTTTTGTGTGGTAAACCCATCCAGGGGGTCACACACACCCGCTGCTGAGTTAACCCTCTCACAGTTGGTGGAGAACCAGTGGCATTTTTTTTTTTTTTTTTAAGGCCAGCATGGAGGAGATACTGAAACAACTGGCTCTAGCAAATGCCAATCAGCAGCAGACAAATGCAGGTTTGCAAAAGAGCCTGGCAGCCCAGCAGCGAGCTCATCAACAGAGTCTGGAAGCTCAGCAACAAGCCCAGCAGCAATCTGAGGCCCGCTTCATAGACCTGTTGCAGAAGCAAGAACAGAGACTACAGCAACAAATGGAGACATTAATGCAGAAACGTCCGCAGACCAGTGAGGCAAGTAGTTCCACTAATACTGCGTCCTTTGGGGTGAGTCGTTTACTGACAAAAATGACTGGAGAGGATGATCCAGAGGTGTTTTTGACCACATTTGAAAGGACTGCTGAAAGAGAAAAGTGGCCTAAGGAGCAGTGGGCCGGACTGGTGGCCCCTCTGTTAACTGGTGAATCGCAGAAAGCTTACTATGACCTAGAGCCTGACCAAGCAAAAGACTATGTGATGCTAAAAAATAATATTTTGGCACGGCTGGGTGTCACCCTGGCCGTCCGGGCTCAGCGTGTGCATAACTGGACTTTCCGGCTTGGAAAACCCCCCAGGTCTCAAATGTATGATCTCATTCACCTGAGCAGGAAGTGGCTACAGCCAGAGACTTTGTCCGCACCAAAGATTGTGGAACGTGTTGTGATGGATCGTTTCTTGAGAGCTCTTCCTACTGCCATCCAAAAGTGGGTAAGCCATGGAGACCCAGAAACGACCGATAATCTTGTGGATCGTGTAGAGAAGTACTTGGCTATGGAAAACCTGACTGCCTCTTCCAGAGACTCACGGACTTTCCACCCTAAGACCAGACCATTCCCAGTGGCGGGTAAGATGATTCCAAGGGGTGAGGGTGGAGAGAATGAGAGGGTGAGAGTTATACCTAATGTCTGGCGAGAACAGCCTGGGAAGTCAGGGGCTCAAGAGGCTGCAAAAAGGATTGTTTGCTACCGCTGCCGACAAGAGGGACATATTGCAGCAAATTGCCCGGTTGTGGATGAACCCATGCAATGTGACTTTCTAAGGGACAGACGTCAGTCGCTGTTTGTGACAGTCGCATGCACTGCCATGCGGGGAACTGAGAAACATTTATGCAAAATGTGTATTAATGGTAAAAATGTTGTTGTGTTGCTGGATTCAGGTAGCCTGGTGACACTGATAAAAGCTGAATTAGTCACTACAGAGGTCTTAGGGAATAAAGGGATTTTTATAACAGCTTACCTGTAAAATCCTTTTCTTGGAGTACATCACGGGACACAGAGCGACTTAGTCATTACTAATGGGTTATATAGATTACCTTCAGGTGTTGGCACTGGCCAATTCCAAACCGGAAGTACCCTCCCCTATATAAGCCCCTCCCACCCGGGAGCACCTCAGTTTTGTAGCCAAGCAATAAGTGTCCCAAAAAGAGGGGTGGGAGCTCTGTGTCCCGTGATGTACTCCAAGAAAAGGATTTTACAGGTAAGCTGTTATAAAAATCCCTTTTTCTTTTTCGTACATCACGGGACACAGAGCGACTTAGTCATTACTAATGGGACGTCCCAAAGCAATGCCAAATGAGGGGAGGGATACATAAGCTGGGCGCCATCAGGCATGAGGCTATTTTGCGGCCTGCAACACACTGCGCCCAAAGGCGACATCCTCCTGACTTCTGACGTCTACCTGGTAGAATCTAGTAAACGTGTGTACTAAGGACCATGTTGTGGCCTTACAGTACTTGAGCCAGGGAGGCTTGGTGATGCACTGCCCATGAAGTTCCAACTGCTCTTGTGGAGTGCGCCCTAACTTTGAACGGAGGCGGTCTCCTTTTCAAGCCATAGGCTTGTATTATGACCTGTCGAATCCACTTGGCTAAAGTAGATTTTTGATGCTGCCTGACCCTTTCTGGGGCCTTCCGGCAGAACAAACAAAGTATCCGTTCTACGAATCTGAGCAGTGGCTTTAAGATAAGCTTTAACTGCTCTTACTACATCCAAAGAATGCAATAACTTTTCCTCTACCGAACTAGGTTTGGGGAAAAAGGAAGGAAGAACCACATCTTGGTTCAAATGGAACCTCGATACCACCTTAGGAAGAAGGCTGGATGAGGACGTAATACTACTCTGTCCTTATGGATAACCAGATATGGCTCCTTACAGGACAAGGCGGCTAATTCCGATACTCTTTTAGCCGAACAAATGGCTACTAAGAAAATCAATTTCCTGGTGAAAAGAACCAAGAAAATGTGCCGCAATGGTTCAAATGGTTGTTTCTGTAGAACCGACAGAACCAGGTTTAAGTCCCATGGACATATGGGAATACTAACCGGAGGGCTAATACGCATCACTCCTTGTATGAAAGCTTTGATTAATGAATGCAAAGCCAAGGGCCTTTGAAAAAAAAATATTGACAAGGCCGTCTGACCCTTGATAGTACTCAAGGCAAGCTTCCTATGTACAGCCCACTGTAGGAAGTCCAGAATCCTACCTATTACGTACTTACGTGGATGCCATTTCCTGGCCTCACCCCACGTGATGTACGCCTTCTAGATCCTATAATAGATCTGCCTGGATACCGGCTTCCTGGCATTGATCATGGTAGATACCACAGGATTAGAGAGCCCTCTCTTTTTTAGAATGTGGGCTTCTATAGCCAGGCCGTCAACCTAGGGCTGGTAAGGAAGGGTAGTATATCGGTCCTTGCGAAAGCAGGTCCGGACGATGTGGGAGGGTCCAAGGACTTCCCACTGACATTTTTACAATCTCCGCGTACCATGCCCTTCGGGGCCACGCTGGAGCCACCAGAATCACTGGTTTCTTTTCTACCCTGATTCTGCGGATTAATCGCGGTGGGAATGCATATATCAGCTTGAACTGATCCCAAGGGAACACTAGGGCATCCGAACCGCAAGCTAGGGGATCCTTTGTGCGAGACACAAATCTGTCCACCTTTGCGTTGAATCTGGATGCTAGCAGATCTACATCCGGTGTTCCCCACCGCTGGCATATTGCCTGGAAAACCTCGGGGTGAAGAGACCATTCCCCCGGGCATAATTGCTGGCGACTTAAAAAAGTCCGCTCTCCAATTTTCCACTCCTGGGATGAAAACCGCGGATATGGCTGTGACATACCTTTCTGCCCATTCCAGGATGCATTTCGCTTCCCTCTGGGCTGCACGACTCCTGGTGCCACCCTGGAGATTGATATATGCCACTGCTGTGGCATTGTCTGATTGAATTCTGACAGGTGACCCTTGGAGTTTGGATGTCCATGCTACTAGGGCATACCGGGCTGCTCGTATCTCTAAGAGATTGGTGGGCAGGGCCTTCTCTGCTTCTGACCACTTGCCCTGGAGAGACCATTGCTCCAGTACTGCCCCCCAGCCTATGAGGCTGGCAACTGTAGTGACCACCTTCCAAGAAACCGGACTGAAGGGTTTCCCTTCCCAGATTCTGGGGCACCAACCACCAATGGAGGCTCTTGCGAACGGAAGGGGACAGGGACATTGGTAAGTCTAAAGCCTGAACTTTTTTGTTCCAGGCTGACAGTATGGCCCTCTGCAAGTTCCTTGAATGGAATTGACCGTAGGGTACCGCTTCGAATGAAGCCACCATTTTTCCCAGCAGCCTTATACACAGGCGTATGGATGGTTTTTCTTTTTTGTACCCACTAAGTGGGTCAAATCTTTCAAAGACGACACCTTCTCTGGAGGTAAGAAAATCTTTCTCTGATTTGAATCCAGTCTTAGCCCCCAAGTATTCCAGGCTTTTGACTGGTTTTAGGGCTGACTTGTCTCGGTTGATAATGCAACCGTGAGATTCCAGATACTTGATTATCTTGTGAACGACCACTTCTAGTTTTTTTTTTCACTGAGTGGTCTATCAGCAACAAGTCGTCTAGATATGCCATTATCGTTACACCTTGTGTTCCTAGTTTGGCCAATCGTAGGGCCAGAATTTTTGTGAACACTCGTGGTGCCGTGGCCAGACCGAAAGGTAAGGCTCTGAACTGAAAATGGCGCCCTTCTACTGCAAGGCGTAGAAATTTCTGGTGGGCCGGACAGATGGGAATATGCAAATAAGCATCCCTTATATCGATCGAGGCTAACCATTCCTGCCCTTGTAGGGCGGTGGCCACCGATCGGATCGACTCCATCCGAAAAAAGTCCTGATATGTAGGAACTTGTTTAGCCCTTTTATATTCAATATGGGCCTCATGTCCCCATTTGGTTTGGGGACTGTGACAAGGTTCGAGAAAAACCCGAACCCATTTTCTTTCAAGGGAACCTTCATGATTACCCTTGGGGCAATAGTTGCTCTAGTGCCAGAAGGAGGGATCCACTCTTCTGGGGATCGCTTGGCACGTTTGACCTTATAAAATGGGCAGGAGGAATGTCTTTTAACTCCAGCCTGTATCCCAGACTTACTGCGGGGATCACCCATCTCTGATGGTGTCCCGCCAGGTCTCTGTGAACAACTGAAGTCTTCCCCTCACCCGACTGAGTGGGGGCAACCCTTCATGACTTAGGGGGAGGTTTTGTACCTCTCTTGACCCAGGGTTTCTTGATACCCTGTGATTGTCCCTGATTTCTGCCCCCTGGATTTGACCGCGGAGGCCGTCGGAACTGTTTCACAGCCGATGTGCCAGGGACTGGAGAAGTAGGCCTCTTAAAAGAAGGACTTCTACCCTTGTTCTTAACCGGTAAGAGTGAACTTTTACCGGCAGAAATTTTCTGGATATATTTGTCCAGATCTTCTCCAAATAAGCGTTCTCCATGAAATGGGAAGCTAACCAGCAGTTTTTTACAGGGAGCTTCAGCAGACCAGTTTTTGAGCCACAGAAGCCTACGCATATGTACTATAGACAGCGTAAAGCGGGAGGCCTGTTGGATTGTATCCTTTATGGCGTCCACCGCAAAACACAAGGCTCTAGGCAGGTCAGCTAGGGCAAGAGCCTGCTGATCTGGTAAGTCCCTTAAGACTTGTTTCAACTGATCTTTCACTGCTTGGCAGACTCCAATCGCTGCTACCGCAGGTTGTGTCACCATGCTTGCTGTAGAGAAAGCAGATTTTAGTAAAGACTCCAATTTTTTATCTATTGGGTCTTTGACATTGGAACATTATCTACTGGACATGTCAGTGATTTGTTAACAGAAGAGATGGCTGCGTCCACTGTAGGGACCCTCCATTTTTTTATGAACTTATCCTCCATGGGATAGATCACCGGAAATCTCTTGGGGGGAGCAAATATTTTATCAGGATGCTCCCAATCCTGGTAAATAAGCCCTTCTAATAAAGGGTGGATTGGGAAGGAACAGACAGCCTGGGGAGCTTTTAGCGACCCCAGCGAGGAAACCGTAGTGGATGGTGGTTCCGCCAGAGGCATTTTAAATGCTGATCGGACCATATTAGTCAGAGACTGAACCCATAATCTTTCAGCCTGAGATGCTGAGAAAGGTTCTTCCACTGTTGATTCCTCCATAACTGAATCAACCTCATCCTGATCCCCTTCAGGTAGGTCGATCTCTGGGACTGTTCCTCCACTAACAGGCACTCTGAAGGAGGAGACGGAGATCGGACGCGCTTTTCCTGAGACAGGGAAGCAGCGATCAATGCTGTTAATCTCTCTTCCAATCCTCCCAGAGTTGAGGATAAAACCTCCTCTGTTATATATACAGGAGCAGGTGGACTGGGGACAGCCGCAGCACCAGGCATTCCTGCGGGGTTTCTACGGCTACTGACCTCTGAATTCTCAGGGGAGATTGGTGCAGTACAAGCATGCCCAATATCCTCAGAGCCCGATGGAGACCCCTTTGGCTTCCTGGAAGATCTATTTCCGGAGCGTCTGGACGACATATCTTTAAGCACAAAGCTGAGGTATTCCCGTCGTCATACACCAATTTTGCTGGTAATAATCTAACACAGGTGCTGCTATATACCAGCTGGTGTCCACTAAAGTGCCTTTCTATGGGGATGCCTGCATCAACCGCCTCTGTGTGCCACTGTTTGTTGCTAGCTCTGTTTGCATCCAGCTGACATTTGTACTGTGTCTTTTAACTATGCTGGGACGCCCGCAGATGCGCAGAAGCGCTGCGGCGCGCATCGAGCGTCATCCACCCGCCCCGCCCCTTTTTTTCATAGGAGGCGCGTGCACGCGCCCGCGCGCGCGCCCGTGTGCCATTGGCGCCCTTTTCGAAATCAAACAGGGGACTAGGAGCCAGGGCCCTTTTTGCCGGAGGGCCTGTGCGGTGGATGAGCGCAGCAACAGGGCAGAGGAAGTGGATTCCCACAGAGAAACTTACCAGCTGCCTGGATCTTTTGACTTGAGAAAACCAAAGATCCACATGACAAGAAAAATGGACTACAGCGGCCTCTAGTGGTTTAACACAGGTACCGCGGTCCCTTTTTTTTTTTTCTTGACTACTATTAAAATTTTACATTTTCAGTAGTTACAGGCAAACACAGATATTTAGCGGGAATACCGTTAGGTAACAGACAGAAAGACAAATTAGGCTTGGGGGTCCCCCAATAGAACCAAGTTCCTGGGGGCCCCCACTTACCTGATCCCCGCCGCAGGACTTTGTTTGGTCCACAGAAGTCCAAACTTCACCTATCACGGCAGGCATTGTAATTAAACCTTCAGGGACCGGGTTCCCAAGGATTCCACTCCCCTGGACCTGTATAGCACCCTGCACAGACAACATCTTGGTCGTGGGTATGACCAGAGCTCTGGATCCCAGGGTCCAGCCCTCCTAAGAGAAGCATTACAGGCAAAACCTTGCTCTTCTGCTGCAAGGCCCGGGTACCGACCGTTTAGCTATGAAGCTTTTTTGGTGGGATCCGGAACAGCTTACTAAGGCCCAAAAGAACCTGTACGCAAGCCCAGTGAAAACACATGTTACTCTTTGGCCAACACCTTAGACACTGGCAAAAAACTGAGGTGCTCCCGGATGGGAGGGGCTTATATAGGGGAGGGTACTTCCGGTTTGGAATTGGCCAGTGCCAACACCTGAAGGTATTCTATATAACCCATTAGTAATGACTAAGTCGCTCTGTGTCCCGTGATGTACGAAAAAGAAAACAAGGTAGCTGTTATTTGTGTGCATGGGGACACCCGAGAGTATCCTGTGACTACAGTGTGTTTTGAGACCTCCAAAGGTAACCTCTCTCATCAGGTGGGGTTAGTGTCTCAGTTACCACATGATGCCATTGTGGGAAGGGATTTT
The DNA here is from genome assembly GCA_029206835.1 of Rana muscosa. NCBI lineage: Eukaryota > Metazoa > Chordata > Amphibia > Anura > Ranidae > Rana > Rana muscosa. Next base: position 296,692,233 of record CM055117.1, read on the forward strand.
CCAAAATTTTGGGAACTCTGGGATTGTCCTGAGCCCCCCACTGGTGCCCCTATATACCAGGAATGTGATAGCCAGAATTCCTCTGAGAGTGGTGAGGACTCTCCAGAATTCCCCTTGTCGGTATTGGCAGGGGAGACTCGAGAAACTGGGGAGGAGCCAACATCCTCAGACGAAAACGTGCTGTCTGTGGAGTTTTCTGATCTCGAGGTTCACAAGGAAAATTTTGCCACAGAACAGTTAAAAGACCCCACCCTAATAAAGGCACAGGAAAACGTAGTGTAGCGGCCTCCTCACTCCCCTCTCTTGTTCTTGCTCGTCTGTCTCTTGTCTAGGGGTATCTCAGAGGGGAGAGAGCGGGGACACCACGCCAGGCCTCCACCACATGTATCAGTGCGGTATAGGCAACGTTCTTAATTTACCTTCGGGTCAGTGTTGTGCACCTGGATCCTCCCTCTGAGAGTCACCTTGAGCCATGTCCGTCAGAAATGAGCCCCACACTATTAAAGTCCAACACTCCTTTATTCTCATGCGAATGAACACAAACAGTTGAACTCCCTTGAAGAACAGCACAGGAAAGGAGATGTGGATGCGAATAGGCCCAGACACAATCGTTCTCCACTTTCCTTCCTGAAAGTGGGTTGCGGTCTCCGCACGAGGGGGAATTTCCTTCCAGGCGGTCTCCGACGAGAGGCTCACCTGTCACCAGCAATATGCTGCACCGGGTCTTCAAGTGAGGAGCTCCCACCGGTCCATTGCGCCTTCCGGATTCGGGTACCCAATCCCTGGGTTCCCTAGGATCTCCTTCCCTCGCGGAACTCAGTGTTGGGCACTGAGCTCCGGACCTCCATTCAAGTACCTCACCCCAGGCTAAAGGTGCCTGGGATGGAACACGATCTCCGGTGGTCCTCTAGGCCTAGGCCACCCAGAGGACCGGCACGAACCACCGTCCGCAGGCTAAAGGTGCCTCGGACTACGAACCCCATGACAAAGATGGCCGGCCCTTTTATACCCTCTCCCAGCAAGCACGGCGGGCTCCCCGCCCCACCATACCGCTGCCGAGGGAGGACAAAAAGGGGTACGGCACACAGCAACGGTTCAACCCCCAGCCCGTGGCGACAGCGCCACCTGCTGGGCCGCAGGGAATCACACATCACTGGTGTCATCGCCAGATTCAAATTTACACCCGGGAAAGTGCATACCCGCTACACTCTCCCCTCGGTCCTTTGACACTGGTCCCCAGTGTCTGGAGTAAATCATGCCCTCAATGGCTGACATAATCCAGTCCAGAAACTCACTAACAATTGTGGTAAAAATAACTTTGAAAAAAAACTATCACCATGAAACAATTGTGTCTGAGCCCTGAAATAGAAAGGGAAAGAAACAACAGCATGTAATCATAACCTTAAATCACATTTTACATCATACTTTTTTCACCCATCCTGACTAAGATCCACCCATCCTTAGTGATCTTGAAGGGTTGCTCTCCTGCAGAGGGAAAAGAAAGGAACAACACACATAAACCCTGACACATATATTCGTGTAGGAGGAAAGAAACTTCTTCGTAAAGAAATCCCTTTTCTCCAAAGAGTGAGTGTGTGAAAAGTGTTAACGTTGCGCAACACTGCCACCTGGTGACAGCATCACGGTAACTGCACTCATGAAACTTCTCCTTCTTCTCTTTGAGCCCTATCTACCCCAGAGTCTGTGATCTTTTCTTTGGAAAAATGAAGAACAAACCAGGAACAGTTCCTCATTCCTCTGGGCACCAAAAAAAACAACGGCCCAGAAAGTTCAGCAGCACAGAACAAAAATAATGGAGTCTTTCTCTCCTTAAAGGTAAAAGCGGGGATGCGGCAGAACAAGTGGCTTCAAATGCTTGTCCATGGTTTCTAGATGATACTCCACATCTTCTCCCTCTTTACGCCGGATCAGCACTTTGTCTGCATGGATGTGACGTCCCAACATCCACTCTGCCTTGCAGTCTTTAAAACGTTGAGAAGCCTTGGGAGAGCATGTAAGGTACCTGCGGGTGTGCAGGACTTTTAAGTGAGTCCACACAAAGTCATCGTACCAACGCTCCCGGCACACTTCCACTTCATAAAGCAGTTCCTTCGACAAGTATGGATACTCCTACCCATACTCCGCAGCAACCTTCTGGCCGAACAGGCGCTGTAATCTCGCCAAAGGAGGCATGGTAGCTTTGTCCCCTTCACCAGGCAAAACTATTGAGTCCGGGTGACGAGGCACTCTGACTACCTCCAATCTGGGCATAGGCGCCCGCAGCAACAGTCTCTTTTCCCCAACATCAGGTGCAGGTGGCACCGGAGATGTAGGGACAAGCTGAGGACGGGACCCCTCTTCAGGCGCTGGTACCTCCACCCGGGGCATACTCTCCCCTGTAGACATAGGTGGATCCCTGGTTCTGCGGGATGAAGCAAGTGGTACCTTGTCCCAGCCCTTCTCGGCAAACATATCATCTATGGCACCGTCGTCTCCCATGTCCGAGAGCGACTCTAGGTCGGAGGTGTCACACTCTTCCGCGGGTATGTATCAAGTTGTAGAAACCGAACCACCACCTCCCGCGGACTTGCTGGGCCATAACTTCCCGACACCTCCGCCCACACATCAAATCTCTCCGCCTGGCTTACCTCGGCCTTTTCTTGAAACAGGACGTCCGGAACCCTCGTCAACGGATTCATCCGGGCCGGGCGTAAGCGAGCGGGACGGTCCACTACAACCGCTGGTCGGGGCTACCATGCCGGTCTTCCTCTTCGGTGGTGGACGCTGCGAGACAGTGGTGACCGAGTCAGCATCCTCGGATTTCTCCCGTTGAGTTTTAACAACCTCCTCCGCGGTCGCTGCAGTGTGTGCAGGGATGGCTCTCACAGCAGTGATTCCTCTTTGAGTGGTGGTACCTGAAGCCCGGCCAGGGTAGATGGTTCTCTGCCTTTCCACCGCCAGATCCACTTCGAACAGAAACTCCCCACAGGCCTCACAACGTCTGAACGGCTTCAGCTGACACACCAGTCCCGAACAGCCAGGACAAATCACACCCAGGGCCTCAAAGTCCATGCACGAATACAGGGCGAATCGACCCTTTGGCTTTAGCCGGATCCCCGTATCCGTTACCGGAGCAGCAGCGGTCAAAGTCGTGGTGGAAGGGTGAACTGGAATCCACGAGGCATGTCCAAACATGGCGACCTGTTGCTGATCCATCGCACACTGCAAAGTTTTTGCGCCAACGTCCCACGTGTAGTCCTTCACACGTATTGGGCTCCTCCCCTTTGCTCCAGTTCGCGGGCTTTTCTTCTTTTTTCCTTTTTTGAGTCACGCCCACGAACTAAGCGATGGGGGTGTGCCTGGTGGCGCAGTGCAACTAGAAACCCCCACATGTAGTCCCTCACACGGCTGAGTTTCCCCCTCTCCTCGCTCTTCTGCGCGGGCCTTTCCCTTCAATGGGACATGTCCACGACTTTGAGCACTTCGGCCAATGAAGGCCTGCCTATTCGTTTAACTCCTCCGACAGACACATTCAATACTCGTGGTGCACAAACACTATCCTGGATGAGCCCCCACGTGTAGCGGCCTCCTCACTCCCCTCTCTTGTTCTTGCTCGTCTGTCTCTTGTCTAGGGGTATCTCAGAGGGGAGAGAGCGGGGACACCATGCCAGGCCTCCACCACATGTATCAGTGCGGTATAGGCAACGTTCTTAATTTACCTTCGGGTCAGTGTTGTGCACCTGGATCCTCCCTCCGAGAGTCACCTTGAGCCATGTCCGTCAGAAATTAGCCCCACACCATTAAAGTCCAACACTCCTTTATTCTCATGCGAATGAACACAAACAGTTGAACTCCCTTGAAGAACAGCACAGGAAAGGAGATGTGGATGCGAATAGGCCCAGACACAATCGTTCTCCACTTTCCTTCCTGAAAGTGGGTTGCGGTCTCCACATGAGGGGGAATTTCCTTCCAGGCAGTCTCCGACGAGAGGCTCACCTGTCACCGGCAATATGCTGCACCGGGTCTTCAAGTGAGGAGCTCCCCCCGGTCCATTGCGCCTTCCGGATTCGGGTACCCAATCCCTGGGTTCCCTAGGATTTCCTTCCCTCGCGGAACTCAGTGTTGGGCACTGAGCTCCGGACCTCCATTCAAGTACCTCACCCCAGGCTAAAGGTGCCTGGGATGGAACATGATCTCTGGTGGTCCTCTAGGCCTAGGCCACCCAGAGGACCGGCACGAACCACCGTCCGCAGGCTAAAGGTGCCTCGGACTACGAACCCCGTGACAAAGATGGCCGGCCTCTTTATACCCTCTCCCAGCAAGCACGGCGGGCTCCCCGCCCCACCATCACCTGCCTAGGGAGGACAAAAAGGGGTACGGCACACAGCAATGGTTCAACCCCCAGCCCGTGGCGACAGCCGCAGGGAATCACACATCACTGGTGTCATCGCCAGATTCAAATTTACACCCGGGAAAGTGCATATCCGCTACAGTAGTGAAAATAGATGGCGAGTTAGTGAACCCAGATGAGACCTGCACTTACCCATACTTCATTGTGGAAAAGGACCTACTGTATCGGGTGGTTAAAAGGGCGGAAGAAACCATTGAGCAGCTTGTGGTCCCCAAACCTTACAGGAAGTTGGTGTTAGAGTTGGCCCATGGGCACATTTTTGGAGGTCATCTGGGGACAGAGAAAACCAGAGAGAGAGTATTGCAAAGATTCTATTGGCCTGGGGTCATGAAGGAAACAGAAAATTATTGTTCCTCCTGCCCCGTGTGTCAGAGGTCGGCACCGATGCCACATTTCCGTAACCCGCTGGTACCTCTTCCCATCATTGAGGTCCCCTTTGAGAGGATCGCAATGGATTTGGTAGGTCCGATAATGAAGTCCGCTACCAGGCATCAGTACATTTTGGTTATATTGGACTATGCCACCCGGTATCCGGAAGCAATTCCTCTCCGAAATACCTCAGCCAAAACCATAGCCAAAGAGCTATCTCTTGTTTTTAGCCGTGTGGGTATTTGTAAGGATCTGCTTACAGACCAAGGTACACCCTTTATGTCCCGGGTTATGAAAGAGCTGTGAAAGTTGTTCAAAGTGACACAATTGCGTACATCCGTGTATCACCCCCAAACAGATGGGTTGGTTGAAAGATTCAACAAAACCCTAAAACAAATGTTAAAGAAGGTGGTGGATAGAGATGGAAAGGATTGGGACTGTCTAATCCCCTATTTAATGTTTGCCATTCGGGAGGTACCCCAATCCTCTACGGGTTTCTCACCCTTTGAGTTACTCTATGGGAGACACCCAAGAGGGCTGTTGGATATCGCCAAGGAAACTTGGGAAAGTGAGAGTTCTCCCCACAGGAGTGTGATTGAGCATGTCGCCCTGATGCAAGATAGAATTGCACAGGTAATGCCCATCGTAAAGGAACATTTGGCCCAAGCGCAGTTGGCACAGCAGAGAGTGTACAACCGTGGGACCAAGACCCGTACCTTTTCCCCAGGGGATAAGATATTGGTACTTGTCCCTACGATTGAAAGCAAATTCCTTGCTAAATGGCAAGGCCCCTACGAGATAATGGAAAAAGTGAGCAAAGTGAATTACAAGGTCAGACAACCAGGAAGGCGAAAGCCCGAACAGATCTATCACATTAATCTGTTGAAAGCCTGGAGGGATAGGGAATCCCTAGTCGCAGAAACTTTGTCACCAGCTCAGTCTGATTGCGTGATTCCGGAGGTTGGAATAGCAGTCACCTTGTCAAACCCCCAACAACAGGAGGCTAAAGAGTTTGTGCTTCGCAACAAGGAAGTGGAAGTTTTCTCTGAGCTGCCGGGACAAACATCTGGGGTAGAGCATGATATTATTACCCCGCTCAGTGAAAGGGTGAAGCTAAAACCCTATCGGATCCCAGAGGCCCGACGGGAGGCAATACGTGAGGAAGTACAGAAAATGCTTGAATTGGGGGTGATAGAGGAATCCCAAAGTGATTGGTCCAGTCCCATAGTGTTAGTGCCTAAACCGGATGGGAGCTGGCGATTTTGTAACGATTTTCGACAACTGAACAAAGTTACAAAATTTGACACCTACCCCATGCCACGTATAGATGAGTTGATCGACCGGCTCGTAACAGCCCGATACATGACAACTCTCGATCTCACAAAAGGGTATTGGCAAATTCCCCTGGCCAAATCGGCCAAGGAGAAAACCGCGTTTGTAACCCCAGACAGGGGCGTTCCAATATAAAAGAATGCCGTTTGGATTACAGAATGCACCGGCAACATTCCAGCGGAAAATGGACCAGATACTGAGGCCCCATCAGAAGTATGCTGCGGCTTACCTGGATGATGTAATTGTCCATAGCACAGATTGGGCCTCACATCTGCCAAAAGTGCAAGCAGTCCTAGACTCTATCCGGGAAGCTGGGTTTACGGCCAACCCCAAGAAGTGTACTATTGGACAGGAGGAGGCCAAATATCTTGGGTACACCATTGGGAGGGGAGTGATAAAACCCCAAGTCAAAAAAGTCGAGGCCATACAGAATTGGCCACGTCCCAACAACAAGAAGCAGGTACGAGCCTTTCTGGGAATCGCTGGTTATTATCGGCGATTCATTCCCCACTTTGCCTCTCAGGCTGTGCCCCTAACCAACCTGACAAAAGGGAAAGAGTCTGTCATGGTTAAATGGACCCCAGAGGCTGAGGCAGCATTCCAATTCTTAAAAAAAGCCTTATGTAGCCAGCCAGTGTTGTACTCACCAGACTTCTCTAGGGACTTTGTCGTACAAAGTGATGCATCAGACGTTGGGTTAGGAGCAGTATTGTCCCAGGTCTGGAACGGGGAAGAGCACCCAGTCATTTACCTCAGCAGGAAATTGAAGTCCCATGAGGTAAATTACGCCACGATTGAGAAGGAGTGTTTAGCGGTGAAGTAGGCTCTAGATTCCCTTTGGTACTATCTGCTAGGTAGGCACTTTGACATGATTACTGATCACGCTCCTTTAAAGTGGATGGATCAAAACAAAGAGACAAATAGGAGAGTAAATAGGTGGTTCCTGGCCCTACAAGAATTCAACTTTACGGTAAAGCATCGCCCTGGCGTTCAAATGGGGAATGTGGATGCTTTGTCTCGAGTACATGCATGCCTGATTGCTTGTGTTCCAACCCCAAGGTTAAAACAAGAGGGGGGGGGGGGTATGTGACAGCAGGCATGTAAAATCACCAGGTTGCATCCAGGATGGAAGGTATATATGTCCTAGATTCAGGCTTTATGCCGATTTATACCACTAGGGAGAGTGCTGGGAGTCTTGCAGGGGAAGAGTTAATGAGTCCAGCTGAAGTAAGTGGGCTCATTAGGGGCTCTACAAGAACTCCCAGCATGCTAAGGGAGATGCTCCAACCTGGAACCAGATCTGTGTGGATAGTCTGGGGAGTGTGATCTCTGTGCGGTGAGCCAAAGCATGTGTGGTTATTGCAAAGAACTTCTAAAAGCAGGGAGCTAGGGACTGGGACAGCACAAGGCTGTACCCAGTTGTTAGTTAGGGACACCAACGTGTGTAGTGAGCGGTCAAGTTGACCAGGATTTCTTTTCCTGTTTCTTTTGTTTTTGCTGTATTTTTTTGTCTGTATATAGTTTAAATAAAACCACACCCTTTTGTTTTCTCCTACCACTGTCTGCTGTGCCTGTTTTTGTGTGGTGAACCCATCCAGGGGGTCACACACACCCGCTGCAGAGTTAACCCCCTCACAACATCTATACAGCTATCAGTGCTGTAATTTTTTTTTTATCACTTTTGTTGCTGTTACAAGGAATGTAAACATCAATGTGACAGCAATAGGCACGTGACAGGTGCTCTTTATGACCTCAAATCCCTCCTTTGCACTTGAAAGCATTGAAAACGCCAAGATCGGCCTTTTTAAAAAAAATACTTTCGCTTTTTTAAAACTGGCACCTTTAATACTTCAGTAAGCCGGAAGTGATGTCATGACATCTCTTCCGAGTTACTACATCCGGGACCCGATCAAAGCCGATCCCGGCTTTTTTCGGGTTGCTGGCCAGCCGGCAGATGTTCCGACTGGTCTCTTGGGTCTCCCAGTGGTCTCCCAGTGGGACATTCCCCTCCCGCTGCTTGTAATAACAACCAAATGGCTGCTTAGCCATTCTGGTTGTTATTACAAGAGAGCTGACCATCGGCTCAAAAAAACGGTACAAGGGGGAAAGTGGTTAAAGCGGAGGTTCACCCACATTTTTAACTTTCCTTTCAGCTGTCCGTCTTAGTAAGAATAAAAACAGAACACTAACCTTTTTTTTTTTCTCTGTAGTTTTCTTTATTCTAATTTCTTTGCTTCTACTTCCGGGATTTCCTCCCGCGGGAGTAGGCGTGTCCTTCGCTGGGCTATTGTTCCGCAATGCCTCCTGGGAGCAAATTGTCCTGCTTCCCAGGAGTAATATTGTACCGCCTTCCTTTGAGACATCACGATAATGTAATCGTCACGTGACTCGTCGACCCGGTCACGTGACGAGGGCGGATCTAATTCCGCCATTTTAAATAAGGGCACGCAGGTGTATTTTAACTGTTGATGCCCGTTGTGATGGCAACCAGGAAGTGTTGACGGCGCTGCTCGCCGTCAACACTGAGCGTGCGCGAGATCCAGCGATGAATGCCGGGAGACAAGCATTCATCGCTACCCGGAAGAATATGCTTGTGGGCTTCAAGATGCCCACAAGCAAAATGGGAAATACATGCAATTTTTTATAAAGTGTTTTTTCTGCGCAAAACGGACGGGGGATGCATGGAAGCACAGGAGAAGTGAGTTAATAAAATACACATTGTAAAGCATAGAATGCATAGAAGAAAAAAAAAAAGTTAGGGACCGCGGAACCTCCGCTTTAATAAACACTGTTTTTTTACTATATAATGAAAAAAACACCAAAAAAAAAAATGTATCGTTCTTGTCTGTTATCAACTAGATTTGCCGACCCCTTTTTGGAAAGTAGACAACTCAAGCTGATCCTATTTTTTTACATACTGTAATCTTTTGGAAATGAGAAACCATGTTGGCACTTTAGAGATGAATGGATGGAGTTGAGATGTACAGGGTGATGTGGAGGGAGGTTTAAAGTGTATGTTACCCCAACATTTTATATTACCAATATGTGTCTGCTGTACCATGTACTTGTATGAAAAGGTATCCTGTACTCTTTGCATTACTTCTTTTCTGTGAAAGGCCAGGTGTTCCTGCCAGTCCCACTGCTTTTCTACTTTAAACTGACCACACAAGGCATGAGAGTACATCCATCCCAGTGTGCTCAGTTTTATTTTTTTGCATTCTACTTGGGAGCCTGCCTGTACTCCAATGGTCAGACATGTGCTCACAGGCCCCCTGCACAGCTAATCACTGGGAAGATCAGTGACCTGCTGTTTCTCTGCTTCCTGCTGACACAAACTGTAGGTAGTGTGATGTTTTTTTAATAACTCTCCAAAGCATCACATTCACCACTCATCTACTTTAAAATACCCACTGGTAGTGAAGTGGTTAACCTTGAATTTAGAGAATTTGAGCCATCAAGTAGTTCTAGATATTGAGCCATCAAGTAGTTCTAGATATTTTTTTTACCTTAACCACTTCAGCCCCGGAAGGATTTACCCCCTTAATGACCAGGCCATTTTTTGCGATACAGCACTGCGTTACTTTAGCTGATAACTGCGCAGTCGTGCGAAGCTATACCCAAATAAAATTCATGTCCTTTTTTTCCCACAAATAGAGCTTTCTTTTGGGAGTAATTGATTACCTCTGCAGTTTTTATTTTTTGCGCTATAAACAAAAAAAGATCGCCAATTTTGAAAAAAATAACAATATTTTTTATTTTCTGCTACAAAACATACCCAATAAAATTTTGAAAAAAAATTGAATTTCTTCATCAATTTAGCCAATTTGTATTCTTCTTCATATTTTTGGTAAAAAAAAACCCCAATAAGCGTATATTGATTTTTTTTTTACTAGTAATGGCAGTGATCTGTGATTTTTAGCGGGACTGCGACATTGCGGCGGACAGATCAGACACCTATCTGACATTTTTTACACTTTTTTGGGAACCAGTGACATTAGTACAGTGACCAGTGCTAGAAATATGCATTGACATTGTACTAATGACACTGGCAGGGAAGGGGTTAACATCAGGGGTGATCAAGGGGTTAATTGCGTTCACTGGGTGTGTTTACTAACTATATGGGGGCGGGCTGCCTGGGACAACACACAGATCCTTCTTCCTGCATAGCAGAAAGACATAATCTCTGTGTCATCCCCTGACAGAATGGAGATCTGCAGACTTTGGCAGATCCCTGTTCTGTCTCTGCGGGTAATGATCGCGGGCGGGCAGCGGACATTGAGTCCGCCAGACCTGCTGATTAGCTCCCCCGCTAAACAATTGGCAAGAAAGCCATGTATGAGCCTGACGTACACCTACGGCAATTCGTGCAGCCGAGTCAACCTGCTGCAGTATACCTGCGGCAGCTGGTCGGCAAGCAGTTAATGCATTCCTTGCCTTAAAGTAAATATGTCCCACAAGTTGTATCCCCCCCCCCCCCCCACCTCACTTAATACTTATGCTGTCTTGATCCAGTGCTAAATCCGGCAGGATTTTAAAAACGTTAAAATGACTTTTAGGTTTGGACCAGGGACGTCCCGTACATTAGGGGCGCCCGGGCGCTGCCCCCTCTCTCCAGGCCACCCCCTTTATGCTATAGATAGATTAATGCATAACATGAATCTATCCATGGCCACCACGGCCACCCCCTATTCATGCATCTGGCCCCTTCCAGGGCACCGGGCGCATGAATTACAGCTGCCCTTTTTTTTTTTTAAGCACCTGATTAGAGCCAGAGACTCTAATAGGCTTCAAAATAGGGTGGGCTTGGGACGCAGAGAGTGCGCCTGGAGCCCACCCAGGTGTGTTGCAACAGCGAATGAATATTCGCTGTTGCAACACTGATCCTCCTCCCAGCCAATCGGGAAGTGGGTCTGATACCTGTCACCCGATTGGCTGAAAGGACAGGCGATCCTATTGGACGCCTAGAAGAAGGGGAGGAGACACACAGCAGAGAGGAGGTGGTGAAGAGCCACTGGCTGATGCCTTGATGCTCGGTCCTCGCCGATGCCTGGATGCCCACTCCTCGGATTCCCGCCGATGCCTGCCGCCTAGATGGGGTAAATGCCGGTGGATCAAGCGGTAGACAGTGGGGGGTGTGGGGTTTGAGTTGCCGCGGGGGGAGAGTTGTTTGCCACCAGCGGCCACTGGTTTGGACTACTTTAAAACGTGCAAATTAACCTCTAAACAGAAACGTTTCTTATTTCTTTGTGCACATTTCAGGTGTAAAGCAATAAAGAGAAATTTGCGATCACTGTGTATGATAAGAAGGCAGGCTTTACTGTATCTCACACCTGAAGGTTCTTTGTACATATGGTGGTAAAAAAATAAACTAACTGTATTATCAATACTTAACCAGCACTGCTGACAGTGCACTGGCATCCAAGCTATGTTCACCTATGTTTAATTACAATGACAGTGGAATTTTTGCAGATTAAATAAATTAAAACAGGAATGTCACAGGATTGGCACTAACAACACCATTTATATCTGTCTTACCTTTTATTATATGCATTAAAATGACAGGTACACACATGATAAGAGGAAACAAGAACCATGTTTTGCTTTGAGCACATGAAACCATGGTGATTAACAGATAAAATATGGGCTGGAATGCACCGTCTCTCAAGAAGTTCATCATGTTTAAGACAGAGGCACCTAGAAGCTGCTGTCGGTCTGATTAACTGCCAGTTCCATTTGTTTCTCGAGTGTATAAAAGACTAATAAGCTGTAAATACAGGTTTAATATTACATATAATTACATAGAGCTTCTAATGTCATTTACAACTGTACAAACACCCCCAGTTGTATAGAAAAATAAACGTACTGCATATTTTTCTTTTCTGTGCATTCTGTTGATCTGTTAGTTGCCTCTTTTTGGCTTCAAGAAACCCAACTCCTGGATTAAAAAAAAAAATACTCTATCAGTGCCCCTTTTCCTCCCATTGCAAACATTAAATCATTGGTAAAGTGGATGTAAACCCTCACATATACCCAGTGGCGTAGCGTGGGTTGTCAGCACCCGGGGCAAGGCAAGTAATTTGCACCCCCCTAACCTGCGGACTTTTCGCACTCTCCAAGTCCCTTCTCTTCCTTCAATAGTACTGACCTACCTGATTCCTATACTAACCTACCTGATTCCTACATCGCCCACTACACACTGACCTACCTGATTCCTATACTGACCACTACACTACACACCACACCAACCTACATCGACCACTACACTACACACTGACCGACCTGATTCCTATACTGACCACTACACTACACACCACACCAACCTACATCGACCACTACACTACACACTGACCTACCTGATTCCTATACTGACCACTACACTACACACCACACCAACCTACATCGACCACTACACTACACACTGACCGACCTGATTCCTATACTGACCACTACACTATACACCACACCAACCTACATCGACCACTACACTACACACTGACCTACCTGATTCCTATACTGACCACTACACTACACACCACACCAATCTACATCGACCACTACACTACACACTGACCTACCTGATTCCTATGCTGACCACTACATAATACACTATACACTACCCACAGACCACTACTCAATACACTACATACACTACATACTGACCGCTACACAATACACTATTCAATACACTACATACTGACCGCTACACAATACAATACACTACATACTGACCGGCGACCGCTACACAATACACTACATACTGACCGCTACACTATTCAATACACTACATACTGACCGCTACACAATACATTATAAACTATACACAATACATTATACACAATACACTATACATTATACACAATACATTATACACAATACACTATACATTATACACAATACACAATACATTATACACAATACACTATACATTATACACAATACACAATACATTATACACAAACTTTCTGGCTGCTCCCTCTCCCCAGACCATATCTACTCCCCCCAGGCCGAGTGAGTCTCTTACCTTTTTTTTCTTCTATCTGCTCTGCCGCCTGTCACACTGCTCGCTGGACTGCCTGTCCTGACGGGGACATGATCGGGAGACCCGGCCGGAGAGGAGGAGGAGGAGGAGATGATGATGGCAGCCACAGACTGCCTGCCACTGCGCCGGGGACATGATCGGAGAGGGAGGAGGAGGAGATGATGATGATGGCGGCGGTGGCTGGCCACAGACTGCCTTGCCTGCCTGCCACTGCGCCGCGGACCTGGTGACCTGGGCCGGAGAGGAGGAGGAGGAGGAGAAGACAGCCCCGCTCCCCCGCGATTAAGGACAGGCCACATGACCCCTTTCGCCCAATCACAGGGCACCAGGGGCCAGCCTGAGAATAAAGATGGCGGCCGGAGCGGTGCGGGGTCACAAAAAAAATTGATTTATGGAGCTAGGGTGACACCGGCACGGGATTGTGCCCCCCCAAATGTTGCGCCCGGGGCCTAGGCCCCCCTCGCACCCCCCACGCTACGCCACTGCATATACCCAGTGAAGCGAATAGCCTCTGATGATACACAGAGATGAAACAAATCATCCTACATACGTGTAGCACCCCGCTCCCAATGACTGGGCAGTATGTTAAATTTAGTGGGTGTCTGAACCAATAGTAGGGCTCAGACTTAAGTGATTATGCTAAATTGGTTTCTGTTCTAGCTGTGGCTGTGCCTGACAGGATTTCCCACTGTTGCCTGTAGGTGGCGATACCACCACAGGCCGGCGTTGGAATATGGGCAAGTCATGGTGTATTGAGTGTCCTTTCCCGGGAATAGCCCAGTGAGAGTGGTGTCTACGTTAAGCATACTGGGAAAGGGGTACTTAAGGGGCAGACGCCATCTTTTGGGGTCCTTCTTCCCCTCGTGGCCCTCCTGGCACGAGGAGTGTGTGTGTGTGTGATTTTGGCCTCGGAACCATGTTGGTCCGAGGCTACAACTCTACCAAGTAGGCCCAGTTATGCTGACTGGGGCCTACGCTAAGAAGGTGATCCTGTGATGTCCGTCTTGCAGGAGGAAGCCACTCAATGGAGGAAACCAGGGGAGGACCTGTCCTGGAAGGGACCGAGTGGAAGGCTGGTGTCTTGAGGAGGGCCTGGTAATTCTATTGGAGGATGCACCGTAGCTAAAGTTCACCTTGCAGTTTGCCGGGTCGGCTTAAAGGCTCTTTGACTGTTTGGCTGGAAGTTCGGGCGCTAAGTCCTGTGGCAGAGGATCCCGGATTATCCAATTTAGTGCACAGTCAGTCTGTGACAGAGACTGGTCCATTGTCCGTGCATCATTCCGGCTGCTAGGCCAGGTGAGAGGGGCCTATATGGGTGAGCAATACCCACTCGAGAAGGAGTGGTGAATGACCTGCTTATCTACCTCTAAGTTTCCTCCCAGACACAAATTTTTAACTACAGTTATCTCAAGTGACTCATGCTGATAACAGAGGAGCTGAGCACCAGAGAGAAACAACGCTTATGCCGCGTACACACGACCGTTTTTAATGTCATTGAAAAAAACGTAATTTTTCTCGACGTGATTCTTCTCAAGCCTGCCTTGCCTACACACTATCGTGGAAAAAAATGCTTGAGTAAAGCGCGGTGGCGTACAACACGTACGACGGCACTATAAAGGGCAAGTTCCATTCGGATGGCGCCACCCTTCATGTTAGTAAAGTTTGTTGAGAGACGATTCGTGCTTTTCAGCCTCGTGCTTTTCAGTCCGTTACAGCGTGACAAATGTGCTATCTCCATTACGAACGCTAGTTTTACCAGAACGAGCGCTCCCGTCTCATACTTGAATCTGAGCATGCGCATTTTTTTCACAGCGTTAAAGCCTACACACGCCCGTTTTTCATGACGAGAAAAACAACGATGTGAAAAACAACGAGAAAAATTAGAGCATGTTCCAATTTTTTCATGCCCATTTTTCACGTCGTGAAAAATGCTCTGAAGCCCACACACGATAATTTTTAATGACCATTTTAAAAAATTGAATTTTTCTCGTCATTAAAAACGGTCGTCTGTACGCCGCATTAGATCTTTGGAGTGAAATAAATAAACACTACTGATATATGTGCTTAGGTCAAATTTCATGAATGGGGTTTGCAACCCCTTTAAAGGAGATCTAGGGTCATGGCATACACTTTCATTTATTAACTTCGGCATTGTAATAAGAATACTAAAAATCTTTATTTTCAACAATACAATACAAGCTTAAAGTGGTTGTAAAGCCTTACAGACCACTTTCACCTACAGGTAAGCCTAGATTAAGGCTTACATGTAGGTGCTTGAAATATCTCCTAAATCTACACGGTTTAGGAGATATTTATAATTCCCCGTACGATCATTTCTACTGCGCATACGCTGATGCACTCTAGAAAGGGCACGCTGTGACGTTTCTAGGTGGGGTCATGCCGTGACTGGCGGCTCTTACGCGAAAGGAAGAGGGGTAAAGAATAGACGCTTCTAGCCAGCGAGGAAATCGGGGACATCGCAGGCTTCAGTTTCCGGTAAGTGGCACATAATGGGCTACTATGCGTTGCATAGTGACCCATTATGCTTTACCTTTGTAGGGAAACAAAGAGGAAGTAAAACCCATCAGGGTTTACTTCCTCTTTAAATCGCCTTTTAAGTTGTGAGTGATGCCTGTCTGCTGGTCATCTCTTTCCCTGCAGGCTTTACAGCAGGGGTGCTCAACCTTTTGAAGAGCGAGGGCCACTTAAACAAATTGGTAACCGGTCGCAGGCCACAATGAGCAGAGCGGGAGGATGACAGGTCCGTGTCCACGGACACAGCCCACTCTACTCTATGGGACCTCAGATCCAATTCGATCCGCCCAGATTGAAGGGGGCAGATCCCTTTTTTTTTTTTTAGGTAGGCGGGTGTAAACAGCCACATGCCTGTTTACATCTGCTGCTCCATAGAGATAAATAGTGAGTCCGATTGGGTCAGACCAATCATGTGAAAGGGGCCTAAGGCTGTTTTCACACTGATGTGCTGCGATTTGCCCAAACCGTGAGTGCAGCGCAGTGCACCTGTGGATTTTCTGCGGGTTAGCTGCACTTTGCCGTAAACTTTTATTATATCCAGCAGGTGTGGCACACTTTCTGAAAGTGCAACAAACCCGCAGGTAATAACAGAAGTCTATGGCTCAGGGCAGGTAACCCGCAGCTGCACTGCACCTGCGGATCAGTTTGAAAGCACTGCAGAACAGATATACCCAATAAATACCCATATATATACTGTGAATTTAGTAGTAAACTTACCTTTAATAACAGTTTTCCATTCAGGTATGCATTTGGTATCACTCCGCGTGTGACAAGAATTGGCGCTATACAGGAAGCATCGGCTTATGTGGCTCTGCTCCGCAGCCACTTGCTTCCTCTACCAGCGGCTTCATTCACAAAACTGCTGCTCTGGGATGGCAGGTCGGCAATCCGTGATCTGGGCTTGCCAATCTGCCATCCCAGAGCAGGAGGTCGATGGCCACATCAGAGGGCTCCGCGGGTCACATGTGGCCCACCGGGCCACTGGCTGGGCACCCCTGCTTTACAGCTTCTCCACTGCAGTTTACTTTAAAATTCTAAGAACTATTTGTCCCATGGTACCTTGTTGCCTGCATGCAGTGATCCTTTTAGTGACTCCTGAAATCATCCTCTCAGCACCTCTGTTATTCCAAAGGCAGGCTTTGTGAATTCTTTGAACCAGCAGTGCCTAATCATAGGGCATAGTGAATTTGTCAGACTTCAGTGAATTCATTATCAACAACAGGTAAATAGCGATGCTGGGTAAACTTCCCCAAACTCAAACAATTAAAAATAAAATACAAAATGGAAAATTAAAACAAAAACAGATAAAACACCCAGTGTTAGATGTGAAGTAAATAATTCAAACAAATGTCCATATAACAGTTCAAAAAAAGTCCAGTTCCAGCGATCTCCAAAACAATATATTTCAATGCGGATTTTCCTCCATTAAACATACAATCTTCATACCACACCACGTGAAAACGTGCCACCACTTCCCCATCAGGCATACACTCAGCAAAAAGATTTGTCTCACACTCTCATGTTCGGCAAATACGCTATATAACCTTGGGGTAAAACAATCCATCATAGGCAGTCTCTAGATCTTGTGTACTATACTCAAAATTAGTTCTCATACAGGAGAAGAGAAAGGAGAGCTCCAATAGTGTAATAAGTTTAAAAAGGCTTTTATTTAAAAAAAAAGAATCTCAAATTCAACTCACATGCCATAAAAAGTAAATCACTTTGTAACCGATGGCATCACTATCAAATGCGAGTCCCAATGATAGACCACATCTCACCTGGCCAATCGTTCCTTCCTGCCGGAACATCACTTCCGGTTGATCGTGATGCCGTACAGCCACGTACCGACACATTTATTCATCACAACTTTGTCCAGGGATTGGCTGTATGGCACGGCATCCTCCATTTTAAAAGAAAATATATGCAAACGCATTCCACATATACCTCTGATACAATATCGGAGCCCATGCGATAACTTTGAACATGTCCTCCATATATCAGTGTCTTAATAATATTCTGCAATATACCAATGAGACCAGTTAAGGTCTAATCCACTACAATGACCTTATAGGACCAAATAAATCAACCTCTATTGTCAAATTACATACAATATGGCTATAATATAATGACAAAAAAAAACAACTTGTCAACATTTTAAAACCATCCCCGGAGGGCCACTATAAATAGGTTTAAGCAATAATTAACCCCTTGCAAGATTAAAAAAAAAAACCACTACAATTCAATTATTCAAAACTAATTAAAAACAAATTCAATTAATTGGAAAACCAAATTTATGATGAAACAATTTAAATCCACTTCAATATTCAGTCCCCTTGGAGTCAAAGTATTTAATAAAAATATCCATTTAGTTTCTCTTGTGATAAATGCCTAATTCAATTAGATCCCCTCCATGTAGGGTGAACATGATCTATCCCCCAGAATTGTAAACATGTGGGGTCTCTGTTGTGAGTTCTAAAATGTAATGACATTGTAAAGAGGGCAAAATTTGTCACAATTCTGCAGAGAAATCAATCAGCTTCCAGGTTTTATTGCCAAAGCTTAATTAAACAAGCTGAGGTTAGAAACTAATTGGTTTCTCTGCAGAATTGTGACTAATTTTGCCCTCTCTAGCTTTAGTAAATAAACCCCACTGTGTTGCCTATAGCCTTTTCTGATATTCACTATGTGCTCCGCTATAAATAAATACATAAATCAGGGGTGATTAGGTAGGACCAGTCACAAATCCTTATCCATACATAAAATATGCCAGTGTCTTTTAAAGATATTTTCAACCTCTCTATGCTGGTAATAAGACAATTGAGTACTGTCCATGATACTTTTTTTATTTGCACTAACATACAATTTTTCAGGACAAGCGTATGGGGGTATGTCCCCCTCTTAAAGGTCCCAGCAGTACTGATTCACAAAGTTTTAGCAGAATGTTAAAAAAACAGTCTCTGAGGGAAAGTAAAAAAAAAAAGAAAAAGAAAAGAAAAACAAACACACACAAACCAATGTACGTGGCAATGGTAATAAAACTAGCATAGTTAGTGAGATAGTACAGAGGGAGAGCTTTAGACTGGGGGGATAGTAACAGAGAGGGTTGAAAAACTGTTGGATAATGGTAGAGGAACATAGGTGTGCAGCCTATTACATTAGGGTGTGCACCCCATAGCTCAAACATATGCATATACAGCAGAAGAAGAGTATGAAGCGTATGACAGTAGGTGGTATGTACAGGAGAGGAATGTGGAGTGTATGACAGTGGGCAGTATGTACAGGAGAAGGCTGTAGAGGGTATGACAATGGGCAGTATTTACAGGAGAGGATTGTGGAGGACATGACAGTAGGGCGTATGTACAGGAGAGGAGTCTGGAGGGTTTGACAGTGGGCGGTATGTATAGGAGAGGAATGTGGAGGGGATGACAGTAGGTGGTATGTATAGGAGAGGAATGTGGAGGATATGACAGTGGGCTGTATGTACAGGGGAGGAGTGTGGAGGGTAGGGCAGTGGGCAGTATGTACAGGATAGGAGTGTGGAGGGTAGGACAGTGGGCAGTATGTACAGGATAGGAGTGTGGGGGGTATGACAGTGGGCAGTATGTACAGGGGAGGAGTGTGGAGGGTATGATAGTGGACAATATGTACAGGGGAGGAGTGTGGAGGGTATGACAGTGGGAAGTGTGTACAGGAGGGGATTGTGGAGGGTATGACAGTGGGTAGTATATACAGGAGGGGAATGTGGAGGGTATGACAGTGGGCAGTATGTACAGGGGAGGAGTGTGCTGAAAAATTATGTCCTACAGGTGTGCAGAAACTATCTTCTTTGTGTTCCTTGATGGTGTGTCTGTGCAAATTCATCCTTGCTTGCAACTTCTGTCCTGTTTCACCAACATAAGATCCTTTGCTACATCTTTTGCATTGGATGAGGTACACAACATTACTGGAGGTACAGGTGTATGATCCTGTGATATTGAAAGTCCCATTTGTGTCTGTGACACTTTTATACAGATAGGACAGGCCAGGAGCGCAGGCGCAGCCTAAATTTAGGGCCTACATGAGGGGGTTTGTCCAGAGAGCCTATGGTCAGTTAAGGGTTATTTTAAGGTTTGGTCAATAGGAGGGGAATTAGGTATTACCTCATTGGAGGAGGCTAGGGTGGGGCAGGGTGGGTCCTAAGGGTTCCCCGGTGGGAGGCGACCCTTCAAGTTTCAGATGGCCCAGGGGACAGCGTCGGACAGGTTTTTTCTGCCTGCTGAGTCTAAAGTTGCTGCCCCTGTAATGGAGGATATTGAGAACTTGTTGGCCAACATTTGCACGGCTGCAGTTGCAAATGGGCCACAGTGGCTATGGGACCAGCTGCCTGGCTTGCTACCGGGGTCGGGGCAGGTATCTGCTACACCTGCCCTGGAACTTCCATGCACTTGGAGGTCACAGCCTCCTGTGCGCTTGAGCCCTGAATTGACCCAAGGGGTTGTCGCTGCGCTGGGAGCCCAATTTTGGACCCTTCAGCCTCCACCGCCAAGAGAACACCTGCTGTCGGCTGGTGGGGCTGGGAGGAATTCCCTTCACAGGCGAGCCCCGGGGGGAGCGTGGGTCATCTTCCCACTCCAGAGCCCCCTCTGCTGTGAATCAGGAACATGTGGCCGTCACTGCTGGTGCAGCCCGGCGAGGGAGAGCGAGATCGACCAGTGCCGGCCAGATGCCTGGGGCGGCCGGGACTGCCAGCGGGAGAAGCCGTGGTACCACTAGAGGGGACGCCGGTGTTCTGATGAGAAATGCCCCCTTTTGAATAATGCCCGCCGGTACTTGCGCAGTACGGAGCCGCCAACAGCTTCCAAACATCGGAATTTACGATCAGCTGTAGACGGCGCCTGCGCACAATAGCCGACATTGTGCCACATGCTCCCGATGCTCGTGCAACTCTGCAAGGGGCGGATTTCATCATGATGGCCGCTTGTGAGGTGCAGATGCCTACAGAAGGGGGCATATTTTGTAATGATGAGCAGTGCTGTTAGGATGGGGGCGGAATTTATGACGAAACTTAAACACATCTCCTAAACAAATATATCTCTGCTATTCTTCCTACACACGCATGGTGGCACTGATGGGTACTTATGGGTGGCACTGATAGGTGGCATGGATGGGCACTCATGGTCACTGATAGGTAGGCACTCATGGATGGGCACTGATAGGTGGCACTGATGGACACTGATGGGTGGCTCTGATGACACTGATGGGTGGCATTGCTGGGCATCACTGGTCTGATCTGATCCATAATGGTGCCAGTCAGTGCCCATTTGTGGGCACTGATTGGCATATATTTGGCATATATTTTCATATGTGGATGACCATGGGGGACGTACCTGGCTATCCACATGTTAGGGGCTTCCCTGGTGGTCCTGGCGGCTTCCCTGGTGGTCCAGTGTGGGCCTCCGCGGGGGGCTGCACTGATAAACAATCAGCGCAAACCCCCCTGTCAGGAGAGCCGCCGATCGGCTCTCCTCTACTCGCGTCTGTCAGACGCGAGTGAGGAAATGCTGATCAACGGCTCTTCCTGTTTACATTGTGATCAGCCGTTATTGGACACGGCTGATCACGTGGTAAAGAGCCTCCGTCGGACGCTGAGGGAGCCACCTAAGGAGAGCCGCCATTGCGGCTTGGTTTCCTCGGCCTAGCAATGTGTGGATGGGGACGGCGCGCCTGCGGGAGGGGCTCGCCCCTGAACACATTTTCCCCATTAAGGGCAGTATAAATGTATGCAAGGAGCTAGGTGGATCTTGTCAGGATCCCTAGCATCCAACTATGGACGGCAGGATAGTCTCCAATATTTAAGTATATTTCTCCCTCCTTTTCTCCATAGGTTGATTGCAATTTTATGCAATCAACACTAGTTTAACTGTGTAGATGTAGTAATAACCTTCCTAAACAATTCAATAGAACATAAATCAATATAATAACATAGTTAAAATTAAAATAAAAACAATTCCACATAACAATATGACAACCACACCAAATAAGCCGATCTAGTATAATTTCATCACTGCACTTCACTATTTGTTTTCATCTCACTTCCTTAATAATTTTGTTTTCATTGTCTACACCTTTGCAGGTGCATATTTTCGGTACGCCTAGTGTCATACTCCTCTCACATTTCTTTCACTATATCACACCAATACCACACTATCCTATCACTCTCACACCATGTTCACATACTCACTCATCACACACCCACCATCATCACACCACTCATGCACACTAACTTATGTAGGAGCGTTTTTGTATTCCCCTCTTACCTTAGTATTATCACCACTCTCATGTAACACAATTTCATTGTCCTATACCCAATGAATGGGCACCTTTTTCCTTTTATAGGTACACATTTATATATAAGAACACTTATTATATATAACATTATATAAATATATACAAAAATAGGATACTTTCTTGGTGAATTTCTGCCTGCCCATACCTAATATATAAAACTAAAAACCCACTTAAGCGCATCATACAATGCACTTTATAATATTGTTTGCAATGCTCTGCCGAAGGTGTCCTCCATCTTGTCCATGCATGCCCCGTAGGGGCCATTCTCTTAATTGTGACTCCCTGCAAGTCGCATGTGGCCTATTTGACGCTGCATCCTGTGGTGCCAGGTGGCCGGGGAGCCATCAGGATTTCTTTTAAGGCTTTTTAGTGGAAACTCTGGTCCAAGAGGGTTCCCTTTTTTATACACAGCCAACTGGTAACTATGTACTTTATATATATTTCTTGCCGTTTTGGAATATACCTGAGCAGGATTTTAAAAATCATTGTGTAATCTCTTACAGCAAACCAAAAGCCTCTGAAGAAGACCCCTAAGGAGTTGAAACGCGTCAGTTTTATATGCACAGATGCATGTAACATGTCAAGTTGTATAACAATTTTGGTTTTGCAATATTGTGTGTGGATTTTTAGATTCTTCTTTTTACCAGAGTTTATATTATAACTGTCATGATTCACGCCACGTTTACATCCAATAAAATCTTTTAAACATAACAATGCATATTATTTATAATTATTGAATTTTTGCTTGCCTAAAAACCCCATATCCCAACCTGCTACTTTATGTTACCCGTGGGGGTCTCATAACTCCAGCAATATTTTGATTTGCTCTGACATGTCTAGGAAACTGTTTGAGCGTAAGGATGAAGATAAGAGGAGACAAAGGACAACCTTGTCTGGTGCCATTACCTAACGAGAACTCGTATGACCCTGACTGTTGCAGATGTAAATCCCATCGATTCGTTTCCGGAAAGGAGGGCCCAGGTGCTGGAAAATTATTCTCATACATGACCAGTCCACCCTGTCACATGCTTTGTCAGCATCGGTTGAAAGCAATATGAACCTGGTGCCTGTGACATAGGCCAGATGTATCGGGACTAAGCCCACCTGGTCAGGGTGGATTATTCTCTGAATATGAATATGTCTGTTGGCCAAGATTTTTGTGAAGAGTTTCAAATCCATGTTAAGTAGGCAGGACAGAAATGCAGAAGTTTGCACATTGCATTCTGTCTTTACCTTCTTTGGGAAGAACAGTAACAGTTGTCCGTAAGAAGTCAGCTGGAATGTGATGTGCATCCCTTAGAGCATTGAATGCCGAAAGAAAGAGCTGGGTCAAGACTTGTACAAAAGTTTTGTAATACAAAAGAGAGAAGCCATTTGGGCCTGGGGTCTTAAGTGGTTTAGAGTCCTTCAAGGTTGTAAATGGCTTTTCTGCAGTTCGAAGGGGATCAAGTGCATTGACATCTGCAGGGGAGAATGTGAGTATTCTGATGTCCGCCAAATATTAGTTGATGGCTGTCAGCTGATCCTCACCCAACGGAGGGCAAAAAATTATACAAATTCTTATAAAACAACATAAAGCTATTGGCTATGTCTCATGAGGCGTGCAACAGTTTCCCATCACCAAAATGTATATGTGGGACATGTGTCCAGAGGTGTGTTCCCCTGAGGGCCCTGGCCAACATTTTCCCAGGCATGTTGCCCCATTCATAAAACTGAGACTGCATCTTAAAGAGTCAGGCCTTAATCCTATCCAAGAAGAGGCCTTTGAATCGTTCTCTGAGTGCCTGAAGTTCCCGCTAGAGCTACTGTACCTTTATGAAGCAATTCAAGGCATTATTCGAAAGAGAAAGTTTCAGCACTGCAGTTGAATGGCCTGAAACGGTGCATGTGTCGATATAAGACCCGTGAACACTTGGAATGTCAATTTGGTAAAAGAAAGCAGTATTCAATATGGGAATATGTTTGATGAGCAGTCGAGAAGAATGTGAAATCTTTCTCCTTATGGTGGAGCACACCACATACATCCACAGCAGTTCCGAATGCAATAATTGTTTAAAACGTCAAAGAAATGCGTACAAGAGGTGTGATGAGCTGTGTGAGATATCTATTAAGGGATCTAATGCTATGTTCATATCTTCACCTATAAGGGTGCACTCTACAAAAGAGGCAAGTTCCTCTAAGCACATGTGTAGAAAATAAATTTGCTCAGTGTTGCGGATATTAAGGTTAGCCATGGTCACCTCTACACCTTTCAAGTTCCCCTTCACAAAGAGGTATCAGCCAAAAGTGTCTGCCTTTACACCTTTCTCAGTCCAGTTAGCATTGTGGTTAAGTACAATACTAACTCCTCTAGATTTGGAGTCTGTAATTGTGCTACGATATACAGTATGTGAGGAAAGTGGAAGTTGAAGATGCGTTAGACTTGACCAGTTCTGAAGTGTTTCTTGTAAGTAGGTCACCTGAGTTCTGGTTCACTAAATGTCAGCCAAAACTTGTGATCTTTTCTCTGGGATGTTGAGGACTTTGACATTCCAAGAGACAAATTTAGTGGGGGGCCTAGGGATCAACCTTTGGCTCTGTGGGGCAGGGGTAGACCGGGAAATACCGGGGACACTCGACGATATCCCACACCTTAATCCAGACATAAAGGCAAAAAAAGGAGGAGGGGAGGGGATTGGTGGGAAAGGAGGGGGGGTTGGTGGGAAAGGAGAGGAGGAATCAGGTACAGAGGGAAAGGGGGGGAATAGGCATCACCTGTTCCCAGAAATCAAGTCAGACAGGAAAGTACAGACCAAACCAAATAGAACACGTGGGTGAAGAAAGCCCAGGGGGCAGGCAAATAAGAGACTGTGAGGCCCCCGTAAACCATAAAACCTCCACAAAGCTTCCTCCCACGTGTGGATAAGAGCCGCTAAACAGTATACAAAAGAGAGGATATGGAAAGCATGTGATGGGGCTGTTACTCCATGGGGAACTGCCAAAGCCACAGACCCCAAGAGGATGCTGTATATGACCTGCCTATGAATATCTATGATATGTCTATGGATATTGTCTGTCAGTCCAGTCGCTTCCGTGACCCCCTCAGGCATATCACGACCAGACATCCAAAGTCATCCAGCCCTTATAGCCAGGCATCTGCAAACCCCCCTCAGGGGGAGTATGTTACCAGTGAATTGAAAAACAGCTCCATAAGTGGGTGTCATCAATCAATGAGAAGACAGTAGCAGGGGAGGTCAGAGAGCGGGACCCACGGGTATCAGTGCAGTAACAGCATGAGGCCCATAGACAACTTTGTAGACTAAAGTAATGATCAGCATATATAGACATAAAGAACATTGCAAAAAATAGAAAATGAAGATAACCAGGGTATCGTACATGATTTCATAAAATAAATCTGAGAGCGCGAGAGACTACAGCTTCCCTAGGCTGCTTCGGAGACCAAGGACCAGAAGGGGTCCATGGGCCACGACAAGGCCCCACACAAACAGCTATAGTGTACTCCAACATATTGGCCTTAATCATATAGGGCACTTACACTTATAAGAAAGAGGAAAGAGGCATAGCAATCATAATGCATCTGCATATGGAAAATTGTGTAATTGGAGAACAGTCTTCCTTCAAGCAACAGTAGTAGAGGGCTTCTACAGCCACAAAGGCCTCCCTGTAAGGTGCTGAAGCAGGAATTCCCAGAGGGTTGTCCTCTGGAATATTCTAGGGGACCTTGTAGACCTTACCTGCAAGTCACCAAAAGAGACGATAGCATGGAGCAATGTCAAATCTATTACCGGGTAGTGTCTCTCTGTGGTGGTTGATAGGAATGTGGATAGGCCACTGTGGGGCATCATCAACCAAAACTGGAAAATTATAGCTCAGTGGGAGAGAGGGATAGCCAGTCAACGGGTTTAGATCTTGGTTCTGCCATTGGGATCTCGACCATCTTCTCCTCCGTTGAGGGAGGGGGGAATACCCTCAGAGGGGTAATCGGTTAGGAGGGAGAGCCAGTATGGAATCTTAATGGGTTCTACTTGGAGAAATGCAAAAAGAGCAGGTAGCTGACGTGGGTCTTGTAGAAGAAATGTCCAGCCATTAAGCTTGATTTGCAGATGGAAAGGATGGTCCCATCAGTACGAGGCTCCTGCATCCAAGATTTTTTGTAGAAGTAGTTTCAGAAAATGTGATCGTAGCTCACTCATAGTCCAGACTTTTTCTCCCAGGCTTTTCTTAATATCTCTCTTAATAGAGAACGTTTCTGGGTGAATCCACATATGCCTCCCTGCTCTGTGCTACTCTGTTAACTTGGTCGATCTCTATTTCAGTTGCCGGATCTTGATCCAGAAGGATATTGATCAGTGCTGTGACTGTCGTGAGAAGATTAGAGCCAGTAGTGGCCTCCAGGATGCCCTTTATGCATATATTATTTTGTTTTGTGGATTACAATTTTTGCCATCGTCTATAGCCAGACAGGTGGGGGAGGATCTGGACATGGCTCTGTTGTGAGGCCTCCAGAGCCACACCTGAGCCGGCTCTGAAGGATGAGATCCCTCAAGGTTTGAGACTCTGGAGTCTATTTGTTACATCAATTTAGAGACCCTCTCGATCTCCCTCTGGAGAGCCCCTCCAATTTAGGCCACGAGGCTGTCTATGTATGCCTTGAAGCCTATGAGCGGCTCCCTCAGCTTACTACCTGAGATTGTCATGTGTTCTGCTAATGGTGGCTGCCCATCAGTAAGGGGAAGGGTGCAAGCAATACCCGAGTTGGAGAGCAAGACAGAGCTGTATGGCATGCTGGACCTTCTGGAGCAGCACCATATTGGGGACTGAGGTAGACCAAGAGTCGGAGGAGAGTGGAGAGAAGAGGTGGAGATCGTCACCAGAGTGATCCAGTGGTGTTTTGGGGGCCTTCTTGCCCTTAGGCATGTAGGCCGCTGCACTGGAAATGCAGGCTTCGGCTCTGGTAGAGCACACAGGGCTCAAAGCTCTCAATGTAGATGCCCTTACAGCGCTATGTCTTGACCACACCCCCCATGATTTTGACCATAGATACATTTTAATTCTATGTCATATTCTTAAAAACTGTGCATACCTGGTGAAATAACATTCAACACCATTTCTTAAAGTGCATGTAAACCTGTAGACTGGTGCAGTCTATTTTCTTCACTGCAGGTGGTGCTCACCCATTGCTGCAATGCAGGTGGAGGAGGAACTCGAGAAGAGCCTCGTTCCTCTATGACCTCCTCGGTCACAGCGAGGCAGCATCCAGCTGAATGTGGGTGTCCCTTGTGACTTTTGTGGGCTTCTTGGGTCAGGCATAGTCTATTGAGGTCCCTGGCTCCCGAGGTTTATGGCCCAAATTTTGCATGTGGCTAGAGTAGGGTTAGGTTACCTGTCTGTCAGGGAAAGTGCTTAGCATCAGATAGAGGTTATAGATGAGTAGGGAAAGTGCAGGGACACACCATCATTGCTGGATCCTCCCCACTTGAAAACGAAATAGCAAGCCAACTACTACTCATCGCTGTACATCCTGTGAATGCCCCCCGGTTGGGTTGTCCCCCCAGTGTTAATTTTGGCAGCAAATTTTGAATTAATTTTAGTATAATGCCTCGTACACATGACCGGTTTTCTCGCTGGGAGAGCTTTCTGCAGAGAAAACCGTTCATGTATATGGTTTCTCGACAGGAAAACTGCCGGGAATCTCGACGAGAAAAATAGAGAATCTGCTCTCTATTTTTCTCGTCGGGATTCTCTGCAGAGTTTTCCTGCTGAGAAAACGGTTTGTGAGTATACTTACCTGTCCCAGGAAAGCCCGCGCATGCTCGATGAGACTTTGACACATGCACGGTAGCATACAAGGGTAGTGTAGGGTGTAGCAAGATGGCAGCGACGACATCGAATGTGACGAGCGCTGGCTCGTCGTAGTCGATGACATCACCGCATTCTTGCCATTCAAAAGAATGGCGGTTCTTTTGAATGGCCGTCTGTACACAGGGCTTGGCAAGGCAAGCTTGCCAGGAATCCCGTTGAGAAAACCAACGGTTTTCAAATAGACGGGATTCCCGCCCGTGTGTACAGGGCTTTAGTCTTATGCCGTGTACACACGACCGTTTTTAATGTCATTAAAAAAACGTCGTTTTTCTCGACGTTATTTTTCGTGTTTCCTCTCAAGCCTGCCTTGCCTACACACTATCGTGAAAAAAAATGATCTAGCAAAGCGCGGTGACGTCCAACACGTACGACGGCACTATAAAGGGGAAGTTTCATTATGTTCGCGCCACCCTTTTGGCTGCTTTTGCTGATTTCGTGTTACCGCGTGTTAGTAAATGTTTGGGAAGAGACGATTCACGCTTTTCAGTATTCGTGCTTTAAAGATCGTTTTCGGGAGTTCAGTTTGTGCTTGTGGGTTCGTATCTGTCTTTCAGTGCTTGTAGTCAGTTCGTATCTGTTTTTGCAGTGCGTTCTTGTCCGCTCGTTACTGTTTTTCAGCTCGTTCTTCAGAGGCCTTGCTGTTCTTCAGTGCGCTCTTTTAGTTCGTTCTGATTAGACGACCGTTTTGAAGCCATGTTGCGGGTACGTACTTGTCGCCGAGATCGTGCTGTGCTTGCTTCTGGGCTTGTTGCTATGTCCCAGATCCGGTCCATGAACAGGGTAAGGAGGAGTTCTTGGACCAAGAATTGGTTGCTCCAGCGGGACCAATTCTGTCACATGCCTCTGCTGGGGAGATCCAGGAGAATAACCCTGATGATTTCAGGAATTTTCTTAGGATGTCTGACCCCGTTTTTCAGCAGCTCTTGGCTTTGGTGTCCCCATATATCACCAGGCAGGACACCGTTATGTGGGAAGCCATTACTGCTGAGCAGAGGCTAGTTGCTACGTTGCGCTATCTGGCAACAGGGCGAAGCTTGCAGGACCTCAAGTTCTCGACAGGCATCTCCCCCCAAGCTCTGGGCGTCATTATCCCAGAAACCTGCTCTGCCATTATCCAAGTCCTTCAGGAGGACTATATTAAGGTAAGTTTTCTCCTTTATAAAAATCACAATCTATGTTTTTTATGCTTGCTAATGTATAGTATTTTTTTAACTGTCTCTAATTACCATGATTGTAATATGCTGTGTATGTCCCCTTTGTCCCCATGCATGTTGTAAGCTTTTAATGGTCCTTTTTTTGGGCCTACATGCATATTTTAAAAAACCAACCTCTCCAGCATTATATCCTGGGCCCAAACACACCTAGCCTAGTCACTCCCCAATGTTTTTTGTCCGCTCCATTGTAGTGCTTAGCTTGCCCGAACCCCCCCCCCCCCATAATTTTTTGCTTTTGTCTAATTTCACAAAATAAATTACATAGTACTAGAGCTTTTATTTATGATGTCCCCAACTCATCTCAACCCCCCCACCCTAAAATAATTTCACAGGTCCATCAGAGTGGGTGATATTTTTTGTGCTCATTTTTAGCTCTTATTAAAGTGGATTTTCCGCTCATCGGAACCCTCCCCCCCTCCGGTGTCAAAATTGACACCTTTCAGGGGGGAGGGGGGTGAAGATACCTGTTAAAGCCAGGTATTTTCACCCACATCCGGGAGTCCTCTCTGCGGCAAATCTGCCAGAGACAAGTCACTTCCCGCAGAATACCCGTAGTGTTCTTGGAGACACTTGGCTCCCAGAACACAGGAGGACCAGTCAGAACTGCGCAGCGCTTCTCGTGCATGTGCGGTAGGGAACCGGGCAGTGAAGCCGCAAGGCTTCTCTTCCTGGTTCCCTCACCGAGGATGGCGGAGGGGGCAGCAGAGTGACAAGCGATCGTTCGTCCTCTGCTGCGGACGTCGCTGGACTCCAGGACAGGTAAGTGTCCAATTATAAAAAGTCAGCAGCTGCTGTAGCTGTAGCTGCTGGGTAATTTTATTTTATTTTGGCTGCGGAGCTCCACTCTAAAATACTCCTTCCAAATGAATGCTATACTGATGTTTTGCCCAGAGGGTTTTGTGATAACATGCTTGCAATGTTTAGGTAGCAAAGTATTTTAATTTATTTTTTTGGTTTGACTCCACAGTTACCATCGACGCCACAGGAATGGCAGAATGTGGCATCTGAGTTGTCCGCATCGTGCCACCACCCCAATCGGGATCCTTTTTTTTAATAAAGGATTCCACAGTATTGTGCTGATGGCAGTGGTGTCTGCCAACTATGATTTTCTTTATATTGATGTTGGGAAAAATGGGCGGATGTCTGACGGTGGTGTTTTTGCCCAGACCGATTTCGCCGACCGGCTTCTATCAGAGGACCTGGCATTGCCACCTGCGGCAGAAAATGAACATGGCCAACCCTTTGTTTTCCTGGCAGATGAGGCGTTTGCGCTTGGTCCCCATTTGATGAGGCCTTTTCCACAAAGGACCCTCACCCCTGAGAGGAGGGTCTTTAATTATAGGCTGGCCAGAGCGAGAAGGGTGGTCGAAAATGCCTGTCATGGATATGCAGTAGTGTTTGTCTGTCAGCTTACCTTCCTTCCCATGTGTTCATCTTAGAGGCCAGAACCCTTTCACCTGGCTTCCTTTATAATCTCCTCCCAGCCTGACTCCACCCCAGGCCCTATCACAGAACACTATATTAACCTGTGCACTGCAAGCCTGCTTTGCTGATCAACGTGTATGTTAGGCATTGTGTGTTTGGGTTCCTGCCTGCCGTGTGCTACGTCTGTCTCTCTGTTATGTTATTGGCTTGTCCCCGACTATCCCTGTCTGCTCGTGACCCTTGACCTTCGGCTCGTTCTTTCGTTATCCTTGTCTGCTTGTGGCCCCTGACCTTCAGCTTGTTATTCGGTTCTCTCATATCTTGTGCTGCTGCTTCCCCTCTTTTCCCCTTATCCTACGGGGCGTGAGCTAGGAAACTCCAGGGGCCGCGACCTGGTCCCAGCCTGCAGCATAACATCCTCACCACTAGAGGCCCTGGAGAAGACCTGCTGGGTCTTAGACTCCGCGCCCTGGGGAATCTTGGCTCTAGCTTCCGTTAGGATCCCGGTTGTGCTCCTCTGGTCCCGCTTTCCACAACCACCCAGTTTCCTATCCGCAGCAGTCAGCCATATGGTTCACTACCTTGCGGTGCACTCCTGTCCCCCTACGGTGTGCATCTGTCACCTGGCCACAGGTGACCTTGACAATGCCTTTGGCATCATGGCCAGTCGTTTCCGCCTTTTTATGACTGCTCTCAACATGGCGGAGTACAAATGGAACCATTTAATCATGTGCTGTTGCATCCTACACAATTATTTAAAAAAAAAATCGAACAATTACCTTTCTTCAGTTGCCCTTCAGGGCACACAGTTCTCCGATGGACCATTGCCAGCCCAGGTAGCTGGCCCTACAGGCTTGGCCCCCCAAAGCGGGCGTGATGTGCGCCAACGCTATGTTGAATATTTTATGGGTAGGGGGGCCATTGCAATGCCTGATCATATTTGAAAGAGTCTTTTGAATAATAAAAAAAATTATAATGAAAACATCTTGTTTGCTTTTATTTTGGTTGATTTGTTCTTTCTCCTAGGTCAGTGATGGTGAATCTTGGCACTCCAGATGTTTTGCAACTACATTTCCCATGATGCTCAACTCCACTGCAGAGTGCCTTAGCAACATGGGAAATGTAGTTCAAAACCATCTGGGGTGCCAAGGTTCACCATCACTGTCCTAGGTTATACTAGTGCAGTTGTCGTGCCATGTTTATTTTTCTGAAGTAAATTACCATCATTTGGAGTGTAAACACACCCATTTTTTTTTGGGGGGGGGGCAACATTGATATAAGAAGCCACACATTGTTTATTTCCAAATATTTTTAATAGGAGCATAAAATTTGGGTTATTTTTATAAAAAGACACATTTTTTTTTTTTTTTTTGGGGATCATTTTTTGGCTAAAACGCATGAAACAAATGTACAACATGTACAATAGTAATCATAAAAAATTAAAAGCTTCCCAAAAAAAATGAGAAAATCAACAATCCAAAAAATAATAACAAAACATAATTTTCACCCATATAAAAGTTTTAAACCCTCCCAAGAACCTGTTCTATTTTTTTTATTCTTTGCTCCAGTTGCTTGGTGTTTTGCCTCCTCTGGAGCAAGTTATCTTTCATTTGTTCCAGGTCACGAGAGCAGACCCTCAGTTCTTTGACCAACATCTGGGCAGTGTGTCTGGTGAAGGTTGCTTGGGCCGCAGGCATTAAAGTACCTTAAATTTGAAAAATAAAAAGGTCTTACTAAATATACAGGCCTACATCTATTACCTGAGGCTGTGGTGTATGACACTGACCTGTTGAGTTGCCATTTCCCACTTCTTCAGCCACATCCTGCGGTTGTGGGTCTTGGGTTGGTGGTGGGGGGTTTGCAGCCTCCTGTCTCTTAGCTCTTTGAAGCCCTATGAGATAGAACCCAAAGGTAGACTTGAGTAACTAAATATATTTAGGCCTGAAAGAGGAATATTAATCATTCTTTGGAAGTGTGGTACAATTGTATTTTTGGAAATTATTTCTAAGCTGAACACATGATTGTATCCATTTCCCAAGCTGGTAGATTAATCTATTTTGGTCAGGTTTCACACATGGAAACACACCAAGTATCCACTGGATCACCTGTGTGTGACACCATCAAAAGGTTGTTCTTGTGGCCCACACTTGTGCTAATGAGTCCAGATGTGTAAGCAGCTGCTGAGCATACTCTCCTAACCGTACACTGAATCCAGTTACATTAGTTAAATATAGTTACCAACACATACACAACCATGTTTCTAATTAATTATCACATAAACTGTTCAAGATGTCAATTTTCATGTTCTTGGGCACAAGAATCAGTCGTAGGAATCCTCATTCAATCGTTCACTAAATGACGATCTTTTGGTCCGATTCAGTGTTAACTACATTTGATCATTCCTAATAATAGGCATGTTCAAATTTAGTTATCACTGTATTCCCCCAAAACATCGTATTATTGGTAATGAACAAGGATTTCGACGATCGATCCTTGTGCCCAAGAACATGAAACCGGACATCTTGAACAGTTCAAGATGTCAATTTTCATGTTCTTGGGCACAAGAATCAATCGTCGAATTCCTCGTTCATTACCAATAATACGATGTTTTGGGGGAATACAGTGATAACTAAATTTGAACATGCCTATTATTAGGAATGATCAAATGTAGTTAACACTGAATCGGACCAAAAGATCGTCATTTAGTGAACGATTGAACAAGGATTCCTACGACTGATTCTTGTGCCCAAGAACATGAAACCGGACATCTTGAACAGTTCAAGATGTCAATTTTCATGTTCTTGGGCACAAGAATCAATCGTCGAAATCCTCGTTCACTACCAATAATACAATGTTTTGGGGGAATACAGTGATAACTAAATTTGAACATGCCTATTATTAGGAATGATCAAATGTAGTTAACACTGAATTGGACCAAAAGATCGTCATTTAGTGAACGTTTGAACGAGGATTCCTACGATCGATTTGTGTGCCCAAGAACATGAACCCGGACATCTTGAACTGTACTACATACATTAAATAAAAAGCACATGCAGCACCACGCTATTAATAAAAATCGGAGAAAATGTAAATCTACTTACTTTTTCGGATCACTTTTTTAATTTTCTTATATTGCTCCGGCTCCCTTAACTTAATGTCCGACCATCGTTTGCGGATCTGTTCCTTCGACCTGCAAACCCCATATTTCCTGGACAGAGTTTGGACCACTTTATCCATGATCTGGCCCTTCAGCCTGATTCGGCTTTTTATATGGGCCATGTTTTGCGTCATAATCCTCCTTCAGCAATATGGTGACCATATCCACCATCTCCTCAAACGACATGTTAGTGGCTTTGTATCTCCTGGATCTGGTCCTGCCTCCTTCCACACTTTCCTCTTCATCTCGGTGAGTCGCCACCATGTTGTCAGTCTCCGTCATTAAGGACAAGCGAGAAGGGGCGGGGAAAGTAGTCTAACGAACGTCAGGGGCGGGAAAGTGTGCGGAGCGTCACGCATGCGCACTGTAATATAACGGAAATAAGCATCGTTGAAAGCGACGTTCAGTGAGTGGAAGAAGGTCGGAAGCAACGAACGTGTAGATCGCGGGTACGTAACATTTTTCAGACTTGATATGTTGAGGGTTGAGCGGACCCGAACTGTAAAGTTGGGTACCGTACAGAACTATTGTGCTTTTGGGTCCCGGAGCCGAAACCTAAAAATTCACTGTATGTTTGGGTCCGGTGTTGGGCAATATGCATGTAACTACGCGCTTGCTTCCCATGTTGTTAGAACTGGCCCTGCACAAAGTGTCATTTTGGAAATTTAAAACTTCATTTAAAACTCAATCGCGGCTAGAATGAAATCTCGGGTCCTGGCAAATGGCAATACATTGAAAAGTAATTAAAAAAAACAAAAAAACTCCACCCCAAATAAAAAAAAATGGTGTGGAGTCCCCCCAAAAATCCATACCAGACCCTTATCTGAGCACGTAACCTGGCCGGCCGCAGGGGAAGAGGGGGGGACGGGAGAGCGCCCCCCCTCCCTCCTGAACCGTACCAGGCCACATGCCCTCAACATGGGGAGGATGTCCCCATGTTGATGGGGACAAGGGCCTCATCCCCACAACCCTTGCCTGGTGGTTGTGGGGGTCTGCGGGCGGGGGGGCTTATCGGAATCTGGAAAACCCCTTTAACAAAGGGGACCCCCAGATCCCGGCCCCCCCCCTATGTGAATTGGTAATGGGGTACATTGTACCCCTACCATTTCACCAAAAAAGAGTACAAAATGTAAAAAATTACAATAGACGGTTTTTGACCATTCCTTTATTAATGTCTTTTTCTTTCTTCCATCTTCTTCTTCCATCTTCTTCTTCCATCTTCTTCCTTCTTCTTTTCTCCATTCGGGTTTCTTCATCCATCTTCCTCTTCATCTTCATCTTCATCTTCCTTCTTCCTTCGGTGTTCTCGTCCGCATCTTGCTCCGGCATCTTGCTCCGGCTTCTTCTTTCTCCGGCCGCTCCGTTTGAATTGGAGGTTCCCGCTGTGTGACGCTTCAGTTCATCAGTTCTCCTCTTGGTCCGGTGACCCCGCCCCCCTCTGACGCACATGGATTTCATGGGTACTTTCCCCGTGCTCTCAGAGGGGGGCGGGCCACCGGGTCGCAGCGGACCTAGAGGAGAACTGAAGAACTTAAGCGTCACACAGCGGGAAACTCAAATTCAAACGGAGCTGCCGGAGAAAGAAGAAGCCGGAGCAAGATGCGGACGAGAAGACCGAAGGAAGAAGGAAGATGAAGATGGAGATGAAGATGAAGATGGAGGAAGAAACTCGAATGCAGAAAAGAAGAAGGAAGAAGATGGAAGAAAGAAAAAAACATAAATAAAGGAATTGTCAAAAACCGGCTCTTGTAATTTTTTACATTTTGGACACTTATTTGGTGAAATGTTAGGGGTACAATGTATCCCATTACCAATTCACATAGGGGGGCCGGGATCTGGGGGTCCCCTTTGTTAAAGGGGTCTTCCAGATTCCGATAAGCCCCCCACCCGCAGACCCCCACAACCACCGGGCAAGGGTTGTGGGGATGAGGCCCTTGTCCCCATCAACATGGGGACATCCTCCCCATGTTGAGGGCATGTGGCCTGGTACGGTTCAGGAGGGGGGGGCGCTCTCTCGTCCCCCCCTCTTTTTCTGCGGCCGGCCAGGTTGCGTGCTCGGATAAGGGTCTGGTATAGATTTTTGGGGGGACTCCACGCCATTTTTTTTAAATTTGGGGTGGAGTTCCCCTTAAAATCCTTTCCAGACCTGAAGGGCCTGGTATGGATATTTGGGGGGACCACACGCATTTTTTTAAACATTTGTGGCGGGGTTCCCCTTAATATCCATTCCAGACATGAAGGGCCTGGTAATGGAATTTGGGGGAACCCCAATGCTTTTAGAATTTTTGTATCAATGACTTTTCTATGTATTGCATTTGACAGGAGGCAACAATTCATTATACCCAGGAGTGAATTTTTATTTAATTTTGAAAAAGCACAAATGACACTTTGGTACTCCTTTACTTTTTTGGAGGCATTTTAGTCCTCAGATTTTCGGGGCCCCATTGGCTTCAATGGGGTTTGGGTTCGGGGTCAAGTTCGGGTCAAGTCCCGTCACAAACTCAAGCTTTTTACAAAGTTTGCAAAAAAGAGTTTAACACAAACATCCAGGTGTCCACTCAACTCTATGATGACTGATCAATTGCTACGTTTGTGGCCTATATATGGTGAGAAAAATTAGTAGTAGTCTTGACTGACATTCAAATTTTTGTCTGTTTTTTGACTTGCAGAAAAAATGCAGGTATTTAAGGACCCAGATTTTATGTTAGAATTCCTGCAAAGGTGGAAGAATCTTCCTGTTTTATGGGAGACCAAAAACAAACAAAATAAAAATAAAGACGCCAGGAAGAGAGCACTGGAGACCTTGCTGGAATTTGTGCAAACTCAGATCCCCACAGCAACACTACAGGATGTGAAGACGAAAATTGGGACCATAAGGGGCACATATCGGACTCAAAGAAACAAAGTCCGAACATCTATGCGGTCAGGAGCAGCTGCAGAGGACAGATACATTCCGAATCTCTGGTACTACCAGCATTTAAGTTTCCTGGATGACCACCTGGAATCAAGGGAATCCCTTTCCAGCCTTCCACCCAGAACGAGCTGCAGCCTTCCCTGCAGCCAACCCTCCAGCCTTCCCTGCAGCCAACCCTTCAGCCTTCCCTCCAGCCTTCCCTGCAGCCAAGTTGAGGTTTCTTTGGAGGAACAAGCTCAACTCCTGGAGGAGCCTGATTTGAACATTTGGAGCCAGGTATAATATTTAGCAAAAGATTTCTAGTACTAAAAGTCTAATGTTGTCAAAGATGTTAAACTTGTGTGAAAAATGTTACCAGTTAAACCAAAGTGTCTGACATATCAATAGACAGCAGTGGCCAAAAATTAAGAATGAAAAATGCTGGTGTCAGAATGATTAACTTTAATATTTATTAGCATTCAATTAGGAAATGTCATGAGGTCACAAATGTGTGTGAAAGATAAAGGCAAAAATTACAATATGTAACTTTTTTATACAGGATGAGGAGACAGGCGCCAGTGTGACCCACGAGGAGGCAGGTGCCAGTGGAACCCAGGAGGAGGCAGGCCCCAGTGTGACCCACGAGGAGGCAGGTGCCAGTAGAAGCCAGGAGGAGGCAGGCCCCAGTGGGACACAGCGCAACACCAGGCCCCAGATACCTCCGCTGCGTATTCCACAAAAAAGGGCAAGGAGGCTGATTCAGATGGAGGAGGAGACCCAGGCCCTAATTAGGGAGGCTACTGCGGCCCTCAGAGAGCCCCCCACCGCTGCTGAGGGATTTGCTGCCCTTATTGGGCACAAACTGCCCGAAATGCAAATGGAACAGCGGCTAAAATGCGAGACCCTGATCTTGAAGGTCGTAAATATGGGCATGTTGGGGAAACTCAATGACTTTACGGGCGTTGTGGATGTTTCTTATGTCCTTGCTCCAGTTCCTGCCCCACTCCCTGCTCCTGCCCCACTCCCTGCTCCTGCCCCAGTCCCTGCTCCTGCCCCAGTCCCTCCTCCAAGGACACAGCCTCCAAGGAAGGCTGCAGGGAAGCCTGCAGGGATGGCAACAAAGAAGAGCAGGAAATAAGCCCAGGATATGTCCTTCAGATGGTCCCAATTTTCGTCTTCACATCCTTTGTTGTTTGCTGTGGTGATCTGGGTCTGCACTAATTCAAGCAGGGTCTCCAGTCTTCCTGGCTTCTTTAGTTTTACTTTACCTGTGGTTTTGTTTTGCCTTAACCTTTAATTAGTTTTTAGGCCAGAATAAATGGTATTTTTGTTTCAGGATAAAAAATGAACATGTGTTTTTATTCTAAATAGACAGTTTGGTAGTGAGTAGGCAGGGACATTGGAAAAAAAAATTGTGAAATTAACAAGGGACACTAACCTCCTTGAGGGTAAATTAGAATAAATAATAATGTTGTTGTGGTAACTTGACACACTCAAAAATATCAAATAATATGGGGAAACAGTCTAAAATATTATCAAAATAATTATCAAAAATAACATCTTCAATACAAGATGGAAACTCCAAAAAATTGGGTATTTAGGGAGATCTGGCTTACAATAAATATAGATTAATCATGAGAAAACAATAAATAATAAAGACAAAACTTTTTCATAACTCTGGGAGAATATCAGCAGCAAGAGAATTGGATTATTGCAGCATTAGAACGAAGAAAAGAATGCGCTGCATTAAACGATGCAATAATTTCCCGCATGACGAATGTGCCATCTCCATTATGAACGGTAGTTTTATCAGAACGAGCGCTCCCTTCTCATCACTTGCTTCTGATCATGCGCGCTTTTTTCACGTCGTTAAAGCCTACACACAACCATTTTTCATGATGAGAAAAACGACGACGTGCAAAACGCCGAGAAAAATTAGAGCATGTTCTAATTTTTCTCGTCGTGATTAATGCCGTTTTTCACGTCGAGAAAAACGAAAAAAAGCCCACAGACGATCGTTTTTCTCGTCCAAAGGAAAAAATTAAATTTTTCTCGACGAGAAAAACGGTCGTGTGTACGCGGCATTAGGACTAAAATGGCATTTTAGTTTTAGTCCTATTTTAGTGTTCTGCAACTGTTTTAGTTTTAGTCGCCACTATATTGCTCCCGTTGTCTGTTATCACTGTAAGGATTTTCCTCTATGGTATGTCCCACTCTTGCAAGCATTTGTCCACACATGATTTGATTGTCTGTGCAATGTGTGGGTGGGCTACTTGTTCAAGGTCCAACAATGTGTGTTCAGGTTTATGTTGTTCAACACAAAAGTAGCATGCACTTATGGCAAGGAATGAAGCTAATGCCTCGTACACACGGCCGAGATTCTCGTTGAAAAAAACATGTCGTTTTTTTCGACGAGATTCTTGGACAAGAAACTTGTCCCGGCCGAGTGTACACACGCTCCTTTCAAAGAACCCGCGGTTCTTTGAATGGAGCGAACGCGGTGACGTCATCGAATACGACGAGCATGCAATCGTCACATTCGATGCCGTCACCGCCATCTTTGTTCACCCTACCTATGCCTAGGAAGCTATCGCGCATGCATCGAAGTCATTTCGAGCATGCGTGGGCTTCCCGGCGAAAAGGTAAGTGTACACACACACAATTTTCTCGTCGAGAAACAGGCTGACGAGAATCTCGACGAGAAAATAGAGAGCAGGTTCTCTATTTTCTCGTCGAGATTCTTGTCGCTTTTCTTGACGAGAAACCATACACACGAACGAATTTCTCGGCAAGAAATCTCTGCCAGCAAGTTTCTTGCTGGTTTTTGCCGAGAAACTCATTCGTCTGTACGAGGCTTGATAGTCCTTTTTTGGTCCACAAATCTGTGCAAATAGATACTCTCCGAGCAGCAGCCACTCTCTTTTTGAATTTTTGTTTTTCATCTTCATACTGTTTGTCAATCAGATTGCTTATTTTAGTTTTCTTTGGAACAGACAGCTTCCTATCTACTGTCTCCATCATGCTAACAAAGTCCTCATCTTCAATCGTTCTGACTGGTAATCCACTGCGCCCAATCCATCTTATTATGGCCTCCTCCATGGCATGTTATTCCTTATGCCCCATACACACGATCATTTTTCATGCCATTTTTTAAACCGACGGTTTTCTTGTCATTTTTTTTCATGTTTCCTCTCAAGCCTGTCTTGCGTACACACGATCATTAAAAAAACCGCTCGAGCAAAGCGCAGTGACGTACAGCACGTACGACGGCACTATAAAGGGGAAGTTCCGTTCGAATGGCGCCACCCTTCATGTTAGTAAAGTTTGTTGAGCAACGATTCGCGCTTTTCAGCCTCGTGCTTTTCAGTCCGTTACTGCGTGACGAATGTGCTATCTCCATTACGAACGCTAGTTTTACCAGAACGAGCGCTCCCGTCTCATACTTGAATCTGAGCATGCGCGGGTTTTTTTCACGTCGTTAAAGCATACACACTATCGTTTTTCATGTCGTTAAAAAAAACGACATGAAAAACGACGTGAAAAAAGAGAGCATGTTCGAAATTTTTAATGGCCGTTTTTCAAGTCGTTAAAAATGCTCTGGAGCATACACACGATCATTTTTAATGGCCATTTTTAAAAATGGCATTTTTAACGGCATGAAAAACGATCGTGTGTATGGGGCATAAGAGTCAATTTTGTATTTTGAAGCACCTAAAAGAGCAGTGCAAATAGTTTGCTGTGGATGTGCACTGCAACTGGCGTGACTTGGTCCATCATTTAAGGTTTTCTGTATCTGTGGGTTAAATTAGGGGGACAAATGTAAGTTATTCTGATTTTACATTCTCTCTCACCCCACACGGTCACAGTCAGCTCCAAGTTATCTCTCTATAATATACTACATGTATACTACACGTATATACATTGTATAGCCCTTCCCAGGGCAGGCCTTAGGCATTTTGATGCCTGTGCTGTGTCAAAATTGACAATGCCCCAGCCCCTCCCAGTGACCACTGACCACATCCTTCTACATATATTTTGGTGAGATACTTAAATTCGGGGAAAGCAGCAGCTGATAGATATTATGAAATCAAAATCAAATCACTTGCTCTTATTAAAATTCAGTGACTAAGCTCAGGTTCACACTGGGCTGCGGGAGTGAAGCCGTGCGAGTTCAGCTGAACTTGCACGATTTCACTCCCGCTGGCAGACTCGATTTCAGCCGCGATTACAGAGACATCTGTGCAGGTTTATGCACAGATGTCAATGTAAATCGCGGGCCGAAATCACAAAAAGTAGTACAAAAGCTACTTTTTGAAATCTGGATGCATTGAGTACCTCTTTACCCAGAAACAGCCCAGTGGGAGTGGTTCCCCCGCTGTGCATTCTGGGAGAGGGTACTTAAGGGGCAGACGCCATCTTTCTCGCTCTCTCTGACCTGATGGCCCTCCTGGCCTAAGGTATGTCGTAGCAGTTCTTCTGCCTCGGGGCCTGCTGGCCCGAGGCATCGTTACTGAAAGTAGGCCCAGTAGTTTCTGGGGTCTACTGGTCCAGGGGTGGTCCTGTGCTGTCTTGCCTGCGGGGAGAAGCCGAGCAATTGGAGAAACCAGGGGAGGACTTTTCTCAGAGAGGACCGAGCAAAAAGGCTGGTATCTCAGGAAGAGACTGGAGACTCAATTGGAGGACGCATCCCGGCCAATCTACCTCACAGTATCGCTGGATGGCAGAAAGAAACTGGTACTGTGTAATTGTTCTTTGACTTTGCAAAAGTTCTTGGTTATACAATCCTGTGGCAGAGGATTGTACAACGACTCTAGTTATTCAACAAGTCTGTGGCAGAGACTATGACCGAGCACCGCACCGGCTGCTAGGTCAGTGAGAGTGGCCTATCCGGTGGTTGCTATATCCAGGGTGGAAGCTGTTTGTCCTCTGGATCAAAGAAGTACCCGTGATCCGCAAAACAAGGTACCTGAATCTCCCCTAATCCTCCATCCCTCTATCTGACGTTGTTAATAAAGCATTGGAAAAAAGAGACTAAGTGTTTGGTGTGGACATCTGTAAACAACTCTCCAATGGGACCCATATGGCGGATACGGTGAACAGTGAGGTAACGGCAGACCCAAAATTAAACCAGCAGCTCCAAGGGGGTAGTGCTACATATATATATATATATATATATATATATATATATATGTCCACCAATATCAGTCCAGACACTGCGTCATCCCGACTCTGGAAGTCAGGATCCACCAGGTACCTGGACTGATACTTGTCTCAGCCTCTCAGCGAGCCGCTGAGGCACTGAGACGGCTGCTCCCCACCCCTCCACAGCTCAGTGATCCAGTGAGCGTGGAGGAGCAGAGCGGAGAGCTGCTGATTGACAGGCAGCATCTCTCTGCTCGGGGAGCTGAGAGAACCGTTCTCAGTGAAGAGGGATGCTGCATTCACCTAGGTAAGTATGATTCTGCAATAACCCTGATTCTCTTACTTCTCTTTTAACTCTGTTAGGGCAGACAGTGTTCAAATCTAGTCTCAACTGATAATGAAGATCTGCATGCACAGTACAGGGTTAAATTATGGCAAGCACAGCTGCCCAGCTCCTCATACACAAAGAGAACTGCCCACGACTTTTACCTTGCTGGAGGGTCCAGAATAGAGCATGTAAAAAAGGTAAACTGCAAGTTTGAATTCGATTTTTTAGATATGTTATGTGAATGGGAAAATGTAACAAATATAAAGTACATATTATCCCAATTTGGCTGCAAATTGGAAATACGCTTTAAGGATTTTTGTAATTAGTGTGTCATGGTGATAAATGTGCTCAAGGTTTGTCCATGGCATTCATACATTCCCAAAACTGATTTTTAAATCACATTTTATAAATGATTATACTCTGGTTCATTTGTCATTACCCTTCTGTTATTTTCAATAAGGCAATTGGCTAGAGGTTAAAAAGACCCCAAATATTGATGAGTTTCCAGGCAATCTAACCTATGACTTGATATGTTGTGCTTTACTGGGTTAGGCTTTATAGTTTTAACCTGAAGCAACCATTAAAAGAAATATGCTTACTCAATCCAGTACTTTCATCATCTAGCAGTTATCTCAGTTTAAGTACCTCCTGTTTGTAAAACATTCTGGGGTCAAATGGGTTAAGCACCAGCCCTGGCTTCTAAGGCTAACTGGTGGCCCATCCCATTAGGGGTCAATATTGAGACTTTTTAGGTGAGAAAAAGTTGGACCAGGTGTTTAAAGCGGTAGAAAACCGCAGTTGTTGGAGAAAAAAAAAAAATCCCTGCAAGGCAGTGTCATATTGTGCTAGTATGAGAGACTTACCTTAGAACAAAGCCCTCTAGCATTGCGCTGTCACCGCTGAGAGGGCTGACATCTTCCCCTGGTCTTCCTTCCGGGTTTGCGGCCTCCAGCTACATTTACGGCACGGGCTCTGAAGGTCAGACACTGTATGCTGGAGATATTCACTGTACCTACAGGTAAGCCTTATTAGGCCTCTTGCACACTGCAGCTTAAAAAAGCTTATTTTTTTCACTGGGCTAAAATACAGCCCATTATTTGTAATGTGCCTTTGCTCACAGGTGCGTAAACAAGCGCTGTGTATTCTTTAGTAAAAAAATAAATAAAAAAATCTGCATTTTTGGTCAGTAATTTACGCCTCATGCACCCAAATGCACGCACATACGCGCGTATGTGAACATTTGTGTGCAAATGTCCATTGAATACGTTTGCGCGTATGCGCGAGAATACGTTTGAGCGCATGCAGGCGAAAATCGCCCGAACGCATATGCGCAAAAATACATACAAAAAAAAAAAAAAACGGATGAAAAAATAGGTGCTCAAACAAGAGTATTGTGTGCAAGAGGCCTTATACAGTAGGCTTGCCTGTAGGTTTAAAGTGGTTGTAATCCCTTTACAACCACTTTATGCTACAGGTAAGCTTGTAAGGCTTACCTGTAGCTACCCAGGATATCTTATAAACCTGCACAGTTTAGGAGATATCCCCTGTCCCCTGCATGTGCCAATGTCATCGGCACATGCGCACTAGAGCAAACTGAAGCAATGGCACGTATGTGTCGGTGCTTCAGTAAGTGTGCCGTTACCAGCGGCTCCCGCGCACATGCGTGGGAGTGACGTCATTGCGGCTCCGGCCAATCACAGCGGAGGGGGGTGCGAGGACCGCTGCAGGGGCTTTGATGTGAGGTAAGTAATTTATATTGAGCTAGGATGCTATGCATCCTAGCTCATTATGCCTTTGTCTTTGTCTTGCAGGTTTTATTTTTTTATAGGGTTTACAACCACTTTAAGTGGTGTAACAGAGTTTACTATCACTTTAAAACATATGAACCAGGAATTATCTTCATGTTAGGGCCCCCAGACATTGTGCGTGCTCTGTGTAATGAGTCCTGGATTTGGTAAGTATATTCCACTTCAGGTTTGTGTATGTTACATTTCAAAATACTATTTAATTGCAGAAATACTACTTTTGGGAGCAAGACAAAAAAGTGAAATAAAAATCTGTAACCTGCAGATGAAGAGTCTGAAACCTCACGCTATAGACTAAATGTGCAAACTTATTAATAATTAGGGATGGGCCGAACACCCCCCCGGTTCGGTTCGCACCAGAACATGCGAACAGGCAAAAAATGTGTGCGAACATGCAAACTCTATTAAAGTCTATGAGACGCGAACATGAAAAATCAAAAGTGCTCACTTTAAAAGCTTATATGCAAGTTATTGCCCTAAAAAGTGTATGGGGACCCGGGTACTGTCCCAGGGGACATGTATCAATGCAAAATAAACTATTTTAAAATGGCAGTTTTTTCAGGAGCAGTGAATTTAATACTGCTTAAAGTGAAACAATAAAAATTAAATATTCCTTTAAATATCGTGCCTGGGGGTCCCCTTAGTCTTTTTGTAAAATGATGCATCTGTCTGATGTGTTTTATAGTCCCACAGCAAAATGAAAATTCTAAAAGGAAAAAAATTCATTTAACCACTTTAAGACCAGACCAAGTTAAAATATATTTTATTTGCTAGAAAATTACGTATAACCCCCAAACATTATATATATATTTTTTTCGAACACCTAGAAAATAAAATG
Source organism: Rana muscosa (assembly GCA_029206835.1). Taxonomy (NCBI): domain Eukaryota; kingdom Metazoa; phylum Chordata; class Amphibia; order Anura; family Ranidae; genus Rana; species Rana muscosa. Next base: position 296,736,910 of record CM055117.1, read on the forward strand.
GCAGTCATTGCAATACTTTTTGTCACAGTGTATTTGTGCAGCGGTCTTATAAGTGCGTGAGCATCTGTCTGAGTTGAAAAGAACAGGCATAATCCGGGAGTCACGAAGTCCCTATGCTTCCCCCATTGTGGTGGTCTGAAAGAAAAATGGCTCTCTGAGACTGTGTATAGATTACCGAACATTGAATGGGAGGACTATACCAGACCAGTACACCACCCCCCGCATAGAAGATGCGTTGCAGAGCCTGTCTGGAGCCAAGTGGTTCAGCGTGATGGATTTGAAGAGTGGCTATTACCAAACCCCCATGCACCCTGAGGACAAGGAAAAGACAGCCTTCATCACCCCAGTGGGATTCTTTGAGTTCAACCGGATGCCTCAAGGGTTGTCTGGAGCCCCTGCCACTTTCCAGAGGTTGATGGAGAGAGCAGTGGGAGACATAAACATAATAGAAGTGCTGGTGTATTTGGACGATGTCATCGTGTTCGGGAAGACTCTAGAGGAACATGAAGAGAGTCTGGAAAAGGTCTTGAAGAGACTACATGAAGAAGGCCTGAAACTTTCCCCTGAGAAGTGCCAGTTCTACCAGCCCTCAGTTCATTACCTGGGTCACACAGTATCCGCGGAAGGAGTAGCAACAGATCCGGAGAAACTGGATGATGTCACTTCCTGGCCAAGGCCCACCAACGTGACCGAGCTCCGGTCGTTGCTGGGATTCTGTTCCAAATTAAGGAGGTTCTAGGAGGGGTTTGCCAAAATAGCCAGGCCCTTAAATGAGCTTCTGAAGAATGAGGGAGAAGAAGATGGAATAGAACCAGAAAAGCCAGCAAAACCTTCCCTGGGCCCCAGGAAACCCAGAGAGTCCATACAGGACCAGTGGACCTTCAGGTGTGAAGAAGCTTTTAACCAACTAAAAGAGAGTCTGACCACTGCCCCTGTATTAGCCTATGCGGACACCACCAAACCCTATGAGCTGCATGTGGACGCCAGCCGAGATGGGCTTGGAGGGGTGCTATACCAGGAACATGACGGTCACCTACGACCCGTAGCCTATGTGAGTAGGAGCCTGACACTTGTTGAGAAGAATTACCCCACACACAAGTTGGAATTCTTGGCCTTAAAGTGGGCAGTGGTGGATAAGTTGAAGGACTACTTATATGGGGTTGAGTTTGTGGTGAAGACGGATAACAATCCACTCACCTACCTCTTGACCACCGCCAAGCTGGATGCTACGGGACATAGGTGGCTGGCTGCTCTCTCAAGTTTCACATTCAGCCTGAAGTACCGACCGGGAGTGGGGAATAGGGATGCTGATGCCCTGCCCAGAAGATCCCATGCTTCTACCAATCCTTGTGAAAGTTGGACCCAACTGTCCCCAGAGGAAGTGCAAGCCCTGTATCAGGGAACAGAACTTCAACTTAAAGGGGGATCGCGAGCTGAAGAAATTGGGGTTTCAGCTGCTGGAGTACCCAGGAGTTACTGTAATGTGACCCAAGTTGCAGAAGAAGATTTGCCCAAGTTATCCAAGAAGGACCAGAGGAGGGACCAGTTGGAAGACCTTTTGGGGAAGCTATTACTGGGGGCTTTGGAAGACCAACACCCTGAGCTACTTCTAAGAGATTCTCAAAGAGAAGCCCGGTTGTTACACAAGGAATGGGGCCGGTTGCAGATACGCCAAGGGGTGGTCTACCGAAGGGGCCCCTCTGGTGATCTGGAAGAGAAGTGGCAGCTGTTCCTACCTACAAAGCACAGGGAAGCGGTTCTAACTGCCCTCCACAACAACCATGGAGATTTGGGGCCCAAAATAACTTTTCAACTTGTGAGAGACATGTACTACTGGCCCTGCATGCGGGCTGAAGATGAAGGATACTGCCGCTCCTGTGCCCGATGTATCCAGAGGAAAACTTTGCCACGTCAAGCCGCCCCAATGGGCCACCTACAGAGTCAAGGACCCATGGATCTGGTGTGCATTGATTTCCTCTGTTTAGAGCCTGATTTGACTGGAAAAGGGAATGTCCTAGTGGTGACAGACCATTTCACTAGATATGCTCAAGCTTTCCCTACCAAGGATCAGAATACCTCAACAGTAGCCAAAGTGCTAGTGGAAAAATTCTTTGTGCATTATGGTCTACCACAACGCCTTCACTCAGACCAGTGAAGAGACTTTGAGAGCAGGCTCATAAGGAAGTTGTTGATCTACTGGGCATCCAAAAGACTAGAACAACCCCATACCACCCACAAGGGGATTCCCAACCTGAGCGATTCAACCGGACCCTTTTGGACATGTTGGGAACTTTGAGCTCAGAACAGAAGCCACATTGGAGCAAGCATGTGACTGCTATAGTACATGCTTACAAGAGCACTACTAGTGATACAACTGGATACTCCCCATATTGGCTGATGTTTGGGAGGGAGGCTCGGCTACCTGTGGATTTGGCTTTCGGCACTTCAGTGGATCACACCTCAGGAACATCCCACAAGGGGTATGTGGATAGGTTAAGGAAGAGTTTGATGTTGGCCTATGAGCAGGCCCAAGCCACTTCTGACCTAAGAAGACTGAGGAACAAGAGGAACTTCGACCTCAAGGTCCGTATACAGGACCTACAGCCAGGTGTCAGGGTACTTCTGAGGAACTTAGGAATCCCTGGAAAGCACAAGTTGGCTGACCATTGGAGATCTCAGCTGTATGTAGTCTGCAAGAAACTCCCAGATCTCCCGGTAAACCAGATCAGACCAGAAGGGAGTGTATGCCCTTTGAAGACTTGGCATAGAAACTACCTGTTGCCCCTTTCGGAAGCTGTTCGCCTCCCTCCTATGTCAGAAACACAGGAACCCTCTGCATCCTCGAGAGTATCTAGACCAGTCACCAGGTCTCAGTCGACTCTTACTGATACAGAAGAGCAAGACCTGGAAGGAGAAGACTCTGCAGAGGAAGATATAGAATCTGAATGGTTATGGCCCTCTCAAGAGCCGGAGTCTATGGCTGGTTCACCATCGCCTCCTGAAGCAGTCAGTAGTAAAGTTCTTCGTCCAGAGGCTCCTGAATTTGTGCCACGCGGTGTGCCCACCGAGGATGCATGGGATGATCTATATTCTTCACCATTAAGGGATCCCGATGAGACTCCCTTGTTTTCTGAATCTGAACTGGACACTTCTGTAGCAAGAGGGTTAAACACGCCTGAACCAGAAGAAGAATTCAAAGAAACAGGGGTGCTTAATGACCCAGATATACCGACACCTCAGAAACAGAGGCAGAAAATAGTCATTCACCCTCCCATGAGACTGACGTATAATCAAATGGGAGAATGTTCTGAAGAAGTCTTTTCCACTGCTAAGAGAACATCTAATGTACCTGGTCCTTCCACTGCATGTTTGGTGGAAGGCAACCCCAGCTCACCCCCTGGCACAACTGATCAGGCTACTCCAGTTGAGGTAGCCTGTGTACAGGACAGCTCCCCATCATATGATAATTGGTGGGAGGCTCCTCTGTCAGTCTTATGTAACTGCCTAGAGTCTAAAATGTGTTACAGAACTAAGATTTTAGATGTCTTTGGGGACCAAAGAGTTAAAGTGGGGGGAGTGTGTAGCGGGGTGGCTGTTTGTGGTGTAATATAAGACTGTCATTAACCTTGTGAAGCAATGCATTGCGGAACTTGCAGTACCTGGAGAACGGGACTCCATTGACATAAGTAGATAATAAGACTATGGTACCCACAGTGCAACTGCCCTCCCAAAGTGCATTGCATCCCTGCACTGCTTTATGGGTAGGCTACTTAAACGAGGGGAGGAGCTTTGTTCGGCCTCTTGGGATCTTCACCTCCTCCTTGCAAGACATGTGTGTGAGGCCTGCTGCCAGAGGGACTAGGCCTGAAGCCTGGGCCTTCAACCTTGTTCAACCTTGCGGAAGATCACCAAGCATGGAGGGTGATTTCTTTCTGTGTGTCCAGCTTGCGCTTTCCAGAGACCGGAGTCGTCCGTCGGCTGACTTCTACTGTTACCGATAGAGGGACCGGAGACTGCACGTTGCGGAGAGACCACGGATCGATGTGCCAGCAGTCGAGGAAACTCAGGTGGACAAGGCCTGTTCAGGTGAGCGGGCACCTGCCCAGGTTCTGCAACTGTTATAGGCCTGTGACTTTTCTGGGCTTACCCTCACCAGAGTAGTGTATCTCACACGTACCAAGCACATAGTGCAGCGTGTGATAACTACGCAGTTTAAGTGGCGTTATACTAACTGAGAGTACCCTTCCACAAACATTGTATCTGCGGAAGTTTAGTTGCATCTTTAAGTTTCTCTTGGATTACAAATTAAAGTGCACCAACGTTGCTAGCGAAGACTCCCACCATTGAGGAACTTGTATAGTGATCTTTGTCAGGCCTGACTGGAATCAACACTTATGGGACACGGGGTGGTATTGCCCATTAGGGGGAGCTCGCAAGCATAGACTGTTTTTCTAGATTGCAAGTAAACTTAACTTTGTTTTTGATAACCTTTTACCTTTTTCATATTGACTCTTGCAGGGCCCTGCATAGTCAACTGTATACATAAGTGTATTACTGTTTTTTTCTCACACCAAGTAAAGTTTGCCCTTGGTTAAGTAAAACATTTTGTTGAAGTATCTTTGTTTCCAGAGGGACTGCTACCAAAGAAAGGTAACGCTACTTATACATGTTATTGTGTTATACATGCCAAATTGTGTTCCCAGCATTCAGTGGGACTCACAATTACCATTTACACCAGTTGTGCCAAGAGAGGGTCTGAGCCAGTTAAGGGGTTGCAAAACAGAGTACTGACCCAAACTAAACCAGCAGCTCCTTTGGGAGTAGTGCTACATTTGGAAAAAAGAATTTTTTTTGGAATTAAAAAATAAGACAACAGTAAAGTTAGCCAAATTTTTTAATATTTTGAAAGATGATGTTACGCCGAGTAAATTGATACCCAACATGTCACGCTTCAAAGTTGCACCCACTCATGGAATGACGAAAAACTTTAAAAATCTCCATATGCAACGTTTTAAAAATTTCTACAGGTTGCATGTTTTGAGTTACAGAGGAGCTGGAATTATTGCTCTCGCTCTACGATCGCAGTGATACAACACATGTGTGGTTTGAACACCGTTTTCATATGCAGGCACTACTCACATATGCGTTCGCTTCTGCACGCGAGTTTGGTGGGACAGGGCACGTTTAAAAATGTATTTATTTTTTTCTTATTTATTTTATTTTTAATTTGGACACTGTTCTGTTAAAAAAAAAATTGTGTCACTTTTATTCAAATTACAAGGAATTTTCCTTGTATTAAAATAAATAAATAAATTAAATGTCATTTGAAAAAAAAAAAAAAAGTTGCTTTAAGAGCTATGGGCGGAAGTGACGTTTTGACATCGCTTCCGCCCTGCAATGGTATGGAGACAGGTGGGGGCCATCTTCCCCTCACTTATCTCCAAACCTAACAGGGAGAAGGACGCGATCGCCTCTGCTGGCGGCTCCAGTAAGTGGCGGAGGGAACCGGAGAGCGGCGGGAGGGGTGGCACTCTCCCACCACCGATAAAACTGATCTTGTGGCGAATCCGCCGCAGACACCACTTTTATCTTGAAGCGAACCGCCCTCTGAAGAAGAGGATACCGGGGTAATGGTAGCTAGCTGCTGTCATAACAACGATATCCCTCTTCAAAGAGTCGCCATATAATGACGGCGGGCGGTCCGGAAGAAATTAAAATTGCTCGCGGCTGTAATGTATTGCGAGATCCCTTCAATATAGATAAAAATCAGTGATAAAAACGGCATGGGTTCCCACCCCAGTCCATACCAGGCCCTTTGGGTCTGGTATGGATATTAAAGGGAACTCCACGCCCAAATAAAAAAAAAAACAGTGTGGGGGTCCCCCCAAAATCCATACCAGACCCTTATCCGAGCATGCAGCCTTTAACAAGGGGGCCCCCAGATTCTGACCCCCCTATGTGAATGGGTAGGGGTACACTTAACCCATTCACCAAAAAAAAGTGTCAAAAATTTAAAACCACAAAAGACAGTTTTTGACAATTTGTTTATTAAAAAAAAAAGTCCAGCAATTTACATTCATCGTCAATCACGCTGCCCGACAAACACGAAAAATAGAATAAAACAAACAAATTTACTCCGCCTACATGGCACGTGACATCAGAGGGGGCTGGGTCACCTGTTTACGTCTCCGGGTGGCCCCGCACTTGCCTATATAACAGCTGTCACAGCAAAAAGTCAGTGGGGCTTTTTTTTTATATTTTTCGGGTCCGTCAGGTGGCGTGATTGAAGATGCCCGATACCCATTCACATGGGGGGGGGGATTTGTTTTCTTTTGGCGTGGAGTTCCCCTTAAAATCTATAATAGACCCAAAGGGCCTGGTATGGACTGGGGGGGGCCATGACGTTTTTTTCTTAATTCTGTCATAGTGTTCCCCATAACTAGGAATGGGTGAATGGTTTGGCCAGAGCATAAGTTCAGGCCGAACTTTGGTTGTTCGGATGTTCGGCGAACAACGAACAATATGCGGAGTTCGGGGCAAATTCGAAAGCCACGGAACCCCGTTAAAGTTTATGGGACACTAACATGAAAAACCAAAAGTGCTAATTTTAAAGTCTTATATGCAAGTTATTGCCATAAAAAGTGTTTGGGGACCCAGGTCCTGCCCCAGGGGACATGTATCAATGCAAAAAAAAACGTTTTAAAAACAAACGTTTTTTCGGGAGCAGTGATTTTAATAATGCTTAAAGTGAAACAATAAGAATTAAATATTCCTTTAAATTTCGTGCCTGGGGGGTGTCTATAGTATGCCTGTAAAGTGGCGCATTTTTTCTGTGTTTAGAGCATTACCACAGCAAAATTAAATTTCTAAAGGAAAAATAGTAATTTAAAACTGATTGCGGCTATAATGAATTGTCGGGTCTCGGCAATATACATAAAACTCATTGAAAAAAATTGCGCATGGGGTCCCCCCAAAATCCATACCAGACCCTTCAGGTCTGGTATGGGTTTTAAGGGGAACCCTGCACCAAAATATAAAACAAACGGCGTAGGGTCCTCCCAAAAATCTATACCAGACCCTTATCCGAGCACGCAACTTGGCAGGCCGCAGGAAAATGGGGGGGACGAGAGAGCGCACCCCCTCCTGAACCGTACCAGGCCACATGCCCTCATGGGGAGGGTGCTTTAGGGTCGTCCCCCTCTGATGCCATGGGGGTTTCCCTAGAGCAGTCCTATGGCAGTGGAACGCACGCTGACCCATGAGCGCAGGCTGGGCGGCTGATGGTTCCTGCCTAGTGTCTTATGCGATTATTCTCAGTGCACTTTTGAATGTAAGTAGGCAATTTGTAAATTGTTTTTATGGCATTTTAAATAAACAATTTTACGCTATGATACTATTTATTTTTCATTTTTAATTGGATACCATGGTGGAGAGGAGGTTACATACATTAAGGTTTCCTATAACATCTCCATTGACATCTAAGCAAGTCTAAGGACCCACAAACCAAGCTTGTCTGACCTTCTTTTTAATTAAAGAGGTCAAATATGTAGTGACAGCGGACTACCAATTATACAGACTACCCCCCCCGTCATTCTTCATCTTTTCCAATGTCCTTCTAGTGCTGGGCTCCAGTAATTGTCATCATATCTGTGAGCCAAACAGGGAGGATTGTGGGACTAGCAGTCTTTGGATCAGCCATTCGGATGTTGTGATATTACCCCGCGGACTACACATCCCAGATACGAGGGGACCACTGGGAGGAACGATAAAAAGGGTCAGTGAACCCGCCCAGCTCTCTCTCCTTCCTGGGCCTCACCTCTCTGCTGCTCGGAGAGAGGGCTATGGCCCACCACATGGTGATCGAGTAACCCCAACCCGGCCCCGGAGGGCCCAACTCTGCTGGCTGTTCGTTAGACATCCACACGGCATCAACTCAGCAGATGGACCCAATTATTTTTTTTTTAAATCGCTCTCGCCGACACGAAGGCGCTATGCCTACTGCAGGCTTCTCCGTTTGACATTTCTTTTATAGAGTAGGACAGGCCTACCTGTCTACATCACCTGGTGGCACCGCCCCTTCCGACATCATGGACCCAGCATGCACCGGTTTGTGAAGTCAGAAGGGGCGGTGCCACTAGGTGACGTAGAAAGGTGGCCCGCTCCTTCCATATAAAAGAACTGGGGACACTGTTTTTTTATTTTTTATTAAAGGATTTATCAAAAACTGTCTGTGTGTTTTTATTATTTTTTGACACTTTTTTGGTGAATGGGTATGGGTACTATGTACCCATATCCATTCACATGGGGGGCCAGGATCTGGGGGCCCCCTGTTAAAGGGGTCTTCCAGATTCCGAAAAGCTCCTTGCCCGCTGACCGCCCTGCCCCAAAGCACCCACCCCCCCATGTTGAGGGCATGTGGCCTGGTATGGTTCAGGAGGGGTGGTGCTCGCTCATCCCTCCCTCCTTTTCCAGCCTGCATGCTTGGATAAGGGTCTGGTATAGATTTTGGGGGACCCCACACCATTTTTTTAACATTTTTCTATTGTCGGGCAATTGCCGGCATTATTTTCTTTACATTCATCTGTCAGTGGGAAAGCCTGCTGACAGATGATGACTCATGGTTGTTAAGGATGCGGGCAGCCAGCTTCCAAGGCCCGCTGCTTAAAGCGGAGGTGTAGCCGAAAAAAAAAAAAAAAAAAAGAAGGTCAGCAGCTACTAACAGTGTAGCTGCTGACTTTTAATAAGGACACTTACCTGTCCTACTCGCCCGTGATGTCGGTCCCGCCACGGCGATCGATCGCTGATGGCAGGTCCCGGCTCCTCCATCCTGAGTAAGGGAAACAGGCAGCGAAGCCGTAAGGCTTCACTGCCCGTTTCCTACTGCGCATGCGCCACTCGCACGGCGCTTTGTTCCCAGAAGGCAGTGCGCCCCATTCACAAGAAGAGGAAGCGGAAGGCGACCCACAGCGGACGAGAAGAGGAACATTAGAGGCAGATTAGGGGACTTCCGCATAGCAACAGGCATTTAGGGTGAGAATATTTTTTTTATTTTTTCTATTAATTTTTTTTTTTTTTTTAGGATTTTTAATGTTAACATTTTTTCAGAGTGGACCTCCGCTTTAACAACCAGCGATTTCTTCACACAGAATTCGAATCGGTCGATCGGTTTTCGACCGATCTGAATTCTAATCTTTCTAAAAAGTTGGAATTCGTTAGAAAAGGAATAAACGAAACAACAAAATGCGTTACTATTTTATTCGGAGATTCGGATACACCTAATTCTCCAAATAACCCAAAATTTGTATTCAGATCGAAACGAATTGCACATGTCTAGCTTGTTCACAAGGACAGAGTAAATAGATTACATGAGTAGGCAGATTACATGTATGCAGCTACTTTATTGCTATTGGAATTATGTACCAAAATGAACAGATTATGCAACTCTCATCTTCTTGTATATACAAATATAGCAAAACATGAAGTCATTAGAAGGCTCCGCATGTGCATCAAAGCCCTTTTCAGTAAGTATAATCATTGCACCCAGAAGACAGAATTGAAACCACATTGCACAGGCATCCTGCAAAGTCCAGTTCAGCATGCAGTCCTTCTGGAATTTATGTGGTTTGCCCATTGATGAGTCAACTGAAGTAAAGTCAGCAGTGGTTGTAGGCAGGTGCAGTCTGTAGGCAGTTCTCTTCCACAGCGGCACTGCAGTTGTAAAGCAAGTCAGGAGGAGGAGGTTCCTCTGGGGTTTCCACTGTGAAGCTATCACATTGGATACTGCTGCCTCCTGTGACTCTGGTGGCCATTTTGAGTCAGGCAGAGCCTTTTTAAGGCCCTGACTCCCAGATATGGGAAACATTGCGCAAGTTTGTAGGGACAGGTACCCCTCTTTGTAGGGACTGGACTAGTTTCAGGGAAAGGTTCCTGGGAAGAAGGGAAAGTGTAGGGCTCGCAACTTCTCTGTACCTCTTCCTGCTTGAGCACAAGATGGCCAGGCTGCCTTCTACCCCTCTCTACAGGTGCTGTCGGTTCGGCTGAATCCTGCACTCTCTACACGCAGTTGGGACTGTGAGTGTTCCCAGCTGGGCTATCCTCCCGCAGGGTTATTTGTGAACTGTCTGCATTATTTCAATACAAGACTTTCATTGCACTGTGACTAAGTGTATTCTTATCGCCGCACTGTGCTGCACACTCCCTACATTGTATTTGTGTGGCCATACCATCAGAACATGGAAACCCTGCTACATCACTCCTTAGACAACATCCTTGACCCAGTCCATCACAAAGGCTACCTGGAGTATATGGTGTTCACCCTCTTGTGTCTGGCCACTCTAAACTAAAGAAACCCCACCTACGTCATGTCTAGATTGGTGGAGGGAGGGTCGTGGGTTTCAAGCATTATGGAGCAATTGTGGATCCCCGTGTTGTTAGACCCAAGGCTAGAGAGAGACCCAAGAGTTGTAGTTAAACTTGCTAATGGGACACAGAGGTACCTGTTGCAAAAGTGCATTTGGAGTATGGACATGAGGAGAAATCTGGCTGCATGGGGTTGTTGGAAAGTTTTGTTCTTCTGGGAAATGATGTGGTAAACTTGCATTGTAATTTTATGTCATAACTAATGTATGCAATATGATTTGGGTTCCTCCAGGAAGGAGGAGTTTTTTACAGTGCATGATTTTTATAACTGATTTTATATTAGGTTTGTAAAATATGATTGCAAACTATTGCAATATATTTTAAAAAACTTTTACTATCCATGCTTTGGCTACTTGATTGATGGATAGGTGCGTGGCCTAGCACTTGAAAAGATTCCCCTCCTTTATACATGGGGTCTAAATAACTACTGGGTGCTGGGCACAAATGGAGAAAAACATGCTATATGTGGAGTGTTTGCTATAATTCTGGGTACTACACGGATACACGATCTGCAAATTAAAATAGATTTATGGGCCTGGAATCTTGCTCCTGTCCTGTGATCATTGACAGGGGCAAACAAAAGTTTATTTTGACAATACTGTCTTGCAAAAAAGATTTTAGTTTCTATGCATTCTAAAAACATGAATATGTAACACTGAAAAATAATACACTTTTTTTTTTTTAGTAAAACCAATGTTCGTTTTAAAAAAATATTCATAAGTGCAGATTTTTTTCTGTGATTTGTCATGTTCATCATAACACTAATGTTACATTAAACATCATAAGATCCACATCCAGGGTACTTAGATGATGTTTTTTGGTGTACACTTCAGTCCCTATAAAAATTTAACCTAATCCCCAAAGTGAGCCTAACACTAACACAGCCTCAGTTCTAAAATAAGCCATAACACTTACCCCTATTTTGCTGCAAACTGCTGATAAGCAGCCAGCAAAAACAATTTGTGATTAATGAGAGGCAATTATTTCTTCAACGGACATTACTAATCCTCAAGGCTTGAAAGTCGTATGGGCAAAGTATTCTCTACTAATTTCTCTTTATTACTATATTTTGCCAAACAGATGCATGTACTTGTCTTTGATATATTTTATGTCTCGTATATCATACCCTAACCTGCCTTGTTTAAGTTATTACTTTTTAACATGCCACAGGATGTGATGGCACTATATAAATAAACAATATTAATACTTTCTGAGAATTACTGCCAACTACCTGTCCATAATTGTGCAGTACATGAATTGAAACCAATCATGTTATAGTTATAGAATTTAAGTATATATAGGACACCGCCACTCGCTGATTCTTCTTTTTAAGGGCTTTGTTTGCCCATTTTTATTAAAAGAAGTTCAAAACAAAATCAAAGGTTTCCCTCGCAGGGGTTTCAGCACTCCTATTCATCAACAAAAATTACATTCAGCCTCCTGGCTTATACATACAGCAGTGTTGCTCAGGCCTTCCACTTCAGGCTCTCGTCTGTCTCCTACAGACTATTCCCTTGGCAACACCGTCCATTTAGATAGCAGCCCCTCACTGCTCTGACCCTCAGACTTGGGTCTCTAGCTTCCACAGTGCACACATGCACTCTCTGGCTTCTCCAGTGCACACCTGCACTCTATGGCTTCCCCAGTGCACACCTGCACTCATCGGTAGGGTGGAGCCCAGAATGCTGGTCCTGACTCTACTATCAGGCCCACACGCACCTGAACAATCAGTGTGCCGTTGAGTCTCAAAACCCGGATCCAGGACTGGGGATTTCATCCCACCCGGATCTCTAAGAAATCCCCAGGCTCCAGGTCCCAAAGTGGACTTTAGTAAACCATGAGGAAACTGAAAAGCCAGTTTCCTCCAAAACAAGCAAATACCCTGGAGCCCCTCAACTGGCCTGGTTGAGAATCCTGTATTCATACACTGGTGGGGTACCACACTACCACAATATATATATATATATATATATATAGTGGGGCAAAAAAGTATTTTGTCAGCCACCAATTGTGCAAGTTCTCCCACTTAAAAAGATGAGAGAGGCCTGTAATTGTCATCATAGGTAAACCTCAACTATGAGAGACAAAATGTGGAAACAAATCCAGACAATCACATTGACTGATTTGAAAGATTTTTTTTTTTTTGCAAATTATGTTGGAAAATAAGTATTTGGTCAATATCAAAAGTTCATCTCAATACTTTGTTATATATCCTTTGTTGGCAATGACAAAGGTCAAACGTTTTCTGTAAGTCTTCACAAGGTTGTCACACACTGTTGCTGGTATGTTGGCCCATTCCTCCATGCAGATCTCCTCTAGAGCAGTGATGTTTTGGGGCTGTCGCTGGGCAACACAGACTTTCAACTCCCTCCAAAGATTTTCTATGGGGTTGAGATTTGGAGACTGGCTAGGCCACTCCAGGACCTTGAAATGCTTCTTACAAAGCCACTCCTTCGTTGCCCGGGCGGTGTGTTTGGGATCATTGTCATGCTGAAAGACCCAGCCACGTTTCATCTTCAATGCCCTTGCTGATGGGAGGAGGTTTGCACTCAAAATCTCACAATACATGGCCCCATTCATTCTTTCATGTACACGGATCAGTCGTCCTGTTCCCTTTGCAGAGAAACAGCCCCAAAGCATGATGTTGCCACCCCATGCTTCACAGTAGGTATGGTGTTCTTTGATTGCTACTCAGCATTCTCTCTCATCCAAACACGACGAGTTGTGTTTCTACCAAACAGTTCTACTTTGGTGTCATCTGACCATATGACATTCTCCCAATCCTCTTCTGGATCATCCAAATGCTCTCTAGCAAACCTCAGACGGGCCCAGACATGTACTGGCTTAAGCAGGGGGACACGTCTGGCACTGCAGGATCTGAGTCCCTGAAGGCGTAGTGTGTTACTGATGGTAGCCTTTGTAATGTTGGTCCCAGCTCTCTGCAGGTCATTCACTAGGTCCCCTGTGTGGTTCTGGGATTTTTGCTCACCGTTCTTGTGATCATTTTGACCCCACAGGGTGAGATATTGCGTGGAGCCCCAGATCGAGGGAGATTATCAGTGGTCTTGTATGTCTTCCATTTTCTAATTATTGCTCCTAAAGTTGATTTCTTCACACCAAGCTGCTTGCCTATTGCAGATTCAGTCTTTCCAGCCTGGTGCAGGTCTACAATTTTGTTTCTGGTGTCCTTCGACAGCTCTTTGGTCTTCACCATAGTGGAGTTTGGAGTGTGACTGTTTGAGGTTGTGGACAGGTGTCTTTTATACTGATAACAAGTTCAAACAGGTGCCAACAATACAGGTAATGAGTGGAGGACAGAGGAGCCTCTTAAAAAAGAAGATACAGGTCTGTGAAAGCCAAAAATCTTGCTTGCTTGTAGGTGACCAAATACTTATTTTCCACCATAATTTGCAAAAACAATTCTTTCCAAATCAGACAATGTGATTGTCTGGATTTGTTTCCACATTTTGTCTCTCATAGTTAGGTATACCTATGATGACAATTACAGGCCTCTCTCATCTTTTTAAGTGGGAGAACTTGCACAATTGGTGGCTGACAAAATACTTTTTTGCCCCACTGTATATGTAGCGCCCTGCTACCAATGAGTGGGCGCTATATGTTGTCTGGGCATTAGTTTAGCCCAGAGAGATTGTTTGTTTATTCAAATTGTGGCACTGTTTCAGTTCGTTGGTTGCATGCTTTTCCCCCCACCAGGGGGGTGTCGCTGTCACCGCTGGTCAGGGTTGGAAAGGCAACAGGCTGGACGTATTGGGTACCTCTTTCCCAGCAGCAGCCCAGGGGGCGTGGTGAACCCACTGTGCATGCTGGGAGAGGGTACTTAAGTGACAGACGCCATTAGGGTGGAGGAGAGTTGGGGGTCGTTTTCTTCAAACCTCTCCTGAGGGCCCTCCTGGCCTCAGGGATGTGTTGGCAGTTCCCTCCTCTGGGCCACGTTGGCCCGAGGCCTCGAAAACTGAGATGTAGGCCCAGGAGTTGCTGCGACCTTCTGATCCAGGGATGATCCTGTGTCGCCTTGCCTGATGGAAGGAACTGAGCAATTGAGGACTCCATTGGAGGATGCACCTGGATCCCAAAATCTACCTCACAGTGCTGCCGGAGCACTGTGAGGTAGATCCTGGCACTGAGAGCTGTGTTCTTTCTCAGGAGCTAACCCAGTGAGGGGTTATACAGGTCTGTGACAGAGACTATTCTATTGAACAAATTCCAATACCAAGTCTGTGGCAGAGACTATTCTATTGATCGAGCTTCACACCGGCTGCTAGGCCAGTGAGATTGGGCCTATCCGGTGGTGGCTGAGTCCAGCGTGGAGACAGTCGCTCCTCTGGACCTAGGAAGTTTCCGTGATTGACAAGTAAGATACCTGAGTCCTCCCCATTCCTCTACCCCCTCTGTTGGAACGTTTTATTCAAATAAAACTCTTGAAAGAGACTTTGTGTGGGTGCAGACATTTCTTATGGATAGACTCTTCAAGGAGAACCCCTGAGCCGAAGATTTGGAACAGTAAGGTAACGTGTAAAGACCCACTAACAGCAGCTCCTACGAGGGTACTGCTACACTTGGGGGCTCGTCCGGGATATTTTCCGTTACCCTTAGCAACTAAAAAGACTGTTCATTGGGACCTATCCACAAAGGGAGAAGGACTGTGCTTAAAATGGGGAGAAACTTGCAATCACGTCTGAACCGTGTGGGCCGTGGGCGGAGTCAAGGAAAAGAAAAAGCCCGCGAGCTACGTGCTAAAGAGAGCAAGTGGGGGGAGTTCCTGCTTGTTTGCCGCATGGGACGCCACATGTGTGTCCAACACCCTGAGAGACGAAGCATTGCCATTTCTTCAATGCTATCGGTACAGTCTATCTCTGGGCCCAGGATGATTCTTTGGGTGCCGCTACAAGTACCATGCTGCCCGGAATTGTACTCACGGACACTGGCATTGGGTTGAAGCCGCATGGGCGGTTCATGCTCTATACAGTTGGTGATGTGGAGGCGCTGGGTATGCTGTGTAACAGGTGCAATAGACTGTCTATGAATCCCTGTCCTTTTGTACGATGCAGGGAGTACCTGTTCTCAGTGGAGCAACCAGTTGTGCCGGAGGGAGCTGGTGCTGTTATCATGGTGAGTGAGTCACCGGCGGACACCGCTACTATCGTTACTTCAACGGTATCCCCCTTCGCTTTACCTATCTTCGCTAAGCCTGTCCAGAAGAAGGTGGGATACATGAAGGCCTCCCGCGGCCGCAGTAGAGGCCAACCCCAAAAACTGCTGGAGCCGGACCCCGAGAGAGGTGATACCCCCGGGAGGTCCACGTCAGGAACCGGTAAGATATCTGGGGAACAAGTGCCTGGGACTGTACGTACATATTTACCGGCAGAAGAGTGGGAGGACTCTGAATTGGACTCTCTGTCGGATACACCCCTCACATTTTTGTAAATATTTTATTATATCTTTTCATGTGACAACACTGAAGAAATTACACTTTGCTACAACGTAAAGTAGTGAGTGTACATCTTGTATAACCATGTACATTTTATGTCCCCTGAAAATAACCCAACACACAGCCATTAATATCTAAACTGCTGGCAACAAAAGTGAGTAAACCCCTAAGTGAAAATGTCCAAATTGGGCCCAATTAGCCATTTTCCCTTCCAAGTGTCATGCGACTCGTTAGTGTTACATGGTATCAGGTGTGAATGGGGTGCAGGTGTGTTAAATTTTGTGTTATCACTCTCACTCTCTCATACTGGTCACTGAAAGTTGAACATGGCAAAGAACTCTCTGAGGATCTGAAAAAAATAATTGTTGCTCTACATAAAGATGGCCTAGGCTCTAAGAAGTAGCCAAGACCCTGAAACCGAGCTGCAGCAAGGTGGCCAAGACCATACAGCGGTTTAACAGGACAGGTTCTACTCAGAACAGGCCTTGCCATGGTCAACCAAAGAAGTTGAGTGCACATGCTCAGCGTTCATATCCAGAGCTTGTCTTTGGGAAATAGACGTTTGAGTGCTGCCAGCATTGCTACAGAGGTTGAAGGGGTGGGGGGTCAGCCTGTCAGTGCTCAGACCATATGTTGCACACTGCATCAAATTGGTCTGCATGGCTGTTGTCTCAGAAGGAAGCCTCTTCCAAAGATGATGCACTAGAAAGCCTGTAAATAGTTTGCTGAAGAAAAGCATTCTAAGTACATAGATTATTGTAACCATGTCCTGGGGTCTGATGAGACCAAGATAAACTTATTCGGTTCAGATGGTGTCAAGCGTGTGTGGCAGCAACCAGGTGAGGAGTACAAAGACAAGTGTGTCTTGCCTACAGTCAAGCATGGTGGTGGGAGTGTCATAGTCTGGGGCTGCATGAGTGCTGCCGGCACTGGGAAGCTACAGTTCATTGAGGGAACCATGAATGCCAACATGTACTGTGACATACTGAAGCCGAGCATGATCCCCTCCCAAAGACGACCACTGCCTTGCTAAAGAAGCTGCGGGTAAAGGTGATGGACTGGCCAAGCATGTCTCCGAACCTAAATCCTATTGAGCATCTGTGGGGCATCCTCAAACAGAAGGTGGAGGAGCGCAAGGTCTCTAACATCCACCAGCTCCATGATGTTGTCATGGAGGAGTGGAAGAGGACTCCAGTGGCAACCTGTGAAGCTCTGGTGAACTCCATGCCAAAGAGGGTTAAG
This sequence comes from Rana muscosa, assembly GCA_029206835.1. Classification (NCBI taxonomy): domain Eukaryota; kingdom Metazoa; phylum Chordata; class Amphibia; order Anura; family Ranidae; genus Rana; species Rana muscosa. The sequence continues at coordinate 296,754,020 of CM055117.1, forward strand.
GCAGTGCTGGAAAATAATGGTGGCCACACAAAATATTGACACTTTGGGCCCAATTTGGACATTTTCACTTAGGGTGTACTCACTTTTGTTGCCAGCAGTTTAGACATTACTGGCTGTGTGTTGAGTTATTTTGAGGGGACAGCAAATTTACACTGTTATACAAGCTGTACACTCACTACTTTACATTGTGGCAAAGTGTAATTTCTCCCGTGTTGTCACATGAAAAGATATAAGAAAATATTTACAAAAATGTGAGGGGTGTACTCACTTTTGTGAGATACTGTATATATACTGTATATATATTTACAGGTACATTTACCTGGTCAGTATGGAAATGAAATGCCTAGAAATAAAGCAAATTAGATGTATTTCCCTGCCTCTTGCTGGACAGTGCAGTAAAACCTTGGATTGCGAGCATAATTAGTTCCAGAAACATGCTTGTAATCCAAAGCACTTATATATATATAAAAACGAATTACCCCATAAGAAATAATGGAAACTCAAATGATTCGTTCCACAACCATTTATTCATAAGTCCTTCCGTTTATAGTCCATATAAAAAGATTATAGCAATGTGTTAGGTTGTGTAACCATAAAATGTTCATCCACAAATGGAAGCCTCCACAAGGGGATTAGAAGCAAAATCCAGCAGGAGCTAGAGAGTATAAAAGAGAAGAGAGGCGCCTCTAAGTGTAGCAATATGGTTACATTTATTGAGGGTACAACATTTAGCAACTCACATGGTTGATGATTAAAAGAGGCACATCTAAGTGTGCAGGCATCTGGGGTAAAGCTGTCCACATAGACCATCCCCCGCACCGCTGGCTCTCATCGCTGTTAGTCTGCAATCGTGACCGGAAAGACTACCCTGCAGTAGAGTGATCTGAAAGCAAGGCTTGAACTGCTCATGGAGCGCAGCATGGAAGAGACAACTTTGATGGCGGTAAGGATGACGGTCTATGTGAACAGCTTTACCCCAGATGCCTGCATACTTAGATGTACCTGCTTTAATCATCAACCATGTGAGTTGCTAAATGTTGTACCTTCAATAAATGTAACCATATTGTACATGTAGAGGCGCCTCTCTTCTATTTTATACTCAGTTGTGATATGATGCTATTTGTATATCAAGACATCGCTTGTATATCAAGTCAATTTTTTTTTTTGAAATGTTGCTTGTCTTGTAAAACGCTCTCAAACCAAGTTAGTTACTCTCAAACCAAGGTTTTACTGTACTTGTCTTCCAGCCATTAAACAAATGCCATTCATACTTTGTTCTGTTACTTCCTGCTTCTGCTGGTTTTCTATTTCTTTGTGAAACTTGTGACCTTTACAAACAAAATCTCACTATTTATAGATGTCAAAATGAAAAAAGAAATCACAGTATCCAGGGAGAGTTTTGTACATTAAATATAAAGTGTTCTTATGAGACCCTGTCCAATTCAAAGGACAAAGGCTGATTTTAACAACATAATTGTTCTGCATGAATAAAAATTGTGAGATCTCCCAAGAGGCTACCCTCACTCCTGAAGGCTTCAGAGCCATTATGACATTACTATGGCTGCTACTTGACAATGTCATTATGCCTGCTACTATGCTGTTATTACGTACAGTATCTGCACTGGGACCTTTCACAATTTGTTCATGCACATGAGGAGGGTTCCAGCAGCATTGAGTGGAACCTTTCACAAGCACATCAACTGATCAACCATTGGCAACAGGACTGGCAGATAAAGCCTAGCTATTGTTGGGTCTAATTATGCTGGCAGCATATAGGAAACATTCCATGAACAAATCCTTATCTTCTTTATGTATATTTTCTAGCTTCTGGTTATTGGCACACACAGACCTTAGTGAATTTCCATCTGGGTGCAGTCATTTAAATTCCCCAACAATTGCTTGTTTTCATACGCACAAAAAATGCCCCGTCACAACATTTATAAGATGCATATGCTGTCTACATTCACCTTTATGTTAACCTGACCGAGATACTTCATTCAACATCTGGATTTTCCATTCTTCAATGTGAAATGAAGGCCCAATAAGACATGCATATTTTTGAAAATGCCAATGTGAAATTCACCAGCACATTTGTTTTAAAGGTCAACTGTTTTTTTCTTTTTTTATCATACTGTTTAAGATACTTTAGTCAGTTCTGTTGCTGTAGCGAGTGCAATTTTTTAATTTTTCTTTTCTTTTTTCTTACTTACCTTTAATTGCTCCAGCGTTGGTGGCTTTTCAAATTGGCACTTGTAGGATATGTGTTGACCTCACTGCCTGCCATGTGCATGTCCGCACACAAACTACAAATACCAACGTGTTGTAGGGGGCATTTCTATCTGCAGTGAGGCTAGAATGGTTGGTGCTGCGGAGATGTACAGTTATGCCATCAGCTACACCGACTTTCCCACTAAGGAGCTTGCTCATGCAGACCTGTAGTCCAGATGTAGAAAGGGCTGTTTCTAATAGCTTCTTCTGAACCACTGGTCCCAGGAGCATTACAGCAGTCCTCATATGCTAATTACTGTAATGCTTTAGGGACTTTTGCTGGTGGTATAGCAGGATAATTAAGAAAAACAAGATGTGAGACAGTGGATTCCTAGTTGTTTTATGCACAGATGTGATATAAGTGTTTTACAGATGGGATTAGTTGGACTTTAAAGACCAACTTAAGGCCCAAACATTTTATATTGAATTGGATAGGTGTTGGAAAGCAACATGGTTTAAGATCATAGTTCTGGAATTTACAGTTAAAGCTTTGTAGCATATTAGAATCTGCATAGCAAAAGGACTTGTCTCCAGCCCACCTGGTCACCTGGTGTGGCTATAAGCCTCAAAGAGGGGAGAATAAATACCTTGGCTTTATCTGATTGACAGATCTTGCGGTTCATGCATTTCAACGACAATGAACTTTGTCGTCCACGTGGAGACCCTGAATACGACCGGCTCTACAAAATTCGGCCCCTCATAAACCACTTCAACTAACGTTTTGCAGCCTTGTTTATTCCCGATCAAGTTGTCTGCGTTGATGAGTCCCTGATTAAATTTTCTGGGCGCTTGTCTTTCAAGCAGTACCTTCCCAGCAAGCGTGCCAGATACGGGGTCAAGCTCTATAAGTTCTGTGACAGGGCAACAGGCTATTTATGGAGCTTTACGGTTTATGAGGGAAAAGATAGTCAGGGTGAGCCGGTCAACTGCCCGGATTACATAGGGAGCGTTGGCAAGATAGTGTGGAACTTGGTGTCACCCTTATTCAGAAAGGGGTACCACTTGTATGTGGACAATTATTACACGAGCATGCCACTGTTTAGTCACTTGTTTGATCATCAGATTGGAGCATGTGGCACCGTGCGACCTAATCGCCGGGGCTTTCCCCAGGGGCTTGTAGATTCCCGTCTTAGGCTGGGGGAGAGAGCCTGCTTGAAGTGTAATAATTTGCTTGCTGTGAAGTGGAGGGATAATAAGAATGTTTTCCTTCTTACCTCCCTTCATGCAGACACGACAGTCCAAATTCGTACGGCGACTGGTGTTGTGGAGAAACCCCTCTGTGTCCACGAATATAACCAAATATGGGAGGGGTGGACCTCAACGACCAGTTGTTGGCGCCGTATCTAATTGACCGTAAGGCAAGACGCTGGTACAAAAAAGCGTCTCTATCCTTATTTCAATTGGCTTTGCTGAACGCTCATGTGCTATACAGAGCTTCAGGCGGGACGTTATCTCTCCTAAAATTCCAGGATGAGATAGTCACAGAACTCCTGTATCCAGGCGGTTCTGCACCTCACCATCCCCAACCAAATGCAGTAATCCGGCTGCATGAGAGGCATTATCCGTATGTCTTCGAGAGTACCCATACCCAACGAGCCCCCCAAAAAAGATGTTGTGTCTGTAGCAAGCGCGGATTTAGGCGTGACACCCGTTATTTTTGTCCACGCTGTCCTGACAAACCTGGTCTTTGCATTGGTAAATGTTTTGAACGCTTCCACTCAAAAGTGAAGTTTTAGCGTAGAGTACAGCATTTCACAGACTAGGACACACTTTCACAGGGTCTCCCAAGATGCCATCGCATTTTGAGAGACCCGAACCATTACAGTTGTTAAAGTTACAAAAAAAAGTGTAAAAAAGAAAAAAAAAAGGAAAAACAAAAAACACAAAAAAAATATAAAAGAAAAAAAACTAAAATAGTTGTCGTTTTATTGTTCTCTCTCTCTCTCTCTCTATTTTCTCTCTATTGTTCTGCTCTTTTTTACTGTATTCTATTCTGCAATGTTTTATCATGCTTGCTTTTCAGGTATGTAATTTTTTGTTTTCAGGTGCGCCATTCAGCTGCAGCGCGGAATTATTTATCTTGACAGCAACAGCGTTTGCTCCCACGATACATAAAGCCATGACTCCAGTGCTGTAGGAGGTGATTTCACCACCACAGTTAAAAAAAAAGAGCATATATGCCGAAGCATGGGGGCAGCAGGGGCGGAGGAGCGATTTTGCTCCTAATGCCGCGTACATACGGTCGAAATTCCGACGGAGGCTTGCCCGTGGAAAAGTCAGACTGTGTGTACGCGGCATAACTTTTTTGCGGGAGGATGCCCCCATGCTTCGGCATATATATATTTTAGGCACAGGTTGCGTTAAAAATTTTTTTTATTTTTTACTAGTTTTTATTTTTTTGGTATTTGCTTTGCAGGTATGGTATGGTAAGGTCTTACTGTTATACTGTAATGTTACTTTGTTTTAATGTTAACCATCATTTGCTTAGCAGGTACGCCATTCAGTTGCAGCGCGGATCTATTTATTTTGACAGCAACAGCGTTTGTTCCCACGATACATAAAGCCGTGACTCCAAAGCTGTAGGAGGTGATTTCACCACCACAGTTAAAAAAAAAGAGCATATATGCCGAAGCATGGGGGCAGCAGGGGCGGAGGAGTGATTTTGCTCCTAATGCCGCGTACATACGGTCGAAGTTCCGACGGAGGCTTGCCCGTGGAAAAGTCTGACCTTGTGTACGCAGCATAACCTTTTATGCCGCGTACATACGGTCGAAATTCCGACGGAGGCTTGCCCGTGGAAAAGTCTGACCATGTGTACGCGGCATAACTTTTTTGTGGGAGGATGCCTCCATGCTTCGGCATATATAAATGGTGCATGTATGCCCATCATTAGAAGTGGGTGGATGAAGGGAAGTATTCTAAAGGTGGGCATACCCACCGATCAATCTCTTTTTTTCGTTCAGCCAACAGGCTGCATGAAAAAAAAGATTACAATACATGTCCAACAAGGACCAGCAACGTACTGGTATGTTGCTGGACTTTGACTGTTTATACCAGAATGATGCCAGCAGGTTTAGGTATCATCTTGGTATCATTCTTTTTAGCCAGCGGCCGGCTTTCTTGTAAAAGCAATCCTAGCAGATAATTAGCCTCTAGACTGCTTTTACAAGCAGTGGGAGGGAATGTCCCCCCCCCCCGGATATAAACAGCGCCATTGGGAAATTGGGAAAGCATTTTATCACACCGATCTTGGTTCAGTCAGATGCTTTGAGAGCAGAGGAAAGATCTAGGGTCTAACCCCCCAATTTTTTTCAAAAAAAGAGTACCTGTCACTACCTATTGCTATCATAGGGGATATTTACATTCCCTGAGATAACAATAAAAATGGTAAAAAAAAAATATGGAAGGAACAGTTTAAAAATAAAATAAAAAAGCAAAATAAATAATAATAAAAAAAAAGCACCCCTGTCCCCCCCCTGCTCTTGCGCAAATGCGAACGCAAGCGTCTGTCTAGCTTCATATGTAAACAGCAATTGCACCATGCATGTGAGGTATCACCGCAAAGGTCAGATCGAGGGCAGTAATTTTAGCAGTAGACCTCCTCTGTAAATCTAATGTGGTAACCTGTAAAGGGTTTTAAAAGCTTTTAAAAATGTATGTAGTTTGTCGCCGCTGCGCGTTTGTGCGCAATTTTAAAGCATGTCGTGTTTGGTATCCATGTACTCAGCCTAAGATCATCTTTTTTATTTCATCAAACATTTGGGCAATATAGTGTGTTTTAGTGCATTAAAAATAAAAAAAATCGCTGCGCAAATACTGTGTGGAAAAAAAAAAATCAACACCCACTATTTTAATATGTAGGGCCTTTGCTTTAAAAAATTTTTTATAATGTTTGGGGGTTCAACGTAATTTTCTTGCAAAAAAAAAAAAATGTTTTCATGTAAACAAAAAGTGTCAGAAAGGGCTTTGTCTTCAAGTGGTTAGAAGAGTGGATGATGTGTGACATAAGCTTCCTAATGTTGTGCATAAAATGCCAGGACAGTTCAACCCCCCCCCAAATGACCCCATTTTGGAAAGTAGACACCCCAAGCTATTTGCTGAGAGGCATGTTGAGCCCATTGAATATTTTTTTTTTTGTCCCAAGTGATTGAATAATGACAAAAATTTTTTTTTTACAAAAAGTTGTCACTAAATGATATATTGCTTAAACATGCCATGGTTATATGTGGAATTACACCCCAAAATACATTCTGTTGCTTCTCCTGAGTACGGGGATACCACATGTGTGAGACATTTTGGGAGCCTAGCCGCGTACAGAGCCCCGAAAACCAAGCACCGCCTTCATGATTACTAAGGGTGTAAATTTTTGATTTCACTCCTCACTGCCTATCACAGTTTCGGAGGCCATGGAATGCCCAGATGGCACAAAACCCCCCCTAAATGAACCCATTTTGGAAAGTAGACACCCCAAGCTATTTGCTGAGAGGTCTGTTGAGTATTTTGCAGATCTCGCTTTTTGTCACAAAGTTTTGAAAATTGAAAAAAGAAAAAACAAAATTACTTTCTTCATTTTCAAAAACAAATGAGAGCTGTAAAATACTCACCATGCCTCTCAGCAAATAGCTTGGGGTGTCTACTTTCCAAAATGGTGTCATTTGTGGGGGTTTTGTGCTCTCTTGGCATTTTATGGCCTTCAAAACTGTGATAGGTAGTGAGGAGTGAAATCAAATATTTACGCCCTTAGAAATCCTGAAGGCTGTGCTTGGTTTTTTGGGCCCCGTACGTGGCTAGGCTCTCACAAAGTCCCACACATGTGGTATCCCCGTACTCAGGAGAAGCAGCAAAATGTATTGTGGGGTGCAATTCCACATATAACCATGGCATGTTTGAACAATATATCATTTAGTGACAACTTTTTGTAATTTTTTTTTTCTTTTTGTCATTATTCAATCACTTGGGACAAAAAAAAAATATTCAATGGGCTCAACATGCCTCTCAGCAAATAGCTTGGGGTGTCTACTTTCCAAAATTGGGTCATTTGGGGGCTTTTGTACTGCCCTGCATTTTAGCACCTCAAGAAATGAGTCATAAATTAAAAGCTGTGTAAATTCCAGAAAATGTACCCTAGTTTGTAGACGCTATAACTTTTGCGCAAGCCAATAAATATACGCTTATTGACATTTTTTTTACTAAAGACATGTGGCTGAATAAATTTTGGCCTAAATGTATGACTAAAATTGAGTTTATTTGTATTTTCTTATAACAAAAAGTAGAAAATATCATTTTTTTCAAAATTTTCAGTCTTTTTCCGTTTATATCGCAAAAAAAAAAATCGCAGAGGCAATCAAATACCATTAAAAGAAAGCTCTATTTGTGGGAAGAAAAGGACGCAAATTTCGTTTGGGTACAACATTGCATGTTCGCACAATTTCCAGTTAAAGCAGCGCAGTGCCAAATTGTGAAATCACCTCTGGTCATTATGGTCCGTATTGGTCCGGGGCTTAAGTGGTTAAAGTGAAACAATAAAAGTGAAATATTCCTTTAAATTTCGTACCTGGGGGGGGGGGGGTATAGTATGCCTGTAAAGCAGCGCTTGTTTCCTGTGCTTAGAACTGTCCCTGCACAAAGTGTCATTTCTGAAGGAAAAAAAAGACATTTAAAAGCACTGGCGGCTATAATAAATTGTCGGCTCCCGGCAATACAGAGAAAAGTCATTGATAAAAAAAAAGTGCGTGGGGGTCCCCCCAAATTCCGTTACCAGGCCCTTCAGGTCTGGTATGGATATTAAGGAGAACCCTACGTCAAATAAAAAAAAAATGACGTGGGGTTCCCCCCAAATTTTAAGGGGAACTCCACGCCAAATTTAAATAAAAAATTGCGTGGAGTTCCCCCCAAAAATCCATACCAGACCCTTTATCCGAGCACGCTACCTGGCAGGCCGCAGGAAAAGAGGGGGGGACAAGAGAGCGCCCCCCCTCCTGAACCGTACCAGGCCACATGCCCTCAACATGGGGAGGATGCTTTGGGGGTCTTGCCGGGGAATAGCCAATGATCCCGCCTACATCATTGGCTATTCCCCGCAAGCGGGGAAATCCGGGGCTTACCCCTATGATCTGACGGGTGACCCCGCCCCCTCGTACATCAGACCCTGCCTACGTCATTGGCTGAGCAGACCTGATGGGGAACGTGATTTGATTCCTCCGCAGTGTAATAAATTAACAGACCTCGCCCCTTCTCACGTTCCCCATCAGGTCCGCTCAGCCTTACACCCAGTGAAGGTGACCCCGCCCCCTACGTCATTGGCTGAGCGGACCTGATGGGGAACGTGAGAAGGGGCGGGGTCTATTCATTTATTACACTGCAGAGGAATATAAATCACGTTCCCCATCAGGTCCGCTCAGCCAATGACGTAGACGGGGTCTGACTACGAGGGGGCGGGGTCACCCATCAGATCATAGGGATAAGCCCCGGCTTTCCCCGCTTGCCGGGAATAGCCAATGACGTATCGTATGTCATGGGGGTTTTGAGTGGAGACTGGAGGAGACTGCAGCCCTGTACATCGGATCACCGCGGGACACTGGGTTGCATCGCTGGAATGGGTTTTTTATTTTTCATTTTTTTATTTTTAATAAAGGACTTTCCCAACTGTGTCTGTGTGTTTTTTTTTATACTTTCTTTGTGAAATGGTAGGGGTACAATGTACCCCTTACCAATTCACATAGGGGGGGCGGGATCTGGGGGTCCCCTTTGTTATAGGATCTTCCAGATTCCGATAAGCCCCCCGTCTGCAGACCCCCACAACCACCGGGCAAGGGTTGTGGGGATGGGGCCCTTGTCCCCATCAACAGACCCCCAAAGCATCCTCCCCATGTTGAGGGCATGTGGCCTGGTATGGTTCAGGAGGGGGGGGGCGCTCTCTCATCCCCTCCTCTTTTCCTGCGGCCTGCCAGGTTGCGTGCTCGGATAAAGGGTCTGGTATGGTTTTTTGGTTGAAACTCCACGCCATTTTATTTTATTTGGCATGGAGTTCCCCTTAAAATCCATACCAGTCATTTTTAAATTTGACTCAGGGTTCCCCCTAATATCCATACCAGACCTGAAGGGCCTGGTAATTGAATTTGCATTTTTTTTTTATCAATGACTTTTCTCTGTATTGCCGGGAGCCGACAATTCATCATAGCCCCGAGTGCTTTTAAATTACTTTTTTTCCTTCAGAAATTACACTTTTTACTGGGACAGTTCTAAGCACGGGAAACAAGCGCTGATTTACAGGCATACTATACACCCCCCCCCCCCCCCCCCCAGGTATGAAATTTAAAGGAATGTTTCACTTTAAGCATTATTAAAATCACTGCTCCCGAAAAAACTTCAGTTTTTAAAACTTTTTTTTGCATTGATACATGTCCCCTGGGGCAGGACCCGGGTCCCCAGACACTTTTTATGACAATAACTTGCATATAAGCCTTTAAAATTAACACTTTAGATTTCTCCCATAGACTTTTACAGGGTGTTCCGCGGCTTTTCGAATTTGCCGCGAACACCCCAAATTGTTCGCTGTTCGGCGAACGGGCGAACAGCCAATGTTCGAGTCGAACATGAGTTCGACTCGAACTCGAAGCTCATCCCTACTAGTCTGCAACCAACCAAATTATCCTGTCTAACAGTATGAGTTAAAAACAGGGGATTAGTTTGCACACATTTGCAAATGCATGAGAGCTTTCATAGTGGAAGCACATGCATAATAATGAAAAGATAGAGGTTGGTGAGCCTGGAGGGAGCCTACTCCTCCCTAAAGGCACAGGGGTGCACCCAGCATATAGCACAATGGCAGCAAAGACATCCAGTGCACCCCTCACTGACCTTTGCAGTAAGGAGCACATGGAAGAGCGACACATGTCAAAAAAACTAAATAGGAAAAGCTGACAACTCGATGTCCATATCCAAATGAAAACTATTATTGGTACATGTAAAAAGATACAAGGGCTGACGCATTTCGGCACACCGCCTTGGTCACAGCACAAAAATAAAAGTTACAAACATGCTATATATAGTAAATAAGAAGGGACCAGCCCCACCCACCGCTTGAGCAATAATCCAATCATGCTAATGAATCCATCTGTACATGCTTGTCTGCTGATCATTGTGACATTACTGCATAACTTTTGGTAAATGCCTTCTGCTGCCATATCTTTAAACTTCTATATTTAATGCTAACAAACACTCTCCCAATAGCAACATTACAGGTGATGGATTCTCAACCCCATATGGCTTGAGTGATCAAGAGGGGTAATTAGCTTTACGACCCTAGCCTGTGTCTGTATCTGGTCTGTTATTGCCCATCTCCTCTTCCATATTCAGGTGTCTCAAATCTGACCCCATAATGTCCAATTGAGATATGCATGCCTGCTCAGTCTACCTATAAATTTAAAGCAGTCTATGGGGTGGTGCAGACGGGGGCAAGGCGCAGACACTATGGCTCTTTCCTGAGTGTCTCTGTCACGAGTGATGCACAGTTTCACCACCGCAGTTTAACGAAAGCAGGATAACTAAAGCTGGATGAAAATACAACAAGAACTCTGCTCCACTCTGAGACTACAAGCAAGCCAGCATTTGACATTTTATATGAAGTCAGATTGATAGAGAGTGGCAAATATCATGCTCCTTCTATTCCTTCTCACATCTGTGTCTTTTATACTCAAATTATCTTTACTCTACCCCTCCTCTCTACCCTGCAGCATGCACATATCACCCTCACTCCTACCCTCTCCCTACTACTGCACCCAACATCTCCTGCATTTGCTGCACCCACATGCTGACATAAACACCAGGGCCATTAGACACGTGCGCTTATGCACATCCCACTCCCATCGTGCCTTCATCACCCTCCTCCTTCTCCTAGTCTCAGGTGATATTAATCCTAATCCTGGTCCACCATTTTCCAACTGCAAGCCACATGTCCAATACCCCTCCTCTGGCAACCACTGCAATCCACTCAGTTTAATTTCTATCCCCCTGCTTCCTCAAAGCAGCCCCCAATCTCATGCGCCCTTTGGAACGCCCAATCCATCTGTAACAAGCTAACATCGGTACATGACCTCTTCATCTCTCATGGCTTTAACATACTCGCCATAACCGAAACCTGGCATCAAAATTTGGACTCCGCTTCTCCTGCTGCCCTATCCCATGGAAGCCTCCATTGGACTCACTCCCCCAGACCTAACGGACAGAAAGGAGGTGGAGTTGGATTTCTTCTATCCCCACAAAGAACCTTCAAAGTCCTCCCTCTCTATCCCTCTCTTCTTTCGAGATGCACTGTATCCGTCTGTTTTCTCCTATTTCTCTGAGGATTGCAGCAATTTATCGGCCTCCCGGACCAGTATCGCGCTTTCTTGATGACTTCGCTGCCTGGCTACCCTGCTTTCTCTCCTCTGAAATACCCACTATCATTCTTGGTGACTTTAACATTCCTGTCAATGTTAACAGCCCAACTACAGCTAAAGTTCTCAACTTAACCTCTTCTTTTGACATTACCCAATGCACACATACTTCCACTCACTCCAATGGTAATACCCTTGACCTTGTATTCTCCCATCTCTGCAATCCTGGCAACCTCACCAACACCCCCTTTCCTCTCTCTGATCACAACCTCATCAGTTTCACTGTATCCTTGCCTCCAACCAACCATCCCTCCAAGCAGCAAACAATTACTTGTAGGAACCTTCGCAACTTCTCTTCTCTATTCTGCTACTGACCACCTATATGACATAATCTCTCCCCTGTCCTGTCCTAACCTGGCCACCTCTGTCTACAATAGTGATGAGCCGAACACCCCCGGGTTCGGTTCGCACCAGAACCCGCGAACGGACCGAAAGTTCGAACGAACATTAGAACCCTATTAAATACAATGGATGCGAACGTTCGAATTCTAAAGTGCTAATTATAACAACTATTATGCATGTTATTGTCCTAAAAAGGGTTTGGGAACCCGGGTTCTGCACCAGGGGACATGTATCAATGCAAAAAGAAGTTTTAAAAACGGTCGTTTTTCGGGAGCAGTCATTTTAATGATGCATAAAGTGAAAAAAAAAAAGTCAAATATTCCTTTAAATATTGTACCTGGGGGGTGTCTAAAGTATGCCTGTGAAGTGCCACGTGTTTCCCGTGTTTAGAACTGTCCCTGCACAAAATGACACTTCTAAAGGAAAAAAAAGCCATTTAAAACTGCTTGCGGCTTTAATGTAATGTCTGGTCCCGGTAATATGGATGAAATTCTTTAAGAAAAATGGCATAGCTACCCCATGACCCCCCCCCCTACCCCAGCCCATTACCAGCCCCTTTGGGTCTTGTATGGATATTAAGGGGAACCCCGCACATAAAATAAAAAAGGCCCTATATACTCTGAACAGCCCTATACAGGCGGTGCATACAAGACAGGGACTGTAGGTTTGTTCTTATGTAGAATCTGTTTGTAATTTTGAACAGGTACATTGTTGAAGTGTAGCTCCAGACCAAAAATCTATTTTTAAACTTTTTGGAAAACATAGGTAAGGGTTATCACCCCTGTAACATTTGTTTTGCTGTCTGTGCCCCTGTTCAGAACATTTCACCTCACTTTCCGTCCCAATGACAACTGTTTTTGAAATGTGGTGTTTTTCTTGAAACAAGGATTGCTGATAAAGCATCAGTACAGAGGAGACACCTTTCTCCCATATTTATTCTTACAGGAGAGAATTTTCCTTCCTAGTGGTAGATTTCCTCTCACTTCCTGTTGTCTTCTTGCGTTTGCAAGTAGGAGTCGTTTGTAAGTTGGATGTTTGAAAGTAGGGACCTGCCGTATATACTCTGCAGAAATAGGCCCCTTAGTTGTTGGTGTTGGCACAACACTGTAAGCACTCACAGTTACTCTTGGTTGGTGCTGGAACGCCCTGCTGTCAACTATTATATCAGGAATTTTAATTACATATAATTGTTGAACAGTGGTAGTAAAAATTGGGCCTTTGATGGTGGTGCTGGTGCCACAACACTGTAAGCCCTGACAGTTACTCTTGGTGGGTGCAGCAATGGGCCCTGCTGTGAATTATTAGATCAAGAATTGTAATTACATGCCCCTGTTGAACAGGGGCTGAAAAATTGGGCCTTAGGCACTGGTGGCACAACACTGCAACCCCTCACAGATACTGTACTTGGAGCACAGCAATGAGCCCTGTTGCAAAGTATTGCTTCAAAAATTGTAATTACACGCCCCTGTTAAACAGGGGCTGAAAAATTGGGCGTTAGGCACTGGTGGCGGCACCCATAAACAAAAATGATCTTCCAAGCTATCATCATCAATCGTATCATTGAGGACTCGGAGGAGGAGGATAGCCAGTCAACATAACAGCACAGGCACTCAGCATCAGCATCAGTCTTGAAGGGATGTGACATGTTAAAATCAATTAGTCTGTTATATCAGCATCAGGTGTGTGGTAGCTGGTGGTGATCCAAGACTGGTTCATCTTGATGAAAGTCAGTCGATCAACCGAGTCGGTGGACAGGCGCACCCTGTGATCCGTGACAAATCCTCCAGCAGCACTGAATGTGCGTTCCGAAAGAACGCTGGATGCAGGACAGGCCAGTAGCTCAATTGCATACTGTGCAAGCTCTGGCCAGTGATCCATCCTCAAGACCCAGTAAGCCAGAGGATTTTCGGTGGGGAAGGTGTCCAAGTCTGACCTTGCCCCTAGATATTCCTGCACCATGTTTATCAGACGCTGGCGATGGTTGCTGGAACCGATCATACTTTGGGGCTGCGGACTAAAGAATTGTCTGAACGCATCGGTCAGACGGCCACCTTCCCCACCGCTCCTTCTTTGACTGGCCGAAGCCTCAGCAACTCGTTGTCCAGGACCAGGAGTTTGCAACCTCCCAGTCTCTGGGAACGCGTTGCACAGACCTTTCTGCAAGGCCTCCCGGAGTTGTCTCATCCTCTGCTCCCTCTGCGACGGTAACATAAGGTCCGCAACCTTACCCTTGTACCGTGGATCAAGGAGAGTGGCCAGCCAGTAATGGTCCCTCTCCTTGATCCGAAGAATACGAGGATCCTTCCGCAGACTTTGCAGGATCAGGGAGGCCATGCAGCGTAGGTTTGCTGAGGCATTCGCTCCGGAGTCCTCTGGGTCACTAAGGACGACATGATCCGCAGCCACCTCCTCCCAGCCACGTACAAGTCCACTGGTTTCTTGGGACTGTAAATCATCCCTAAAAGACTGCTGCTGATGATGCTGAGTGCCAGCCTCCACCTCCATGCTGACACAATCCTCCTCCTCCTCCTCCTCCTCCTCTTCCTGTGCGATGGGTGGGACAGAAGGAACACTGTCTGGGTAAAGGGGGCCTTGAGAGGCAAGGAAGTCCTCCTCTTCCTGCCTCTGTTCTGCCTCAAGTGCCCTGTCCATTATTCCACGCAGCGTGTGCTCCAACAGGTGGACAAGAGGTACAGTGTCACTGATGCATGCACTGTCACTGCTCACCATCCTCGTGGCCTCCTCAAATGGTGCCAGGACAGTGCATGCATCCCTGATCATGCCCCACTGGCGTGGAGAAAAAAAACCAAGCTCCCCTGACCCTGTCCTGGTGCCGTAGTCGCACAGGTACTCATTGATGGCCCTCTGCTGCGTGTGCAGCCGCTGCAGCATGGCCAACGTTGAGTTCCACCTGGTGGGCATGTCACATATAAGGCGGTTCTTGGGCAGGTTCAACTCCTTTTGCAGCTCAGCCAGGCGAGCACTGGCATTATAAGATCTGCGGAAATGCACACAGACTTTCCTGGCCTGCCTCAGGACATCCTGTAAGCCCGGGTACCTGCCCAAGAACCGCTGCACCACCAGGTTAAGGACGTGAGCCACACAGGGCACATGGGTCAGTTGTCCCTGTCGGAGGGCGGAGAGGAGGTTGGTGCCATTGTCGCAAACCACCATTCCTGGCTTAAGCTGGCGTGGCGTCAACCACCTCTCGGCCTGGCCCTGCAGAGCAGACAGGACCTCTGCCCCAGTGTGGCTTCTGTCCCCCAAACACACCAGCGCAAGCACGGCATGGCATCTTTTTGCCTGCGTACTTGCGTAGCCCCGTGAACGGCTACGGAGCACCGCTGGTTCATAGGACAAACCACAGGAAGAGGCCATGGAGGAAGAAGAAGAGGAGGGGGTGGAGGAGAGAGGTGTGTCACAACCAGTAGTAGCATTTTGGAGGCGTGGCGGTGGGACAACCTCCAACACTACTGCACCTTGTCCTGAATCCTTCCCAGCTGCCAAAAGAGTGACCCAATGGGCCGTGAAAGAAAGGTAACGTCCCTGTCCATGCCTGCTGGACCATGAGTCAGCGGTAATATGCACCTTACCGCTGACCGCCCTGTCCAGCGAGGCCAAGACATTGCCTTCCACATGCCGGTAGAGAGCCGGAATAGCCTTCCGTGAGAAAAAGTGGCGTTTGGGAACCTGCCACTGAGGAACCGCACATTGCACAAACTCACGGAAGGGGGCCGAGTCTACCAACTGAAAGGGCAGCAGTTGAAGCGCTAGCAATTTAGCCAAGCTAGCATTCAACCGCTGGGCATGTGGATGGCTGGGAGTGAACTTCTTTCGACGGTCCAGCACCTGGGGCAGGGAAATTTGCCTGCTAGAATCGGACGTCGGTGTACTGCTAGCAGAGTGGGCGCAAGTACTTGGCTGTGACACACCTAATTCTACACCTTCATTCCTCTCAGTGCATGTTTCAGAGAGGACTGAAGTTATAGTGGGGTTGGAGATCCCAGCTGATGCGGTGCAAGGAGAGGTCCGCTTTGTTCTTTGGTGTGGGTCTTTGAGGTAGGCTTGCCAACGAGCTGCATGGCAGGTCAACATATGTCTGGTCAGGCATGTGGTACCCAAGCGGCTGATGTTTTGGCCACGCGATATACGCTTGAGACATATGTTGCAAACAGCAGCTGTGCGATCTGATGCACTAGCCTCAAAAAAGGCCCACACCAAAGAACTTTTTGAATGACGGGCAGAGGCAGCGCCCTGCACAGGCGGAGCTCTGCGGTGTGATTCCGTCGGTGTACTGCCCTTACGCTGGCCACCAAAGGGCATCCTGCCTCGTTGGAGATGTGCCTCCTCCTCATCCTCCTCCTCCTCCTCTCTCCTATTAGGCACCCACGTGGAGTCAGTGACCTCATCATCCCCTCCCTCCTCATCACTGGAGCCAATCTGGCAGTATGCTGCAGCTGCTGGAACATGACTGCCAGATTGGTGTCCTTCTTGAGCATCCCCTCTGTCTGCTCTCACGCTACTGCCTTCCTCTAGCTGGGTTTCATCATCAGACCCTTCGAAACGCTGGGCATCCTCCTGGAGCATGTACCCAACACTGTGCTGAAACAGTTCGGGGGACTCCTCAGGAGGAGGACATGGTGGGTCTAGGGAAGGAGTGACTGATGATTTGTCTGACATTGATACCAGGGAAGACGACGCTTTGGCAGCTGCTTTTCCAGTACCCTGAGCCTGGGTGAGAGAGGATGAGGAGGAGGAGGAGGGCTTGGTCATCCACTCTACCAAGTCTTCGGCATGATGTGGCTCAACATGTCCAGCTGCCGAAAAGAAGGAAAAGCGTGTCCCATGGCCATGTGCTGATGACAATGCACCGCGTCCACGACCAGCACTGTTGCCCCCAGACACAGAGCCTGCTTGCCCTCTTTTATTGCCTCCTGACTGTCTGCCTCTCCTTGTTTGCCTTCCAGACATTCTAATAGATGGCCTGCAGGGAGATGGGAAAAAAGCAATAAGGGCTACCTTCAGGTGTCCTTCTCTGTCCCTTGAAACAAGGACTTTCACAGTGAAAGAAACTGACACTCTCCCTACCTACAGTTTTCTGTCCCTAGAATAAATGTTTTTTTTAAGCACAATATAGCACAAGGACAATTCACTCACTGTCCTTACAGGTCCCTGGAAACAAGGACTTGCAGAGTGAAAGAAAAAAAACACTCTCCCTACCTACAGTTTTCTGTCCCTAGAAAAAATGTTTTTTTTAATCACAATATAGCACAAGAACAATTCACTCACTGTCCTTACAGGTCCCTGGAAACAAGGACTTGCAGAGTGAAATAAACTGACACTCTCCCTACCTACAGTTTTCTGTCCCTAGGATAAATGTTTTTTTTAAGCACAATATAGCACAAGGAGAATTCACTCACTGTCCTTCCAGGTCCCTGGAAACAAGGACTTGCAGAGTGAAAGAAAAAAAACACTCTCCCTACCTACAGTTTTCTGTCCCTAGAAAAAATGTTTTTTTTAATCACAATATAGCACAAGGACAATTCACTCACTGTCCTTACAGGTCCCTGGAAACAAGGACTTGCAGAGTGAAATAAACTGACACTCTCCCTACCTACAGTTTTCTGTCCCTAGAATAAATGTTTTTTTTAAGCACAATATAGCACAAGGACAATTCACTCACTGTCCTTACAGGTCCCTGGAAACAAGGACTTGCAGAGTGAAAGAAAAAAAACACTCTCCCTACCTACAGTTTTCTGTCCCTAGAAAAAATGTTTTTTTTAATCACAATATAGCACAAGGACAATTCACTCACTGTCCTTACAGGTCCCTGGAAACAAGGACTTGCAGAGTGAAAGAAAAAAACACTCTCCCTACCTACAGTTTTCTGTCCCTAGAAAAAATGTTTTTTTTAATCACAATATAGCACAAGGACAATTCACTCACTGTCCTTACAGGTCCCTGGAAACAAGGACTTGCAGAGTGAAATAAACTGACACTCTCCCTACCTACAGTTTTCTGTCCCTAGAATAAATGTTTTTTTTAAGCACAATATAGCACAAGGACAATTCACTCACTGTCCTTACAGGTCCCTGGAAACAAGGACTTGCAGAGTGAAAGAAAAAAAACACTCTCCCTACCTACAGTTTTCTGTCCCTAGAAAAAATGTTTTTTTTAATCACAATATAGCACAAGGACAATTCACTCACTGTCCTTACAGGTCCCTGGAAACAAGGACTTGCAGAGTGAAATAAACTGACACTCTCCCTACCTACAGTTTTCTGTCCCTAGAATAAATGTTTTTTTTAAGCACAATATAGCACAAGGACAATTCACTCACTGTCCTTACAGGTCCCTGGAAACAAGGACTTGCAGAGTGAAAAAAAAAAAACACTCTCCCTACCTACAGTTTTCTGTCCCTAGAAAAAATGTTTTTTTTTAAGCACAATATAGCACAAGGACAATTCACTCACTGTCCTTCCAGGTCCCTGGAAACAAGGACTTGCAGAGTGAAAGAAAAAAAAACACTCTCCCTACCTACAGTTTTCTGTCCCTAGAAAAAATGTTTTTTTTAATCACAATATAGCACAAGGACAATTCACTCACTGTCCTTACAGGTCCCTGGAAACAAGGACTTGCAGAGTGAAAGAAACTGACACTCTCCCTACCTACAGTTTTCTGTCCCTAGAATAAATGTTTTTTTAAGCACAATATAGCACAAGGACAATTCACTCACTGTCCTTCCAGGTCCCTGGAAACAAGGACTTGCAGAGTGAAAGAAACTGACACTGTCCCTACCTACAGTTTTCTGTCCCTAGAATAAATGTTTTTTTTAAGCACACTATAGCACAAGCACAAAACACACTGACACTCTCCCTACCTATCCTTCTCTTTCCCTAAACTAAAGGAATCCAGGTTAAGCAAGAAAGAAATAACAGTCACTGTCCCTGCCTATGCTGCTCTATCCCTGCTCCGGAACACACTACACTAGGCCGCCGTGCTGGCGGCCTTTTATAGTGTGGGGCGTGTACTAAACACCCTCAGCAATAATTGGCCACAGGCATCCTGCCTGTGGCCAATCATTGCTCTCCTCGCTGCCGGCGCTGTGATTGGCCAAGCATGCGGGGTCACAGTGCATGCTTGGCCAATCACAGCGCCTGGATGACACTGCGATGGCGTAGTGCATTGTGGGCCGTTCGCGTCACTCGAATTTGGCGCGAACGGCCCAAATCGTTCGATCTTCGTCGAACGATCGAACAGCCGATGTTCGAGTCGAACGTATGTTCGACTCGAACACGAAGCTCATCCCTAGTCTACAACAGTTCACTCTCATCATCACTAGACATGTGCATTCGTTTTCGTCCGAATGCATTTTCGTCCGAATTTCAGCTATTTTCGTTATCGTTTTAACAAACGAAAACGAAAGCACAGAATCCGAAAACCGAAAGATCCGACATAAACAAATGCTTTATTTTTGTTTTCGTTGCTACAACAGTTCGATATAGATAGGAGATTCGACGTGACGCTGACAATAACAATCTGTGTCTATCGAACCTGTGGTCGAATGTGCCTAACCTTAACTCTATTAGTCCAAGATTATTCTACATAGGAGAGAAAAGATTCGACATTATAGAGAGAAAAGATTCGACATAGGAGAGAAAGATTCGACATAGGAGAGAAAAGATTCGACATAGGAGAGAAAAGATTCGACATAGGAGAGAAAAGATTCGACATGGGAGAGAAAAGATTCGACATTAGAGAGAAAAGATTCGACATTATAGAGAGAAAAGATTTGACATAGGAGAGAAAAGATTTGACATAGGAGAGAAAAGATTTGTTATTATAGAGAGAAAAGATTTGACATAGAGAAAAAAGATCACTGCTGGAATTGGGTGGGGGAAGTAAAATAAAAATAAAGTTGATGATGAATGTTATTGGCTGATTGTAACCAAAGAGGAGGAGCAGTAAAATAGCTAGAATGACGAAGATTTGACAAAGCATCGAAAGTTAGAAGATTCGACGGTGCAGCAAAACTGTACGACGCTGCAATCGTACATTTCCGGTCAAATGCATCCGCCCATAGGCTATAGAAGAATTCTAATGTTGGTTGACTAGTAATAGTAATGAATAAATATAATTATTACTAGTCATACAACATTAGAATTCTTCTATAGCTTGTGGGCGGAACATTCGACCGGAAATGTATGATTGCAGCGTCGTACAGTTTCACTGCTCCGTCGAATCTTCTTTGAACATTCGACAGACACCATAAGCCTTCAATGACAGATTCGACCTTAATTAATTCAGATTTTCGGACGAATGCAATTTCTAACGAAAAACGAAATAAATAAAAACGAATTTCGGGAGTAACTAAATAAATTTATTTTTCGGACAAAAACGAAATTCCGAAACGAAATATTTCAGTGTGCACATGTCTAATCATCACTAGATACACTTGCTCCTCTAACCACACACAGAATCAGGCCCCGACCATTACAACCCTGGCAAACTGACAACACTAGAAATCTCAAGAGACATTGCCGAGCTCTTGAACGACTGTGGCGTAAAACCAAAAGCCTGCAGGACTTCACCCTATATAAATCTGCCCTTCTAAAATACAATTTCTGCCTCTATGCTGCCAAACAAACCTACTTTGTCTCTCTTATTAATACCTTGTCATCCAGTCCCCGTCAGCTCTTCTCGACATTTAACTCTCTGTTTCGTCCCCCACCCCCTCTGCCCACTAACTCACTCACTGCTCAAGAGATTGCCAATCACTTCAAAGACAAGATTAATGCAATTCGTGAGGACACCTCCACTGTCCGTACATCTTCACCACCCAACATAACTTGCCTAACAGCACTTTCAACACTCTCCTTATTTGAATTGGCTACTATTGAAGAGGTTACAAAACTTTTCTCAGATGCCCACCTAACCAATTGTCCCTTGGACCCTGTTCCCTCACAACTACTACGGTCACCTTCTTCTTCTATCCTATGCTCCCTCACTCACATCTTCAATCTCTCCCTCTCTAGTGGCACCTTCCCCTCCCATCTAAAGCATGCACAGATCACTCCCATACTTAAAAAGCCCTCACTGGACCCCACCAACCTGAACAACTTAAGGCCCATCTCATTGTTCCCATTCACCTCTAAACTTCTAGAACGCCTAGTCTACAACTGTCTTGGCTCCTACCTCAGTAAAAATAACCTTCTTGACCCCTTACATTCTGGCTTTCGCTTGCAGCACTCCACGGAAACTGCCTTACTAAAAATCACTAACGATTTACTAACTGCTAAAAGCAACAGCCAGTACTCCATACTCCTTCTACTTGACCTCTCTGCAGCCTTTGATACCGTTGACCACCAGCTCCTTCTCAATAAACTCCATTACCTTGGCCTCAAAGATTCTGCTCTATCCTGGTTCTCTGCCTATCTATCACAGTGCTCCTTCAGTGTTACCTACAACTCTGTCTCCTCCTCTCCATTGCCCCTTTCTGTGGGGGTCCCCCAAGGCTTTGTTCTTGGACCACTTCTCTTCTCTATCTACACCTCCTCCCTTGGTCACTTGATAACCGCCCACGGCTTTCAATACCACCTATACGCCGATGACACCCAAATCTATCTGTCTACTCCTCACCTCACTCCTTCAGTCTCCTCTTGCATTACTAACTTACTAACTGACATCTCAGCATGGATGTCGCACCACTTCCTTAAACAAAATCTCTCTAAAACTGAGTTACTAATATTCCCCCCTGCCCGTCCCCCCCTCCATGACTTTTCCATCAAAATCAACAATGCAACCATCAGTCCCTCCCCTCACGCCAGGGTACTAGATATAATCCTAGACTCTGACTTGTCATTTCAGCCTCAATCGTTGTCGAAAGTTTGTAGAATTCACCTCCATAAAATCTCTAAAATTTGCCCCTTTTTAACAAATGAAACCACAAAACTCCTCACTCACTCCCTTATCTCTCGCCTTGACTATTGCAACTCCCTTCTAATTGGCCTGCCTCTCCATAGGCTATCCCCTCTTCATTCTATCAGACTTATCCACCTTACCAACCGCTCAGTGTCTGCCAAACCTCTCCTCCAATACCTACACTGGCTCCCGATCACCCAGTGAATTAAATTCAAAATACTAACCACAACCTACAAAGCTATCCACAACTCTGCCCCGAGCTACATCACCAATCTTGTCTCCAAACATATCCCAAACCGTCCTCTTTGCTCTTCTCAAGACCTCCTACTGTCAAGCTCTCTCGTCTCCTCCTCCCATGCTCGTCTCCAGGATTTCTCCAGAGCCTCTCCCATCCTCTGGAACTCACTAACTCAACCTGTCTGGCTATCCCCTACTCTTGCTACCTTCAGGCGATCCCTGAAAACTCACCTCTTCAGGGAAGCCTATCACGTCTCCAACTAATCTTTTACCACTTTCATCAGCTCATTCCCCACAGTTACAACCTTTTGTACCACCTGCCCCACCCTATTAGATTGTAAGCTCTTCTGAGCAGGGCCCTCTTAATCCTCTTGTATTTTATTGTATTGTAACTGTATTGTCTCCCTTTTATATTGTAAAGCACTGCGTAAACTGTTGGCGCTATATAAATCCTGTATAATAATAATAATAATAATAATAATAATAACTAGAAAAGCTACATTTTCTGGGGAAATTGTGTGAAGTGTTCTTGCCTCCACCAGTAGTCTACAACTGCAGTGGGCGGAGTGGCTTGAGCAACTGTTGTGTGGTTGGAGTGGCTGGAGTAACTGTGAAAAGTGTTAAAAAGCTTAATATTTTAAAAAGTAGAAATAGTAGAAAAAAATTTAAGAAGTCCCATCATTAGCTGAAAGAGCGGAACAATTTTTTCAAAAATGTTTTTTTTTTTTTCAAAATGATTTTTGTTTTCAAAAAATATATATATATATTTTAAATGATTTTTTTTTTCAAAAATCTTTTTTTTTTCAAAAATTATTACATATTTTTTTCCATTTTTTTTCCATTTTTTTTTTCCATTTTTTTTTTCAAAATTTTTATTATTTTTTTCATGGGGGGGGGTCATAAACAGCGGAAAACAGTATCAGTCGTATTACGGTACATAGTAGAGGTACGTAGTAATTCATTTACAGATAACAGAATCAAAAGAGTAAGCAAAGTTGAACATTAGAAATGCCTTAGAGAAATAAGAGGCGACGTGCATTGTCTTTCCCCCCAGACACCCCAACTGGGAACATACTGTGTCCTGAGGGAAAGACTACACAGCCAACCTCCATGTTACAACAATTTGTGATACAGAAACTCCCCTCCGAGCTGTGTGGGAGGAGCACTAATGCTATAATTCCCCTCAGAGCTGTGTGGGAGGAGCTACAATTCCCCTCAGAGCTGTGTGGGAGGAGCTATAATTCCCCTCAGCGTTGCCAGGAAACCAATGTTTGGTTATGCAGGCTTTAAGCACAGGTCAGAGTATTTTGCCACTCCTGAATACTTGGCATTCTTCAAACGGTCGTATTTTAAAAAACGATAAATCCTACAGTGAAGAGCTATATTGTGAGAATCACAAGACCCAGATCTACATTTTGATATATAGTATGTCTCTGAAATATTAAAATTGAAGGCACAGTCGCAGTTTAGAAATTGCCCTTCAAATTTGAAGTGGCTAGAAGGGAGTTTCAATGAATGTCAATGGGTGGCGTGAGTTGCAAACAAATTGTCATATTGTGAAAACTATTAGGACTATGGCTTAGCCGTGGACATGTGTAGTGGCAGCAGGGATAGCTGAACGTTTTGATATAATATTTGTGTAGGTGGGCTTGAAAATGAGGGAGTGGTGGCAGTTTAGAAATCATTTCCTGATTTTTCAGATTTTGTCAGCTCCCACTCTAGTTTCGCCATTCATTCCTATGGGACAAATTTTGCCGCAAAAATTACGATATTTCGTGAACGATTCGGCGAAACCTTCCACAAAGTAATAGCACACCAATCGGGAACAATCCGCACGTTTTGGTATATTACTTGTCTATGTAGTGTAAAAGCTGTGGGAGGAGTTAGGGTGGTAAATTTGGCTATAATAAGAATAAGAATAATATATATGTGAGATAACAATAAGTGCTCTTGCTATGCAAGAACACTTAATAATCTGTCGGACTGCCCAACTGATGGGAATAGGGAGAGGAAGAGAGATCATATACCACTAATGAGAAACATCAAAAAGGTAAAAAGAAAAAGAAAATAAACCATAAGCAAAGAGCAAAAAAAAAAAAGAAAAAAAAGAGAAAGAGAAATACAAATATTTGATATACTGCAAGTAAGGATTTTAGTATACATCCTCATTTGGCTTTGCGCTGTCCATCTGCTGCAGATTCACATATAACCTATGTGAATTTAGAGTGAAAATGCCAGTGAATGCATTCATATCCACACATCACCCTGTTCTTTAGTTATAAAAGCTGTCAGAGCATGCATATGTATACTTCGCTCACCATGGGTGCACCACCCTTTAGTTTACAGACATCCAATACGTCATCTTTATTTTGGCTATATGTCCAGTTAGCTCTTGCACATTAGTCAGTGCCAAGGAATGCTGGGGACATTCGGCTGATGTCATCTGCAAACAAAAACTCGACTGGGCTGGCCCTGTGAAAATGGCATCATCAGATTCCATAACAAAATGAAAGCTAAAAATGGCAAGGACGTGACAACTGGGCACATCATTTCAGGGCAGTAGTACAGTACAAGGTGCCAGGAATGAAGCTACACTGTTTGTTTTGGGATTTGGACATAGCAGCCTAGTTGTATGCCATGTATGGGCAGACAAACTGGAATATCTGAGAAGTGTGTACTAGTTGGCATGAAAGGTAATATTCTGTACTAATAGGAGATTAAATATTTGAATAAAATGGCAAAGCAATTACTCGTCTGTGTAAGATGATAATATATAATAGCGTATTAACCCCTCTCTGTGTTAAAATCTTTGCACTGGACTTCATGTATAGAAGAGAAGGAAAGAAAAACAAATTGTCTATAGCATCCAGTCAGCTGTTATATTCTTTAGGGCAGTGGTCATCAACCCTGTCCTCAGGGCCCACTAACAGGCCAGGTTTGCAAAATAACTGAAATACATCACAGGTGATATCATTTGCTGCTCAGTGATTGCAGTATTCTAATAGCAAACGAAAAAAGAAAGAACAAGGGCGCACCAGCCTAGTGTGATATAGTTTAGGATAATTTTTTTCAAATAAAAGCAATAAAGGGTACTCACAAAAATAGTACAATAGTTCACAATGTACAAGCGGTGCCTTGGAGGCTGCAGCATATGGAACCTAAACCACACTTCGACCGATCAAGGAGGACGTGATGGGGCGCACTACCGACTGACGCGTTTCAAAGTGCACAGCTTCTTCATCATAAATTATCCTAAACGATATCACACTAGGCTGGTGCGCCCTTGTTCTTTCTTTTTTTGTTTGCTATTAGGACACCCCTATCCACGAAGGGCAGCAAGGCCAGTGTTATCGTTATAAACTACTGAATGGTTGATGGTCATCTCGTGCGCAGGATTGTTTGTTGTTTTTCTGCCATTTTAAATTGAAGTTTTCTAGTCTGCATCTCCCCAAGGTAATACATAAAATCTGGCCTGTTAGTGGGCCCTGAGGACAGGGTTGATGACCACTGCTTTAGCATTTTAGTATCATCACTGTTATCAGAGCTTAACCAATTTCTTGTTCCTTCCTGGCCAAAGACAGATCGAAATTTGGCTGATTCAGCAGTGACTGGCCAAATTTCAATCTGTGTGTAGCTGTCCCTTTTTGAAGGGAATCCATCTTTTCATCAACTTCTGACATAGGAACATGCTGGAAAGCATTTGTTGATAAGCGGCTGCAGCCACTGATCAATGGGTTCTGACTACATTGAGTCCCACTGTCAGAATACAATGTTCTGGTGGGGGGATTCCTCCATCTACCTCATTTGTGTGGATGGAGGAATCTATTTTTTTTTCATTGAGTCTGTGGCTGAATGGAAAAAAACTACCTGTCTACGATCATGTGAATTCAAAAAGTCCAGCCCAGCGCTTAAATATTGGCAGCTGTTTCTTCAATCTACAGGTAAGTATATCCAGTAAGTTTAAGTCTCAAAGATACTTAGCAGAATTTCCGACCTGTACACCAATCAATGGGTCTAATAAATCTTTTTTTCTCTCCGATGTCCATGTGTCTTCCTTAAACCTCTTCACAATCTCTCCAGTGTGTCTGCCCCCCCCCCCCAAATAAAAGAAAAACTCCTATAGTGCAGTATCTTCCAGACTATAATACACTTTCCAATCATTTTATCAGTGACCTTGTGATTCCCCTTTTGTCTAAATCCTTACCAAACAGAAAAAATCATCACACTCATCAATCCAAATGACCTCTTCCTCCTGTTCACACTCAGTGTCACGTGTAAAAAAAGGAACATTCAATAGTTCAGTACAGGCCGTCCCCGGGTTACAAACAAGACAGGGACTGTAGGTTTGTTCTTAAGTAGAATCTGTTTGTAATTTGGAACAGGCAAATTTTTTAAGTGTAGCTCCAGCCAAAAAATCTATTTTTAAGCTTTTTGGAAAACATAGGGAAGAGTTATCACCCCTGTAACATTTGTTTTGCTGTCTGTGCCCCTTGTTCAGAAGATTTCACCTCACTTTCTGTCCCAATGACAAATGTTTTTTAAAAATTTGGGATTGTTAGGGAAACAAGTGTAGCGGGGTATTCCCCTTTAATACAGAGAGACTACATCTCCCAGTACATCTTACAGCACCCAGGGTACATTGCTCCGGAACAGAGACTGCTGGGGCAGACTTTATAAAGGGGAGGTGGAGTTTGTTCTGTCTCTTTTGGACACCCCCTCTCCTAGCAAGAGGATCTCTGTGCTGAACTGCTGTATGCACAAGGCCTGAAGCCTGGGCCTTGTGCTCTTTTCCAAAGAACCCCTCTGCCAGCCTAGCAGAGCCTTAGAGACATCTTCTCCTCCTTGCTGCAGTACACCAGAAGGATTGAAGACTTGGATGTCGGTGGATTCCTGTTCCCAGACGAATCAGCGGAGGAAACGGACTTGGACTTGTCCGGGTGGTGAGAGCTGTTTAAAGACAGATACTTTATCTTTACTATTCGTTGGGATTACAAAGTTGTTCTTCAAGTGCACCACCGAAAGATTGCTAGCGAATATTGTTTCACTGAACTTCCATTTAGATCAGTCAGGCCTGACTGCATAGGTAGACATTGCTGGGTGTGTCGTAGAAATATGGGTTGTTTGCAGAGCACACAGCCTATATTTCCTGTGCTCTATAAGCACACACTTTAGATTCATCTTTTTGCAATAATGCTATCTTTGAGTTTGCTAAGATCCACTCACCGTTCATTCCATCATTCATCCAAGAAGCAAGGCTCACACATAGATCTTATCGTCAGGCCATCCCAGCATAGACTGCCTAGCCGACGCCTAATCATAGGCTTTTATTAAACTCAAAAGATCTCACACAGGAGGTGATTGGCTGCAGCAACCAATCCCCTCCCCCATGGGCGGGGACCTCACAGGATGTCCCTTTCTCACAGGAAAATGGCAATACCTGGACATTCCTTCCAACAGGAGATGTCATACATGAATACAATAACGTAGGATGGCTAAAGCTACCGTTGATAGGAATTCTTATTCTGCGCTATTCCATAGAATAATGCATATTAAGATTATACTATTATTGAATGGGGGAGGGAGGCTATCTGCAGACGCACGCTACGAATTCCAACCAATGTTGATCAGACACAGCAGAGACAAGAGCGCGCATCCACCTATAACCAATGATGTCATTGCAGAGCGAGCATATCCCCTCCTTAACGATCGTCCATGCTAATGCACAGAGGTCCCCCTGTCGGTGGACATATCCGCACCCTGCAAACATCACACTCCAACCTCAAGACGTTTTCCCCTATCAGACGGGATTCAACCAGCCTCAGACTACCCCAATCAGCTCTTTTAGAGCGGGTTGCGGAAGTACTAACACTGGGTGACACTATGACAATACATATTAAATACATCTCCATAAAAATCTCCACAACAGTCCTCCCTTTTTTGTCATATGCACCCCATGTGTCCCTCGATGAGAGTTGATCTGCTTCTTACACCTGTAAATGAATCAGTCCTTAGTCCATAAAAAGGAAAACATGGCTTGACATGTAGACTCTACTCTTCAGGGGCATGACTTATAAAGGAGGACACGACATGGTGAGCTGTAGTAATCACCGATCCGTCTGTGATCCTCTGTGTCTTGTATGTGGGTCTGGCTTCGGGGCGTCTCATCAAGGAAACTCTGGTCACGCGTCAAATCAGGCAACAGGAGCACCTCGTCACGACATAGAAAGAATAGAAATAAAACGACATGAGTACCGTATATACTCGAGTATAAGCCGACTCGAGTATAAGCCGAGGTACCTAATGTTGCCCAAAAAACTGGGAAACCTCACTGACCCGAGTATAAGCCGATGCCCCACTGTTCCCTGTAAAAAGAAATTGTAATTATTACCTGTAAAGAAGTTGCGGCTGCGGC
The DNA here is from genome assembly GCA_029206835.1 of Rana muscosa. Taxonomy (NCBI): domain Eukaryota; kingdom Metazoa; phylum Chordata; class Amphibia; order Anura; family Ranidae; genus Rana; species Rana muscosa. The sequence goes on from CM055117.1 coordinate 296,782,637, forward strand.
GTCCATCGTTCAAATTCCGCGGCGTCCATCGTTCAAATTCCGCGGCGTCCATCGTTCAAATTCCGTGGCATCCATCGTTCGAATTCCGCGGCGTCCATCGTTCAAATTCTGCGGCGTCCATCGTTCGAAATTCCGCAGCCTCTTCCTGTTCCTTACTTGATAGGCGAGTCTCAGCAGACACTCTCCGCCTATCACGATCCTTCTCTCATCCTTAGTTTTCCCAGCAGACACTGTGTTGGGTATTCCGCCAATCACAGACGTCTGCTGGAAAACTGAGGATGAGAGAACGTTCGTGATAGGTGGAGAGTGTCTGCTGAGACTCGCCTATCAAGGAAGGAACAGGAAGAGACCGCGGAATTTTGAACGATGGACGCCGCGGAATTCGAACGATGGACGCCGCAGCCGCAACTTCTTTACAGGTAATATTTACAATGTAAAATTTATATGACTCGAGTATAAGCCGAGGGGGGGATTTTCAGCCCCAAAAAAAGGGCTGAAAATCTCGGCTTATACTCGAGTATATACGGTATATATATTCCCACTTCCTTTAACCACGATCCGCTGTAAAATAAAAATTAGATCCCCAAAGATTCCCAGACCCTTAAAATAGACTCCCAACCTTCACTTAGCTACAGCTCTGGCTTCAACAATTACATGAAGAACCCTATCCTTATTGGATGAGAATTGTTCAATCGTATCCCAAGCCCGAGCCCCCCCTCATGCAGGACACCATGCCCAGACCTGGTCGGGGTTGGTGAACAAATCTCTTCTAGCTGTCCCTGCCATTCTTAATTTTCTGCGCCATCAGATCCTCGCGATCGGCCATGAGATAAGATGCTGGGACAGCTTCACCATCACGCATGAACCTCTTGCTTTGGGGGAATTACCTTTATAAGCTGCAGATCCGCATAAACACCAAACTAAAGTTCAAACACACTTGTGGGCTGCCTAGATACCCAAACCGACAAGAGACAGAGCCATTAAAACTAAAACCAATTTTACCCTCTAAAAATACATCGTTAGATTCCATTGACAAGTGTCTGTCTGGAGTCTTCACTAGTTTGTCAAAACTCCTCATACCCATAATAACATCATAAATGGCATGTACCGCTGTCGTCGCTGGGGACTAAAACTCGGTGAAGACTCAGAACAGACCATCGGTCCTGTTCGCTTTCTGAGCTAGTCAGGAAATACACTTTACATAATAACTTGGGATGCTTTTCATCGTTACCCTTGCTAAAATTTACTAAACAACAAAAATATAAATAAACAAAGATACTCCTCATTCTTTGGTGTGGTTGAGCCGCTTCTTGCAGTGGCTGGCGTGGTCTCATCCTACAACGACCCAGTCACCTGGTTGGAAAGAATGTAAACTGATTATTAAGTCAGGGTCCAGGAGGGACTCGTGAAAACCTTTTGGTGGACATTTTGAAGTTCATGTCACAACGATCGCACCCACCCCATCAGCCGAGAATATAAGTGACAGCTAATAAGGAGAGTATGACCCTGATTTTGATTGACCTCCAAATAACCCTCATATGACAATAACCCAGACATCGGGACTGTGGTCACTGCATAACCTGTGCGTGGCTTACAATACCTGGAACCATTGCCAAAAGGTTCTTAGCCTCTGGGATGGGAACCTACTTCACCAGACTGCTGCTCGCCAATTCAAATTCTATCAAAAGAAAGACCGTCTTGGCACAAACTTGGTTAGAATTACAGAGGTTAACATTATTCGTTTGACAAAAAAAAACTGTCACTCTTACATTTATCACTTCTCCCCCCTTTTCTTCCTCATTACAGACTGAAGGAAGAAATGCGTGGTGCAGGAAAAAAGAAACAATGAAATAACCTATGATACTTTTACCTCCCTTAGACTCATGTATTTATCCATATGTACCGCTGTCTACATACACCTGTTCTCTGTGTACAAACTCCTTGGACCTGAAAAATACTTATAAGCAAAATCATTACTCTATCCTTCATATTTAACCTGCAAAAAATGGTAAAACAATAATGACATTCCTGTACATTGGTAAATTGTCAATGACATTCTTTCAAAACTGATTCAAACAAAACCCTCTGTAACCCTTACTTTTCCCGTTCCTACAAACATACAACAGCCGCGACGCATCGAAGGATCGCCGCGGTAAGTTCGAACATATTCACGTTACTACATACAAACATTCCGATACAAATGTGGGGGAAATACTTCATAGTTTCCAAAACCAAAAATGAAAAAACAAAAAGCCAGAATTCTCCCTTCACTCTTTCAGCAATAGAAAACCTTCCATGGACCAGCCATAAAGTTCAAACAAACGGGCATGAGCCACCGTTCCTCATCATTACAGATTTCTGAAGCCGCAGCTCAACTACATCCACTCCAGAGGGATACCCAAAATAGTATCCTTGGACCACCTATGTTAATCTTTTTGGGGTTCAAAGGCCTTTGCCCCAAAACTAGGCTTTGTGCACTGTGTGACCGTCTGACTATGGAAAGCCTCCATTCCTTCCCTTTGCACAGACCTCCTTGTGTCCATGGCGATTCGAATTGGCTTATCGTCTTAAACCTGCGTCCAGGTTAAACCGTTGCACCCATTTTCGGAGATCACCGCCCGGTGTCTTCTTATACGGTGAATTGAAGAACTACAACCACTATATGGTCAAGTCCTCCAACTAGAAACCCTAACCGAGGCGTCAACTCTATGGCTTGTTGTCCCAACACTTTTGGAACTACAGCAACAACCACAGATCAACCCCCGAATTAGGCCTCTACCCCTCACAGTGCATGCATACACAAGCATTTTCCGCTATACACCCATACACTGCGTTGTCAGACTAAACCTCACAGAACACTTACGCCAGTTTACCACCTGCAGAACAATGTGGCTTCTCTCTGTATCTAGATGATAAAATAATGGTGATACCCCCTGTTTTTCTCTCTACCCAAAACTGTATTACAGTACAAAACTTCACAAAACTGGAACAAAATATAAAAGACTTTCAAACGCAAAAATGCTTTCCATTTTCCTTCCAAACACAAATCTCATTTGCCAACCTTTCAGACAACCCCAAGCTCCTCCCACCAACTTTCCTCTGATATATAAATGCTGAAAAGAAACTTCCGGTTATGCTCAGCTACTTAAAAAAAAAAACTGGTTTATTTACATATCAATTGTTCAGGAAGAGGGAGGGGGAGGGGAGGCCTTGATCGCCTTGTCTATCAAGACTCCAAAAAATCCATGGCTACACATTATATATTTCAACAATTTAAAACCTTGTCAAGAAAATGATGGAATAAAAAACCCCCTTTGCAAATGGGAGGGTCCTGACCCAAACATCCCCTGCAAGCAAAACCACAAGTTGAAACTCAAATCTTCAAAACATATGAATTGCCCTCTGGGAAACTCCCAAATATCCAAACATAAAAACACATCATTGTACAAAAACTCAAAATTCAGTGTAAAGTGAAGTCTTTCCTACATTTGAAACCCAATACAAAAGAAACGGAGCTCATATACTGCAAAGCCAGCCGACCCTGCAATAGCCCACATCTACTTAAATGAAAACAGAGAAATCCCCCTCCTAACATCACCTGCATGGAGTTTGCATGTCCTCCCTGTGTCTGCGTTGGCCTCCTCCCACACTCCAACTGCTGGTAGGTCAGCCAGATCCCATCCATAAATAGGCCCCAGCATGTGCGTGTGTCCGCAAGCGCGTTGTGGCCCCTCGGGGTAAGACCGCGCTATTTCAAGATACCACTCAACTCACCTCAAAAGGTGATGCTTAGAAAAGCAATTTAAACCAGAGACAAAACCATCCTCTCAGTATGTCACTCCGGCGTCCCACCACTCTCCCCAGCAGTGCACAGGTCAAACTGTAAACGCATAAAACAGAAGAAAACTGCTCCAATCAACAAATGCCAATACAGCATATTCAGGAGTCGTGTTTGCTAAACTGGATCTTCCTATCTCAAACTGTAAACGTCTCAAAATGGCCGACAAGCCAGGATAACAAAATGGTGGATGACCACCACCCCCACCTCATGGACAACAACAAAAATGGCGCCATGCAATTTTTCCCGCCAAAACCAGCATCTCTTTAAAAGAAAATCAAAAATGTTTTTCTCCACAAAGACAGACTACACAGTTGAGGTTTTTCTAAATTATCATCAAAATCCACTGAAAAAGGCGTCAGCTACACTCTACAAGGACCACATGTACACTTACAAACTTAGCCTCCCTTTTGCCAACTAAACAGCACATTCAATAAATGTTAGTTACATGAACAATATTAAAAACATATTCATTTCTCTAAGTCCATATACTCTGAGATATTCACCACTTTTCTCTACCTAAAGTTCACACACACAGTGGCCTCAGCTTCCATAACAAGCCATTGCAGAGACATACTATGTCTGCCTTCTAGCAATGCCTGGCCACTTGGATATGCGGCGGGAACTTTCAACTCAAAAACCAAACACTTTTGTTAAAATATTTTTACACTTATGGGGACATGCGTCTTTGTCCCCTATAAAGGCAAAAATCACAATTTATCCATTTCTATTTTTCATAGAAATCACAAACACTACACACATACAGTACAATGTTGCTTGTAACATCAGATCATCATCCCTCAGGGCCCTTCCACTACAAAACTCCTGCATGCTATTTACAGAAAGTCACCAACTTTCACCCTTGTAACTGAGATGCTGGCTGCCCCTCCCCCACTAAACCTCATGGTTCACAAACAATCGTCCACTTTACAAACTGCTCAGTACATCGCACAAACAGCCATCTCTTACACAATTTCAATCGCACTCATGGGTACACATGTCCTACATCACACAAACAATCTAATCACACACAGGCACACACAATCAAATTCACAAGCATACAATCGGATTCGCAGACATACACACGCACACACACTGCAAACTTAAAGCATTATTTCAAAAATACAAATTTTTTGTTCGTTTCAAAGTACAGCCTCTTCACGCATCAATCACATCGCAGGTCCACTCTCCTCCTCTGCTGATCTGATGCTCAAAGAGGCCGCAATTGGTCCCAACCGTGAGTCGCCATTCTGTCGTAGAAATATGGGTTGTTTGCAGAGCACACAGCCTATATTTCCTGTGCTCTATAAGCACACACTTTAGATTCATCTTTTTGCAATAATGCTATCTTTGAGTTTGCTAAGATCCACTCACCGTTCATTCCATCATTCATCCAAGAAGCAAGGCTCACACATAGATCTTATCGTCAGGCCATCCCAGCATAGACTGCCTAGCCGACGCCTAATCATAGGCTTTTATTAAACTCAAAAGATCTCACACATGAGGTGATTGGCTGCAGCAACCAATCCCCTCCCCCATGGGCGGGGACCTCACAGGATGTCCCTTTCTCACAGGAAAATGGCAATACCTGGACATTCCTTCCAACAGGAGATGTCATACATGAATACAATAACGTAGGATGGCTAAAGCTACCATTGATAGGAATTCTTATTCTGTGCTATTCCATAGAATAATGCATATTAAGATTATACTATTATTGAATGGGGGAGGGAGGCTATCTGCAGACGCACGCTACGAATTCCAACCAATGTTGATCAGACACAGCAGAGACAAGAGCGCGCATCCGCCTATAACCAATGATGTCATTGCAGAGCGAGCATATCCCCTCCTTAACGATCGTCCATGCTAATGCACAGAGGGCCCCCCGTCGGTGGACATATCCGCACCCTGCAAACATCACACTCCAACCTCAAGACGTTTTCCCCTATCAGACGGGATTCAACCAGCCTCAGACTACCCCAATCAGCTCTTTTAGAGCGGGTTGCGGAAGTACTAACACTGGGTGACACTATGACAATACATATTAAATACATCTCCATAAAAATCTCCACAACAGGTGTTAGTCTACCCATGAGGGGAAGTAGCTGTAAAAGGGCAGCGCTAGAGTTGCATAGCAATACTTTATTATTCTGATTACTCTGTTTATCTTTATTACTGTTTATTGCAGGGATCTGCAACTTGTTATACTGTTGTTTATTACTTGCCCATTAGCCTCAGTAAAATATCTGGGTCAAGTACATTGGTGTCAGTTTCACTTACTTTAATAGAAGTTTTAAAGTATATCGCTGTGTGTGTTTGCCAAAGGACTGCATCACCTAGAGTTGCGGTCACGCGGTCCTATCTCCCCTTACTAGCTGTGCCACGGGAGGTTAGAGCCGATTGCCAGGGGTTGACAGCGGTGCACTACAGGGCCCAAAACAAAACCAGTGGCTCTCTTAACTGGGGGTAGCGCTACACGTGGAGGCTCATCTGGGACCCCTGTACATTGAACCCTGCAATCAAGCCGGTCAGAAGTACCAGCATGGACCCCGTAAAAGTAGTCCAATGGTGCGAAGCAGAAGGGACACGCTCAGAAGCGAGCGTGGCCATTGAACTTCCAGGGAGTGACTGGGGAGAGAAACGAATTAAAGAGGTGGTACAAACATTATCCCCGGATATAAAGGCTTACGTGGTCGCAGTGAGACCAGACCCAAGGACCAACTGCACCTATGCATTGATAGAGTGGGGACGGGATGTCCCTGAAAACTTCCACGGTGCCAGTATAAAATTGTCCGAAAAGACTGAGTTCCACTTGACACATCCCAGTCAGAAGCAGTTAGAACCCTTGGACAGGAAAGCAGGGGCTGCTGTTAAATCGCAGGCAGAACAACAGCTGGTTGATCTGAAACGACAGTACCGTGACATACAAGAGAGGTTTCAGGAGACTTCCAGTATGATAGCTGAACGCATTAATGGGTTACGTGTCGCTTTTGAGGATCAGAAAGATGGTCAGATAACGCCCAAACCTGGGAAGGTACTGAAGAAACGAGCTCAGAGCCGCCTGCAGGAAGTAACCATTCGGAAGGATTTCCGCATTGACGGCCAGATAGGAGAAAGAGGGCAGAAGGACAAACTGTCCTATACCAGCCTCCTACACCAAATAGAGTTGGGGCTACAGAAAGGATATCAGGAATCTGACATTCGAGAGGCTGTAATCCATGCCATCAGCCCAGGTTCAAGTGTCAGGGGCATGTTAGAGAGGAAGAGTGGATTGACCCTGAACCAGCTAAAGAGGATACTGAAAAGCTATTATGAGGAGGAAGATGCCACTGAGTTATTTCATCGACTGATAAATATGACCCAGGATAGTAGAGAGACTCCTCAGAACTTCCTATTCCGGGCCATTGAGCTCAAGGACTGCCTGTTGTCCACATCCAAGGAAAAATGAACTGGGGAGCATTTTGGAGCCGAGCTAGTCCAAAAGAAATTCCGGAGATCTGTGACTACGGGATTGAGGAGTGACTATATCAAGCTACAACTGAAGCAGCATTTGGAAGACCCTTCAACTCCGGATGAGGTCCTCATTGAGAAAGTGAATGAAGCAGATAAGATGGAGATTGAGAGGGACCAAAAACAGAGGAAACTTCAACCTCCCAGCACCACAAGTGACAAAGTACAGCAGATAGATGTCCCCTCAGACACTCGGGAACTCAGTGTACTGGCAGAAAGCACAACCGACAGAGATCCAGAGTTTGGGGTTCTGAAGACTCAGATGTCCAAAATAATGGAGATGGTGACCGGGTCACTGGATGTCAGGTCTGAGATAGACACACTGAAGGTGCAAGTGTCCCAGCTGGTGGAGATGATGAACAAATTGATGGCAGAAAGTACTGGATTGTCCGCCCAAAAGCCCACGAAGCAAGACATCTGTCAAAACTGTGGAGGTGTAGGCCACTACCAGCGAGTATGTCCAAGTCCACGAATGGAGACAGAAGGCTGGCGGAGGCCTCAGAGAAGTGACCCAAGAATGGAGAGAAGATCCGGGCCTTCAAAAATAACTTTCCCTGAACCTGCGAGGGAACGGTGGAGGACACCTGCAGTTTATGCCGTCTCAGTGAACAACGCCTATCAGCCTTCCAAACAACGCCAGAAATGGCATTCCCAGCGCCGAAAGCTGAAGAGAGCACAAGTCCAAGTATGCCAGCCTGCTGTTACAGGTGTTTCCAAAAGGACTGCTACCCAATTGGTAGGTCCTCTGCCTGTAGTGCCTGTTCTGATCGAAGGGATCTACACCAGAGCCATCCTTGATACAGGTGTTCAGGTTACCCTAATGACCAGAGACTTTTACAAGAAGTACCTATCATACCTGCCCCTGGAAGAGATGGGAGACACCAAGATTCAGGGTATCCAAGCAGAAGAGTACTCTTGTGATGGATGTGTGCGGATCAAGTTGTCGTGTGATCCATTGAGGGCTGGGGAGCCCCAGAACTTTGAGACACTGGCCATTGTCTGTCCCTGGCTGCCAGGGCCCTCAAGAAGCTCTCTCATCGTTGGGACCAATACCGATCTGGTGAAACGGCTTTTAGCCCCTGCTGTCCCCAGATGTGATCCCATAACCTCACTACCGGAAGTGGTTCCTGCTTCAGTACCAGAGGAAGAACCAAGAGTAGCTGAGACTGTGACTCCCAGGGAGAAGAGAAGGAAGAGAGTCATTCATCCTCCCCGGAAACTAACTCATGATCAGATGGGAGAAAGTTCCGAAGACACGGTCCTAACCTCAAGAAGGACCACATCTGGTCCCTCCACTGTACATTTGGTGAAGGGCAACCCCAACTCACTTCCTGGCACAGTTAGACAGGTCGCCCCCACTGAAGCGACCTGTGGACAGGACAACTCCCCATCATATGATGATTGGTGGGAGGCTCCTCTGTCAATCCTATGCAACCGCATTGAAGCTAAAATGTTTTGCAGATCTAAAAATGTTAGATGTCTTTGGGGACCAAAGATTCAAAGTGGGGGAGTGTGTAGCGGGGTATTCCCCTTTAATACAGAGAGACTACATCTCCCAGTACATCTTGCAGCACCCAGGGTGCATTGCTCCGGAACAGAGACTGCTGGGGCAGACTTTATAAAGGGGAGGTGGCGTTTGTTCTGCCTCTTTTGGGACACCCCCTCTCCTAGCAAGAGGATCTCTGTGCTGAACTGCTGTATGCACAAGGCCTGAAGCCTGGGCCTTGTGCTCTTTTCCAAAGAGCCCCTCTGCCAGCCTAGCAGAGCCTTAGAGACATCTTCTCCTCCTTGCTGCAGTACACCAGAAGGATTGAAGACTTGGATGTCGGTGGATTCCTGTTCCCAGACGAATCGGCGGAGGAAACGGACTTGGACTTGTCCGGGTGGTGAGAGCTGTTTAAAGACAGATACTTTATCTTTACTATTCGTTGGGATTACAAAGTTGTTCTTCAAGTGCACCACCGAAAGATTGCTAGCGAATATTGTTTCACTGAACTTCCATTTAGATCAGTCAGGCCTGACTGCATAGGTAGACATTGCTGGGTGTTAGTCTACCCATGAGGGGAAGTAGCTGTAAAAGGGCAGCGCTAGAGTTGCATAGCAATACTTTATTATTCTGATTACTCTGTTTATCTTTATTACTGTTTATTGCAGGAATCTGCAACTTGTTATACTGTTGTTTATTACTTGCCCATTAGCCTCAGTAAAATATCTGGGTCAAGTACATTGGTGTCAGTTTCACTTACTTTAATAGAAGTTTTAAAGTATATCACTGTGTGTGTTTGCCAAAGGACTGCGTCACCTAGAGTTGCGGTCACGCGGTCCTATCTCCCCTTACTAGCTGTGCCATGGGAGGTTAGAGCCGATTGCCAGGGGTTGACAGCGGTGCACTACAGGGCCCAAAACAAAACCAGCGGCTCTCTTAACTGGGGGTAGCGCTAAACAAGGATTGGTGATAAAGCATCAGTGGAGACACCTTTTTCCCATATTAACTCTTACAGGAGAGAATTTCCCTTCCCAGGGGTAGATTTCCTCTCACTTCCTGTTGTCTCCCTCCGTTTGTAAGTAGGAGTCGTTTGTAAGTCGGATGTTTGTAAGTAGGGGACCGCCTGTACGGTATATTCAAAACTCCACTGTTATTCAAATCTTTAATATATTGTGCTCACACTTTCTTGTGCCCATAAAAGTGCCAATCATGTGACCCTCAACAGTGCTCATTCTCCCATACACCAAAATACCTTATCCCCAGCAACCGCTTTGACACAGGGCTGGGTGATTTCACTTGCACAAAGCTGCTTCACAATCATTTGCTCCACTGGCATATAAATCCTCAAATCCCCATGAGTAAATTGCAGGAAGGACATTGAATGAAAAAGGAGACCAATAGTGCAGAAAATTCCACTAAAATTGCATTTATTATATTGAAAATGCTCACATTAGCAGGCTGTATCACATTTCCAGTTACAAGATGGCATCATAAGCACTTCCGGTTCCGACTGACATGTTTCATCTGAATGACTTTCTCAACCTACTGGATATACTTAAAATGAAAAAAGGGGAAGGTGCGCCAATCTGAGTGCAGTATTTGAGAGTATTTTAATATATAGCAGCAATACAGACAGCCAAATGGCTACTCACAAGATGATGAAATATAAAGGGCATGTATAGTGGGTGATCCAGTGTCAGCAGTAGTCCGTGAGGTGGATGTAGAACCCAGATGATGAAGCGCTGGAGGATGGGGCAGCGATCCGGTGTCTGCAGGGAAATCCTTGGCATGTAAACACGCTGGCCGTATGTGATACTCGACCTCCTATGAGACCGGAACAGGAAGTGCACCTCAGCGTGGAGCGCAGCGTCGGACCGGAAGTGACGTGGGAAAGAGAACGGACCAATAGGATGACGCGTTTCTCAGCATCCGCTGTTTCATCAGATCCATACAGTCTATTCCAGGGGTAAACAATATATATAAGAGAAAGACTATGCCAGAATAATCATTGCGCCATTTACCTTTTTTCTACTGGATACACTTACCTGTTGATTGATCAAAGAAACAGCTGCATATATTTAAGCGCTGGACTTTTTAAATTCACATACTGAAATCCACCAGGGGGTGTTATTGTGTAATCCAGCAGCTGATTGGGGACACTTGAGAGCTGGTTAAAGACTTTAAACATCGGTCTATGACTAGCCTTAAAGTGGTTGTAAACCCCATTCATCAAATCTGATCAAGGCACATACTGTATATCTGTAGTGTTTACTTATCTCTCTCCAAAGCTCTGAGTGTCGTTTCTTGCTGGGGTTTGTATGTGTCCATGAGGCTGTACCTTGTGGAACAGCAATCAAAGCATATTTTAGAGGTACAAGGAAACCTGAGTTTTATTTAGCCAGGCCCATTAAGCCCCTCCCACTGTTAAGAGTTTGACCACACCGACTTTTGCCACAGTGCACGTAGCATGCCGTCGGTCACTTCCTCCCTCAAGTGTCCCTCATTCTGAAGTTCAAAAGTTGGGAGGTATGGTCTCTTCTGCCCGTAAAAGCCTGTTACGGGCAGTGGTGCCCATAACAAAAGATGGCTGTGGGCCAGCCATGCAACTGCAAATGTGCCTCACCTGAGGCACAGGCCACAGGTGGACTCAGGAGGACAGTACACTGATGTGCACAGTGCCTGACTGGAGAGGTGAACGGGACACAGTAACAGAACAGAAGACAGACACTGACTGATGTGTAAAGGTATGGTAATATTAAGGGGGACAGATGAAGAAACTACCATGTCCACAGCCTCTAACCATGTCCTGCCCGCAGTATCTGAAAGATGGGTTTCAAATGTCTTGACAGGGGCGCAGTTTCAGTGCTTGCCATAGGTGCCATTTTCACTATATACGCTTCTGATATCTACTGTGTTATTTTTTAAATAAAACAAGGAAATTACAGTAAGCATGCAACTGCAATGTGATGTAGCATTTAATAGAATTATTTGCTCCTTTTTTATTAAATCTATTCCCTCCCATCAAACTCCTTACATGTAGCCCTTTTGGTGGCATACTGGAGAGTGACCAGCCTGCAAGATTAATCTCCAAAGAATGTGCTGTTTGTTGAAAAGGGAGGTTTAAAGATTAATTAGTACTAATGTTTGTGTAACCACTAAGAGTGCTATTGACATCACCATGACCCTATCACCTCCCTATTTAACCAAGTTATTTTAGGGTTGGCAAATAAACAAAAACTGAAAGAGGATAGCAGACGTACATGTTTAAAATAGTAGAGTTTGCACGTAGCTGAAGTTGGATGATGTAACATATCAATGCACACAGGAATAAACTGTTATTTTTTTCACTCCCAAAGTACAGTGTGCATAGAAAGAAGAAAAGGGTGAGATAACTCATGATTTTCTGGAGGATTAGGAAATATCCTGGTGGAGGTTTCACTGGACAACACATTTTTTTTAAAAAGTTTTGCTTCCTGAAAGACTTTAGTGATTATGATAGACGCCTTCAAACTAAACACTAATTTCAGAAAGACCATATAATGCAGGAATCTTGAGAAATATGAAATTAACTTTTAATGACTATACTGTATTTAATCGCATAAAGTTTCTGACACGCTGCATGAGTTCAACAGTGCTAAAAGTGTTTTGTTGCTGATTTTCATTTGTACTCAGTGTTAGTGCATCTCGCTGCAGTGTCCAACATTAATCAGCCATTGATGGTTTCCAGCTTGCCCAGATACCATTTGTCCTTTGTGGCAATGTCTTGGTGAAACCTTTCACCATGTTTTTCACTGACTGAGCCTAGATTTTGATGAAAGGGGTCCAAATGTGAAAGCAGAAAATTAATCTTCAGTGACATGCATTTCATGGTCTTGTATGCTATAGGAAGTTTGTCAAACAGCTAAATGTAGTTTGGTGCTCTTTAGTTGCCAATAAAATTCTTAATGACATCCTTGCATGCTTTCCAATGCGATTTTCTCTGCTCCACTAAGAACACTTTCACACCGAGGCGTCGGCGGTAAAGTGCCGCTATTTTTAGTGGCGCTTTACAGTCGTTTTTGCAGAGGTATTCGGCCGCTAGCAGCCGAAAAAGGGTTAAAACAACCGGCAAAGCACCACTGCAGCGGCGCTTTGCCGGCAGTTCAGCTGCTCTGCCTATTCATTCCAATGGGCAGGAGCAGTGGAAGAGCGGTGTATACACCGCTCCTTCACCGCTCCAAAGATGCTGCTTGCAGGAGTTTTTTTAACTTCCTGCCAGCGCATCGCCTCAGTGTGAAAGCCCTCTGGCTTTCACACTGAGACTGCAGGGGAGCCGTTTTTCAGGTGCTTTACAGGCGGTATTTTTAGCTCAAAAGCGCCTGAAAAAGGCCTTAGTGTGAAAGGGGTCTAACAGATCTTCAAACTGCTTGTCATTGATTACAAACCTGATCTGTGGAACAACAAAATGTTTTTCCAAATCTTGCCATCAGTTATTCTTAGGCCTCGTACACACGACATGACGAGATTCTTGACAAGAATCTTGTCCCGGCCGAGTGTACACACGCTCGATTCAAAAGAACCGCCGTTCTTTTAAATGGAACGAACGCAGTGACGTCATCGACTACGACGAGCGTGCGCTCGTCACATTCCATGCCGCCGCCGCCATCTTGTTACACCCTACCTATGCCTAGGAAGCTACCGCGCATGCGTCAAAGTCATTTTGAGCATGCACGGGTTTCCGCGGCGACAGGTAAGTATACACACGCTCGTGTTTCTCGTCGGGAAACAGGCCGATGAGAATCTTGACGAGAAAATAGAGAGCAGGTTCTCTATTTTTCTCGTCGAGATTCTGGCCAGTTTTCTTGATGAGAAACCTGAAAGCCTCGTACAAACGGCCGGTTTTCTCAGCAAGAAAGCTCTCCCGGCAGTTTTCTTGTCGTTTCTTGACGAGAAAACCGGCCGTGTGTACGAGGCTTTAGAAACATATGTCTCAAATAATGAGAACCTTATCCTTCCTTGTTCATTGTTTTCACTACATTTTTCCATCAGTCCAAATTTTATGTGAAGCAGAGGCAAAAATATCTTTGACTTGTCAACAAGTGGTTCAAAAGCGACGTTTTTCAGTCCTTGAGCCAAACTGTTTGGAGTGACTATTTCTTTTTCTATTTCAATGTGTTTATTAAAGTTTTAGAGCCATAACAAAGAAATTGGGCATTCTTAGGCCCCATACACACTATTAGATTTTCTGCAGATTTTTGCCTTCAGATTTACCAAAACCATGTAGTGCAAGGGCCTGCCTGATTGCCTGGTTATGTCCCATGCTCACAAGTGGGACACTCCAATGCTACATCAAAGTACCCCACCGTTACATATAGTAACCACTTAATATTAGCAAGATAAATACCAGGAATCATAACCTGATAACTGAAGGGGTGCCATTTAGTCACCATGGAGTGACTGTTTCTTTTTAATGTGATGCGACTTTCTTGCACAGCTGTCCCATTCGCATATGTAACAACAGTACTTGATATATCCAAGCTGCATTCCAGCAGCAGAAACAACTCCTTTAAATCTCCACAGTTATTACAGTTGTACTTGGTGTACTGGATGCGCTTCAACAATAGGTCCATGTTGATCCTCGGAGGGAGGAGTCTAGTAATGGCATTGGAGCTGCTCCAGAACACGTAGCCGGAACAACTGGTCTCCGACCCCGCCTGATGAACAGGTTAGAGACTGCCTGACCCGCTGGAGCACCCCCCCCCGACAGGTCTTCTCCTTACGCCCTCTCCGTGTGCCCTTTCTCCCCATTATACCTTGCAGTCAGCCTCGGGGAAGACGGAAGGAGCGCGCTCCTGTGGAGGACGGTAGGAAGCCTGAGTTTCTTCCCCTGAGTGCCGAGGAGGAGTGCGGGTTCTCACAGAGCCTCGAGCGGAGGTTTGCTTCCGGCTGCAGCCCACTTCCCAGACTTCTCTCTCCCTTGCTGGCAGGACACAGCGGAGGATCGGCATAACGGAAGGGGACGGATTCCTCACACCCCTCGGACAATTGCTGGCCGGGAAGCCAGAGGAGTGACGACACGCAGGGAACCAGTGAGGAGAGCGGACCACAGACGTTACTCCCAGCCCCAGTAAAAGAGAGGGGACAGAGGGAGACCCCTGAAAGGATCCCCCCCCCCGCCTGTTACTATCTACGTGTGGAGGTGGTGAGTACATTAAAAGGACATCAAATATGTACACAGTATAAAGTATTAAGGTATCATTGGAATATCATGGAAGAATAATACTGCATTATACAGGGATACTTTAATGAATACATGGTGAGAACTACTGTTGGTTGAAAAAGAAAATTGACTCTGAGATTATTTGAACTATCTGTACTATCTGCATAGACTGTTGTTTAGTGTAAAAGGGACCGAGCCCAGCAGCAGAACTACGTAAAATCCTTTTGGAGACAGAAAGATAAGGGTCGCAGGGACCTTACATACACACAACCACGCAGAAAATTTGATAACAAATACTCACCACACCACAAACGTACATGAAAATTGGGTGCATACCGCTAAAAGTAACCCTGGAGAGGCATCCCAGCTTGCTCCCATTCATGGAACAGCCCTGAAGTATTCCGCCTAAAGGGGAAAGTAGGAGATGCAGAAAAACAAAGACAAAAGGATCTGACACCTGAACTAAGTACGTGTGGAGGTGGTGAGTACATTAAAAAAAAACACCAAATATGCATACAGTATAACGCATTAATGTACTATTGGATTATCATGGACTCATAATATTGGAAAAAGGAAAAACTTCACTAAATGAACCTCTAAATAAAGCTGCAACAATAAGTGTTATACAACACAAAACATATGGTAAAGAAGAAAAAAGTTGCGCTAAATTTGAACGTGACACATGAAGTGACACACAAAACCAAAAAATAAAATAACACAGGTGGTCAAACAATGTGATAAAATAAAGCATATAATCAATGAGCACGGCGGCTCACACAGTGAATGAACCACCAAAACAGTGACATATATTGCAATAATAAACACATACACCTGTGCGCTGTGGTCATATATGAAATCACTGATGATGAACTTAATCAATATAAAATGTGTCAATGAGAAACAATAATCAAAGTTCATATAGATGCATTAAAGATAATCCTCCACCATGACCAATGAAGTCCAAACTGGATGTACACCAAGAATGAGTGATGTATAGGACAGCCTTCACCAATATAAATACTGCCTCTTACTGCAAGACATTGATCCCTTATCACAGGGCATCACAGAACGCCTATGGCTTGTTCCCCAGCCAGGGATATGTGGCATACAGCGTCCGGCTACCAAGATGGCGTCTCAACCGGGAGGTCAACAACTCGAGATGGTAAAAACACGGTCCCGTATGCCGAAAAAAGGGAAAAAGACTAATAGTGTAAAACCTTACACATTTATTGTATATAAAAAAGTGAATGCACACTTACAGAAATGTAGAATAAACAAGCATATATAAGCAGGCCGGCTCTAAAGTTTAAGCAGCCCGTATGTCTCCGGGTAGCGTTGGCGCGATGACGTCAGAACTGATAATATTGCATTATATAGAGACATTTTATTAAATAGATGGTGAGAACTATGGTCGGTTGACATAGGAAAACACTCTGAGACCATTTTTGAACTATTTGCATAGACTGTTGTATAGTGTAAAAGGACCGGGCCTAGCAGCAGAATTATTTTTCAAAACCTATTGGAGACAGAAAGACAAGGGTTGCAGGGACCCAATACACATACAACCACGCAGAAAACTTGATATAAAATACTCACCACACAATACCACTAACGTACATGAAAAGTGTGTGCATACCTCTATAACCATTGGCGGTGTAATAGGAGCGGATAAACTCAAAAGTGAAAGTGAAGAGGAATAGGAGGGGGAAGGGAGAAAAAAAAGAAAAGAGGAAAAACTGTGGAAAACATGAGGAGAGGGGCAACAAGAGGAGGAGCGACCCCTAAATCACCCCATCTAAGCCTGACACCCAGTCTGGGCCCAATGAACAAATATGTAACCCATGCAGGGAATGGAGATAAGCCTATAATGGAAAAACAGCAAGCGGCTAAAAATAGTCAGACGGAGAGTAAGGAGAAGAAGAAAGAAAAGAAAAAGGGTCCAAATAAAACACCCACCGAGAGTGATACACTTTCAGAGTCCAGAATAGAACATGCCTTGGAAAAATCGCTAAAAGCAGAAATGGAGATAGTTCACAGAAATCTTGGTCACATGCTTGAACGAGTGGAGGTAGTGGAAAAAATAACGGACTCTAATGTAACCAGAATAAAAAAATTAGAAGGAGAAATTAAAACCATGAAAAGACATCAACAAGAGCAAGCATATAAATTAGAAGAGAACAGGGACAGAAGAAAGAACTTAAGAATTCGAGAAGTCCCTGAAACTACTCAGCATGAGGATTTAACAGAAATAATAAGGAAGATTTTTAACCTAGTGATGGACAAAGAAATAACAAATCCAATAAAAATCGAGAGAGTACATAGATTAAGAAGACCGAGAGAAATCCCACAGGAGAATCCAAGAGACATCACAGTGCGATTTGAAAACTGTGAGGAAAAAAATCCACTTTGGAGAAACCTAAGGGAGAAGTCACCAATAAAATTCAAAGAAAACAATATCCAAATATTTCAGGATCTCTCGCAGGAAACTTTAAAAGAAGGAGAACTTTAAAGCCGCTGTTAGGGACTCTACAGGAACATGGAGTACAATACAACTGGGGCTTTCCCGCATGCTTGATTGATAGGAAAAAAGGGCTGTACCGCCAGATTACGATTTATAGAAGAGACGCCTGAATTCTGTAAAAAACTGGAGATTCCAACGCCAGAAAATCGCTAGGCGATAAGCTCAAGATGGAACAATGGAAAGACAGAAAAAGTAGCAAGAAAAGGAAAGAGGACCTGAAGCTGTATAGCGACCCCTTTTTTTTTTTTTATTATCTCCGATAATCAGAAGATCGGCAGGACAGACAGGGTGTGGGGGGGGGTTTGGAGGGGGGAAGAAGGAGGTTGTTTGAAAAGATTAAAGACATAAAAAAAGGGATACGGAGACTTGGACTCTTGGCAAGTTCTGGAAACACGTTCCTAGTAGTAGGGGAGGCGAGCCCGATAGCGCCATACAGAATTCCACCTCGGGCCTGAGAGAGCAAGGGGACAAGGGTGTCCCTAAGGGGGGAAAGTACTTTTTCCAGACCATGAGGTCAAAATACCACCATAGGAAGGGGGGAGGGGAGGGGGTGGGGGGGGGAAAGATCTGTGAATCCTTGTATAAAAATGTACCTGTTGGGTTAAGAAATAGTAAGAAGATGACCCGTATATTTCAGTATAATAATCTATCTGCTGGTTCAAGTAAGCTGAATAATACGCAAAATCAATGACGGTAGTTAAATGTATGACATATAATGTACGAGGATTGAACACTCCAGAAAAAAGGACACATGGTGCTAAGAGAGTTAGAAAGGTACTCGGCGGAGATAATCTTTTTACAGGAGACACATATATCACTTGATTCAAATATAAAATTATATTCACGGGCTATCCCAACCTGGTACTATGGAGACTCCCCAAATAAAAGGGCAAAAGGAGTAGCCATTGGTATAGTAAAAAATATAAGTTTTATTTTGGAGGACAGGAAAGTCGACCCAGAGGGTCGGTTTTTGTTCTTGAGAGTTTTCCTACAAGGAAAAAGATATACAGTGGGTCAAAAAAGTATTTAATCAGCCACCAATTGTGCAATTTCTCCCACTTAAAAAGATGAGAGAGTCCTGTAATTGTCATCATAGGTATACCTCAACTATGAGAGACAAAATGTGGAAACAAATCCAGACAATCACATTGTCTGATTTGGAAAGAATTTATTTGCAATTTATGATGGAAAATAAGTATTTGGTCAATTACAAATTACAATACTTTGTTATATATCCTTTGTTGGCAATGACAGAGGTCAAAAGTTTTCTGTAAGTCTGTTGCGACTTTCAACTCCCTCCAAAGGTTTTCGATGGGGTTGAGATCTGGAGACTGGCTAGGCTACTCCAGGACCTTGGAATGCTTCTTACGAAGCCACTCCTTCGTTGCTCGGGCGGTGTGTTTGGGATCATTGTCATGCTGAAAGACCCAGCCACGTTTCATCTTCAATGCCCTTGCTGATGGGAGGAGGTTTGCACTCAAAATCTCACGATACATGGCCCCATTCATTCTTTCATGTACACGGATCAGTCGTCCTGTTCCCTTTGCAGAGAAACAGCCCCAAAGCATGATGTTGCCACCCCCATGCTTCACAGTAGGTATGGTGTTCTTTGGTTGCAACTCGGCATTCTCTCTCCTCCAAACACGACGAGTTGTGTTTCTACCAAACAGTTCTACTTTGGTTTCATCTGACCATATGACATTCTCCCAATCCTCTTCTGAATCATCCAAATGCTCTCTAGCAAACCTCAGACGGGCCCGGACATGTACTGGCTTAAGCAGGGGGACACGTCTGGCACTACAGGATCTGAGTCCCTGGCGGCGTAGTGTGTTACTGATGGTAGCCTTTGTTACGTTGGTCCCAGCTCTCTGCAGGTCATTCACTAGGTCCCCCTGTGTGGTTCTGGGATTTTTGCTCACCGTTCTTGTGATCATTTTGACCCCACAGGGTGAGATCTTGCGTGGAGCCCCAGATCGAGGGAGATTATCAGTGGTCTTGTATGTCTTCCATTTTCTAATTATTGCTCCCACAGTTGATTTCTTCACACCAAGCTGCTTGCCTATTGCAGGTTCAGTCTTCCCAGCCTTGTGCATGTCTACAATTTTGTTTCTGGTGTCCTTCGAAAGCTCTTTGGTCTTCAACATAGTGGAGTTTGGAGTGTGACTGTTTGAGGTTGTGGACAGGTGTCTTTTATACTGACAACAAGTTCAAACAGGTGCCATTAATACAGGTAATGAGTTGAGGACAGAGGAGCCTCTTAAAGAAGAAGATACAGGTCTGTGAGAGCCAGAAATCTTGCTTGTTTGTAGGTGACCAAATACTTATTTTCCACCATAATTTGCAAATAAATTCTTTCCAAATCAGACAATGTGATTGTCTGGATTTGTTTCCACATTTTGTCTCTCATGGTTGAGGTATACCTATGATGACAATTACAGGCCTCTCTCATCTTTTTAAGTGGGAGAACTTGTACAATTGGTGGCTGACTAAATACTTTTTTGCGCCACTGTACATTGGCAAATGTATATTGTCCCAATAAATACCCCAAAAAATATCTAAAGGGGATTCTTGACGCCTTAATGGACTTTAAGCAAGGACAAATAATAGTGGCAGGTGATTTTATGCAGGGACAGTTCTAAGCATGGGAAATATGTGTTAATTTACAGGCATACTATACACACCCCCCAGGTACGAAATTTAAAGGAATATTTCACTTTTATTGTTTCACTTTAAGTATTATTAAAATCACTGCTCCCGAAAAAACTGGCGTTTTTAAAACTTTTTTTTGCATTGATACATGTCCCCTGGGGCAGGACCCGGGTCCCCAAACACTTTTTATGACAATAACTTGCATAATAACCTTTAAAATGAGCGCTTTCGATTTTTCATTTTCGTGTCCCATAGACTTTAACAGTGTTTGTGTGTTCGAATTAATTTTTTGCCTGTTCGCATGTTCTGGTACGAACCGAACCGGGGGGTGCTCGGCTCATCCCTAGTATTCAACAACGTAGCAAAAGAAAGATATAGATGGGGAAACATGCCCGGGGAAAAAAAAAACTAAATTATATTGAAAAGATAAAAAATGAAAAAAGTAAAATGAAATACAAGACAACTGATATTGCAAAGATTTTCAAAAAGTATTATAGTTCATTATATGCTATTAGAAATCAAGAAACACGACAGGAAGAGAACAACAGGAAATTTAAAATACAACAATACCTAGTAGAGGTAAATTTACCTAAAATAACAGCAGAAAGTATAGAGCTCCTAGAGAAATTAATTACACACAAAGAAATTAATAATGCCCTAAAAGAAATACCCGGGGGAAAAAGTCCAGGCCCAGATGGTTTCACAATAAAATATTATAAAAGATTTAAGAAACAGTTAGTACCAGTATTATGTAATTATTTAAACAAAATGGGAGAAAATTAAGAAATAAGAAAGGAATAGCAGATATCACAATCATACCAAAAATAGGTAAAGATAGAACCATTTGCTCTAACTACCGTCATATTGCATTGTTAAACGCAGATATAAAATTATATGCAAAAATTCTGGCAATGAGACTAAAAAATCTGATGCCAGACTTCATAAACGTCGACCAAGTAGGCTTCGTCCCAGGAAGGGAGGGAAGGGACAATAGAATAAGAACAATGCTCCTGATGCGTACCAGTCAAAAAAAGATATCCCCAGTCTTGCTCATGTCAATAGATGCTGAGTAAGCATTTGACCGAGTAGACTGGGGATTCATGATATACACATTACGAAGCATTGGCTTTGGCCCTAGGCTTATGAGATGGATTGACAACCTATACAAAAATTCCTTGGCCAGGGTTAAGGTTAATGGAAGTATGTCGTCCGCCTTTGATATGTTCAATGGAACCAGGCAGGGATGCCCACTCTCACCACTCCTGTACGTAGTTTCATTGGAACCACTGCTGGAAAAAATAAGGAAAAATTTAGATATAGGCGGGGTTAGGGTGGGTGAAGAAGAACATAAGGTTGCTGCATATGCGGACGACATACTTCTATACATAACCAGGCCAAGGATATTGTTACCCAATATAATAAGAGAATTGAAACAATATGGTGAGCTCACAAACTTCAAAATAAACCAGATAAAAACAGTAATATTGAACTTAGGAATAGAGAAGAACGAGGCAAAAGCAATACAACAGGAATTCCCGTTTTCCTGGGAGACAGAAGCACTGACATATTTGGGAATTAAATTAACACCTACTCTAGGAAAATTAGGGAAGGGGCTTAACAAAAAGAGGATGTATGTAAGATTTTATTGAGTATGAATTTTGTATTGTACCGGAAAAATGTCCTCAATAAAGTAAAATTTTAAATAAAAAAAAAGAAGTGTAAATCCAGTCTAAAGCCCCGTACACACGGTCGGACTTTTGGCCAACAAACTTCATTTTGAGCAAGTTGGACCAACAATCCGACCGTGTGTACGCTCCATCGGACAAACTTTTTTTGCTTTTTTCTTGTTTTCATCCGACAAAAGTTGGGTCTGCAAACGGACAAACTTTTGCCCAACAAAAGTCAGATGGAGCAAAGTCCGACCGTGTGTACAGAAAACCATCGGAATTTTGTCCGATGGACAAAACAACTAATGTTAAAATCAACCAACAATAGCAGAAGTTGACCAAAGGGTGGCGGTAAAGAGCAGAAAAGAGCAGAAAAACCACGTGATGTTGCAAAAAGTTTTGGGAAAGTTTGCAGAAAAGTCAGAGCGTGTGTATGCTATGGGTGTTCCCGACCAACTCCGTTCGGACAAAAAACCACGGAAAAGTCCGATAGAAGTCCGACCGTGTGTACGGGGCTTTAAGCATTAGGAATAAAATAAAAACTGCCATTAGCAAATTTGTTACAGGTAAAAAAAACAATAGGTCCATGTTTTTGTATGTTTCTTTGCAGCACAGAAACAGAAGCTTTCTATAAAATTATATGTGATAGCTAGGTTAAATTACAAGTTGTGATTTGCAGCCAAAAGTCTACGAGAAACACAAAAAACTGTTCCAGTTGTACAGTGCATGTTCATTCTTTTTATGAACTGAGGAAAGTTGTAATGTTTTAAATATAGCAGACAAAGTAATTTTTGTATGAAGCGCACCATTTGACCTACTAGTACTCACTTTGCCAGTGCTTTTCCACTGCTTCGTCCTCTGTCACAGCTGGCAACAATACCCAATGCTTCTGAGAATTGGGGAGCAAATGACCTCCTCCTATATGACAGTGCTGAGGTCTAGCGGGCAATTGCTTGATCCCAGCACTGTCGCAAGACATGGGACAAGATATTCTCACTCCCCCTAGCATCCAACACCAGCTGTTGCTGATGATTTTAGTGTCAATTTTGATGGAGAAAGGAGCAGAGGGGGGAGTGTGTGTGTGTGTCTTTACTAATGGGAAAGGCAATAGTGTCGCCAATGATTCCCCTTTTGCTGTCTGTGTCCTGTCTTTGATGTCTGTATCCTGTCAGGGAGATTTTCTTTAATTTCTTGACCCACTGATACACAATGCATGGAGATTTATCAACATTTCCCATCATTTTATATACCAGAGACAATGGTCAGTAGGACCAATAGAGGGGGTAAATGTCATGTACCTGACGGTAGAGCCTGATATGCAGAGGACGACCTCTCTTACACCTCTTACTCGGGGCCCCCTGGTAGAATAGACAGGTGGCGCAGGAGTGCAGAGTCGCACGAGTGCCTGATGGATCGCTGTAGTGGAGCCATGGCAACTGCAGATGGGATGGAAGTTCAGCAGGACTCCAAGGGCAGAAGATAAGGCAGGTGAAGTCAAGCCAGGTCATGTACTGGTAGGCACGTCAGGCACAGTTGCAAAAGGCAGGAGCGTAGTCAGGATACAGGCCGGATCGGTAATAGGCTAGCAGCGAGGTAGCAGAGGGAGCAGGCAGATGCGTAGTTAAAACCAGCCGGGTCAGATGCAGGCAGAAAGCTGGAACGTCAGTAGCAATCCGGGTCAAGTACAGGAACAGGTAACAGATACAAGGCAACGGGAACACACTGGAACGCTGTAGAGCAGACAGCATTGAGTCTGGGTACTGACCCAGTTTGAATAGCCCGCTGGACGCCAAAGAGCATCACGGAGTGTGCGTGCGTGCGCAACAGTGGTATTCTGACAGGAACAACAGGCCGTCTTCTTCGGCTGCCATCTTTGATGCTGGCATGCCCTTCCTGACGGTAAATCTCCCTAGCAGAGACACAAACAGCTAAAAAAACCTGACTTATTACCCCTTAAATACTCTGGGTCAGCCCAGCTGTCAGGGTGCCAATAGCAGGAGGATTCTAGGACTCAGCATCTGTCAGTGCAGGAGAAAGGCTCTAGGACCCAGCATCTCTGCCAGCACATCACATGGGCCTTTATAAGGAAGCCAGCCCTTGGCTGAAGTGCTGTTTAATCTTCAGCTGTTACCAACGTTCCCCTGTTTCCTGTCTCCTGTGTGCCTCCTGACCTTGACCTCGGCTATTTTAATGGATCTCCTCTGCCTGCTATCTGTCTTGACCTCAGCTCCCACCTGACCTTGTCTCCTCTGCTACCCACCTGATACCGAACCTTGGCTTGAACCGACTACCCGCTGTCTAAGTGACTCTAGTTACCGGCTACATTGCACAGGCGCCACCTGTCTGCAGCACATCAGCACATCCTGGGCCTTTTCTTTTTTGTAAAATCTTTTTTATTGAAGTTTATATGAACACATAAGATTTGCCCACTTAGGTGCTCAACATTTGCCCACGCAGGGGCAGTTTCTCTGTTGCGGCAACACACCGCTACAGGGCACAACACATAACACATACAGCTCAACTTAACTTACACTATAACCCCAAACATGGGGAGAGGGTCAGTTCAAGATAATCCGTGCTCAAATTGATATCAACAGGAGAGAGCAGCATGAAAAGAAATTGGGTCGATAGAGTTATTAACCTAAGAATACATTGTCAGTCTAAGCATTGGTCACTGCAGCAGTCGTGGTGCTTCTATCATCTAGCCAACAACTCCATACCTTCTCAAATTTTTGCGGGCATCCCCTGATCGAGTAGGTGGCTTTATATAGGGGTAAACTGGCATTCACTAGTCCCTTCCAGAATCTGACAGAGGGGGGAGACGATTGTTTCCAGGTCATCGTAATGGCTTTGCGGGAATAATACAGTAATAGGGATATGAGTATTTTCCTGACTCTGATCAATGGCAATTGCTCAACTAGCCCCAGCAGACAGTATATAGGATCATAAGGGACACAAGTTTTAGTGACCACAGTGATCACCTGGAGCACCTCCTTCCAATAATGTACGATTGCCGGGCAAACCCAAAAAATGTGGAAAAAAAACCCAGTTGATAGGAGCAGCGCCAGCACGCCGGAGAATGATCCGGCGACATCTGGTGCAACCTGTGAGGTGTGTAGTGAGCGCTATGTACAATTTTATATTGGACCAATTTGTCTCTCGCCGAGACCAGAGGGGAGAAGGGAAAGTCCCAAACCTCCCTCCAATCATCCTCATCCAGCCCCGGAATGTCCTCCACCCATTTCCTGCGGAGGGAAGACAGCTCGAGGACAGCAGCAACCAGCAAGGATCCAAGGAGCTGGGACGTGGGTTTCTCCAGATCCCTTACCCGGAGGGTGGATTCTAGCTCAGAGTAGATCAATTCAACTGGTTGGCCTAAAAATTGACACCTGTAAGCATGAGCAATTTGAAGATATCTAAAGTGAGCCCGCACAGGCACATTAAATTTGGAGCATAAAATGTGGAAGGGGGTGAGGTCTCTGTTGGTGATAATATGTTTAAGGGTCAGTATTTTGTATTTGGCCCAGGCCTGTGGATCCGGGATAGTGTTGAAATGCGATAGGTTAGGATTCAGCCACAGGGGGGTGTGAGGAGACCAAGAGTTCGGCTGGGGTGCCCTCAGCGCCTCACCCGCCTTCCATGCCCGCAGAGTGGTACGCATCGAAGGGGTGAGATTGTGGGGCGTTTTAGGCCCTCTAAATAGCAGCCCCTCCAACGCCTCCAAAGACCCCACTATGGCTGCCTCCAGCACCGTTGCAGAGTTGGTCAGGTCCGGCTGCAGCCACCAATGAGCGGTCACAAGCTGAGTGGCCAAGTAATACTTGTAGCAATCAGGGAGAGCCAAGCCCCCACTATCCACAGGCCTGGTCAAGGTGGTATATTTGAATCTAGGTGGTTTGGGCCCCCAAATAAAGGAATCCTGGGCCTTTTCTGCAAGCAACTATGCAAGCGACCTGTGCTACTTTGGGCATGACTCTTCCTGTTTTACCTCCAGGGGAGTCTGAAACTTAGCTGCACTGGAAGCCCTCTCTCCATTGGCCTCTAGCACTTTGGTACCTGATACCAGCTGGGGAGGAGAGTTCAGGTGGAAGCTGGAGATGGAGTGTTAGGCTGTCGTGGTCTTTGAGGGATCAACCCAGTCTGGGGGGATGTGACATTGGGCCTGGGCTCGGGTGTGGACGGGACCTTCTCAAAACACACAGAGGTGTCCTGGCCAGGAGGTGCTGGGAACAAGGAGTGGACAGCGGGGAAAACACTCCCAATGCAAGTCTTCAGGAGGAACAGGAACAGCCAAGAGGGCTAGTGAGTGACACACAGTCAGGAGGAATGGGAGGCACGCCTGAGAGGACTGGGATGAAGCAGTCTGGGATGGGTGCAGAGCCAGTCAGGAGGACTGTGGTGGCATGGGCAGTGGAAAGGGGCAGCTGCAGCCAGGAGGGCTGGCAGCACCTGAAGAGGTGGTACTGGGAGCGATAGTCCTGAGACTGTGCTGGGCCTGAAACCTGTGTTAGCTGGACCTGGGAGCGATAGTCTGCAAACAAGTGTGTGCTGGAGGCAGAAGAGGAGATAATGTATATACTGGAGTGTATATAGTTCAAGTCCCTACAGAGTTTTTATTGATCAAATGGGCATCCCATATGCACCCTTCCACATCCAAGTTTAAATTCCCTAATAAAAAACAAAAACAAAGCTGCAAGCACTGTTTCTTGTCTCTGAGCGACTGGAAATTCATGTGCCTGGCTGTGCAGGGTGGGAGATGACCACATTCAGCAGCAGCCCTTATGGGGGTAGCGCTACATATTGTTGCAGAATCAGGGTATAATCTCTTTAGAATGCTCTAGATATATTTATTTGTAGTGATGAGCCGAACACCCCCGGGTTCGGTTCGCACCAGAACCCGCGAACGGACTGAAAGTTCGTACGAACATTAGAACCCTATTAAATACAATGGATGCGAACGTTCGAATTCTAAAGTGCTAATTATAACAACTATTATGCATGTTATTGTCCTAAAAAGGGTTTGGGAACCCGGGTTCTGCACCAGGGGACATGTATCAATGCAAAAAGAAGTTTTAAAAACGGTCGTTTTTCGGGAGCAGTCATTTTAATGATGCATAAAGTGAAAAAAAAAAAGTCAAATATTCCTTTAAATATCATACCTGGGGGGTGTCTAAAGTATGCCTGTGAAGTGCCACGTGTTTCCCGTGTTTAGAACTGTCCCTGCACAAAATGACACTTCTAAAGGAAAAAAAAGCCATTTAAAACTGCTTGCGGCTTTAATGTAATGTCTGGTCCCGGTAATATGGATGAAAATCTTTAAGAAAAATGGCATAGCTACCCCATGACCCCCCCCCCCCACCCCAGCCCATTACCAGCCCCTTTGGGTCTTGTATGGATATTAAGGGGAACCCCGCACATAAAATAAAAAAGGCCCTATATACTCTGAACAGCCGTATACAGGCGGTGCATACAAGGCAGGGACTGTAGGTTTGTTCTTATGTAGAATGTGTTTGTAATTTTGAACAGGTACATTGTTTAAGTGTAGCTCCAGCCCAAAAATCTATTTTTAAACTTTTTGGAAAACATAGGTAAGGGTTATCACCCCTGTAACATTTGTTTTGCTGTCTGTGCCCCTGTTCAGAACATTTCACCTCACTTTCCATCCCAATGACAACTGTTTTTGAAATGTGGTGTTTTTCTTGAAACAAGGATTGCTGATAAAGCATCAGTACAGAGGAGACACCTTTCTCCCATATTAATTCTTACAGGAGAGAATTTTCCTTCCAAGGGGTAGATTTCCTCTTACTTCCTGTTGTCTTCTTGCGTTTGCAAGTAGGAGTCGTTTGTAAGTTGGATGTTTGAAAGTAGGGACCTGCCGTATATACTCTGCAGAAATAGGCCCCTTAGTTGTTGGTGTTGGCACAACACTGTAAGCACTCACAGTTACTCTTGGTTGGTGCTGGAACGCCCTGCTGTCAACTATTATATCAGGAATTTTAATTACATATAATTGTTGAACAGTGGTAGTAAAAATTGGGCCTTTGATGGTGGTGCTGGTGCCACAACACTGTAAGCCCTCAGAGTTACTCTTGGTGGGTGCAGGAATGGGCCCTGCTGTGAATTATTAGATCAAGAATTGTAATTACATGCCCCTTTTGAACAGGGGCTGAAAAATTGGGCCTTTCGTGGTGGTGGTGGTGGTGGTGTTGCCACAACACTGTAAGCCCTCAGAGTTACTCTTGGTGGGTGCAGGAATGGGCCCTGCTGTGAATTATTAGATCAAGAATTGTAATTACATGCCCCTTTTGAACAGGGGCTGAAAAATTGGGCCTTTCGTGGTGGTGGTGGTGGTGGTGGCGTTGCCACAACACTGTAAGCCCTCAGAGTTACTCTTGGTGGGTGCAGCAATGGGCCCTGCTGTGAATTATTAGATCAAGAATTGTAATTGCATGCCCCTGTTGAACAGGGGCTGAAAAATTGGGCCTTAGGCACTGGTGGCACAACACTACAACCCCTCACAGATACGTTACTTGGAGCACAGCAATGAGCCCTGTTGCAAAGTATTGCTTCAAAAATTGTAATGACACGCCCCTGTTAAACAGGGGCTGAAAAATTGGGCCTTAGGCACTGGTGCCACAACACTCCAACCCCTCACAGATACTGTACTTGGAGCACAGCAATGAGCCCTATGGCAAATTATTGCTAAAAAAATTGTAATTACACGCCCCTGTAAAACAGGGGCTGAAAAATTGGGCCTTAGCCACTGGTGGCGGCACCCATAAACAAAAATGATCTTCCAAGCTATCATCATCAATCGTATCATTGAGGACTCGGAGGAGGAGGATAGCCAGTCAACATAACAGCACAGGCACTCAGCATCAGCATCAGTCTTGAAGGGATGTGACATGTTAAAATCAATTAGTCTGTTATATCAGCATCAGGTGTGTGGTAGCTGGTGGTGATCCAAGACTGGTTCATCTTGATGAAAGTCAGTCGATCAACCGAGTCGGTGGACAGGCGCACCCTGTGATCCGTGACAAATCCTCCAGCAGCACTGAATGTGCGTTCCGAAAGAACGCTGGATGCAGGACAGGCCAGTAGCTCAATTGCATACTGTGCAAGCTCTGGCCAGTGATCCATCCTCAAGACCCAGTAAGCCAGAGGATTTTCGGTGGGGAAGGTGTCCAAGTCTGACCTTGCCCCTAGATATTCCTGCACCATGTTTATCAGACGCTGGCGATGGTTGCTGGAACCGATCATACTTTGGGGCTGCGGACTAAAGAATTGTCTGAACGCATCGGTCAGACGGCCACCTTCCCCACCGCTCCTTCTTTGACTGGCCGAAGCCTCAGCAACTCGTTGTCCAGGACCAGGAGTTTGTAACCTCCCAGTCTCTGGGAACGCGT
This sequence comes from Rana muscosa, assembly GCA_029206835.1. NCBI lineage: Eukaryota > Metazoa > Chordata > Amphibia > Anura > Ranidae > Rana > Rana muscosa. The sequence continues at coordinate 296,811,913 of CM055117.1, forward strand.
TGCACAGACCTTTCTGCAAGGCCTCCCGGAGTTGTCTCATCCTCTGCTCCCTCTGCGAAGGTAACATAAGGTCCGCAACCTTACCCTTGTACCGTGGATCAAGGAGAGTGGCCAGCCAGTAATGGTCCCTCTCCTTGATCCGAAGAATACGAGGATCCTTCCGCAGACTTTGCAGGATCAGGGAGGCCATGCAGCGTAGGTTTGCTGAGGCATTCGCTCCGGAGTCCTCTGGGTCACTAAGGACGACATGATCCGCAGCCACCTCCTCCCAGCCACGTACAAGTCCACTGGTTTCTTGGGACTGTAAATCATCCCTAAAAGACTGCTGCTGATGATGCTGAGTGCCAGCCTCCACCTCCATGCTGACACAATCCTCCTCCTCCTCCTCCTCCTCCTCCTCTTCCTCTTCCTGTGCGATGGGTGGGACAGAAGGAACACTGTCTGGGTAAAGGGGGCCTTGAGAGGCAAGGAAGTCCTCCTCTTCCTGCCTCTGTTCTGCCTCAAGTGCCCTGTCCATTATTCCACGCAGCGTGTGCTCCAACAGGTGGACAAGAGGTACAGTGTCACTGATGCATGCACTGTCACTGCTCACCATCCTCGTGGCCTCCTCAAATGGTGCCAGGACAGTGCATGCATCCCTGATCATGCCCCACTGGCGTGGAGAAAAAAAACCAAGCTCCCCTGACCCTGTCCTGGTGCCGTAGTCGCACAGGTACTCATTTATGGCCCTCTGCTGCGTGTGCAGCCGCTGCAGCATGGCCAACGTTGAGTTCCACCTGGTGGGCATGTCACATATAAGGCGGTTCTTGGGCAGGTTCAACTCCTTTTGCAGCTCAGCCAGGCGAGCACTGGCATTATAAGATCTGCGGAAATGCACACAGACTTTCCTGGCCTGCCTCAGGACATCCTGTAAGCCCGGGTACCTGCCCAAGAACCGCTGCACCACCAGGTTAAGGACGTGAGCCACACAGGGCACATGGGTCAGTTGTCCCTGTCGGAGGGCGGAGAGGAGGTTGGTGCCATTGTCGCAAACCACCATTCCTGGCTAAAGCTGGCGTGGCGTCAACCACCTCTCGGCCTGGCCCTGCAGAGCAGACAGGACCTCTGCCCCAGTGTGGCTTCTGTCCCCCAAACACACCAGCGCAAGCACGGCATGGCATCTTTTTGCCTGCGTACTTGCGTAGCCCCGTGAACGGCTACGGAGCACCGCTGGTTCATAGGACACACCACAGGAAGAGGCCATGGAGGAAGAAGAAGAGGAGGGGGTGGAGGAGAGAGGTGTGTCACAACCAGTAGTAGCATTTTGGAGGCGTGGCGGTGGAACAACCTCCAACACTACTGCACCTTGTCCTGCATCCTTCCCAGCTGCCAAAAGAGTGACCCAATGGGCCGTGAAAGAAAGGTAACGTCCCTGTCCATGCCTGCTGGACCATGAGTCAGCGGTAATATGCACCTTACCGCTGACCGCCCTGTCCAGCGAGGCCAAGACATTGCCTTCCACATGCCGGTAGAGAGCCGGAATAGCCTTCCGTGAGAAAAAGTGGCGTTTGGGAACCTGCCACTGAGGAACCGCACATTGCACAAACTCACGGAAGGGGGCCGAGTCTACCAACTGAAAAGGCAGCAGTTGAAGCGCTAGCAATTTAGCCAAGCTAGCATTCAACCGCTGGGCATGTGGATGGCTGGGAGTGAACTTCTTTCGACGGTCCAGCAGCTGGGGCAGGAAAATTTGCCTGCTAGAATCGGACGTCGGTGTACTGCTAGCAGAGTGGCCGCAAGTACTTGGCTGTGACACACCTAATTCTACACCTTCATTCCTCTCAGTGCATGTTTCAGAGAGGACTGAAGTTATAGTGGGGTTGGAGATCCCAGCTGATGCGGTGCAAGGAGAGGTCCGCTTTGTTCTTTGGTGTGGGTCTTTGAGGTAGGCTTGCCAACGAGCTGCATGGCAGGTCAACATATGTCTGGTCAGGCATGTGGTACCCAAGCGGCTGATGTTTTGGCCACGCGATATACGCTTGAGACATATGTTGCAAACAGCAGCTGTGCGATCTGATGCACTAGCCTCAAAAAAGGCCCACACCAAGGAACTTTTTGAATGACGGGCAGAGGCTGCGCCCTGCACAGGCGGAGCTCTGCGGTGTGATTCTGTCGGTGTACTGCCCTTACGCTGGCCACCAAAGGGCATCCTGCCTCGTTGGAGATGTGCCTCCTCCTCATCCTCCTCCTCCTCCTCTCTCCTATTAGGCACCCACGTGGAGTCAGTGACCTCATCATCCCCTCCCTCCTCATCACTGGAGCCAATCTGGCAGTATGCTGCAGCTGCTGGAACATGACTGCCAGATTGGTGTCCTTCTTGAGCATCCCCTCTGTCTGCTCTCACGCTACTGCCTTCCTGTAGCTGGGTTTCATCATCAGACCCTTCGAAACGCTGGGCATCCTCCTGGAGCATGTACCCAACACTGTGCTCAAACAGTTCGGGGGACTCCTCAGGAGGAGGACATGGTGGGTCTAGGGAAGGAGTGACTGATGATGAGTCTGACATTGATACCAGGGAAGAGGACGCTTTGGCAGCTGCTTTGCCAGTACCCTGAGCCTGGGTGAGAGAGGATGAGGAGGAGGAGGAGGGCTTGGTCATCCACTCTACCAAGTCTTCGGCATGATGTGGCTCAACATGTCCAGCTGCCGAAAAGAAGGACAAGCGTGTCCCATGGCCATGTGCTGATGACAATGCACCGCGTCCACGACCAGCACTGTTGCCCCCAGACACAGAGCCTGCTTGCCCTCTTTTATTGCCTCCTGACTGTCTGCCTCTCCTTGTTTGCCTTCCAGACATTCTAATAGATGGCCTGCAGGGAGATGGGAAAAAAGCAATAAGGGCTACCTTCAGGTGTCCTTCTCTGTCCCTTTACTTAAGGATTTCTAAATATGGTTGAGGATTATTGCTTTTGCACAGAATAGCACAACGACAATTTCCCTGACTGTCCAAAAAACAAGGATTTCAAAGATGGTTGATGAGGAATGCTTTGGCACACTATAGCACAAGGAGAAATCCCCTCACTTTCCTTCTTTGTCCCTAGAAACAAGGACTGGCACAGTGAAAGAAACTGACACTCTCCCTACCTACAGTTTTCTGTCCCTAGAAAAAATGTTTTTTTAAAGCACACTATAGCACAAGGAGAAATCCCCTCACTTTCCTTCTTTGTCCCTAGAAACAAGGACTGGCACAGTGAAAGAAACTGACACTCTCCCTACCTACAGTTTTCTGTCCCTAGAAAAAATGTTTTTTTAAAGCACACTATAGCACAAGGAGAAATCCCCTCACTTTCCTTCTTTGTCCCTAGAAACAAGGACTGGCACAGTGAAAGAAACTGACACTCTCCCTACCTACAGTTTTCTGTCCCTAGAAAAAATGTTTTTTTAAAGCACACTATAGCACAAGGAGAAATCCCCTCACTTTCCTTCTTTGTCCCTAGAAACAAGGACTGGCACAGTGAAAGAAACTGACACTCTCCCTACCTACAGTGTTCTGTCCCTAGAAAAAATGTTTTTTTAAAGCACACTATAGCACAAGGAGAAATCCCCTCACTTTCCTTCTTTGTCCCTAGAAACAAGGACTGGCACAGTGAAAGAAACTGACACTCTCCCTACCTACAGTTTTCTGTCCCTAGAAAAAATGTTTTTTTAAAGCACACTATAGCACAAGGAGAAATCCCCTCACTTTCCTTCTTTGTCCCTAGAAACAAGGACTGGCACAGTGAAAGAAACTGACACTCTCCCTACCTACAGTTTTCTGTCCCTAGAAAAAATGTTTTTTTAAAGCACACTATAGCACAAGGAGAAATCCCCTCACTTTCCTTCTTTGTCCCTAGAAACAAGGACTGGCACAGTGAAAGAAACTGACACTCTCCCTACCTACAGTGTTCTGTCCCTAGAAAAAATGTTTTTTTAAAGCACACTATAGCACAAGGAGAAATCCCCTCACTTTCCTTCTTTGTCCCTAGAAACAAGGACTGGCACAGTGAAAGAAACTGACACTCTCCCTACCTACAGTGTTCTGTCCCTAGAAAAAATGTTTTTTTAAAGCACACTATAGCACAAGGAGAAATCCCCTCACTTTCCTTCTTTGTCCCTAGAAACAAGGACTGGCACAGTGAAAGAAACTGACACTCTCCCTACCTACAGTTTTCTGTCCCTAGAAAAAATGTTTTTTTAAAGCACACTATAGCACAAGGAGAAATCCCCTCACTTTCCTTCTTTGTCCCTAGAAACAAGGACTGGCACAGTGAAAGAAACTGACACTCTCCCTACCTACAGTGTTCTGTCCCTAGAAAAAATGTTTTTTTAAAGCACACTATAGCACAAGGAGAAATCCCCTCACTTTCCTTCTTTGTCCCTAGAAACAAGGACTGGCACAGTGAAAGAAACTGACACTCTCCCTACCTACAGTTTTCTGTCCCTAGAAAAAATGTTTTTTTAAAGCACACTATAGCACAAGGAGAAATCCCCTCACTTTCCTTCTTTGTCCCTAGAAACAAGGACTGGCACAGTGAAAGAAACTGACACTCTCCCTACCTACAGTTTTCTGTCCCTAGAAAAAATGTTTTTTTAAAGCACACTATAGCACAAGGAGAAATCCCCTCACTTTCCTTCTTTGTCCCTAGAAACAAGGACTGGCACAGTGAAAGAAACTGACACTCTCCCTACCTACAGTGTTCTGTCCCTAGAAAAAATGTTTTTTTAAAGCACACTATAGCACAAGGAGAAATCCCCTCACTTTCCTTCTTTGTCCCTAGAAACAAGGACTGGCACAGTGAAAGAAACTGACACTCTCCCTACCTACAGTGTTCCGTCCCTAGAAAAAATGTTTTTTTAAAGCACACTATAGCACAAGGAGAAATCCCCTCACTTTCCTTCTTTGTCCCTAGAAACAAGGACTGGCACAGTGAAAGAAACTGACACTCTCCCTACCTACAGTTTTCTGTCCCTAGAAAAAATGTTTTTTTAAAGCACACTATAGCACAAGGAGAAATCCCCTCACTTTCCTTCTTTGTCCCTAGAAACAAGGACTGGCACAGTGAAAGAAACTGACACTCTCCCTACCTACAGTTTTCTGTCCCTAGAAAAAATGTTTTTTTAAAGCACACTATAGCACAAGGAGAAATCCCCTCACTTTCCTTCTTTGTCCCTAGAAACAAGGACTGGCACAGTGAAAGAAACTGACACTCTCCCTACCTACAGTTTTCTGTCCCTAGAAAAAATGTTTTTTTAAAGCACACTATAGCACAAGGAGAAATCCCCTCACTTTCCTTCTTTGTCCCTAGAAACAAGGACTGGCACAGTGAAAGAAACTGACACTCTCCCTACCTACAGTTTTCTGTCCCTAGAAAAAATGTTTTTTTAAAGCACACTATAGCACAAGGAGAAATCCCCTCACTTTCCTTCTTTGTCCCTAGAAACAAGGACTGGCACAGTAAAACACACTGACACTCTCCCTACCTATCCTTCTCTTTCCCTAAACTAAAGGAATCCAAGTTAAGCAAGAAAGAAAGAAATGTCACTGTCCCTGCCTATGCTTGTCTTTCCCTGCTCCGGAACACACTACACTAGGCCGCCGTGCTGGCGGCCTTTTATAGTGTGGGGCGTGTACTAAACACCCTCAGCAATAATTGGCCACAGGCATCCTGCCTGTGGCCAATCATTGCTCTCCTCGCTGCCGGCGCTGTGATTGGCCAAGCATGCGGGGTCACAGTGCATGCTTGGCCAATCACAGCGCCTGGATGACACTGCGATGGCGTAGTGCATTGTGGGCCGTTCGCGTCACTCGAATTTGGCGCGAACGGCCCAAATCGTTCGATCTTCGTCGAACGATCGAACAGCCGATGTTCGAGTCGAACGTATGTTCGACTCGAACACAAAGCTCATCCCTATTTATTTGATACAAAACTGTTTGTGGCCGTTTTACTGAAGGGAACCTGTTAGAAAAGAAATATGAAGGCTGTAACCAATAAATTGCAGATCCTGAAATTTTTAATCTTGTTCCACTACAGGTATTAGTCAGTCATTCACCACAATAAACATACAGACAGTCAAGTCGGGACTCTGGACCTGTGTACTTGTTCCAGCTCAGTGCCCCCTTAGGCAGTAAAGCACTAATAAGGGAGATGGTATTTTTAAGAACAAGTCATAAGCAGGTTTCCTGTCAAGGCTATTTTTTAACCAAAAGATGATGGAAATACAGTAGGCCATATGTTTAATTTTAATTGTTGGTGCAAGCCAGACCTGAATAACAAGAATCTGCGTAATGTATTTTATATTACCAGGATTAAATGTACCAGTGATTCATCTCAACGTGCTGATGAACCTTATGTAGAATCCATAAGGAATAACATTCTGTCACAGAATGTAATTTTTTAAAATACTGACTTATAGATACCGTATATACTCGAGTATAAGCCGAGTTTTTCAGCACATTTTTTTGCGCTGAAAATGCCCCCCTTGGCTTATACTCGAGTCACCTTTTTGTGCCTGATCTCCCAGACTTTGGGGACCAGGTACAGGCCGGTCGTAGGTCCCCTGGACCCCAAACTTGGCACACATATAGCCCCACTCTTCCTCTACAAGTGTGCAAAGTTTTTTGTCCGGGGGACCTACGACCGGGGAGCACCAATTTTTCTAAGCCAGGCACCCCTTCCATAGACTCCCATGTTAAACGGTAATTTCTCCGGTAATTTTGGGGACCCGGTACCGGTCCGATAACCTGGCATACATGTAGTCCCAGTTCTCCTCTACAAGTGTGCAAAGTTTGCTGTCTGGGGGACCTACAGCCTAGGAGCACCGATTTTTCAAAGCCGGCACCCCTTCCATATACTCCCATATTAAACATAAGTCTAGTCATGGACACAGTGAGGCACGGGCACAGTGAGGCATGGGCACAGTGAGGCATCGACACAGTGAGGCATCGACACAGTGAGGCATGGGCACAGTGACGCATGGGCACAGTGAGACATGGGCACAGTGAGGCATGCACATGGACACAGTGAGGCACAGTGAGGCATGCAGATGGACACCCTAGGCTTATACTCAAGTTTTCCCATTTTTTTGTGGTAAAATTAGGTGCCTCGGCTTATCTTCGGGTCGGCTTATACTCGAGTATATACGGTACTTGTTTTCTGATCATACTGATTTACAGTATTTTAGGATTGGGACATACGATTGGAACATGTGAGTTAAAGAAGAATTCTCGTGAAACTACTAAATACACAATTGTGATCTGTAGCCAGAAGGGATGAGCTTCGTGTTCGAGTCGAACTCATATTCGACTCGAACATCGTCTGTTCGGCCGTTCAACGAATTTCGAACAATATGGGCCATTCGCGCCAAATGTGAGTGGCGCGTCACGGCCCATAATTCACTGTGTCAACGCAGTGCATTGCTGGCTGATGATTGGCCAAGCATGCACTATGACCCGCATGCTTGGCCAATCACAGCGCTGTCAGTACAGAGAGCCGTAATTGGCCAAAGACTGCCTTTGACCAATCATGGCTCAGGGGATTAGGTACACGCCCCCACACTATATAAGGCCGCCCGTGCGTCGGTGCCATGTAGTGTGTTCCGGTGTTGAAAGAGAGATATAGACAGAGAGAGTGTCATTTCATTTCAGTTACTTAGAGTAGGCAGGCAATTGAGTTAGCTGCAGTCAGTGTATTTAGTATATATATGCACCCCAGGCGTTGTATATATATATATATATATATATATATTGTGAACTTTTGGGGATTATAGCTCCACGGGACTAAGTGCATAAACCGTTGACTTTTAAACAGAAAGGCTTTTATTTGTGAATAAAGCAAAAATAAGGCTTAATTCAGCACACAGAAAAGTATAAACTAAAGTCCACTTATCTTCCAGCATAAATCAAAAGTCCTGCTTGTCTTCAGCACAAAAATAAACCAAAGGAAAGACACATACAGTTTTGTAGGGGAACTTCCAGAGCCCTTGCTGAATCTTTCCAAGCTCCCAGCAAACAGACAGCTCCTCTCCACAGGTGCAATCCTCATACTCCTTCCCCACACCTCTAGCATCACTTCCTGTTTTATGAGCTGTCTTCCTGGAAGCCCTTAACCCCCTGTGTGCTGACTCCCAGTGGTCAGGAGTGGAGGCTCTATCCCACCCGAATGTCACTTTAGAGCCTCCGAAATTCCGGGCCCCAAATACCTCTCTATTAAGACAAAGAGGACTGCGAGCCAGTCCTCTCTGGACTATTTATTTTGCCAGAAATTCCTCACCCATTGGGTGACCTCCTGAACACTATTACCACTCGTTAAAGGGACCATAACCCAAATATTGGTGCTACATAGCACCCGTCCAGGACCCAACCTTGGCGTCCTGTACATTTCCCCCCCCCCCCTCTGCCTCAACGCGGAGGTGTTGGAGGCACCACTCGACACCATACAATGGACTCGGGAGAGGGCATCGGCATTCTGATGTTGTCTCCCGGGTCTGTGTTCTACCACGAAATTGAACTCCTGGAGAGAAAGGACCCACCTTGTCACCCTGGCATTGGTGTGCTTGTTTTGCCTCATCCAGGTAAGGGGAGCGTGGTCTGACATCAAACGAAACTTCCTACCTAGGAGGAAATATCGTAGGGAGTCCAAAGCCCACTTGATGGCGAGACACTCCCGCTCTACCACAGCGTAGTTTTTCTCAGCTGCTGTCAGCTTCCTACTAAGAAAAACTACGGGATGCTCTTCCCCATTGCTTTCCTGCGACAGGACTGCTCCCAATCCCTCACTTGAAGCATCTGTCTGCACTACAAAATCTTTTGGGAAATCCAGAGCTACAAGCACCGGATCCTGGCACAATGCCGTCTTAAGCTTTTGAAAAGCTTTCTCGGCCTCGGCATTCCATTTTATCATCACTGACTTTCTGCCCTTGGTCAAGTCCGTCAGCGGTGCAGCAATGGTGGCGAAGTTGGGGACAAACCTCCTATAATAGCCAACTATGCCCAGAAACGCTCTGACCTGCTTCTTGGTTAGGGGACGGGGCCAGTCCTGTATGGCTTCCACCTTACTCATTTGGGGCTTCACCAACCCCCTACCCACAATATACCCTAGGTACTTGGCTTCCTCCATCCCAATGGCACACTTCTCCGGATTGATGGTGAACCCTGCTCTTCTCAAGGAGTCTACCACTGCCTGAACCCGGGGAAGATGGGACTCCCAATCAGTGCTGAAGATGACTATGTCATCTAAGTAGACGGAAGCGTACTGTTGATGTGGGCGCAGAGTTTTGTCCATGGCCCTTTGGAACGTGGCAGGGGCAGAGTGTAGACCAAATGGCATCCTTTTGTATTGGAAGTGGCCTTCCGGGGTAGAGAAGGCCATTTTCTCCCTGGCTTCCTTGGTCAGGGGAATCTGCCAGTACCCTTTTGTGAGGTCCAGCGTGGTGATGTACCTGGCAGGACCTAACCTCTCAATTAGCTCATCTACTCGTGGCATGGGATATGCATCAAACTTGGAGACTTCATTAAGTTTTCTGAAGTCGTTACAGAAGCGGAGGGTGCCGTTGGGTTTGGGTACCAACACGATTGGACTTGACCACTCGCTTTGTGACTCTTCAATGATTTCAAGTTCGAGCATTCTTTTAACCTCGTCAGATACCGCCACCCTATGAGCTTCTGGGATACGGTAAGGCTTTAACCGGATTTTTACATTGGGTTCGGTTACGATGTCATGCTTGATGACATTGGTGAGACCAGGCAATTCTGAAAACATGACCCTATTTCTTTGCAGAAACTCTTTTGCTTGCTGGGTTTGGGGTCTAGTCAGGGTGGCAGCAACCTGCACCAAGTCGATCCCTGCATGGTCCCCTGACTGTACCCCTACCACCACAGATACCTGTTCTCTGTCTCTCCAGGGTTTCAATAAATTTACGTGATAGATTTGGTAGGGTTTTCTTTTCCCTGGCTGGTGTATCTTGTAGTTCACCTCACCTACTTTCTCTACTACCTCAAACGGGCCTTGCCACTTGGCCAAGAATTTGCTCTCCACCGTGGGTATTAGAACAGCCACCCGGTCTCCTACTTGAAACTGTCTAAATTTAGCCGACCGGTTATACACTCTTCTTTGGGCATCCTGAGCCTTCTGCATGTGCTCCCTCACCAGCGGCATCACCTTAGCCACCCTCTCTCGCATTTGAGAGATATGTTCTACCACAGTTTTATGTGGTGAGGACTCACTTTCCCATGTTTCTTTTACTAGGTCGAGCAACCCCCGGGGCCTTCGTCCATACACTAGCTCAAACGGCGAGAAGCCCGTGGATGCTTGTGGAACCTCCCGGATGGCAAACAACAAGGCAGGGAGTAACATATCCCAATCCTTCCTGTCTTTCTGGACCACTCTTTTCAACATGGACTTTAGAGTTTTATTAAACCTCTCGACTAGGCCATCGGTCTGCGGATGATAAACGGACGTCCGCAACTGCTTAATCTGAAACAGTTTGCATAAGTCCGCCATCACCTTTGACATAAAAGGGGTGCCCTGGTCCGTCAGTATCTGTTTGGGGAACCCAGTCCGTGAGAACATTTGAAACAACTCCCGGGAAATGGCCTTAGAGGAAGCTTTCCTCAAAGGGATTGCTTCTGGATACCTAGTTGCGTAATCTAGTATGACCAATATGTATTGGTGCCCCCTTGCTGACTTTACCAGGGGTCCCACCAGACCCATAGCGATCCGCTCGAATGGGACCTCAATAATTGGCAAGGGTACTAGAGGGTTTCTATAGTGGGGCATCGGGGCAGTTAACTGGCAAATGGGACAAGATGCACAATATTTTTTAACCTCGGCCTTCACTCCTGGCCAATAAAACCGGTCGGTTATCCTGGCCTCTGTTTTCTCTGCCCCCAGGTGTCCTCCTAGTGCGTCGTTGTGGGCTAGATCAAGGAGCATCCGCCGATATGGTTGGGGAACCAGCAACTGCTCTACAGTTTCCCCTCGGCTCTCAGCTACTCGATATACCAAGTCCCCCTTCAATGCAAAATGAGGAAACCTCTGATCTGCCCCTGGCATTCGTAAGACCCCATCAATAACAGAAACCTGCTCTCGAGCATTGATCAAGGTAGGATCCTGTAATTGGGCGGTGCCGAATGCACCCCTGGATACATCCAGGTCTGGATGCACTGGCCTCGAGGATGTTTCCCCCTCATCCTCCTCAGCCGGAGAGAGCTCTTCATCTTCCTCCCCCAGCATGACTTGTAATGGAAAAACTTCCCCCCCCTCAGAGATCAACTCGGTTTTAAGACCTGGAACAGAAACATTATCACCCACATTAGTATTCTCTGTAACTTCACTATCAGTGACGGGTATCTCCATATTAGAGGGGTGTGTTGTGGGGGTTTCAGGCCCGGATCCCTCAGACTCTGTCCCTTCCAGGCCCTGTGTCCCCAGTACTCCGGGCAGCCCCATCTGTACCTGGTTCCATAGTTCAAGAAATAGTGGACAGTCCCGCCCCACTATGATGTCATGTATTAAGCTTTTCACCACCCCAACCTCTTGTGTAACTGAAATATGGCCATAGGAAACCGTTACTGGGACCAGGGGGTACTCCCTGGTGTCCCCATGGATACACACTACCCGTAGAGTCTTATTCACTGGGCCGAGTCTCCCGAGCACCCTGGCATGTACCAGTGTTATCATGCTGCCGGAGTCCAGGAGCGCCTTGGCTGGAAGATGGTTCACCCACACTTCACACTCGAACCGTCCTTCAGCCAGATCAAGATGAGTGGCACACACTCTTTGCACATAGAAGGAGCTTCTCCGACCGGTCCCACAGTCCATAGGCTCCTCCTGCAGCGGGCACTGTGTCCGGGTATGCCCCCAGGACCGACATCGCCAACACTGTAGGTCCCCCATCCGTGGGACAGGAACCAACCTTTGTGGTTCTGCGGAGGATGATGCAGGTTTGCGGGTTCCAACGTCAGGCAGGGCTTCTCTCCTCTGTGCTGTGGCTGGTCTGGTTGCCCTTGGTGTGGGTTCCCGACGCTTGGCAGGCCCAAGCAGGTCCTCTACCACGGTGTACCTTTCGACCAACTCAACCAGCTGGTCAGCAGTTGCAGGGTCTCCGTGGCTTACCCAGCGCTGTAGGTCATCTGGCAGGGACCACAGGTACCAATCCATCACCACCCGTTCCACCATTTGTGGGCCTGACAATTTTTCCGGCTGCAGCCATTTTTTCACCAGCTGCACTAGTTCGTGCATTTGGGACCTAGGTGGTCGGTCAGGTTTGTACCGCCAGCGATGCACCCTCTGAGCCCGGACGGCTGTGGTCACTCCCAGGCGGGCCAGGATCTCTGCCTTCAGCCGTTCATAGTCGCTGATATGCTCAGATGGGAGATCAAAATAGGCCTTTTGCGGGTCACTGGTGAGGAAAGGGGAGATAATGCCAGCCCATTGGTCACGGGGCCACCCCTCTCTCTCCGCTATTCTTTCAAAGGTGGTGAGAAAGGCCTCTACATCATCGCTGGGTGTTAGTTTTTGTAAGAAATGGGTGGCTCTCACGGACACTTGGTTGCCAGCGGCAACGACCGCTTGCTCTCGTCCCTGAGCCAGCCGCTGTACTGCCTCCTGCAAGACAGCCACCTGTGCTCGAGTGGACTCCTGCTGGGCCGTAAACTGGGTAGTTAGCAGCAGTGTGCTTTCCTCATGGCGACGGTTTGCCTCTGCTAAAGCTTGCTGTTGGGTCGCAATGGCTTGTTGCTGGGTCGCAGTGGCTTGTGCCAAAGCCTTGATGACCTCCTCCATGCCTTTGTCTGCTGTTTGCAATGTCTGAGCTGACTTCACCCAAGACATGCCATAAGCCCACTGTTTCTTTAAATGTCAGTTTGTTTTTTAAACGGTTTTTGCAGCTGCAAATGCACTTTGCACGCATCCAAGGCACCAGTTGTGAACTTTTGTGGATTATAGCTCCACGGGACTAAGTGCATAAACCGTTGACTTTTAAACAGAAAGGCTTTTATTTGTGAATAAAGCAAAAATAACGCTTAATTCAGCACACAGAAAAGTATAAACTAAAGTCCACTTATCTTCCAGCATAAATCAAAAGTCCTGCTTGTCTTCAGCACAAAAATAAACCAAAGGAAAGACACATACAGTTTTGTAGGGGAACTTCCAGAGCCCTTGCTGAATCTTTCCAAGCTCCCAGCAAACAGACAGCTCCTCTCCACAGGTGCAATCCTCATACTCCTTCCCCACACCTCTAGCATCACTTCCTGTTTTATGAGCTGTCTTCCTGGAAGCCCTTAACCCCCTGTGTGCTGACTTCCAGTGGTCAGGAGTGGAGGCTCTATCCCACCCGAATGTCACTTTAGAGCCTCCGAAATTCCGGGCACCAAATACCTCTCTATTAAGACAAAGAGGACTGCGAGCCAGTCCTCTCTGAACTATTTATTTTGCCAGAAATTCCTCACCCATTGGGTGACCTCCTGAACACTATTACCACTCGTTAAAGGGACCATAACCCAAATATTGGTGCTACATAGCACCCGTCCAGGACCCAACCTTGGCGTCCTGTACAATATATATATATAGATATATATATACACTGTATTCAGTTTAGCTAGATCCGTTCCTGTTCTACTGTTGCTAAGATACTACAGGCGGGCAGTTGATTCAGTAAGCTGATGAATCAGTCCTGGATCACCAGCTACCAAGCACCTGATGCTGATGTAACCGAATAATTTTTTTTCAATGTGAGGTCCCTTCAAGACTGCCTATGCTGATGCTGAGTGACTATCCTGTTATGCTGAGTGACTATCCTCTTCCTCCTGTTTATGTTGATATCTTGTAAGAAATGTTTTGGTTCTGAGCACCGCCACCAGTGCCTAAGGCCCAATTTTTCTGCCCCTGTTTAACAGGGGCGTGTAATTATAATTTTTGCTGCAATACTTTGCAGCAGGGCTCCTTCCTGTGCTCCAACTAGAGTATCTGTGAGGGGTTGCAGTGTTGTGGCACCAGCACCAGTGCCTAAGGCCCAATTTTTCTGCCACCGTTTAACAGGGGCGTGTAATTGTAATTTTTGCTGCAATACTTTGCAGCAGGGCTCATTCCTGCGCTCCAACTAGAGTATCTGTGAGGGGTTGCAATGTTGTTTCACCAGTGCCTAAGGCCCAATTTTTCTGCCCCTGTTCAACAGGGGCATGTAATTACAATTCTTGATCTAATATTTCACAGCAGGGCCCATTCCTGCGCCCACCAAGAGTAACTGTGAGGGCTTACAGTGTTGTGGCAACACCACCACCACCACCAAAGGCCCAATTTTTCTGCCCCTGTTCAACAGGTGCATGTAGTTGCAATTGTTGATATAATATTTCACAGCAGGGCCCGTTCCAGCGCCCACCAAGAGTAACTGTGAGGACTTACAGTGTTGTGGCACCAACACCAGCACCACCACCACCACCAAAGGCCCATTTTTTCTACCACTGTTCAACAATGGCATGTAATTACAATTCTTGATATAATAGTTCACAGCAGGGCGTTCCAGCGCCCACCAAGAGTAAATGTGAGGGCTTACAGTGTTGTGGCAACACCAATACCTAAGGCCCAACTTTCTGCAGAGTACATAGGGCAGGCCCCTACTTTTAATCATCCGACTTTCAAATGACTCCTACTTACAAACGGAGAGAGACAACAGGAAGTGAGAGGAAATCTACCCCTAGGAAGGGAAATTCTCTTCTGTAAGAGTTAATATGGGAAAAATGTGTCTCCTCTCCACTGATGCTTTATCACCAATTCTTGTTTCCCTAAAAACCCCAAATTTTCAAAATCCAACTGTCATTGGGACAGAAAGTGAGGTGAAATCTTCTGAACAGGTGCACAGACAGCAAAACAAATGTTCCAGGGGTGATAACCCTTCCCTATAATTTTTTTGCTAGAAAAGTACTCAGAACCCCCAAACATTATATATGTTTTTTTAGCAGACACCCTAGGAAATAAAATGGCGGTAGTTGCAATTTTTTATCTCGCACGGTATTTGCACCATAATGTTTCATGTATTAAAAAATAACAAAACAGTAAGGTTAGCCCAATTTTTTTGTATAAAGTGAAAGATGATGTTACGTCGAGTAAAGATATACCCAACATGTCACCCTTTAAAATTGCGCAGCCTCATGGAATGGCGCCAAAATTCGGTACTTACAAATCTCCATGGGCGACGCTTGATTTTTTTTTAAAGGTTACCAGTTTAGAGTTACAGAGGAGGTCTAGAGCTAGAATTGTTTCTTGCGTTCTGACGCACGCGGCGATACCTCACATGTGTGGTTTGAACGGCGTTTACAGATGTGGGCGGGACTTAGGTGTGTGTTCGCTTCTGAGCGAGAGCTACCGGGGACAGGGGCGTTTTAATTTTTTTTTTTTATTACATTTTTTTTTTTACTTTACTTTTATTCCTATTACAAGGAATGTAAACATCCCTTGTAATAAGAATCTATCGTGACTGGTCCTCTTTATGGAGAAATGCGGGGTCAATAAGACCCCACTTCTCTCCTCCAGGCTGGAAAGCATGAGATTGAGAAAAAAAATCACTGATCTCATGCTTAACAGCCGCGATCACGGCTTTGTTTACATCCGCGGCCCGGACGTGACGTCATAACTTTGCGCCCGGGCCTCCGACGGTCATAGAGATGACTGGTGACCATGTGGTCACCGGAAATCTCTATGGTTGTCATGCGGTGGCGGCCGATTCTTTCTCCGGGTCCCTGATGGCACGGGAGAGCCCAGAGAAGCACCGGATAGCGGCGGGAGGGGGGATGTCCCCTCCCGTCGCCTGTAAGAACAATCAAGCGGCGGAATTGCGCTATGATAATTTTTATGGTGCACAGAATCGCTGGCAGAAAAGGATGATATCTGAATGATGCCTGTAGCTGCAGGCATCATTCAGATATCCCCACTGAAAGTCAAGGACGTCATATGACGGCCTTGGGCTGGAAGTGGTTAAATAGCAATAACAGTTCCCTATCGTGGTATGGATTATTCTAATTAAATTTGAGTGCTTTTGTATGTACATGCTAGAAACCATCATGTTTAAGGATACCGAGAGCGGCCCCATTTTGTGTGTCTGTATTGTGGCAAATGGAGGTGTTTCAGGTAATGTGTTTCAGGTAGGCAGATATGAAATGTATCCACAGCAGACTGTGTTCTCTAAACCAGGGGTCATCAACCCCCGGTCCCCGGCCCACGACCGGTCCGTGGCCCTTCTGCAGCCGGGCCGTGGGTGCGGGCAGCCGTCAAGAGACATGCTGGGCTGCCGGTGTTGTGCCGAGAATGTTTTTTTCCGTCGGAATCTGTTCCCAAAGCAGAGGGCTGGAGAGGCGGGGAGGTATTAGGATCATTTGCATTCGTGGGTACAGTAGGAGGAGCGGCAATGCAGAGGGCTGGAGAGGCGGAGTTCCGATCGGAGCCGAGAGCCAGGGGGAACAGATTCCGACGGGGAAACCATTCTCGGCACAACACCGGCATGAGAGTGCTGGGTGGATGGAAGAAGCGAGCGGGCGGGCAAGCAGAGATATCATCTCTCTCCGCCCCCTGCATCACCGCTCTTCCGCCCTCAAAGCCAGTGCTCTGTCTCAGTGTCGGAGGGAACAGAGAGATGACATCATCTCACACTGCCTGCCCTGCATCGCCGCTCTCCTGCGGTGGAGCCAGAGATTGACAGCTGAAGGAGTCCCGGACCCTTCCTCTGCCAGGTGAGACCGGCTGCAGCATGAGGAGGGAGACACCCTGCTACATCCAGAGGGGCGATCCCACAGGGATGTGACGTCATCAGTGACAGATGAGCTGTGTGTGGGTGTACAGGTGAGGTGTGCTGGGACTTGTAGTTCACCCCCTCAGCTGTCTGCCTGATATACCACAAGGGGCGCTCCACTCACTCCGCATCTGGTGACAGGCAACGTGGCAGGTGGCGTGGCAAGTGACATTTCACATTTGGTGACAGGCAACGTGGCAGGTGGCAAGTGACATTCCACATCTGGTGACAGGCAACGTGGCAGGTGGCAATCCACATCTTGTGGCAGTAAGCGTGGCAGGTGATGTGGCAAGTGGCATTCCACATCTGGTGACAGGCAGCGTGGCAAGTGACTATCCACATCTGGTAGCAGGCGACAGTGGCAAGTGACACGCTCAGGGCTCCCACTGATTCTACATTATGGTGAGTTGAACTATTTCATTTATTACTACAATGTAATAATAGAAATAATGCGCTTCAATCACCCTGACACCATATTAAGCATGTTGCCGTGATGATTGAAGCGCTAACACCATCCATTGCCCGCAAAAAATCGCTACCCCTACCCCCCCCCCCCCCCCCGGTCCTTGGCACAATTTTCTTCCACGCAGCCGATCCCAAAAAGGTTGGGGACCACTGCTCTAAACCCTTGCAGGTAGACCTACATGGTGGCCTCTGAATCAGTGGAACAAAGTTTAGACAGAACAGATAAGTGTGTGATCAACCACTTTGCACCTTGTAGGGGTTTGATGACACTCTAAAACCCCTCTCAAGAAAATGTGTAAAGTTCTGGAGGGTATGCTTTCTAATGTGGAAAATCAATTGTTTTTCCAACTGTGGACAACTGTGGACACGTTGTAGCAACAGTTTCTGTTAGGATATCTGTACCATCAATATAAAAGGCACCAAGGGGTTTGAGTGGAGAGGAAGCCAGCATCTGGGAGTACAGTATTTACAGGAAACGAGGCCTGTTCTACAAGGGATAAGGGAGAAGTATGGCCAAAGCCTTTTTGGCCTAACTTATCCCATGGATCACTAGAGTGGAGTTCATTCTGCATATGGTTGGGATCTACCCAAAACCCTGGACCAGCACCTGGCTCAGTCTCTTGGTGACTTTTTTGTTTTTATTTTTTGGAGTAACTGGGATAGGTTTAGGAAATTGAGTGGGATACTCCAAAAATAAAAACTATGCATAGATTGAGGACAGTAAACTCCTTTCTGAAAAGCTGAAGCAGAAGTCCTTGCAATAGCAAACTGTGGACTTGGCTTGTAGTAGAAGCAGTGAAAAGCAGGCTTCTTTCTTTAGAGCACCAAGAGCAGAGTCCCTTCACAAAGAACTGAATAGACTAAGCTTTTCAGGATGTAGCGCTACCCTCGTGAGGGCCACTTGCTAAATTTGTACCCCACTGGTTGCCCCAAAAATGCAAGTCCTCTGACACCTCTGACACCCTGAATTCAGACATTTGTCAATGATAATCAAAGAGTTAAAGACACACACAATTCAGTTGGAAAAGTTGGATAATGTTTACTAAAAAGCTATCAGCATAAATTCCCAGTGGTATAAGCTTGACCCTTGACGAAGTTTTACAGCAAACAAGAAAACACAATAGTAGAAATGATATAAAACACAAAAGCAATATTTGGTTGTAGAATGCAAAGATTTCCAAACACTCTATTCAGCTAAATAGAGGAGGGCAGAGGGTGACCTCACTTGTGTCAAACCACTCCCTTCTATGCCTCAACACCACAGGCCAAATGAAGCAGCAAGATATAACAATGTCCTTATATTAATAGAACTATTAAATCTGGAATACTTAAACCCGCTCAGAAAATAGAGTCCTGGGTGTAGGCCAGTGGTTCTCAACTCCTGTCCTCAGGACCCACTAACAGGCCAGATTTTAAGTATTACCTTGGTGAGATGCAGACTAGAATAATGCAATCCCTGAGCAGCAAATTATATCACCTGTGATGCATTTCAGTTATCTTGCAAACCTGGCCTGTTGGTGGGCCCTGAGGACTGGAGTTGAGAACCACTGGTGTAGGCACTTGTACTAAGGTTACTAACAGAACAGTCCTTTAGTGGGGAGGAGGATAGGTTGTAGTCATTCAGAGAAGAAAGAAGACTTGGTTTTCAGCTAGCTCTTTAAAGAAGTACTTGAGAAATCCAGGGTATTGGGAGAAGGTGAAGTAGCCTGGTGACACCTTAACTGTCAATATATAGCAAAGGGTACTTATGGTGTCCTGTGGAAAAGGAGCACTGCTGTTTCTCTACAGAATGTCAGTGTAGCACCAGATCCTACTGGCTTTCGCAAAGGGAAAAACAGGGATGTCTGCAGTGTGCAGTGTTTTTGTGATAGAAGAATGGGCAAGTGCCCGCTCACCAGACCCAATGACTCTTGGTAATGGGAGTGGCATAGGCCTCAGCAATAGGCCTTGATGGAGCCCTGCTCAAGGGTACCGTGGTCCGGTCACACACTGCGCTTCAGTCCGGCTGGATCTGGCGTGGACGTGCAAAGAGGGACCTCCAGGTCGCCGCTGGTCAGACAGAGGTAGCTGGCAAGGAATGCTCCTGCACCCAAACGCAATGACTCTCTTTACAGCACAGGCTGTGACTCGGCCACATCACACACCAACACAGAGTGACTTGCTAGCAGCTTTAAGACCAGGGTCCCAAGAGAGAGATCCCGTCCGCATGCAGGCCTTTTATCACCTCTTCCAGCCTCCTGTTCTTCCTCTCCTGGTATTTGTAGTTCAAACCAGTCCAACTGAATGCAGATGTTAACTCTATGGACTACACGTCCCAAGATGTTTTGCTTTTCTCATAGAACTCAGTCACTCTATATTCAGGATATGACAACACAGAGTTCAGCTGAACACTAGGAGAAAACAGCTCCACAGCAGCGTTGCTGCACGGTGTCTCCTGACAATGCAGGCAGCATTAGCAAGCTCCTGGCTACAAGGACACCAGCTGATGTCCCCTTTAAACAAACACACTGCTGACTCTCTAGCACAAGAGGGGTGGCGGCAGCCTAAAGTCTCTAAGATCTCTCACAGCAGTCTGTACTCACAAAATGTCCAGGGACAGTGGGTTGCCTCCTTCCAACATCCATATGACATCTTTCTCTAGTGATACCAGACTATACCTTCAGCAGACAGCCCCTCAGTCAGCTCTCTAAAGCTTCAGCATCCAGGCCCTCAGGTCATCCACCTAAGGCCTCACGAACAGCAATCACATGGAATTGTTGCCCTGGAGGACAGCAAGCCCTCAAGGCTGTGTTCCTCTCCTGAAGAAAAAGACTCAGAAGCTCGGTGTCTCAAAATATTTATACAGACTCCCAGCAGCCTTCAGGTCCCTGCTCCCTCTGATTGGACAGGGCTGCATACATATTCATACTTCCATCTGCATGGCTCCACACCTATGTTCCAGAGAATTATACAGCTCTCTGGAAGGCAGAGGGAGCAGTCAGACTAGCAGCAGCTAAAAGCAATGAACAAACCTAACTAATCACATACAGCTGCACTGGTTACAGTGCACACAGCTAAATTTACCCAACAGACAATTACAGCCACACTGGTTACAGCGAGACAAGCTAAATTTACCCAACCAAAACACAGCTCCACTGAATACAGTGAGTCAGAACTAAATCAAACTATTCCTATCACCTATCTAGGAGGGTGCTACACTGGTATAGTTAGTGGTAGTTAATTAAACTCAACTGGACTTGTTTAAACAAGTCAAGTTCAATGTGACTAATTATTACCACTAGCTATATGTGTATTTTCTTGTGTGGTACCTGGGAACCAGAGCACTGGCCATTTACATTAAATTGGCAGGGGCTGCTTCTATTGCTCAGCTGGCAGTCTGAGCCTGGCATAACAGAAAAACGAATTAGTCTGAATTCTAATTCCCAAGTTCATCTTTTAACCCAGACACGTTATACTGTTGATACTGAGAAACTGGAGAAGAACTCCCAGTATATGTGTGTATAGACAGAGAAAAAGATAACAAAAAATGGCACCACATGTCTAGGGACAAGGTAGCTGTAATGTGTTCCATGTAGGAGGTAATGCTTAACCAAAGGAAACTGATGCTAACATGAACAAAACAATACAATCTATGTGGGAAAATGTCCTTTTGATGGCCCTGAGGGAAAGACTGCAGAGGCTGCTAAATAACAATTAGCACATTCTTCCACCCTAACCTATTGATATCATTGTTTCCTCACTTGAATAATGACACTGCAATCTGTAAAAATTATTGTTTGTATGAACTAATCCAATTAATCAGTCCGATTAGTCAAATCTATAGAATTTTACATGCTGCTTAATTTGTCATAGAATTTTTGGAGGGCAGAGAATTAACAGAAAGGCCATAGTGGCCAATTATGTTTTGCCACCCAAGGTCATAGGAAACTTGCCATGTAATGCTTTGGATTTTTAATTTTTTTTGGCAAGTACAAAAAAAAGAAAGCTGTAGACAACTTCAGTAAAAGTGGAGAAGGATCAGTCAGGTTTGAAAATGTTGGCCAGTACTCCATTACTTCTTTTGAACAGGGCAGAGGTAAATATCAGAGCTATGAATCTAACAGGAAGTGTAAAAACAATCTATTTCAGACCATGTCAGAACATCTGGGCAAATTTGAACTTTTATGAGTGGCTCTCAGTTTGATCATTTCCAATTATAACATTTTAAATTAATAATTTTACAAGGAGAATAGTTATTTACCAAATATAATTTAAAGATAACCAACAGACTATTATATGGTATTTTTTATTAATTCTTATATCATAAAAGCTTGTTTACATATTGACATTGCAGAAGAAAGTCACAGTTGTATTGAGATTCCACAAAGGTAACAATCTATTAGAAAATATAAGAACATGTACAATGTGGTATCCCCAAGTGCTGGTATTCAGACCATACAACCATTTGATCTTGATTGTCGGGATATCAAACACGTTTCAAATTGTTCAACAAAGTATCTTCCTCAGGGAAATGATACCACTCTGCAAATACAAGGATTAATTTACAATCTCTGTTCACAACAATATTTTAGTACAGTTTTCCCAAAAAATTTAAAGAAAGACTGAAAGTAATGAGTATATGTATGAGGAATGGGAATGCAGCGAAAATGTGCAAAAGTATAATAAAACGTATTGATTGCATCTGTACATGGAATTACAAACATTTGAAGCTCTGATGAAGTTTACACACACAGAATGTTAAAATACAACATAAATGTTACACAACAATGCTATACAGCTATACATGTCAATATGCATCTGTATACATTCTGACGCGTTTCGATCACAAAGGATCTTCTTCAGAGGATATGTTGTTTGCTGCAAAGAATTATAAGATGAGTATCACTTCATTACCTGGGTATGTACCCAAAGGTAAGGGACGCAAAATATATAATTACCAATATGCTGTATGTTAGAACCTAGCTTCCAATCAGAGCTCCGCCAAAAGGCAGGCGCCTCCAGGGATCCAACAGCCCCCCAGCCACCCGACACCCCGGGGCCCGGCGCCACCAGGAAACAAATGCGACCTACAGGGAGCCATACCGGAGGGGGGATGCTCCACGCGGGGCTCGCACGGACAGGCGACCAGCATCTGTAAAGGACATCAAAGGCATCAATGTAGGATGCATTGGTATTGCTTCCATACAATTAGTATATTATATGACATCTTATTATGTAGGCAGGTGGGAGGTCCATATGGGTTGCCCTTCCATTGTTATATATTAGGATGTTGATGTGTTTATTATTAAAATCTATTGGTATGATGGGTACAGCGGTGACTGAGTGAGTTGTATGTGTGGGTAAGTGATGGTAGGAAGGTGTAATGGGGAGGACTAGTGAGGGTGAAAAAAGTGAAAAAAATTGTTGGTAAAAAATATTAAAAAGAAAATGAAATTGGAAGAATTATGTGTAATCAGGAGTGTGAAAGAATGGGTGTAGATGTGGAATGTGCAGTGAAATGTAATGTGATGTTGCGAAAGTGATGGAATGAGTGTTGGAAATAAAATGTGTATGGGTGAAAAAGCCTACTGTGTTAACTGTGATGAGTGTGAAATGCTACAACCTATCCAAGTCACAGCTGAATATTAAAGAGCTAAGTCCATTGATGCTGGAAGATTCCCAACTGAACCTTTGCCAGGGGAAACAACCAGTGCTCGTAGAGCTCAATGGGAAGGAGTAGTATTACCCAAAGGGTAAGAGTGAAGGGAAGAGTGACAAACAGCCTGTGTAGGCTGTTTAATACTTACGATTGTCTGGACTCTCTGATCTGCCATGTTGTGGAAACTGGGGATCAACATGAGATCTACCCAGTTTCCTATATGTGTTTATATATAGTCCTCAATTGAGGAAGATGTCCTAGGATGATCCTCCCCCATGCGTCGCCTCATAGGGGCAACCATGCCGCAATGGCGACCCTCCCTGGATGGCTGCCTCGGCGTCCCGGAAGGACAGCCATCCCCAACCACTGACGTCACCTCCGCCGTAAACCATGCGGCGTCCCGACGTCACGGAGTTAGCCATTTCCAATGAGTTAGCAAATATGTAGGCTAAAACGTATTAACCATTTAAGCCCCAGACTATTTTGGCTGGTTAAAGACCAGTCCCCTTTTTGCGATTCGGCACTGCGTTGCTTTAACTGACAATTGCGCGGTCGTGTGACGTGGCTCTCAAACAAAATTGACGTCCTTTTTTTCCCACAAATAGAGCTTTCTTTTGATGGTGTTTGATCACCTTTACGGTTTTTATTTTTTATAAACAAAAATAGAGCGACAATTTTGAAAAAAATTCTATATTTTTTACTTTTTGCTATAATAAATATCCCCAAAAAATATATTAAAAAAAACATTTTTTTTCCTCAGCTTAGGCCGATACGTATTCTTCTACATATTTTTGGTAAAAAAAATCGCAATCGGTTTGCCCAAAAGTTATAGCGTTTACAAAATAGGAGATTTTTTTGTGACTGCGAAATTATGGCGGACACATCGGACACTTTTGACACATTTTTGGGACCATTGTCATTTTTACAGCGATCAGTGCTATAAAAATGCACTGGTTACTGTGAAAATGACACTGGCAGTGAAGGGGTTAACCACTAGGTGGCGCTGTAGGGGTTAAGTGTTCCCTGCATTGTGTTTCTAACTGAGGGGGGGTTGGGCTCTGTGTCATATGACACTGATCTTCGCTCCGTATACACGGAGCAAGATCAGTGTCATTGTCACTAGGCAGTGGCGTCACTAGGGTTGGTGTCACCTGGTGCGGTAAAATTTGGTGTCACCCCCCCCCCCCCAGTTCATTGAGCCACCCGGGGCACTGAGCATTCTAGCACATCAGCACAGCTCTCCCCCCGTGTAATCCCCCTAATGGAACCCCCGTGTAATCCCCCTAATGGAACCCCTGTGTAATCCCCCTAATGGAACCCCCCCGTGTAATCCCCCTAATGTCACGTCCCCCCCGTACAACCTCCCTAATGTAAGCCCCCTGCAATCCCCCTAATGTAACCCCCCCGTGCAATCCCCCTAATGTAACCCCCCTGTGCAATCCCACTAATGTAACCCCCCTGTGCAATTCCCCTAATGTAACCCCCCTGTTCCATCCCCCTAATGTAACCCCCCTAATGTAACCCCCCTAATGTAACCCCCCTGTGCAATCCCCCTAATGTAACCCCCCTGTGCAATCACCCTAATGTTACCCCCGTGCAATCCCCTAATGTAATCCCCTTAATGTAACACCCCTGTATTCCCCCTAATGTAACCCCCCTGTGCAATCCCCCTAATGTAACCCCCCTGTGCAATCCCCCTAATGTAACCCCCCTGTGCAATCCCCCTAATGTAGCCCCCCGTGTAATCCCCTTAATGTAACACCCCTGTATTCCCCCTAATGTAACCCCCCTGTGCAATCCCCTAATGTAACCCCCTGTGCAATCCCCCTAATGTAACCCCCCTGTATTCCCCCTAATGTAACCCCCCGTGCAATCCCCCTAATGTAACCCCCCTGTGAAATCCCCCTAATGTAACCCCTACGTGCAATCCCCCTAATGTAACCCCCCCGTGCAATCCCCCTAATATAACCCCCCTGTGCAATCCCCCTAATGTAACCCCCCTGTGCAATCCCACTAATGTAACCCCCCGTGCAATCCCCCTAATGTAACCCCCCCCCCGTGCAATCCCCTAATGTAATCCCCTTAATGTAACACCCCTGTATTCCCCTTAATGTAACCCCCCTGTGCAATCCCCCTAATGTAACCCCCCTGTTCAATCCCCCTAATGTAACCCCCCTGTGCAATCCCCCTAATGTAACCCCCCGTGCAATCCTCTAATGTAATCCCCTTAATGTAACACCCCTGTATTCCCCCTAATGTAACCCCCCTGTGCAATCCCCCTAATGTAATCCCCCTGTATTCCCCCTAATGTAACCCCCATGTATTCCCCCTAATGTAATCCCCTTAATGTAATCCCCCCGTGCAATCCCCTAATGTAATCCCCCTGCAATCTCCCTAATGTAATCCCCCCTGTAGTCCCCCTAATGTAACCCCCTGTGCAATTCCTCCTAATGTAACCCCCCCCTGTATTCCTTCTAATGTAACCCCCCCCCCTGTATTCCTTCTAATGTAACCCCCCCCTGTATTCCTCCTAATGTAATCCCCCCCCACCTGCAATCTCCCTAATGTAACCCCCCTCTATCTCCTCTCTCCCTACAGTCACAGACCTCAGATCAGCGCGCTCTGTCCACATGGACATTCCTCCTCCTAGGCTCCTCCTCCTGTTGTGAATATACTGTCAGTGTGGAGGAGGAGGAGACTAGGCTCCGTCGGTCTGAGGAATGTATTTGTTGTGAGCCGACACCTCTCCCCCCCTGCCTGAGCGTCAATAGGCGGATTGCAGTGCCGGGCGCTGTGCACTGGACTATGGCACTGTCTGCCTCGAGTCACAACACAATTCCTCCTCCCTCCCCGAACATTGTGGGGAGCGAAGGAGATACTGGAGTGCGCAGGGGAAGGAGGAAAAGGAGAGAGCCGCGGTGCCTCTCTCAATCCAGCGCCGTGATGGGTGATGGTGAGGTGTCACCCCTCTGGCGGGTGTCACCCGGGTGCGACCCGCACCCCCCGCACCTGCCTTGCAACGCCAGTGTCACTAGGCAGAGCAGGGAGATGCTTGTTTACACAAACATCTCCCTGCTCTATACCTCCGTGAGACAATCGCGGGGATTTCCGCGGAGATCGAGTCCACGGGACCCGCAGTCGGACTCACGGAGAAGGCGGCAGGGTCGCAAGCGCGCCGCCGCCGGCGCGCGCACGACCACACGGCAGGCATTTAAAGGGCCACGTACAGGTACGTGATTATGCCTGTCCGTGCCATTCTGCCGACGTATATCTACAGTGCGCGGTCCTTAAGCAGTTAAAAAAACACTTTAAGCAATGGAAAGGCTCAATTTTTGTTAGATATTAGATAGCCTTTCTTGTCCTTAAGCTGGAACATGGGACTTGTGGTGGACTTTAGCATCATAAACACAGGAGTTACTCTGGGTATAAGTAAAAGATCTCAAGGAGGAAACATAATTTGCCCAGCCTCTATGTTTCCTCTTTGAGACCTTTTACTTATACCCAGAGTAACCCCTGTGTTTATGATGCTAAAGTCCATCACAAGTCCCATGTTTTAGCTTAAGAAAGAGAAAGGTTATCTAATATTTAACATACAGTGGAACCTCGGTTTAAGAGTAACTTGGTTTGAGAGCGTTTGGATTTGCGAGCAACTTTTTTTATTATATTCTGACTAGGTTTGCAAGTGTTGACTCGCAAGATGAGCAGAATTCAAGCTAAATAGGCCTGCAGTACCTAATTTGGCCTGAGGTACGGGGGCGCAGGAGCCGAGCAGAGCCAAACATAGGCCTGCAGTACCTCATTTTGCCTGAGGTATGGGGGGGCAGGAGCCGAACATTGGCCTGCAGTTCCTCATTTGACCTGAGGTACGGGGGCGCAGGAGCCGAGCTGAAGTGTCCTCGGGCCTTTTCGGCCATTCCGAGACTCTCTGACGCCCCCCCCCCACCTCTGGCCGCATTCGGTATTGCATCTCATTGAAATCAATGCAGAACAAATTATTTTAGTTTCCATTGACTTCAATGGGAAAACTTGCTTTGATATGCGAGTACTTTGGATTACGAGCATACTCCTGGAACGGACTATGCTCGTAATCCGAGGTTCAACTGTAGTTCAAATTGATCCTTTCTGTTGCTTAAAGTGTTTGTTTTTTTTTTTTGTTTTTTTAGCCTCCATTAACATATTTGACAAAAATTGGGAATATAAACTGTATACTCTCCTTCATATTACCATAGTTGGAAAACAAAGGCCCAGTGTTTTCCAGGCCACCTTGGCAGCGTGGAATCCGAACCCACTGATTTTAACCAGCAGAAGGTGGGATAAAGAAGGAAGGAATGGAGCAAAATGGTGCTCTGGGACTCAGGACGCTACCTGAGAGAGCTGCAAGTGGAAATCACTCTGTAAGGGAAAGAAAAGGTTTTCATGCTACACTTTATGAGAAGAAAAAAGCGCAGAATTAGCAAAATGACTTAAAAAAAACAGTGGTGTACATATAAAAATACTCAAATGGCTATTATGCTTGAAACAGTGTAAAATAAATAAATACTGTACCTCTGTAGACGTCTTGCGTGGAAAAACAAATACATTTGTATAATATTTTGGTTACATCATTGCACACAATCCTTACTGCATATAAAAGAGTGACAGTAAAAAATGTAAATGCCTGACATACTGTAGTTATAGGTGATGGCGAACCTTGGCACCCCAGATGTTTTGGAACTACATTTCCCATGATGTTCAACTACAGTGCAGAGTGCATGAGCATCATGGGAAATGTAGTTCCAAAACATCTGGGGAGCCAAGGTTCACCATCACTGTTATAGGAGCTTGAATGTACTTTATGGACAGAGTTACCGGAAAGAATCTGTGTCAAAACATCACAAAAAGCTGTAATTTAGAACTGGTATTTGATTGACAGTGATAGAGCTAAATTGAGTTGGATTATCTATAATGAATCTATAATATTTTCTTGTGGGGCAAACACATTGAAAACTCTCAATTTCAGTCACTCTGCTGTTGTGGTGAAATTAGCTAAAATCTACCCTTTTTTTCTTTATTTAGCTTCTTTTTGTTTCTTTTATATCTAGAGTAGTTATCTTATTTATTTATTTTTTACTCTGTTTACTGTACCCATGAAAAAAAATAAAAAAATAAACATCTGTATATCCAATGTGTACTGGTACAGAAAAAAAAAAGAACAATATGTAATATACAAATGTTAACAATAGAGTAGTGCAATAACAATCTCAATTTATTATTTGCATAAAACATCAAGTCAAAAAAAGCATTCTACAAGCCAGTCTCATTCTAAAATAAACAGATAGGAGGTGGTCTGTGGAATGATTACTTTGGATTAAATGTGAGTACAGATTTACAGTGCGTTGAAAAAGTATTCATACCCCTTGAAATTTTCAACATTTTGTAATTTTACAACCAAAAACGTAAATGTATTTTATTAGGATTTTATGTGATAGACCAGCACAAAGTGGCACATAATTGTGAAGTGGAAGGAAAATGATAAATGATTTTCCATATTTTTTACAAATAAATATGTGAAAGTGTGGCGTGCATTTGTATTCAGCCCTTTACCGTATATACTCGAGTATAAACCGACCCGAATATAAGCCGAGGCACCTAATTTTACCACAAAAAATGGGAAAACTTATTGACTCGAGTATAAGCCTAGGGTGTCCATCTGCATGCCTCACTGTGCCTCACTTTGCCTCACTGTGTCCATGTGCATGCCTCACTGTGCCCATGCCTCACTGTGCCCATGCCTCACTGTGTCCATGCCTCACTGTGCCCATGCCTCACTGTGCCCATGCCTCACTGTGTCCATGCCTCACTGTGCCCATGCCTCACTGTGCCCATGCCTCACTGTGTCCATAACTAGACTGACGTTTAACATGGGAGTCTATGGAAATTTGCACACTTATAGATGAGAAATGGGGCTACATGTGTGCTAAGTTTGGGGTCCAGAGGACCGACCTCCGGCCGGTACCGGGTCCCCAAAGTCACCAGAGAAATTACCATTTAACATGGGAGTCTATGGAAGGGGTGCCCGGCTTTGAAAAATCGGTGCTCCCCGGCCGTAGGTCTCCCAGACAACAAATTTTGCACACTTGTAGAGAAAGAGTGGGGCTACATGTGTGCCAAGTTTGGGGTCCAGGGGACCGACGGCCGGCCAGTATCGGGTCCCCGAAATCTGGGAGATCAGGCGCAAATCGGTGACTCGAGTATAATGCCCCATACACACGATCGTTTTTCATGCCGTTAAAAATGCCATTTTTAAAAATGGCCATTAAAAATGATCGTGTGTATGCTCCAGAGCATTTTTTTTTTTTTTTTAAATCAAATAGGAGTTTATTCAGAGAGCAATAGGTATACAAAAGAAATACTTCACACAATACAGCACATACTTCTGTGTGTCCACAGGAGAAGGAAGGGACAATACCCTACAAATAGAGGCACAACATAATAAGAAAAATACACCCTTTTTTTAAGTCAAAAACACCCAACCCTGTACCACATCTATCTCAATACAATAGTGTAGTTTCTGCAACACAGTACAAAAAATATCACAGGCATCCATGTAAGAAAATAGGACTTATAGTCGTTGTATCCAGACCGGGGTAAGATAGACCGACTCATAGCCGAGCAATAGACCACCACGCGGGGAGTATCACCCCTAGTGCCATGTTCCCTCCCACTCAGATCCTCCGTCCCTTATACTAGCATTCGTTCCATAACCAGATCAACCGGGGCCAGACCTGGAATCTCCAACCACCGAGCCCAAATCTTGTCAAATTTCCTCACACTCCCTCTATGCTGAAATATATACTTTTCCAGCCTAATAGTGTCCCCCATGAGATTCCGCCATTCCCTCACCGTGGGGGGTTCCTCTGACTTCCAGTGTCGCAAAATAAGCTTCCTGGCCTGGAAGAGAGCTCTCGCTATGCCCACCCTGATGGGATCCTCCTCCGGTATGTTGTCTATGATCCCCAGCAAACATAATTTAGGGTGTGCAATAAGCTGCACCTGGAAAACGGTATTAATCGTATCCAAGACCTCCGTCCAGTAAAGATGCAGTTTGGGACACCGCCACAACATGTGGATCAGGTCACCATGGTCCCTCTTGCATCTAGTACAGGCAGGGTCCTCTCGGACCCCCATACTTACCATCCTAGCCGGGGTATAGTGTACACTAGGGATGAGCTCGGTGTTCGAGTCGAACATACGTTCAACTCGAACATCGGCTGTTCGATCGTTCGCCGAACAACGAACGATTTGGGCCGTTCGCGCCTAATTCGCGGCCCACAATGCACTACGCCATCGCAGTGTCATCCAGGCGCTGTGATTGGCCAAGCATGCACTGTGACCCCGCATGCTTGGCCAATCACAGCGCCGGCAGCGAGGAGAGCAATGATTGGCCACAGGCAGGATGCCTGTGGCCAATTATTGCTGAGGGTGTTTAGTACACGCCCCACACTATAAAAGGCCGCCAGCACGGCGGCCTAGTGTAGTGTGTTCCGGAGCAGGGAAAGAGAAGCATAGGCAGGGACAGTGACATTTTTTTTTCTTGCTTAACCTGGATTCCTTTAGTTTAGGGAAAGAGAAGGATAGGTAGGGAGAGTGTCAGTCTGTTTTACTGTGCTAAACCTTGTTTGTAGGGACAGGGAAGGACAGTGAGGGAAATTCTCATTGTGCTATACTGTGCTAAAGCATTCATCATCAACCATCTTTAAAAAAACATTTTTTATAGGGACAGAAAACTATAGGTAGGGAGAGTGTCAGTGTGTTTTACTGTGCTAAACCTTGTTTGTAGGGACAGGGAAGGACAGTGAGGGAAATTCTCATTGTGCTATACTGTGCTAAAGCATTCATCATCAACCATCTTTAAAAAAAAAAAATTATAGGGACAGAAAACTATAGGTAGGGAGAGTGTCAGTGTGTTTTACTGTGCTAATCCTTGTTTGTAGGGACAGGGAAGGACAGTGAGGGAAATTCTCATTGTGCTATACTGTGCTAAAGCATTCATCATCAACCATCTTTAAAAAAACATTTTTATAGGGACAGAAAACTATAGGTAGGGAGAGTGTCAGTGTGTTTTACTGTGCTAATCCTTGTTTGTAGGGACAGGGAAGGACAGTGAGGGAAATTCTCATTGTGCTATACTGTGCTAAAGCATTCATCATCAACCATCTTTAAAAAAACATTTTTTATAGGGACAGAAAACTATAGGTAGGGAGAGTGTCAGTGTGTTTTACTGTGCTAATCCTTGTTTGTAGGGACAGGGAAGGACAGTGAGGGAAATTCTCATTGTGCTATACTGTGCTAAAGCATTCATCATCAACCATCTTTAAAAAAACATTTTTTATAGGGACAGAAAACTATAGGTAGGGAGAGTGTCAGTGTGTTTTACTGTGCTAATCCTTGTTTGTAGGGACAGGGAAGGACAGTGAGGGAAATTCTCATTGTGCTATACTGTGCTAAAGCATTCATCATCAACCATCTTTAAAAAAACATTTTTTATAGGGACAGAAAACTATAGGTAGGGAGAGTGTCAGTGTGTTTTACTGTGCTAATCCTTGTTTGTAGGGACAGGGAAGGACAGTGAGGGAAATTCTCATTGTGCTATACTGTGCTAAAGCATTCATCATCAACCATCTTTAAAAAAAACATTTTTTATAGGGACAGAAAACTATAGGTAGGGAGAGTGTCAGTGTGTTTTACTGTGCTAATCCTTGTTTGTAGGGACAGGGAAGGACAGTGAGGGAAATTCTCATTGTGCTATACTGTGCTAAAGCATTCATCATCAACCATCTTTAAAAAAACATTTTTTATAGGGACAGAAAACTATAGGTAGGGAGAGTGTCAGTGTGTTTTACTGTGCTAATCCTTGTTTGTAGGGACAGGGAAGGACAGTGAGGGAAATTCTCATTGTGCTATACTGTGCAAAAGCATTCATCATCAACCATCTTTAAAAAAACATTTTTTATAGGGACAGAAAACTATAGGTAGGGAGAGTGTCAGTGTGTTTTACTGTGCTAATCCTTGTTTGTAGGGACAGGGAAGGACAGTGAGGGAAATTCTCATTGTGCTATACTGTGCTAAAGCATTCATCATTAACCATCTTTAAAAAAACATTTTTTATAGGGACAGAAAACTATAGGTAGGGAGAGTGTCAGTGTGTTTTACTGTGCTAATCCTTGTTTGTAGGGACAGGGAAGGACAGTGAGGGAAATTCTCATTGTGCTATACTGTGCTAAAGCATTCATCATCAACCATCTTTAAAAAAACATTTTTTATAGGGACAGAAAACTATAGGTAGGGAGAGTGTCAGTGTGTTTTACTGTGCTAATCCTTGTTTGTAGGGACAGGGAAGGACAGTGAGGGAAATTCTCATTGTGCTATACTGTGCTAAAGCATTCATCATCAACCATCTTTAAAAAAACATTTTTTATAGGGACAGAAAACTATAGGTAGGGAGAGTGTCAGTGTGTTTTACTGTGCTAATCCTTGTTTGTAGGGACAGGGAAGGACAGTGAGGGAAATTCTCATTGTGCTATACTGTGCTAAAGCATTCATCATCAACCATCTTTAAAAAAACATTTTTTATAGGGACAGAAAACTATAGGTAGGGAGAGTGTCAGTGTGTTTTACTGTGCTAATCCTTGTTTGTAGGGACAGGGAAGGACAGTGAGGGAAATTCTCATTGTGCTATACTGTGCTAAAGCATTCATCATCAACCATCTTTAAAAAAAAAAGATTTATAGGGACAGAAAACTATAGGTAGGGAGAGTGTCAGTGTGTTTTACCGTGCTAAACCTTGTTTGTAGGGACAGGGAAGGACAGTGAGGGAAATTCTCATTGTGCTATACTGTGCTAAAGCATTCATCATCAACCATCTTTAAAAAAACATTTTTTATAGGGACAGAAAACTATAGGTAGGGAGAGTGTCAGTGTGTTTTACTGTGCTAATCCTTGTTTGTAGGGACAGGGAAGGACAGTGAGGGAAATTCTCATTGTGCTATACTGTGCTAAAGCATTCATCATCAACCATCTTTAAAAAAAAAAAATTATAGGGACAGAAAACTATAGGTAGGGAGAGTGTCAGTGTGTTTTACTGTGCTAAACCTTGTTTGTAGGGACAGGGAAGGACAGTGAGGGAAATTCTCATTGTGCTATACTGTGCTAAAGCATTCATCATCAACCATCTTTAAAAAAACTTTTTTTATAGGGACAGAAAACTATAGGTAGGGAGAGTGTCAGTGTGTTTTACTGTGCTAAACCTTGTTTGTAGGGACAGGGAAGGACAGTGAGGGAAATTCTCATTGTGCTATACTGTGCTAAAGCATTCATCATCAACCATCTTTAAAAAAACATTTTTTATAGGGACAGAAAACTATAGGTAGGGAGAGTGTCAGTGTGTTTTACTGTGCTAATCCTTGTTTGTAGGGACAGGGAAGGACAGTGAGGGAAATTCTCATTGTGCTATACTGTGCTAAAGCATTCATCATCAACCATCTTTAAAAAAAAATTTTTATAGGGACAGAAAACTATAGGTAGGGAGAGTGTCAGTGTGTTTTACTGTGCTAAACCTTGTTTGTAGGGACAGGGAAGGACAGTGAGGGAAATTCTCATTGTGCTATACTGTGCTAAAGCATTCATCATCAACCATCTTTAAAAAAACATTTTTTATAGGGACAGAAAACTATAGGTAGGGAGAGTGTCAGTGTGTTTTACTGTGCTAATCCTTGTTTGTAGGGACAGGGAAGGACAGTGAGGGAAATTCTCATTGTGCTATACTGTGCTAAAGCATTCATCATCAACCATCTTTAAAAAAACATTTTTTATAGGGACAGAAAACTATAGGTAGGGAGAGTGTCAGTGTGTTTTACTGTGCTAATCCTTGTTTGTAGGGACAGGGAAGGACAGTGAGGGAAATTCTCATTGTGCTATACTGTGCTAAAGCATTCATCATCAACCATCTTTAAAAAAAAATTTTTATAGGGACAGAAAACTATAGGTAGGGAGAGTGTCAGTGTGTTTTACTGTGCTAATCCTTGTTTGTAGGGACAGGGAAGGACAGTGAGGGAAATTCTCATTGTGCTATACTGTGCTAAAGCATTCATCATCAACCATCTTTAAAAAAACATTTTTTATAGGGACAGAAAACTATAGGTAGGGAGAGTGTCAGTGTGTTTTACTGTGCTAATCCTTGTTTGTAGGGACAGGGAAGGACAGTGAGGGAAATTCTCATTGTGCTATACTGTGCTAAAGCATTCATCATCAACCATCTTTAAAAAAACATTTTTTATAGGGACAGAAAACTATAGGTAGGGAGAGTGTCAGTGTGTTTTACTGTGCTAATCCTTGTTTGTAGGGACAGGGAAGGACAGTGAGGGAAATTCTCATTGTGCTATACTGTGCTAAAGCATTCCTCATCAACCATCTTTGAAATCCTTGTTTTTTGGACAGTCAGGGAAATTGTCATTGTGCTATTCTGTGCGAAAGCAATCATCCTCAACCATATTTAGAAATCCTTAAGTAAAGGGACAGATAAGGACACCTGAAGGTAGCCCTTATTGCTTTTTTCCCATCTCCCTGCAGGCCATCCATTAGAATGTCTGGAAGGCAAACAAGGAGAGGCAGACAGTCAGGAGGCAATAAAAGAGGGCAAGCAGGCTCTGTGTCTGGGGGCAACAGTGCTGGTCGTGGACGCGGTGCATTGTCATCAGCACATGGCCATGGGACACGCTTGTCCTTCTTTTCGGCAGCTGGACATGTTGAGCCACATCATGCCGAAGACTTGGTAGAGTGGATGACCAAGCCCTCCTCCTCCTCCTCATCCTCTCTCACCCAGGCTCAGGGTACTGGCAAAGCAGCTGCCAAAGCGTCCTCTTCCCTGGTATCAATGTCAGACTCATCATCAGTCACTCCTTCCCTAGACCCACCATGTCCTCCTCCTGAGGAGTCCCCCGAACTGTTTGAGCACAGTGTTGGGTACATGCTCCAGGAGGATGCCCAGCGTTTCGAAGGGTCTGATGATGAAACCCAGCTAGAGGAAGGCAGTAGCGTGAGAGCAGACAGAGGGGATGCTCAAGAAGGACACCAATCTGGCAGTCATGTTCCAGCAGCTGCAGCATACTGCCAGATTGGCTCCAGTGATGAGGAGGGAGGGGATGATGAGGTCACTGACTCCACGTGGGTGCCTAATAGGAGAGAGGAGGAGGAGGAGGATGAGGAGGAGGCACATCTCCAACGAGGCAGGATGCCCTTTGGTGGCCAGCGTAAGGGCAGTACACCGACGGAATCACACCGCAGAGCTCCGCCTGTGCAGGGCGCTGCCTCTGCCCGTCATTCAAAAAGTTCTTTGGTGTGGGCCTTTTTTGAGGCTAGTGCATCAGATCGCACAGCTGCTGTTTGCAACATATGTCTCAAGCGTATATCGCGTGGCCAAAACATCAGCCGCTTGGGTACCACATGCCTGACCAGACATATGTTGACCTGCCATGCAGCTCGTTGGCAAGCCTACCTCAAAGACCCACACCAAAGAACAAAGCGGACCTCTCCTTGCACCGCATCAGCTGGGATCTCCAACCCCACTATAACTTCAGTCCTCTCTGAAACATGCACTGAGAGGAATGAAGGTGTAGAATTAGGTGTGTCACAGCCAAGTACTTGCGGCCACTCTGCTATCAGTACACCGACGTCCGATTCTAGCAGGCAAATTTCCCTGCCCCAGCTGCTGGACCGTCGAAAGAAGTTCACTCCCAGCCATCCACATGCCCAGCGGTTGAATGCTAGCTTGGCTAAATTGCTAGCACTTCAACTGCTGCCTTTTCAGTTGGTAGACTCGGCCCCCTTCCGTGAGTTTGTGCAATGTGCGGTTCCTCAGTGGCAGGTTCCCAAACGCCACTTTTTCTCACGGAAGGCTATTCCGGCTCTCTACCGGCATGTGGAAGGCAATGTCTTGGCCTCGCTGGACAGGGCGGTCAGCGGTAAGGTGCATATTACCGCTGACTCATGGTCCAGCAGGCATGGACAGGGACGTTACCTTTCTTTCACGGCCCATTGGGTCAATCTTTTGGCAGCTGGGAAGGATGCAGGACAAGGTGCAGTAGTGTTGGAGGTTGTTCCACCGCCACGCCTCCAAAATGCTACTACTGGTTGTGACACACCTCTCTCCTCCACCCCCTCCTCTTCTTCTTCCTCCATGGCCTCTTCCTGTGCTTTGTCCTCTGAACCAGCGGTGCTCCGTAGCCGTTCAAGGGGCTACGCAAGTACGCAGGCAAAAAGATGCCATGCCGTGCTTGCGCTGGTGTGTTTGGGGGACAGAAGCCACACTGGGGCAGAGGTCCTGTCTGCTCTGCAGGGCCAGGCCGAGAGGTGGTTGACGCCACGCCAGCTTAAGCCAGGAATGGTGGTTTGCGACAATGGCACCAACCTCCTCTCCGCCCTCCGACAGGGACAACTGACCCATGTGCCCTGTGTGGCTCACGTCCTTAACCTGGTGGTGCAGCGGTTCTTGGGCAGGTACCCGGGCTTACAGGATGTCCTGAGGCAGGCCAGGAAAGTCTGTGTGCATTTCCGCAGATCTTATAATGCCAGTGCTCGCCTGGCTGAGCTGCAAAAGGAGTTGAACCTGCCCAAGAACCGCCTTATATGTGACATGCCCACCAGGTGGAACTCAACGTTGGCCATGCTGCAGCGGCTGCACACGCAGCAGAGGGCCATCAATGAGTACCTGTGCGACTACGGCACCAGGACAGGGTCAGGGGAGCTTGGTTTTTTTTCTCCACGCCAGTGGGGCATGATCAGGGATGCATGCACTGTCCTGGCACCATTTGAGGAGGCCACGAGGATGGTGAGCAGTGACAGTGCATGCATCAGTGACACTGTACCTCTTGTCCACCTGTTGGAGCACACGCTGCGTGGAATAATGGACAGGGCACTTGAGGCAGAACAGAGGCAGGAAGAGGAGGACTTCCTTGCCTCTCAAGGCCCCCTTTACCCAGACAGTGTTCCTTCTGTCCCACCCATCGCACAGGAAGAGGAGGAGGAGGAGGAGGAGGAGGAGGATTGTGTCAGCATGGAGGTGGAGGCTGGCACTCAGCATCATCAGCAGCAGTCTTTTAGGGATGATTTACAGTCCCAAGAAACCAGTGGACTTGTACGTGGCTGGGAGGAGGTGGCTGCGGATCATGTCGTCCTTAGTGACCCAGAGGACTCCGGAGCGAATGCCTCAGCAAACCTACGCTGCATGGCCTCCCTGATCCTGCAAAGTCTGCGGAAGGATCCTCGTATTCTTCGGATCAAGGAGAGGGACCATTACTGGCTGGCCACTCTCCTTGATCCACGGTACAAGGGTAAGGTTGCGGACCTTATGTTACCTTCGCAGAGGGAGCAGAGGATGAGACAACTCCGGGAGGCCTTGCAGAAAGGTCTGTGCAACGCGTTCCCAGAGACTGGGAGGTTACAAACTCCTGGTCCTGGACAACGAGTTGCTGAGGCTTCGGCCAGTCAAAGAAGGAGCGGTGGGGAAGGTGGCCGTCTGACCGATGCGTTCAGACAATTCTTTAGTCCGCAGCCCCAAAGTATGATCGGTTCCAGCAACCATCGCCAGCGTCTGATAAACATGGTGCAGGAATATCTAGGGGCAAGGTCAGACTTGGACACCTTCCCCACCGAAAATCCTCTGGCTTACTGGGTCTTGAGGATGGATCACTGGCCAGAGCTTGCACAGTATGCAATTGAGCTACTGGCCTGTCCTGCATCCAGCGTTCTTTCGGAACGCACATTCAGTGCTGCTGGAGGATTTGTCACGGATCACAGGGTGCGCCTGTCCACCGACTCGGTTGATCGACTGACTTTCATCAAGATGAACCAGTCTTGGATCACCACCAGCTACCACACACCTGATGCTGATATAACAGACTAATTGATTTTAACATGTCACATCCCTTCAAGACTGATGCTGATGCTGAGTGCCTGTGCTGTTATGTTGACTGGCTATCCTCCTCCTCCGAGTCCTCAATGATACGATTGATGATGATAGCTTGGAAGATCATTTTTGTTTATGGGTGCCGCCACCAGTGGCTAAGGCCCAATTTTTCAGCCCCTGTTTAACAGGGGCATGTAATTACAATTTTTGAAGCAATAGTTTGCAACAGGGCTCATTGCTGTGCTCCAAGTACAGTATCTGTGAGGGGTTGGAGTGTTGTGCCACCAGTGCCTAAGGCCCAATTTTTCAGCCCCTGTTTAACAGGGGCGTGTCATTACAATTTTTGAAGCAATACTTTGCAACAGGGCTCATTGCTGTGCTCCAAGTACAGTATCTGTGAGGGGTTGCAGTGTTGTGCCACCAGTGCCTAAGGCC
Organism: Rana muscosa; assembly: GCA_029206835.1. NCBI lineage: Eukaryota > Metazoa > Chordata > Amphibia > Anura > Ranidae > Rana > Rana muscosa. The sequence continues at coordinate 296,850,189 of CM055117.1, forward strand.
CAATTTTTCAGCCCCTGTTCAACAGGGGCATGTAATTACAATTCTTGATCTAATAATTCACAGCAGGGCCCATTGCTGCACCCACCAAGAGTAACTCTGAGGGCTTACAGTGTTGTGGCAACGCCACCACCACCACCACCACGAAAGGCCCAATTTTTCAGCCCCTGTTCAAAAGGAGCATGTAATTACAATTCTTGATCTAATAATTCACAGCAGGGCCCATTCCTGCACCCACCAAGAGTAACTGTCAGGGCTTACAGTGTTGTGGCACCAGCACCACCATCAAAGGCCCAATTTTTACTACCACTGTTCAACAATTATATGTAATTACAATTCCTGATATAATAGTTGACAGCAGGGCGTTCCAGCACCAACCAAGAGTAACTGTGAGTGCTTACAGTGTTGTGCCAACACCAACAACTAAGGGGCCTATTTCTGCAGAGTATATACGGCAGGTCCCTACTTTCAAACATCCAACTTACAAACGACTCCTACTTGCAAACGCAAGAAGACAACAGGAAGTGAGAGGAAATCTACCCCTAGGAAGGAAAATTCTCTCCTGTAAGAATTAATATGGGAGAAAGGTGTCTCCTCTGTACTGATGCTTTATCACCAATCCTTGTTTCAAGAAAAACACCACATTTCAAAAACAGTTGTCATTGGGACGGAAAGTGAGGTGAAATGTTCTGAACAGGGGCACAGACAGCAAAACAAATGTTACAGGGGTGATAACCCTTACCTATGTTTTCCAAAAAGTTTAAAAATAGATTTTTGGGCTGGAGCTACACTTAAACAATGTACCTGTTCAAAATTACAAACACATTCTACATAAGAACAAACCTACAGTCCCTGTCTTGTATGCACCGCCTGTATACGGCTGTTCAGAGTATATAGGGCCTTTTTTATTTTGTGTGCGGTGTTCCCCTTAATATCCATACAAGACCCAAAGGGGCTGGTAATGGGCTGGGGTAGGGGGGGGGGGGGTCATGGGGTAGCTATGCCATTTTTCTTAAAGATTTTCATCCATATTACCGGGACCAGACATTACATTAAAGCTGCAAGCAGTTTTAAATGGCTTTTTTTTCCTTTAGAAGTGTCATTTTGTGCAGGGACAGTTCTAAACACGGGAAACACGTGGCACTTCACAGGCATACTTTAGACACCCCCCAGGTACGATATTTAAAGGAATATTTGACTTTTTTTTTTCACTTTATGCATCATTAAAATGACTGCTCCCGAAAAACGACCGTTTTTAAAACTTCTTTTTGCATTGATACATGTCCCCTGGTGCAGAACCCGGGTTCCCAAACCCTTTTTAGGACAATAACATGCATAATAGTCGTTATAATTAGCACTTTAGAATTCGAACGTTCGCATCCATTGTATTTAATAGGGTTCTAATGTTCGTACGAACTTTCGGTCCGTTCGCGGGTTCTGGTGCGAACCGAACCCGGGGGTGTTCGGCTCATCACTAGTGTACACGCAGCAGTATATACAGCTGAGACAACCTTTGGGCTACATTAAGAGAACACCAACGGCCAACAGAGCGTCTTCCCACTGGTCCTCCTCAAAAGCTCCAACGTCTCTCTCCCACTTTGAGATGATGCCTGCCATGTTGTTAGGAAGGAATCTGCTGAGGAGCATGGAGTAACTGCACGAAATGAAACCCTTAAACGAGGTTACGTCTCTCATGTAGTTAAAAATCGGCGTGGGGCTTAGTGTCCAGCCATCTCCCTTTGCTTGGGCCCTGACCGCATGTTGAAGCTGGAAATAAAAAAACTGCATAGAGGCAGGGAGCTGAAATTCAGCCTGCAGCTCCAAGAATGAGCGCAGCTGCCCGTTCCTAAAAATTTGTGTCAAATGGGTAATCCCGTATTGTTGCCATCTCATACCATATTGTAATTTTTCCAACTCCAAGTAGCGTTTGTTCCCCCAGATGGGGCTATGCCTAGTAAAACCCTCCACTTGTTGCAACGCTCTCACCTTGTTCCAGATTTTCTGCATCAAGTTGTATGTAGGGTACAGCTTATTGGACTTGGCAAATCTCAGCGCCTCCCGGCCCTCCTCCACCTCCCCGCCAGATGCCGAGCGGAGCAGCTGCGCCACAGGGTCCACCAAGTTCAACATCGGATTACCAGGGGGCCTCAACACCCTAGCAATGTGCTGGAGCTGGGAGGCCAGGTAATACAGCCATGGGTTAGGGAGAGAGAGCCCTCCTGCCTCCTTCGGCCGTTGAAGCTGTTCCAGCTTCACCCTTGCCGTAGAATTTAGCCATATAAGGGATCTGAAAATAGTGTTTACAACCCTGAAATGTTTAAGAGGGACAACCATGGGGGAGTTGTGCAACACATATAAGAGCTGCGGCATTAAGATCATCTTTATCAGATTTATTCTGCCTACAGGGGACAGTTTCAGTTTGGACCACACCTTCACCCGATCCCTGCAGCGATTCAATAATGGGGACAAATTTAAGGTAAGATAGTCTAAAGGATTGGGTGTAACCTGGATCCCCAGATATCTGAATTCTGTGGATACAGGGATATCTAGTAGGTGTGTCAGCTGTGGACATGGTGTGCTCCAGAGCATTTTTAACGACGTGCAAAACGCCCATTAAAAATTTCGAACATGCTCTGTTTTTTCACGTAGTTTTTCATGTCGTTTTTTTTTAATGACGTGAAAAACGATAGTGTGTATGCTTTAACGACGTGAAAAAAAAATGCGCATGCTCAGAATCAAGTATGAGACGGGAGCGCTTGTTCTGGTAAAACTAGCATTCGTAATGGAGATAGCACATTCGTCACGCAGTAACGGACTGAAAAGCACGAGGCTGAAAAGCGCGAATCGTTGCTCAACAAACTTTACTAACATGAAGGGTGGCGCCATTCGAACGGAACTTCCCCTTTATAGTGCCGTCGTACGTGCTGTACGTCACTGCGCTTTGCTCGAGCGTTTTTTTTAATGATCGTGTGTACGCAAGACAGGCTTGAGAGGAAACATGAAAAAAAATGACAAGAAAAACGTTGGTTTAAAAAATGGCATGAAAAATGATTGTGTGTATGGGGCATAAGCCGAGGGGGGCATTTTCAGCACAAAAAAATGTGCTGAAAAACTCGGCTTATACTCGAGTATATACGGTAATTAAAATCTAGTGGAACCAATTGCCTTAAGAAGTCACCTAATTAGTAAATAGAGTCTAATTAGTAAATATCAGTATAAATACTGTTCTGTGAAGCCCTCAGAGGTTTGCTAGAGAACCTTAGTGAACAAACAGCATCACGAAGGCCAAGGAACACACCAGACATGTCAGGGATAAAGTTGTGGAGAAGTTTAAAGCTGGGTTAGGTTATAAAAAAAATATCCAAAGCTTTGAACATCTCACCAGGGTCTCAAATAGACTTTGCCTGACCCACAATGGCCACCAGGGTCAAATGGTCTGTCAGCATCCAACCGGATTGCTGCCCCAGTGACCCAGGAAACCATATTTCTCTTGTGTTTCTCTCCCCCTGCACTGCCGCTGTGGATGAGAACCACCTGCAGTGGAGAAAACAGATTGCACCTGCCTACACATAGACAGCGATGAATGAATATGCAGGAAGCAATTGTTTAAACCCAATATTTTTCCTATATAATGGCTTTTCAAAATAGCAAATGCAATAATAAAATTTTGGAATGAAAGATTTACAGTTTATTACTTTGGGAGGAAACTGTACACTCTGTATAGATTTCTGTACATCAAGTCACCAAGAGAGACATCTGAGGAGGAAGGAGGTTCATACAGGTTTGGTTTCAAAAGAGGGAGAGTTGGGAGCTATGCATGCAGAATTATGGCAATACATACATTTTAAGCTCCAAAATATAAAGCAGAGACAATATTGTTTTCCATGGAACACTAAGGTGTACTGTTTCTAGAGAGGTTTTTTTTTTTTTTTCACGTGAAGCAGATTTAACATTCCCATACAAGTCTATGGAAATGTAAAATGTACTTAAAGCAGGTCAAATGCAGGTCAGAAGAAGGTCAAATGCACATGTCAATGAATTCTGAATAATTTCAGAAGCATCTCAAACTGATGTCAAATAGGATGAGCTTCGAGTTCGAGTCAAACCCATATTCGACTCGAACACCGCCTGTTCTGCTATTCGCCGAATTTTGAACATTATAGGCCGTTCGCACCAAATTTGAGTGGCGCATCACTGCCCATAATTCACGGCGGCCTCGCAGTGCATTGCTGGCTGATGATTTGCCAAGCATGCACTATGACCCGCATGCTTTTGCCAATCACAGCGCGCAAAAAACTGAGAGCCATAATTGGCCAAAGCCAGGGTGGTTTTGGCCAATTATGTCTCTGGGGGTTTAGTACACGCCCCACACTATATAAGGCCGCCTCAGTGGCAGCCTTGTGTAGTGTGTTGCGGTGGTTAAAGAGAGAGGTTAAAGATAGAGAGAGACAGTGTCATTTATACTGAGTTAGATAGAGCAGGCAGGCGAGTCAGTTAGCTGCAGTTACAGTGTGTAGAGGATATATATGCATCCTAGGTGTTGTATATATATTTGTATGCTGTATTCAGTTTAGCTAGATCCGTTCCTGTTATTCTCTATACTGACAGGCAGGCAGGTGACTGTGCTAGCTGCAGTGTTTCACTTAGTGTACTGTGTCCTTTGCACAGCGTGTACCTGAATACAATTGGTGGTGTTCTCATACCAATACCACAGGAAGGGAGCTGCATTAATTTCATTTAGTGTACTTCTGTCCTTTGCACAGTGTTCACCTAAAGGTACCTCAATACAATTAGTGGTGTTCTCATACTAAAACCACAGGCAGGGAGCTGCATTGATTTCATTTAGTGTACTGTGTCCTTTGCACAGCGTTCACCTAAAGGTACCTCAATACAATTGGTGGTGTTCTCATACCAATACCACAGGCAGGGATCTGCTTTATTTTCACTTAGTGTACTGTGTCCTTCACACAGCGTTCATGTCAGGGAAATTCTTCATCTGTTGTCACCAATCTGCGCCCAGCGCACATGCGCGGCGGAACGGCGTTTTGGCGCATGCGCGTGCGCGGCGGGACGGCGCATTGGCGCACGCGCGTGCGCATTGGCGCACCAATAGGATTACAGGCGGGCCTATTTAAACAAGCTCAGTGACACTGTCTGGTTGCTGGTTTGTCAGCGTTCCTGTGTTTCCAAGTGCCTGAAAATAAGTTGGTCTCCTGTTGTGACCCGGACCAGCTTGACTACTCTCCTACTTCTCCTGGACCTGACCCCTTGGCTTGCTTTACGGACTTCCACCTTTCTCCAAGTGTTTGACCCTCGGCCTGTGACTCGGATCCGCTGCCTGTCTCCAGCCCCTGACCCTCTGCCTGCACCCGGGACTTCTTTTGTTTAACCTGCCTACCAGTCTCTGCCTGGACTTGTTGCTTGCTGCTAAGCTCCTGCCTGGACTTTGTTCTCTTGCTACTGGTTCCTGTCTGAGGCTGTTTACTCCTCGTGTTTGACCCCCGGCCTGCTCTCAAGTCAACCCGTCTCTACCAGACCCTACAGCAAGATACTCCTACCTGCTGGTGGCCAGTGCTCCCTCATGCTTTCCTCTCCCTGTCTCACCTCCAGGGGGCGGAGTGCGCTTGGGTGCAAGGGTGAACCACTCTCGGCATCTCGGCCTCGGTAAGTACTCGCCTGACAGTACAAACCAGTAGGCTTGTGCAATTCGTTTCGTAACGAATTGAAATTCGTCCGAATTTAGCAACTTTCGGACATTCGGAAGCATTCGAATTTCCGAACAAAGCAATTACGAATAAGACCGAATCCGAAATAAATTATACCGCAAATAGCGAATGCCCGAATGTCTTCGGCATAATTCGTTATGAAAAAGTTACGAATGTACGAATCCATACGAAGCACAATAACACTCACTCTGCTCTGCTCTCTGCTTCTCCCACACCGTGCTGAACTCCCTCTCAAAATGGTGTACAGGGGCGGAGGCTATAGCCGCATGTAAAAAACGAAAGTAAAATACGAGATTTCGAATCCATTCGAAGCACAATAACACTCTGCTCTCTGCTTCTCCCTCACCGTGCTGAACCCTCTCAAAATGGTGTACAGGGGCGGAGGCTATAGCCGCATGTAAAAAACGAAAGTAAAATACGAGATTTCGAATCGTTACAAATAACCGCTATGTATTTAGAAAAGTACAAATCCATTCGAAGCACATTAGGCATAATAGGCAGCGTCGTCGTGAGAGAGACACAGAAAATTACGAATCAACGAACCCAAAAAAAGTTACGAAAGTAGGAGTTGTGTCCAGAATCAACGAAAAACAATGTACTCTACCGAAAGTACGAATTATAAATCAACTAAAAATTCAACGAAAAATGTCGCTTGCGAAAATACGAATTAGTCCGAACACGAAAAATCCCGTCTAGCAAAATTACGAATGATTAGGAATCAACAGGACCGAAAAGAAACGAACCGAAACTAACCAAATTTTTCCGTTGTGCAAAAGCCTACAAACCAGCCAGATGTCTGAGGCCGACAGAGTGCGTTCCCCATTTGACACCCTCTGCCAGCAGGTCACCACCTTAACGGACGCAGTCCAAAAACTTCAAGAGGGGTATACTCAAATAGATGGCCATCTTCAACAGCTCACCGGTCTGCTAGGACCAGCACCCTCGGCTGCTACCTCTGCTAATGTTGCCACCACCTCCCAAGTACCTACGAGTCCAACTGTAGTAATGGCTACCCTTGAACCCAGGGTCCCTATTCCGGAACGATTTTCGGGTGTCCGCAAAAAGTACCGGGCCTTTAAAAATGCCTGTTCCCTCTACCTTGCCCTTCAACCAAGGACCTTCTCTTCGGAAGCAGTGAAAGTAGGGTTTATCATCTCCCTCTTGACGGACGACCCTCAGGCCTGGGCCCATGGGTTGATGGAGCAACGGAGCCCTATATTGGACTCAGTAGAAACATTCTTCGAGAGCATGGCTCAATTATACGATGATCCCCAGCGTTCAGCCACAGCTGAATCCGTCCTTCATAGTCTGGCCCAAGGGAGAAGGCCGGTGGAAGACTACACGGCGGAGTTCAGAAAGTGGTCAGCCGACACCGGATGGAATGAGGCGGCCCTCAGATACCAATACCGCCAAGGACTATCGGAGGTTCTCAAGGACGAGCTGGCCAGGATAGAAACCCCCACCTCCTTGGAGAGCTTGATCCAGTCCGCCACTCAGCTCAACAGGCGTTTGCGTGAACGGCGCGCGGAGCGCTTCCAGCTTCCCCGTCCCAGTTGGCCTCCGTCCAGGACTATTCCTCACTACCCACCAACCTCTACTTCCGCAGCAGCATCTCTTCCCGAACCAGAACCTATGCAGCTTGGGTTGGTTCGGTCTCCCCTGACTCCTGAGGAAAAGTTGCGCAGGCGCCAGGCCAACCTGTGCCTCTACTGCGGGGGCACCGGCCACTTTCTTCGTAGCTGATCAGTAAGACCTAGTAAGTCCACCTCTAAAGACATTTTGAACTATCAAATCACTGACAGTCCTCAGTCTTATGTCATTCTTTTTCTGTCTCTACAGCTGCCGGAAGTGGCAATCCGCCTCCCGGCAATTATTGATTCTGGAGCCTGCAGCTGCTTCCTGGACTCTTCTTTGGCCTCAAGATTCCATTTCCCCATTCAACCTAAGGACCACTGCCTCCAGATACACCTGGCAGATGGGTCTCTACCCCGCTCGGGACTTATCACGCAAGAAACCAAACCTATCCTTGCCATTGCTGACTCAGGCCATCAAGAGCTCCTCCGGCCTTCTGGGCCTTACCTGGTTGCAGGCGCACGAGCCCCTCATAAATTGGGCAAAGAAAGAGGTTAGCTTCACCTCCTCCTACTGTTCCCAGCACTGTCTTGCCTCTGCCTCTACCACCTGTGCTTCCATGATTGCCAAGCCGGACAACCTACAACATGTTCCCCCAGTCTATCTGGAATTCCGGGATGTTTTCGATAGGCAGCAGGCCGACCATTTACCACCCCATAGGCCCTATGATTGTCCCATCGACCTCCTACCGGGCTCTGAAATCCTGTTTGGACGTATCTTCCCGCTGTCCGAAACCGAGTTGAAAGCCCTCAAGGCTTATATTGATGAAAATCTCAAGAAGAAGTTCATTCACCCCTCTTCCTCTCCAGCCGGTGCAGGGATCTTCTTTGTGGAAAAAAAGGACGGTTCCTTAAGACCCTGCATCGACTACAGGGACCTAAACAAAATTACCAATAAAAATAGGTACCCACTACCCCTTATTCCGGAGTTATTCCAGCGCTTCCGATCTGCTCGGATCTTTTCCAAACTGGATCTGCGGGGGGCCTACAATCTCATCTGGATCAGGGCTGGTTATGAGTGGAAGACCGCCTTTAGATCTCGTTTTGGACATTACGAATATCTGGTCATGCCTTACGGACTTTGTAATGCTCCAGCCACTTTCCAACACCTAGTCAACGATATTTTCAGACAGCACCTTGACGACTTTTTAGTAGTGTACCTGGATGACATCCTTATCTTTTCCGCTTCTGTTGAACTTCACCGGACTCATGTCATAAAGGTTCTCACTATCCTTAGAGAGCATAAGCTCTACCTCAAGGCCGAGAAATGTGATTTTGAAAAAACCACCGTACAGTTCCTCGGCTTCATCATTTCCATCGATGGGGTCGCGATGGACCCACAGAAAGTGAAGGCCATCCAGGATTGGCCAGCTCCGACTGACAAAAGGGGGTACAGCGGTTCATTGGCTTCGCCAACTTCTATAGGAGATTCATCGTGGGGTTTTCCTCCAGAGTGGCCCCAATAACTCAACTTACACGACAAAACAACCGTTTCTACTGGTCACAGGAAGCCCAGGAGGCCTTCTCCCGCTTAAAAGACGCCTTTACCTCGGCACCAGTACTTCAGCATCCGGATCCTTTACTGCCATTCACCTTGGAAGTGGACGCCTCTGAGACAGCCATTGGAGCCATTCTCTCCCAAAGACAAGGCTCCAAGGCTCTTCTGCACCCAGTAGCTTTTGCCTCTCAAAAATTGACTCCCCCGGAACGAAACTATGATGTAGGGGACCGGGATTTACTGGCCATTCGCTCTGGAGGAATGGCGGTACCTTCTGGAGGGGGCAGTACACCCCATCATGATCTTCACAGATCATAAGAATTTAGAATATCTAAGGACAGCTAAACGTCTCCGTCCCAGGCAAGCCCGTTGGGCCCTTTTCTTTACCCGGTTCAACTTTCACATTTCCTATAGACCCGGCTCCAAAAATGTGAAGGCAGACGCGCTATCCAGGATGTTCCCGGAAACCCCCCAGTCTGCACAACCAGGTACCTGTCATGGAAACCCTGTCAGGAACAGACGCCCTGGACTTCCTGGTTCCCGCCCCCGCAGGTGACGCCCGAAGGGCTATTTAAACTCCTCACTTGCAGACAGTCCCTGCTGTCTGCTCTACAGCGTTTATCCCAAGTGACCTGATCTGCCTTGTTTACCTGTATCTGACCCGGCTTCCTGTGACCCTCCTGCTATCTGCCTGTACCTGACCATCGGCCTGTTTTCTGACTTCGGTATTGCCTGATCCTTTTGTGCCTCGCTGCCTGCCAGTTTACCCGACCCCGGCTTGTCTGACGATCCTGCCTGACCTTGGCTCTTGTTCACCTGCTGCTGCCTAGTGGTTCCAGTTTACCTGCTGTGCCTCCCGGTCCGGGTCATCTGCTGAGTTCCTGGTTCCTGTCTGCTCATCTGCTGGTTCCTGTCTGCTCATCTGCTGGTTCCTGTTCATCTGCTGCTGCCCAGTGGTTCCAGTCTACCTGCTGTGCCTCCCGGTCCGGGTCATCTTCTGAGTTCCTGGTTCCTGTCTACTCACCTGCTGTAGTTCCTGGTTCCTGTCCACTCACCTGCTGTAGTTCCTGGTTCCTGCCTCCTCACCTGCTGGTTCCTGATCACCTGCGGTAGTTCTTGATCCTGCCAGGCACTCGTACCCCTTCCACCTCCGTGCTTCCTGTTATATCACCAGGGGCCGCCGGTGGGAGCCGTAAGGGAGGCCTCCCTCTGCTAACCGGGCTCGTCACCGTCAGGTACGTGACAGTACCATTCTGTCAGCTCAGAACTTCCTGTTGATTCCCCAGGCCGACCTGCTCACCTCTATTGAAGCCGCTTCCCGGTTCTGTTCTGACCCAGTCACTTCATCCCTGGAGAAGCGTGACGGTTTATTCTGGTCCCAGGGCAAGATCTTCGTTCCTTTGGAAACAAGACCGCTGGTCTTGAGGACTTTTCATGACCTCAAATTGGCCGGTCACTTCGGAGCACGTAAATCCTCGGAACTGGTCTCCCGCTCCTTCGGGTGGCCAGGCTGGAGGCAGGATTGCAAGTCCTAAGTCGCCTCCTGCACTCAGTGTCAGCGTAATAAAGGGTCGAACACCAAAAGCTGGGGCCTGCTCAAGCCCTTACCCATCCCTGAACGTCCTTGGGCGGACGTGTCCATGGACTTTATCGTTGACTTGCCTCCCTCCGGAGGGTTTACCACTATTATGGTCGTTATTGACCGTCTCTCTAAGATGGCTCACTTTTTACCCATGATCGGGACACCTTCTGCCTCGGATACCGCTCAAATCTTCTTCAAGGAGATAACCGGGCTCCATGGAATACCGAAGAGCATCACCTCCGACAGAGGTGTCCAGTTCACTTCAAAATTCTGGAGGGAACTCTGCAAATCCCTGGAAGTCAAGACCTGCCTCTCGTCAGCGTACCACCCCCAGAGCAACGGCCAGACGGAGAGAACTAATCAAACTCTGGAGCAATACCTCCGTTGTTTCTGCTCTGCTTCCCAGGATGACTGGGCGTCCCTACTTCCTTACGCGGAGTTCGCCTACAATAATTCAGTACATTCCGCTACTAATCAGACCCCCTTTTGGGCCAACTTTGGCTTCCATCCCTCCTTCCTCCCTGAAAACATCCCAGAGAGTTCTGTCCCCGCGGTCCAGGACCGGGTGGCCTCTGTCCAGGTGAATTTTCAAAAACTCCAGGAAATGATGCGGAGTGCCCAGGAATCCTACAAGAGATTCTATGACCGCGGGAGGAAGGAAACCCAGCGTTCAAAGTTGGGGAGGAAGTATGGCTTTCTGCCGCCAACCCCCTGTTGCCTATTTCCTCACGGAAGCTCGGCCCAAAATTCATCGGACCCTTCAAGATCAAACGGGCAATCAATCCCGTGGCCTTTGAACTGGCACTACCTGGTTCCTATAGGATTCACCCAGTGTTCCACTCATCGTTGTTAAAACCCGTCACTCCCAGCTCCTTTCCTGGAAGAGATGAACCTCCTCCTCCACCAGTTGAAGTAGATGGGGAAAATGAATTTGAGGTGGAATCCATCATGGGCTGCAGGAAGAGAGGCAGACAGTTGCAATACCTGATTAAGTGGAAAGCGTACCCTCCGGAAGACAATTCTTGGGAACCATCCAAGAACTTGCATGCTCCCCGCTTAATCCGAGCCTTTCACCAGGAACATCCAGAACTGATGGCCAGTCTGGGCGTCCGGAGTCCGCCCCTCGGGGGGGCACCGTCAGGGAAATTCTCCATCTGTTGTCACCAATCTGCGCCCAGCGCACATGCGCGGCGGAACGGCGCTTTGGCGCATGCGCGTGCGCGGCGGGACGGCGCTTCGGCGTTCTCGGGTGCTAGCATCGGCGCATCGGCGCACGCGCGTGCGCAATGGCGCACCAATAGGATTACAGGCGGGCCTATTTTAACAAGCTCAGTGACACTGTCTGGTTGCTGGTTTGTCAGCGTTCCTGTGTTTCCAAGTGCCTGAAAATAAGTTGATCTCCTGTTGTGACCCGGACCGGCTTGACTACTCTCCTACTTCTCCTGGACCTGACCCCTTGGCTTGCTTTACGGACTTCCACCTTTCTCCAAGTGTTTGACCCTCGGCCTGTGACTCGGATCCGCTGCCTGTCTCCAGCCCCTGACCCTCTGCCTGCACCCGGGACTTCTTTTGTTTAACCTGCCTACCAGTCTCTGCCTGGACTTGTTGCTTGCTGCTAAGCTCCTGCCTGGACTTTGTTCTCTTGCTACTGGTTCCTGTCTGAGCCTGTCTACTCCTGGTGTTTGACCCCCGGCCTGCTCTCAAGTCAACCCGTCTCTACCAGATTCTACAGCAAGATACTCCTACCTGCTGGTGGCCAGTGCTCCCTCGTGCTTTCCTCTCCCTGTCTCACCTCCAGGGGGCGGAGTGCGCTTGGGTGCAAGGGTGAACCACTCTCGGCATCTCGGCCTCGGTAAGTACTCACCTGACAGTACAAACCAGCCAGATGTCTGAGGCCGACAGAGTGCGTTCCCCGTTTGACACCCTCTGCCAGCAGGTCACCACCTTAACGGACGCAGACCAAAAACTTCAAGAGGGGTATACTCAAATAGATGGCCATCTTCAACAGCTCATCGGTCTGCTAGGACCAGCACCCTCGGCTGCTACCTCTGCTAATGTTGCCACCACCTCCCAAGTACCTACGAGTCCAACTGTAGTAATGGCTACCCCTGAACCCAGGGTCCCTATTCCGGAACGATTTTCGGGTGTCCGCAAAAAGTACCGGGCCTTTAACCACTTAAGCCCCGGACCATTTGGTAGCTAGAGGACCAGAGGTGAATTCAGAATTTTGCACTGCGCTGCTTTAACTGTAAATTGTGCGGACATGCAATGTTGTACCCAAACGAAATTTGCGTCCTTTTCTTCCCACAAATAGAGCTTTCTTTTAATGGTATTTGATTGCCTCTGCGATTTTTATTTTTTGCGATATAAACGGAAAAAGACCGAAAATTTTGAAAAAAAATTATATTTTCTACTTTTTGTTATAAGAAAAATCGAATAAACTCAATTGTAGTCATACATTTAGGCCAAAATGTATTCAGCCACATGTTTTTAGTAAAAAAAATGTCAATAAGCGTATATTTATTGGTTTGCGCAAAAGTTATAGAGTTTACAAACTAGGGTACATTTTCTGAAATTTACACAGCTTTAAATTTATGACTGCCTATCTCATTTCTTGAGGTGCTAAAATGACAGGGCAGTACAAAACCCCCCCAAATGACCCCATTTTGGAAAGTAGACACCCCAAGGAAATTGCTGAGAGGCATGTTGAGCCCATTGAATTTTTTATTTTTTTGTCCCAAGTGATTGAATAATGACTAAAAAAAAAAAAAAAAATTACAAAAAGTTGTCACTAAATGATATATTGCTCACACATGCCATGGTTATATGTGGAATTTCACCCCAAAATACATTTTGCTGCTTCTCCTGAGTACGGGGATACCACATGTGTGGGACTTTTTGGGAGCCTAGCCGCGTACGGGACCCCGGAAACCAAGCACCGCCTTCAGGATTTCTAAGGGCGCAAATTTTTGATTTCACTCCTCACTACCTATCACAGTTTCGAAGGCCATAAAATGCCAAAATAGCACAAAACCCCCCCAAATGACCCCATTTTAGAAAGTAGACACCCCAAGGAAATTGCTGAGAGGCCTGTTGAGCCCATTGAATATAATTTTTTTTGTCCCAAGTGATTGAATAATGACAAAAAAAAAAAAAAAATTACAAAAAGTTGTCACTAAATGATATATTGCTCACACATGCCATGGTTATATGTGGAATTACACCCCAAAATACATTTTTCTGCTTCTCCTGAGTACGGGGATACCACATGTGTGGGACTTTTTAGGAGCCTAGCCGCGTACGGGACCCCGAAAACCAAGCACCGCCTTCAGGATTTCTAGGCACAAATTTTTGATTTCACTCCTCACTACCTATCACAGTTTCGAAGGCCATAAAATGCCAAAATCGCACAAAACCCCCCCAAATGACCCCATTTTGGAATATAGACACCCCAAGCTATTTGCTGAGAGGAATGGCGAGTATTTTACAGCTCTCATTTGTTTTTGAAAATGAAGAAAGTAAATATATATATATATATATATATTTTTTTTTTCAATTTTCAAAACTTTGTGACAAAAAGCGAGATCTGCAAAATACTCACAATACCTCTCAGCAAATAGCTTGGGGTGTCTACTTTCCAAAATAGGGTCATTTGGGGGGGTTTTGTGCTATCTGGGCATTCCATGGCCTCCGAAACTGTGATAGGCAGTGAGAAGTGAAATCAAAAATTTACACCCTTAGAAAGCCTGAAGGCGGTGCTTGGTTTTTGGGGTCCCGTACATGGCTAGGCTCCCAAAAAGTCTCACACATGTGGTATCCCCGTACTCAGGAGAAGCAACAGAATGTATTTTGGGGTGTAATTCCACATATGCCCATGGCATGTTTGAGCAATATATCATTTAGTGACAACTTTGTGCAAAAAAAAAAAAAAAATTGTCGTTTTTCCGCAACTTGTGTCAACATATAAAATATTCCATGGACTCGACATGCCTCTCAGTATATAGCTTGGGGTGTCTACTTTCCAAAATGGCTTCATTTGGGGGTGTTTTGAACTGTTCTGGCATTTTATACACAACATTAGGAAGCTTACATCCACTCTTCTAACCACTTGAAGACAAAGCCCTTTTTGACACTTTTTGTTTACATGAAAACATTTTTTTTTTTGCAAGAAAATTATGTTGAACCCCCAAACATTATATATATATTTTTAAAGCAAAGGCCCTACAGATTAAAATGGTGGGTGTTGCATTTTTTTTTTCTACACAGTATTTGCGCAGCGATTTTTCAAACGCATTTTTTGGGTTAAAAAATACACTTTTTTTAATTTTAATGCACTAAAACACACTATATTGCCCAAATGTTTGATGAAATAAAAAAGATGATCTTAGGCCGAGTACATAGATACCAAACACGACATGCTTTAAAATTTCGCACAAACGCGCATTGGCGACAAACTACATACATTTTTAAAAGCCTTTAAAAGCCTTTACAGGTTACCCCAGTAGATTTACAGAGGAGGTCTACTGCTAAAATGATTGCCCTCGATCTGACCTTCGCGGTGATACCTCACATGCATGGTGCAATTGCTGTTTACATATGACGCCAGACCGACGCTTGCGTTCGCCATTGGGCAAGAGCAGGGCAGGACAGGGGTGCTTTTTTTTTTTTTTTTTTTTATTATTAATTTTGCTTTTTTATTTAATTTTTAAATTGTTCCTTCCAAGTATTTTTTTTTTTTTTTATCATTTTTATTGTTATCTCAGGGAATGTAAATATCCCCTATGATAGCAATAGGTAGTGACAGGTACTCTTTTTTTGAAAAAACTGGAGTCTTCTAGACCCTAGATTTTTCCTCTGCCCTCAAAGCATCTGACCACACCAAGATCGGTGTGATAAAATGCTTTCCCAATTTCCCAATGGCGCTTTTTATATCCGGGGGGGGGCATTCCCTCCCACTGCTTGTAAAAGCAGTCCAGAGGCTAATTAGCCGCTAGGATTGCTTTTACATGAAAGCCGGCCGCAGGCTGAAAAGAATGATACCAAGATGATACCTAAACCCGCAGGCATCATTCTGGTATAAACATTCAAAGTCCAGCAACATACCAGTACGTTGCTGGTCCTTGTTGGACATGTATTGTAATCTTTTTATTTCATGCAGCCAGTTGGCTGAACGAAAAAAGAGATTGATCGGTGGGTATGCCCACCATTAGAATACCGCCCTTCATCCACCCACTTCCAATGATGGGCATACACGCACCATTTATATATGCCGAAGCATGGGGGCATCCTCCCGCAAAAAAGTTATGCCGCACACACATGGTCGGACTTTTCCACGGGCAAGCCTCCGTCGGAATTTCGACCGTATGTACGCGGCATTAGGAGCAAAATCGCTCCTCCGCCCCTGCTGCCCCAATGCTTCGGCATATTTGCTTTTTTTTTTTAACTGTGGTGGTGAAATCACCTCCTACAGCACTGGAGTCGCAGGGATCAGGCCTGTCTCTGCGAACGCTGCAGTTATGTGTGGTTTTGTTTTGTAAGTGACAGTGATCGATCGATACTGCACTTGGGTGGCCTGGGCTGGACGGAGGGGCAAAACGCAGGTGCCAGCAGGTATCTGGGCTGATCCCGCTAACACTGCGTTTTTGGGAACCCTAAACTGCTGGGGACGCTAGTATAGATCTGATCAGATCAGATATTGATCTGTTCAGATACTATACCACTAAGGGGGGTGTATGCTTCACGCGTGGGTGTTAGCGTTACTGGCACTAAGCTGACGCTGCCTGGGGTGTGACTCAGACCCTCTCTGACGCTAAAACCTAATTGATATCACCCGCCGGGCGATCAGGGGGTTAAACCTTTATTGGGTTATATACACGGCGGGTGCCCTGACACTATAAAAAGCAAACTAACTAAGCAGCGTCACCCGTAACACTTATATGGTGATCACTGGTGAAAGGGTTAACTAGGGGCAATCAGGGGGTTAAAACCTTTATTAGATAATATATTGGGGTACCTGACGCTATAAAAACATGCGGCGAACCTAAAAAAAAATACTGGCTACGATCTGCATCACCGACACTAAGACAGCGTTTAGAAAAACAATTGCTTAGCGACAGTGGTGATAGGGGGTGAAAGGGTTACCTGGGGGGCGATCAAGGGGGTTAAACCTTTATTAGATAATATATTGGGGTACCTGACGCTATAAAAACCTGCGGCGAACCTAAAAAAAATTACCGGCTACCGATCTGCATCACAGACACTAAGACAGCGTTTAGAAAAACGATTGCTTAGTGACAGTGGTGATAGGGGGTGAAAGGGTTACCTGGGGGGCGATCAAGGGGGTTAAACCTTTATTAGATAATATATTGGGGTACCTGACGCTATAAAAACCTGCGGCGAACCTAAAAAAAATTACCGGCTACCGATCTGCATCACAGACACTAAGACAGCGTTTAGAAAAACGATCGCTTAGTGATAGTGGTGATAGGGGGTGAAAGGGTTACCTGGGGGGCGATCAAGGGGGTTAAACCTTTATTAGATAATATATTGGGGTACCTGACGCTATAAAAACCTGCGGCGAACCTAAAAAAAATTACTGGCTGCCGATCGGCATCACTGACGCTAAGACAGCGATCAGAAAAATGATCGCTAAGCGACAGTGGTGATAGGGGGTGAAAGGGTTATCTGGGGGGTGATCAGGGGGTTAAACCTTTATTAGGGGGGGTTAGGGGGCTACACTGGACCTAAGACTAAACTTTGGTGACACTTTTACAGTCACAAATGTCACTGATTGCAGTGATCACTAAATAAATGGTCACTGCAATCAGTGACACTGTGACTGGGGGCTGGGGGGGGTGATCTGGGGGGTGATCTGGGGTGTCTGGGGGGGCGATTTATGTCCCTATGTGTCCTGGTGTCAGTGTAGTGTTGTGTGCACTGACCTGATATCTTCTCTTGTACGGCGCTCGTTATATGTGAGCGCCGCACCAGAGATGACATCACTTCCTCCTGCTCCCTCTGTCTGACACAGACAGAGGGGGCATTTCTATTCGCCGGGAGCGATCGCGAGGGGGTGGCCAGAAACGAATGGCTGCCCCCTCATCCCGGAATGCTCCCGGACACTTAGCCACCGCTCACTGTATAGAAGGGGGGTCCGATTGGACCCGCCAACTGTACAAAGGCAATCACGTACACTCTACGTGATTGTGCCTGTCGGTGCCATTCTGCCGACGTATATATACAGTGAGCGGTCGTTAAGTGGTTAAAAATGCCTGTTCCCTCTACCTTGCCCTTCAACCAAGGACCTTCTCTTCGGAAGCAGTGAAAGTAGGGTTTATCATCTCCCTCTTGACGGACGACCCTCAGGCCTGGGCCCATGGGTTGATGGAGCAACGGAGCCCTATATTGGACTCGGTAGAAACATTCTTCGAGAGCATGGCTCAATTATACGATGATCCCCAGCGTTCAGCCACAGCTGAATCCGTCCTTCATAGTCTGGCCCAAGGGAGAAGGCCAGTGAAAGACTACACGGCGGAGTTCAGAAAGTGGTCAGCCGACACCGGATGGAATGAGGCGGCCCTCAGATACCAATACCGCCAAGGACTATCCGAGGTTCTCAAGGACAAGCTGGCCAGGATAGAAACCCCCACCTCCTTGGAGAGCTTGATCCAGTCCGCCACTCAGCTCGACAGGCGTTTGCGTGAACGGCGCGTGGAGCGCTTCCAACTTCCCCGTCCCAGTTGGCCTCCGTCCAGGACTATTCCTCACTACCCACCAACCTCTACTCCCGCAGCAGCATCTCTTCCCGAACCAGAACCTATGCAGCTTGGGTTGGTTCGGTCTCCCCTGACTCCTGAGGAAAAGTTGCGCAGGCGCCAGGCCAACCTGTACCTCTACTGCGGGGGCACCGGCCACTTTCTTCATAGCTGCCCAGTAAGACCTAGTAAGTCCACCTCTAAAGACATTTTGAACTATCAAATCACTGACAGTCCTCAGTCTTATGTCATTCTTTTTCTGTCTCTACAGCTGCCGGAAGGGGCAATCCGCCTCCCGGCAATTATTGATTCTGGAGCCTGCAGCTGCTTCCTGGACTCTTCTTTGGCCTCAAGATTCCATTTCCCCATTCAACCTAAGGACCACTGCCTCCAGATACACCTGGCAGATGGGTCTCTACCCCGCTCGGGACTTATCACGCAAGAAACCAAACCTATCCTTGCCATTGCTGACTCAGGCCATCAAGAGCTCCTCCGGTTAGACCTCATACCTTCTCTGATGTTTCCCATCATTCTGGGCCTTCCCTGGTTGCAGGCGCACAAGCCCCTTATAAATTGGGCAAAGAAAGAGGTTAGCTTTACCTCCTCCTACTGTTCCCAGCACTGTCTTGCCTCTGCCTCTACCACCTGTGCTTCCATGATTGCCAAGCCGGACAACCTACAACATGTTCCCCCAGTCTATCTGGAATTCCGGGACGTTTTCGATAAGCAGCAGGCCGACCATTTACCACCCCATAGGCCCTATGATTGTCCCATCGACCTCCTGCCGGGCTCTGAAATCCCGTTTGGACGTATCTTCCCGCTGTCCGAAACCGAGTTGAAAGCCCTCAAGGCTTATATTGATGAAAATCTCAAGAAGACGTTCATTCGCCCCTCTTCCTCTCCAGCCGGTGCAGGGATCTTCTTTGTGGAAAAAAGGACGGTTCCTTAAGACCCTGCATCGACTACAGGGACCTAAACAAAATTACCATTAAAAATAGGTACCCACTACCCCTTATTCCGGAGTTATTCCAGCGCTTCCGATCTGCTCGGATCTTTTCCAAACTGGATCTGCGGGGGGCCTACAATCTCACCCGGATCAGGGCTGGAGATGAGTGGAAGACCGCCTTTAGATCTCGTTTTGGACATTACGAATATCTGGTCATGCCTTTCGGACTTTGTAATGCTCCAGCCACTTTCCAACACCTAGTCAACGATATTTTCAGACAGCACCTTGACGACTTTTTAGTAGTGTACCTGGATGACATCCTTATCTTTTCCACTTCTGTTGAACTTCACCGGACTCATGTCATGAAGGTTCTCACTATCCTTAGAGAGCATAAGCTCTACCTCAAGGCCGAGAAATGTGATTTTGAAAAAACCACCGTACAGTTCCTCGGCTTCATCATTTCCATCGATGGGGTCACGATGGACCCACAGAAAGTGAAGGCCATCCAGGATTGGCCAGCTCCGACTGACAAAAAGGGGGTACAGCGGTTCATTGGCTTCGCCAACTTCTATAGGAGATTCATCGTGGGGTTTTCCTCCATAGTGGCCCCAATAACTCAACTTACACGACAAAACAACCGTTTCTACTGGTCACAGGAAGCCCAGGAGGCCTTCTCCCGCTTAAAAGACGCCTTTACCTCGGCACCAGTACTTCAGCATCCGGATCCTTTACTGCCATTCACCTTGGAAGTGGACGCCTCTGAGACAGCCATTGGAGCCATTCTCTCCCAAAGACAAGGCTCCAAGGCTCTTCTGCACCCAGTAGCTTTTGCCTCTCAAAAATTGACTCCCCCGGAACGAAACTATGATGTAGGGGACCGGGATTTACTGGCCATTCGCTGTGGAGGAATGGCGGTACCTTCTGGAGGGGGCAGTACACCCCATCATGATCTTCACAGATCATAAGAATTTAGAATATCTAAGGACAGCTAAACGTCTCCGTCCCAGGCAAGCCCGTTGGGCCCTTTTCTTTACCCGGTTCAACTTTCACATTTCCTATAGACCGGCTCCAAAAATGTGAAGGCAGACGCGCTATCCAGGATGTTCCCAGAAACCCCCCAGTCTGCACAACCAGGTACCATTCTGTCAGCTCAGAACTTCCTGTTGATTCCCCAGGCCGACCTGCTCACCTCTATTGAAGCCGCTTCCCGGTTCTGTTTTGACCCAGTCACTTCATCCCTGGAGAAGCGTGACGGTTTATTCTGGTCCCAGGGCAAGATCTTCGTTCCTTTGGAAACAAGACCGCTGGTCTTGAGGACTTTTCATGACCTCAAATTGGCCGGTCACTTCGGAGCACGTAAATCCTCGGAACTGGTCTCCCGCTCCTTCTGGTGGCCAGGCTGGAGGCAGGATTGCAAGTCCTACGTCGCCTCCTGCACTCAGTGTCAGCGTAATAAAGGGTCGAACACCAAAAGCTGGGGCCTGCTCAAGCCCTTACCCATCCCTGAACATCCTTGGGCGGACGTGTCCATGGACTTTATCGTTGACTTGCCTCCCTCCGGAGGGTTTACCACTATTCTGGTCGTTATTGACCGTCTCTCTAAGATGGCTCACTTTTTACCCATGATCGGGACACCTTCTGCCACGGATACCGCTCAAATCTTCTTCAAGGAGATAACCAGGCTCCATGGAATACCGAAGAGCATCACCTCCGACAGAGGTGTCCAGTTCACTTCAAAATTCTGGAGGGAACTCTGCAAATCCCTGGAAGTCAAGACCTGCCTCTCATCAGCGTACCACCCCCAGAGCAACGGCCAGACGGAGAGAACTAATCAAACTCTGGAGCAATACCTCCGTTGTTTCTGCTCTGCTTCCCAGGATGACTGGGCGTCCCTACTTCCTTACGCGGAGTTCGCCTACAATAATTCAGTACATTCCGCTACTAATCAGACCCCCTTTTGGGCCAACTTTGGCTTCCATCCCTCCTTCCTCCCTGAAAACATCCCAGAGAGTTTTGTCCCCGCGGTCCAGGACCGGGTGGCCTCTGTCCAGGTGAATTTTCAAAAACTCCAGGAAATGATGCGGAGTGCCCAGGAATCCTACAAGAGATTCTATGACCGCGGGAGGAAGGAAAACCCAGCGTTCAAAGTTGGGGAGGAAGTATGGCTTTCTGCCGCCAACCCCCTGTTGCCTATTCCCTCACGGAAGCTCGGCCCTAAATTCATCGGACCCTTCAAGATCAAACGGGCAATCAATCCCGTGGCCTTTGAACTGGCACTACCTGGTTCCTATAGGATTCACCCAGTGTTCCACTCATCGTTGTTAAAACCCGTCACTCCCAGCTCCTTTCCTGGAAGAGATGAACCTATTTCTCCACCAGTTGAAGTAGATGGGGAAAATGAATTTGAGGTGGAATCCATCATGGGCTGCAGGAAGAGAGGCAGACAGTTGCAATACCTGATTAAGTGGAAAGGGTACCCTCCGGAAGACAACTCTTGGGAACCATCCAAGAACTTGCATGCTCCCCGCTTAATCCGAGCCTTTCACCAGGAACATCCAGAACTGATGGCCAGTCTGGGCATCCGGAGTCCGCCCCTTGGGGGGGGGCACTGTCAGGGAAATTCTCCATCTGTTGTCACCAATCTGCGCCCAGCGCACATGCGCGGCGAAACGGCGCTTCGGCGCATGCGCTTGCGCAGCGGGACGGCGCTTCGGCGTTCTCGGGTGCTAGCATCAGCGCATTGGCGCACCAATAGGATTACAGGCGGGCCTATTTTAACAAGCTCAGTGACACTGTCTGGTTGCTGGTTTGTCAGCGTTCCTGTGTTTCCAAGTGCCTGAAAATAAGTTGATCTCCTGTTTTGACCCGGACCGGCTTGACTACTCTCCTACTTCTCCTGGACCTGACCCCTTGGCTTGCTTTATGGACTTCCACCTTTCTCCAAGTGTTTGACCCTCGGCCTGTGACTCGGATCCGCTGCCTGTCTCCAGCCCCTGACCCTCTGCCTGCACCCAGGACTTCTTTTGTTT
The DNA here is from genome assembly GCA_029206835.1 of Rana muscosa. Taxonomy (NCBI): domain Eukaryota; kingdom Metazoa; phylum Chordata; class Amphibia; order Anura; family Ranidae; genus Rana; species Rana muscosa. Next base: position 296,872,352 of record CM055117.1, read on the forward strand.
AACCTGCCTACCAGTCTCTGCCTGGACTTGTTGCTTGCTGCTAAGCTCCTGCCTGGACTTTGTTCTCTTGCTACTGGTTCCTGTCTGAGCCTGTCTACTCCTGGTGTTTGACCCCCGGCCTGCTCTCAAGTCAACCCGTCTCTACCAGACCCTACAGCAAGATACTACTACCTGCTGGTGGCCAGTGCTCCCTTGTGCTTTCCTCTCCCTGTCTCACCTCCAGGGGGCGGAGTGCGCTTGGATGCAAGGGTGAACCACTCTCGGCATCTCGGCCTCGGTAAGTACTCGCCTGACAGTACAAACCAGCCAGATGTCTGAGGCCGACAGAGTGCGTTCCCCGTTTGACACCCTCTGCCAGCAGGTCACCACCTTAACGGACGCAGTCCAAAAACTTCAAGAGGGGTATACTCAAATAGATGGCCATCTTCAACAGCTCACCGGTCTGCTAGGACCAGCACCCTCGGCTGCTACCTCTGCTAATGTTGCCACCACCTCCCAAGTAACTACGAGTCCAACTGTAGTAATGGCTACCCCTGAACCCAGGGTCCCTATTCCGGAACGATTTTTGGGTGTCGCAAAAAGTACCGGGCCTTTAAAAATGCCTGTTCCCTCTACCTTGCCCTTCAACCAAGGACCTTCTCTTTGGAAGCAGTGAGAGTAGGGTTTATCATCTCCCTCTTGACGGACAACCCTCAGGCCTGGGCCCATGGGTTGATGGAGCAACGGAGCCCTATATTGGACTCGGTAGAAACATTCTTCGAGAGCATGGCTCCATTATACGATGATCCCCAGCGTTCAGCCACAGCTGAATCCGTCCTTCATAGTCTGGCCCAAGGGAGAAGGCCGGTGGAAGACTACACGGCGGAGTTCAGAAAGTGGTCAGCTGACACCGAATGGAATGAGGCGGCCCTCAGATACCAATACCACCAAGGACTATCCGAGGTTCTCAAGGACGAGCTGGCCAGGATAGAAACCCCCACCTCCTTGGAGAGCTTGATCCAGTCCGCCACTCAGCTCGACAGGCGTTTGCGTGAACGGCACGCGGAGCGCTTCCAGCTTCCCCGTCCCAGTTGGCCTCCGTCCAGGACTATTCCTCACTACCCACCAACCTCTACTCCCGCAGCAGCATCTCTTCCCGAACCAGAACCTATGCAGCTTGGGTTGGTTCGGTCTCCCCTGACTCCTGAGGAAAAGTTGCGCAGGCGCCAGGCCAACCTGTGCCTCTACTGCGGGGGCACCGGCCACTTTCTTCGTAGCTGCCCAGTTAGACCTAGTAAGTCCACCTCTAAAGACATTTTGAACTATCAAATCACTGACAGTCCTCAGTCTTATGTCATTCTTTTTCTGTCTCTACAGCTGCCGGAAGGGGCAATCCGCCTCCCGGCAATTATTGATTCTGGAGCCTGCAGCTGCTTCCTGGACTCTTCTTTGGCCTCAAGATTCCATTTCCCCATTCAACCTAAGGACCACTGCCTCCAGATACACCTGGCAGATGGGTCTCTACCCCGCTCGGGACTTATCACGCAAGAAACCAAACCTATCCTTGCCATTGCTGACTCAGGCCATCAAGAGCTCCTCCAGTTAGACCTCATACCTTCTCCGATGTTTCCCATCATTCTGGGCCTTCCCTGGTTGCAGGCGCATGAGCCTCTCATAAATTGGGCAAAGAAAGAGGTTAGCTTCACCTCCTGCTACTGTTCCCAGCACTGTCTTGCCTCTGCCTCTACCACCTGTGCTTCCATGATTGCCAAGCCGGACAACCTACAACATGTTCCCCCAGTCTATCTGGAATTCCGGGACGTTTTCGATAAGCAGCAGGCCGACCATTTACCACCCCATAGGCCCTATGATTGTCCCATCGACCTCCTGCCGGGCTCTGAAATCCCGTTTGGACGTATCTTCCCGCTGTCCGAAACCGAGTTGAAAGCCCTCAAGGCTTATATTGATGAAAATCTCAAGAAGAAGTTCATTCGCCCCTCTTCCTCTCCAGCCGGTGCAGGGATCTTCTTTGTGGAAAAAAAGTACGGTTCCTTAAGACCCTGCATCGACTACAGGGACCTAAACAAAATTACCATTAAAAATAGGTACCCACTACCCCTTATTCCGGAGTTATTCCAGCGCTTCTGATCTGCTCGGATCTTTTCCAAACTGGATCTGCGGGGGGCCTACAATCTCATCCGGATCAGGGCTGGAGATGAGTGGAAGACCGCCTTTAGATCTCGTTTTGGACATTACGAATATCTGGTCATGCCTTTCGGACTTTGTAATGCTCCAGCCACTTTCCAACACCTAGTCAACGATATTTTCAGACAGCACCTTGACGACTTTTTAGTAGTGTACCTGGATGACATCCTTATCTTTTCCGCTTCTGTTGAACTTCACCGGACTCATGTCATGAAGGTTCTCACTATCCTTAGAGAGCATAAGCTCTACCTCAAGGCCGAGAAATGTGATTTTGAAAAAACCACCGTACAGTTCCTCGGCTTCATCATTTCCATCGATGGGGTCGCGATGGACCCACAGAAAGTGAAGGCCATCCAGGATTGGCCAGCTCCGACTGACAAAAAGGGGGTACAGCGGTTCATTGGCTTCGCCAACTTCTATAGGAGATTCATCGTGGGGTTTTCCTCCATAGTGGCCCCAATAACTCAACTTACACGACAAAACAACCGTTTCTACTGGTCACAGGAAGCCCAGGAGGCCTTCTCCCGCTTAAAAGACGCCTTTACCTCGGCACCAGTACTTCAGCATCCGGGTCCTTTACTGCCATTCACCTTGGAAGTGGACGCCTCTGAGACAGCCATTGGAGCCATTCTCTCCCAAAGACAAGGCTCCAAGGCTCTTCTGCACCCAGTAGCTTTTGCCTCTCAAAAATTGACTCCCCCGGAACGAAACTATGATGTAGGGGACCGGGAATTACTGGCCATAAAGTTCGCTCTGGAGGAATGGCGGTACCTTCTGGACGGGGCAGTACACCCCATCATGATCTTCACAGATCATAAGAATTTAGAATATCTAAGGACAGCTAAACGTCTCCGTCCCAGGCAAGCCCGTTGGACCCTTTTCTTTACCCGGTTCAACTTTCACATTTCCTATAGACCCGGCTCCAAAAATGTGAAGGCAGACGCGCTAACCAGGATGTTCCCGGAAACCCCCCAGTCTGCACAACCAGGTACCATTCTGTCAGCTCAGAACTTCCTGTTGATTCCCCTGGCCGACCTGCTCACCTCTATTGAAGCCGCTTCCCGGTTCTGTTCTGACCCAGTCACTTCATCCCTGGAGAAGCGTGACGGTTTATTCTGGTCCCAGGGCAAGATCTTCGTTCCTTTGGAAACAAGACCGCTGGTCTTGAGGACTTTTCATGACCTCAAATTGGCCGGTCACTTCGGAGCACGTAAATCCTCGGAACTGGTCTCCCGCTCCTTCTGGTGGCCAGGCTGGAGGCAGGATTGCAAGTCCTACGTCGCCTCCTGCATTTAGTGTCAGCGTAATAAAGGGTCGAACACCAAAAGCTGGGGCCTGCTCAAGCCCTTACCCATCCCTGAACGTCCTTGGGCGGACGTGTCCATGGACTTTATCGTTGACTTGCCTCCCTCCGGAGGGTTTACCACTATTATGGTCGTTATTGACCATCTCTCTAAGATGGCTCACTTTTTACCCATGATCGGGACACCTTCTGCCACGGATACCGCTCAAATCTTCTTCAAGGAGATAACCAGGCTCCATGGAATACCGAAGAGCATCACCTCCGACAGAGGTGTCCAGTTCACTTCAAAATTCTGGAGGGAACTCTGCAAATCCCTGGAAGTCAAGACCTGCCTCTCGTCAGCGTACCACCCCCAGAGCAACGGCCAGACGGAGAGAACTAATCAAACTCTGGAGCAATACATCCGTTGTTTCTGCTCTGCTTCCCAGGATGACTGGGCGTCCCTACTCCCTTACGCGGAGTTCGCCTACAATAATTCAGTACATTCCGCTACTAATCAGACCCCCTTTTGGGCCAACTTTGGCTTCCATCCCTCCTTCCTCCCTGAAAACATCCCAGAGAGTTCTGTCCCCGCGTTCCAGGACCGGGTGGCCTCTGTCCAGGTGAATTTTCAAAAACTCCAGGAAATGATGCGGAGTGCCCAGGAATCCTACAAGAGATTCTATGACCGTGGGAGGAAGGAAAACCCAGCGTTCAAAGTTGGGGAGGAAGTATGGCTTTCTGCCGCCATCCCCCTGTTGCCTATTCCCTCACGGAAGCTCGGCCCTAAATTCATCGGACCCTTCAAGATCAAACGGGCAATCAATCCTGTGGCCTTTGAACTGGCACTACCTGGTTCCTATAGGATTCACCCAGTGTTCCACTCATCGTTGTTAAAACCCGTCACTCCCAGCTCCTTTCCTGGAAGAGATGAACCTCCTCCTCCACCAGTTGAAGTAGATGGGGAAAATGAATTTGAGGTGGAATCCATCATGGGCTGCAGGAAGAGAGGCAGACAGTTGCAATACCTGATTAAGTGGAAAGGGTACCCTCCGGAAGGCAACTCTTGGGAACCATCCAAGAACTTGCATGCTCCCCGCTTAATCCGAGCCTTTTACCAGGAACATCCAGAACTGATGGCCAGTCTGGGCGTCCGGAGTCCGCCCCTCGGGGGGGGGCACTGTCAGGGAAATTCTCCATCTGTTTTCACCAATCTGCACCCAGCGCACATGCGCGGCGGAACGGCGCTTCGGCGCGTGTGCGGCGGGACGGCGCTTCGGCGTTCTCGGGTGCTAGCATCGGCGCACACGCGTGTGCACAATGGCGCACCAATAGGATTACAGGCGGGCCTATTTAAACAAGCTCAGTGACACTGTCTGGTTGCTGATTTGTCAGCGTTCCTGTGTTTCCAAGTGCCTGAAAATAAGTTGATCTCCTGTTGTGACCCGGACCGGCTTGACTACTCTCCTACTTCTCCTGGACCTGACCCCTTGGCTTGCTTTACGGACTTCCACCTTTCTCCAAGTGTTTGACCCTCGGCCTGTGACTCGGATCCGCTGCCTGTCTCCAGCCCCTGACCTTCTGCCTGCACCCGGGACTTCTTTTGTTTAACCTGCCTACCAGTCTCTGCCTGGACTTGTTGCTTGCTGCTAAGCTCCTGCCTGGACTTTGTTCTCTTGCTACTGGTTCCTGTCTGAGCCTGTCTACTCCTGGTGTTTGACCCCCGGCCTGCTCTCAAGTCAACCTGTCTCTACCAGACCCTACAGCAAGATACTTCTACCTGCTGGTGGCCAGTGCTCCCTCGTGCTTTCCTCTCCCTGTCTCACCTCCAGGGGGCAGAGTGCGCTTGGGTGCAAGGGTCTGCACAACCAGGTACCATTCTGTCAGCTCAGAACTTCCTGTTGATTCCCCAGGCCGACCTGCTCACCTCTATTGAAGCCGCTTCCCGGTTCTGTTCTGACCCAGTCACTTCATCCCTGGAGAAGCGTGACGGTTTATTCTGGTCCCAGGGTAAGATCTTCGTTCCTTTGGAAACAAGACCGCTGGTCTTGAGGACTTTTCATGACCTCAAATGAGCTCAAGTCAACCCGTCTCTACCAGACCCTACAGAAAGATACTCCTACCTGCTGGTGGCCAGTGCTCCCTCTTGCTTTCCTCTCCCTGTCTCACCTCCAGGGGGCGGAGTGCGCTTGGGTGCAAGGGTGAACCACTCTCGGCATCTCGGCCTCGGTAAGTACTCGCCTGACAGTTCACCTAAAGGTACCTGAATACAATTGGTGGTGTTCTCATACCAGTACCACAGGCATGGATCTACTTTATTTTCACTTAGTGTACTGTGTCCTTTGCACAGCGTTCACCTAAAGGTGTCAGGAACCATGAATCAGACTGAGACAGAAGTACTGGTAAATCACACTTGTTTAATAATAAAAATAAAAAGGCATAGTAAAACAAGCCAGGGTTCAGTAACCGGAGCGGGTAGTCAGCCAAGACAATGTCCAGGAGCCAGGGATAAAGGTAGAGTCCAGCAAGCAGGATCTGTAGCCAGAGGGAACGTAGTCAAGCAGGTCTTCAACTGGAACGCAGGAGAAAGTCTGTAGTGATGTTAACACAGGCGAAGGCGAAGAGCAAATGAACGGGAAGTCCTTAAGTAGGCAGCTGACGAGCGGATCATCAACAGGTGGATCACTGGAGAGATGGAAACTGGCAATTAGCTGACAGCTGAGATACCAGCACAGAGAAGGAAGGGCTGAACGCAGCCCTGACAGTACCTCCTCCTCAATGACCCCTCCCCCTCGGAGGACCACCGGGCTTGAGGGGAAAACATCTATGGAAATCACGGAGGAGGACAGGGGCATGTACGTCCGAGGATGGGACCCAAGAGCGTTCCTCCGGACCATACCCCCTTTAATGCACCAGGTACTGTATGCGCCCACGGAACCTATGGGAGTCAACAATGGACTGTACTTCATACTCCTCATGGTTCTCAACCCGTATAGGGTGAGGACGTGGCACCGAGGTGGTAAAACGGTTGCAGACCAAAGGTTTCAATAAGGAGACATGAAACACATTAGATATGCGCATACTAGAAGAAAGGTCCAACGGGTAAATCACTGGATTTATCCTGCGAAGGATACGGAAAGGCCCAATAAACCGAGGTGCAAACTTCAGAGAAGGAACACGAAGTCGGAGGTTGCGAGATGACAGGCAGACCCTGTCCCCGACCTGGTAGGAAGGCGCAGGCAGACGTCTGCGGTCAGCATGGAGTCTGTACCTCTCGTTAGCCTGTCGCAAAGCCTCCTGGACTTGTACCCAAGTGGAACGAAGACCACAGAGATGTTCATCTAACGCAGGGATACTCTGAGGAAGAAAAGAGTCAGGCAACATGAAAGGTTGGAAACCATAATTCGCCATAAACGGGGACAAACGGGAAGCAGAATTCAGAGCGCTATTGGTAAGAGGTCTGACCAGTTGTTGTGATGGTCAGAAATATAGCAATGCTGGAATTGCTCCAAGGACTGATTGGCTCGTTCTGAGGCCAGATTAGACTGCGGGTGATACGCAGAGGAGAAAGCAAGCTGAATTCCCAACTGTGCACAAAAAGCTTGCCAGAACCGGGACACAAACTGACTTCTCCTATCTGAGACAATAACCTTGAGTAGGCCATGTAAGCGAAAGATCTCCCGAGCAAAAATGGAAGCCAGTTCCTTAGACGTAGGCAACTTCTTAAGTGGAATACAGTGGGACATTTTCGAGAACCGGTCTACCACCATAAGGATAACTGTGTTGCCCTGGGAGTTGGGTAACTCCACAATGAAATCCATAGACAGGTGGGTCCAGGGCCCCTCTCCATTGGGTATGGGTTGTAGGAGGCCCACTGGAAGGTGTCGTGGAGTCTTACTCTGAGCACACATGGAAAAGGGAGCTATCCACTCGTCGCCCTGCTTAATCCTGACGAGATTGTATGCCCCTCTCAGATCAAGCTTCGTGAAGACCGTTGCTCCCCTGAGGTGGAAAAATAACTCCGTAATCAAAGGGATCGGATAGGCATTCTTAATGGTGAAATGATTAAGACCCCTATAATCGATTTCAGTTCACCACTCTTCTATCTTACAAAAAAGAAACCAGCACCGGCAGGAGATGAGGATTTGCGGATGAAACCTCGAGAAAGTGCGTCTGCAACATACTCCTCCATGGCTTTATCCTCCAAGACGGACAAAGGGTAAACCCAGCCACGAGGGGGTATGGCACCAGGTTGAAGGTCAATTGCGCAATCATACGACTGGTGTGGAGGCAACGTACCGGCTTGACCCTTGTCAAAGACATCGCTAAAATCACGATACTCCTCCGGCAGGGAGGAGAGTGAAGAGATGCACAGAGCCTTGGCTACCTTCTGGAAGCATCTCTCACTGCACTGTGGCGACCAGGACAGAACCTCAGCACGGAGCCAATCAAAAAATGGGTTGTGCCTCTGTAACCAAGGATAACCAATAACCAACGGAAACTTAGGTGAGGAAATAACTTGGAATTGGATTATCTCATGGTGAAGAGCCCCTACGGCCATGGACAACGGAACTGTCTTATGAGTCACATGGGCAGGTTGTAGAGGTCTCCCGTCAAGAACCTCAATGGCAAGTGGAGTGTCACGCAGCTGCAGCGAAATCGAGTGCTTAGACACAAAGGCAGCATCAATAAACAGGCCTGCAGCCCAGGAGTCGATTAGAGCCTGTATCTTGACGGACGACTCAGCCCACGACAGGGTAACCGACAGGGTAACCGAAACCAGGGGCTTATCCTTCTGGGCAACTGGAGACAAAACAATGCCACCCAGGGTCTGTCCATGACAGGACCTCAAGGTTTGGACGTTCCCAGGACGGGTAGGACAAGACTTTAAAAAGTGACCGGCCTGGCCACAATAAAGGCACAATTTCTCCCTCCTCCTAAGGCAGTGGTTCTCAACTCCAGTCCTCAGGGCCCACCAACAGGCCAGGTTTGCAAGATAACTGAAATGCATCACAGGTGATATAATTTTCTGCTCAGGGATTGCAGTATTCTAGTCTGCATCTCACCAAGGTAATACTTAAAATCTGGCCTGTTAGTGGGTCCTGAGGACAGGAGTTGAGAACCACTGTCCTAAGGGCTCTCTCATCCGCAGAGAGACGCATGAAGCCCAAGTGCATGGGTTCATCTTCACAGACCGACTCGGTACCAGGAGGCATGGGAGGTGAGGGAGGCAAGGGTGGGACTGCAATACTCGGAGACAAACGTACAGGAGGCTTCCACAAGCGCTCCTTAAGAGAGAGTCCCTCTCTGAGTCTGGAGTCAATGAGGATGGCAAATGTGATCAACCTCTCCAGCTCGGTGGGTATATCTCGGGCTGCTATCTCATCTTTAAAGTTATCCGAGAGACCATGAGAAAACGCAGCCACGAGGGCCTCATTGTTCCATGCAACCTCTGCTGCCAGAGTACGGAATTCAATGGCGTAATCGGCAACAGTTCTCGTACTCTGTTTGATGGACATGAGGCACTTGGCAGCAGAAGCGGAGCGTGCGGGAACGTCAAATACCCTTTTGAAGGAAGCCAAAAATTCTGGATAACTCAGGACCACAGGTTTTTGCGTCTCCCATAGAGGGTTTGCCCAGGCCAAGGCTCTCTCAGAAAGCAAAGATATCACGAAACCTACTTTGCTCCTGTCCGTGGGAAACGCCTGGGGCAGCATCTCAAAATATATCTCAACCTGGTTGAGAAAACGTCTGCATTGGACTGGATCGCCCCCAAATCGCTGGGGAAGCGGAGCGGAACCAGACATACCTCTTAAAGAGGAAATACTCGAGGCGGGTGCCTGCACAGAGGCTGGCGCAGCAGGGTCTGCCTGCACAGGGACTACCGGAGCGGCCACAGTGGGAGACTCTAGATGAGCCGTGCGACTTAGGCGCGTCCTTAACGCTGTGGCAACCTGATCCATGCGGTGCTTCAGGTCATCCAATCTGGAAAAAAAATTAACAAGTGGATTGGCTGCACCTTCTGAAGTCATGGCCTTCGCCTACTGTCAGGAACCATGAATCATACTGAGACAGAAGTACAGTTAAATCACACTTGTTTAATAATAAAAATAAAAAGAGTAAGTGCAGTAAAACAAGCCAGGGTTCAGTAACCGGAGCGGGTAGTCAGCCAAGCCAATGTCCAAGAGCCAGGGATAAAGGCAGAGTCCAGCAAGCAGGATCTGTAGCCAGAGGGAACGTAGTCAAGCAGGTCTTCAACTGGAACGCAGGAGAAAGTCTGTAGTGATGTTAACACAGGCGAAGGCGAAGAGCAAATTAACTGGAAGTCCTTAAGTAGGCAGCTGACCAGCGGATCATCAACAGGTGGATCACTGGAGAGATGGAAGCTGGCAATTAGCTGACAGCTGAGCTACCAGCACAGAGAAGGAAGGGCTGAACGCAGCCCTGACAAAAGGTACCTGAATACAATTGGTGATGTTCTCATACCAATACCACAGGCAGAGATCTGCTTTATTTTCACTTAGTGTACTGTGTCCTTTGCACAGCGTGCACCTAAAGGTACCTGAATACAATTGGTGGTGTTCTCATACCAATACCACAGGCAGGGAGCTGCTTTATTTTCACTTAGTGTACTGTGTCCTTTGCACAGCGTGCACCTAAAAGTACCTGAATACAATTGGTGGTGTTCTCATACCAATACCACAGGCAGGGAGCTGCATTATTTTCACTTAGTATACTGTGTCCTTTGCACAGCGTGCACCTTAAGGTACCTGAATACAATTGGTGGTGTTCTCATACCAATACCACAGGCAGGGAGCTGCTGTATTTTCAGTTAGTGTACTGTGTCCTCTGCACAGTGTGCACCTAAAACTAACTAAAGGCAATTGCTGGTGTTCTCATACTAATACAACAGCAGAGAGTTGATTCTGCTAGCTGCAGTATAATCCGTATATATATATATATATATATATATATATATATTGTGAGGGGGTTAGCTCGGCAGCGGGTGTGTGTGACCCCCGAGATGGGCTCCCCACACAAAAACAGGCCCAGCAAACGGAGGTTGTGGTTTTCAAAATCAAAAAGGTGCGGTTTATTTTCTATTTACAGTGACAAAACACAGCAAAGAAAAAGAAACATAAACAAAATAAATCCTGGTCAACTTGACCTCTGACTAAACATACAGGTTTCCTAACTAACAACTGGGATCAGCCTAGTGCTGTCCTAGTCCCTAAGTCCCTGGTTTTAAATGTCCAAGCAAATAGCCACACAGGCTTTGTCTCACCGCACAGGGGTTCACTCTCCCTAGACAGTCCACACAGGTCTGGTTCCAGGCATGAGCTAACATCTAATGAAGCTGGGAGTTCTTATAGAGGCCTAAATGAGCTGACAAGCTTCAGCTGGTCTCATCAACTCCCTGTCTGCACGACGCCCCACACTCTCCCTAGAGGTATGAGTCATCCATGAGCCCACTAGCCTCAGCTGGGCTTATACAACTCTCCACCTAGTTGTATAAGTCGGCGTAAAGCCTGAATCTGGGCGAAATATATCTACCCCCTGGATGCAACCAGGTGACTTTACCTTCCTGCTGTCACATACCCCCCCCTCTTGTTTTAACCTCGGGGTTGGAACACCAGCAATCAGGCATTCATGTACTCGAGACAAAGCATCCACATTCCCCATTTGAACGCCAGGGCGATGCTTTACTGTGAAGTTGAATTCCTGGAGGGCCAGGAACCACCTATTCACTCTTCTATTTGTTTCCTTGTTTTGAGCCATCCACTTTAACGGAGCGTGATCCGTAACCAAGTCAAAGTGCCTACCTAGCAGGTAGTACCGAAGGGAATCTAGAGCCCACTTCACCGCTAAACACTCCTTTTCAACGGTGGCGTAATTTACCTCATGGGACTTCAACTTCCTGCTGAGGTAAATGACTGGGTGCTCTTCCCCGTTCCAGACCTGGGACAATACTGCTCCTAACCCCACATCTGACGCATCACTTTGTACGACAAAGTCTTTAGAGAAGTCGGGTGAGTACAACACTGGCTGGCTACATAAGGCTTGTTTCAAGAATTGGAATGCTGCCTCAGCCTCGGGGGTCCATTTAATCATGACGACCCTTTCCCCTTCGTCAGGTTGGTTAGGGGCACAGCCTTAGAAGCAAAGTGGGGAATGAATCGCCGATAATACCCAGCGATTCCCAGAAAGGCTCGTACCTGCTTCTTGCTGTTGGGACGTGGCCAACTCTGGATGGCCTCGACTTTGTTGAGTTGGGGTTTTATTACTCCCCTCCCAATGGTGTACCCAAGATATTTGGCCTCCTCCTGCCCAATGGTACACTTCTTGGGGTTAGCCGTAAACCCCGCTTCCCGAACAGAGTCCAGGACTGCTTGCACTTTTGGCAGATGTGAGGCCCAATCTGTGCTATGGACAATTACGTCATCCAGGTAAGCCGCAGCATACTTCCGATGGGGCCTCAGCATCTGGTCCATTTTCCGCTGGAATGTGGCCGGCGCATTCTGTAACCCGAACGGCATTCTTTTATATTGGAACGCCCCGTCTGGGGTTACAAATGCGGTTTTCTCTTTGGCCGACTTGGCCAGGGGGATTTGCCAATACCCTTTTGTGAGGTCAAGAGTCGTCATGTATCGGGCTGTTCCCAGCCGGTCGATCAACTCATCTATACGTGGCATGGGGTAGGTGTCAAATTTTGTAACTTTGTTCAACTGACGAAAATCGTTACAAAATCGCCAGCTCCCATCCGGTTTAGGCACCAACACAATGGGACTAGACCAATCACTTTGGGACTCCTCTATCACCCCTAAGTTCAGCATTTTCTGTACTTCCTCCCGTATTGCCTCCCGTCGGGCCTCTGGGATCCGATAGGGTTTTAACTTCACCCTTTCACCGGGCGGGGTAATGATGTCATGCTCTACCCCAGATGTTTGTCTCAGAGAATACCTCCTTGTTGCGAAGCACAAACTCCTTAACCTCCTGTTGTTGGGGTTGTGACAAGGTGGCTGCTATTCCAACCTCAGGAATCACGCAACCAGTTTGAGCTGGTGACCAAGTGTCTGCGACTAGGGACTCTCTATCCCTCCAGGCTTTCAACAGATTAACGTGATAGATCTGTTCGGGCTTTCGCCTTCCTGGTTGTCTGACCTTGTAATTCACTTCGCTCACTTTTTCCATTATCTCGTAGGGGCCATGCCATTTGGCAAGGAATTTACTTTCAACCGTAGGGACAAGTACCAGTATCCTATCCCCCGGGGAAAAGGTACGGGTCTTGGCTCCACGGTTGTACACTCTCTGCTGTGCTAACTGCGCTTGGGCCAAATGTTCCTTCACGATGGGCATTACCTGTGCAATTCGGTCTTGCATCAGGGCGACATGCTCAATCACACTCCTGTGGGGAGAACTCTCACTTTCCCAGGTTTCCTTGGCAATATCCAACAGCCCTCTTGGGTGTCTCCCATACAGTAACTCAAAGGGGGAGAATCCCGTAGAGGATTGGGGCACCTCCCTAATAGCAAACATCAGATAAGGAAGTAGACAGTCCCAATCCTTTCCATCTCTATCCACCACTTTCTTCAACATTTGTTTTAGGGTTTTGTTGAATCTTTCAACCAGCCCATCGGTTTGGGGGTGATACACAGATGTACGTAATTGCGTCACTTTGAACAATTTACACAGCTCCTTCATAACCCGGGACATAAAGGGTGTACCTTGGTCCGTAAGCAGTTCTTTACAAATACCCACCCGGCTAAACACAAGAGATAGCTCTTTGGCTATGGTTTTGGCCGAGGTATTTCGGAGAGGGATCGCTTCTGGATAACGGGTGGCATAGTCCATTATAACTAATATGTACTGGTGCCCCCTAGCGGACTTGATTATAGGACCTACCAAATCCATGGCGATCCTCTCAAACGGGACCTCAATGATGGGTAGAGGGACCAGCGGGCTACGGAAATGTGGCATCGGGGCCGACCTCTGACACACAGGGCAGGAGGAACAATAATTTTCTATGTCCTTCATCACCCCCGGCCAATAGAATCTCTGTAATACCCTCTCTCGGGTTTTCTCTGTCCCCAGATGACCTCCAAGAATGTGCCCATGGGCCAACTCCAACACCAACTTCCTGTAAGGTTTGGGCACCACAAGCTGCTCAACGGTTTCTTCTGCCCTTTTTGCCACCCGATACAGTAGGTCCTTCTCTACGCTGAAGTATGGGTAAGTGCAGGTATTATCTGGGTTCACTAACTCGCCATCTATTTTCACTACGTTTTCCCGTGCCTTTATTAGGGCGGGGTCTTTCAACTGTTCTGTGGCAAAGTTTTCCCTGTGAACCTCAAGATCAGAAAACTCCACAGACGGTAGGTTTTCGTCTGAGGAGGTGGGCTCCTCTCCAGTTTCTTGAGTCTCCCCTGCCAATACTGATAAGGGAAATTCCGGAGAGTCCTCACCACTCTCAGGGGAGTTCTGGCTATCACATTCCTGGTACATAGGGGCACCAGTGGGGGGCTCAGGATCATCCCACAGTTCCCAGAACTTCGGAAAATCCCTTCCCACAATGGCGTCATGCGGTAACTGAGATACTAAGCCCACTGGATGAGAGAGGGTACCTTTGGGGGTCTCGAAACACACTGTAGTCACTGGATACTCTCGGGTGTCCCCATGCACACAAATAACAGCTACCTTGCTATTCCCAGAGACCTCTGTTTTAACTAACTCAGCCTTTATCAGGGTCACAAGGCTACCTGAATCCAGCAATACCACAACATTTCTACCATTAACACACATTTTGCATAAATGTTTCTCAGTTCCTCGAATGGCAGTGCATGCGACTGTCACACACAGCGACTGACGTCTGCCCGTCAGAAAGTCACACTGCATGGGTTCCTCCACAACCGGGCAATTGGCTGCAATATGTCCCGCTTGCCGGCAGCGGTAGCAAACGATCCTTCTTGCGGCCTCTTGAGCCGCTGATTTCCCAGGCTGTTCTCGCCAAACTTGGGGTAGAGCTCCCACCCTCTCACTCTCTCCACCCTCACCCCTTGGAATCCTCTTATCCGCCCCTGGGGATGGTCTGGTCTTAGGGTGGAAAGTCTGAGTGTCTCTGGAAGAGGCCGTCAGGTTCTCTGTAGCCAAGTATTTCTCCACACGATCCACAAGACCATCGGCCGTCTCTGGGTCTCCATGGCTTACCCACTTTTGGATGGCAGTAGGAAGAGCTCTCAAAAACCGATCCATTACAACACGTTCCACAATCTTTGGTGCGGACAAAGTCTCTGGCTTTAGCCACTTTCTGCTCAGGTGAATGAGATCATACATTTGAGACCTGGGGGGTTTTCCAAGCTGGAAAGTCCAGTTATGCACACGCTGAGCCTGGACAGCCTGGGTGACACCCAGCCTTGCCAATATTTCAGCTTTTAGCATCACATAGTCTTTTGCTTGGTTAGGCTCTAGGTCATAGTAAGCTTTCTGCGATTCACCAGTTAACAGAGGAGCCACCAGTCCAGCCCACTGCTCCTCAGGCCACTTTTCTCTTTCAGCGGTCCTTTCAAATGTGGTCAAAAATACCTCTGGATCATCCTCTCCAGTCATTTTTGTCAATAAACGACTCACCCCAAAGGACGTGGTATTAGTGGGACGGCTTTCCTCACTGGTCTGCGGACGTTGCTGCATTACTGCTTCCATCTGTTGTTGTAGTCTCTGCTCTTGCTTCTGCAACAGGTCTATGAAGCGGGCCTCAGATTGCTGCTGGGCTTGTTGCTGAGCCTCCAGACTCTGTTGCAAAGTTGCGTTTGTCTGCTGCTGGGCTGCAAGGCTCTGTTGATGAGCTTGCTGCTGGGCTGCAAAGTTCTTTTGCAAACCTGCATTTGTCTGCTGTTGATTGGCATTTGCTAGAGCCAGCTGCTTCAGTATCTCCTCCATGCTGGCTTAAAAAAAACTGCCCGCATTCTCCCTAGAGGTATGAGTCATCCATGAGCCCACTAGCCTCAGCTGGGCTTATACAACTCTCCACCTAGTTGTATAAGTCGGCGTAAAGCCTGAATCTGGCCGAAATATATCTACCCCCCTGGATGCAACCAGGTGACTTTACCTTCCTGCTGTCACAATATATATATATATATATATATATATATATATACATCCCACCTTTGTGCAGCTACATCTCACTGCAGGCCATCTGTATGTCTGGAAGGCAAACAAGGAGAGGCAGACAGTCACGAGCCAATAAAAGAGGGCAAGCAGGCTCTGTGTCTAGAGGCAACAGTGCTGGTTGTGGACACGGTGCATCCTCATCAGCACGTGGCCGTGGGACACGCTTGTCCTTCTTTTTGGCAGCTGGCCATGTTGAGCCGCAACATGCCGAAGACTTGGTTGAGTGGATGACCAAGCCGTCCTCATCCTCCTCATCCTCTCTCACCCAGGCTCAGGGTACTTTGTCTGGCAAAGCAGCTGCCAAAGCGGCCTCTTCCCTTGGCTCAATGGCATCAGTCACTCATTCCCTAGCCCCACCATGTCCTCCTGAGGAGTCCCCCGAACTGTTTGACCATAGTGTTGGGTACATGCTCCAGGAGGATGCCCAGCGTTTTGAAGGCTCCGATGATGGTACCCAGCTAGAGGAAGACAGTAACATGAGCCCAGAGAGAGGGGGTGCCCAACAAGGACAGCAATCTGGCAGTCATGTTCCCCCAGCTGCAGCATACTGCCAGATTTGCTCCAGTTTCTAGGAGGGAGGGGATGATAAGGTCACTGACTCCACCTGGGTGCCTGATAGGAGAGAGGAGGAGGAGGCACATCTCCAATGAGGCAGGATGCCCTCCAGGGGCCAGCTTAAGGGCAGCCAACCGACTGCATCACACCGCAGTGTTCCGCATGTTCAGGGTGCTGCTGTCTCTGCACGTTATTCCAAAAGTTCTTTGGTGGGGGCCTTTTTTGAGACATGTGCAGCAGATCGCACCGTTGCTATTTGTAACATATGTCTGAAGCGTATCTCGCGTGACCAAAACATGAGCCGCTTGGGCACCATGTGCTTAAAAAGACATATGTCGACCTGCCATGCAGTCCGTTGGCAAGCATACAAAAAAGACCCACACCAAAGAACAAAGCGGACCTCTCCTTGCTCCTCATCAGCTGGGATCTCCAACCCCATTATACCTTCAGTCCTCTCTGAAACCTGCACTGAGAGAAATGAAGGTGTAGAATTAGGTGTGTCACAGCCAAGTACTTGCAGGCAATCTGCTATCGGTACACCGACGTCAGATTGTACCAGGCAAATTTCCCTGCCCCAGCTGCTGCACCGCCGAAAAGTTTGCTCCAAGCCATCCACATGCCCAGCGGTTGAATTCTAGCTTGGCTAAATTGCTAGCACTTCAACTACTGCCTTTTCAGTTGGTAGACTCTGCCCCCTTCCGTGAGTTTGTGGAATGTGCGGTTCCTCAGTGGCAGCTTCCCAAACGCCACTTTTTCTCACGGAAGGCGATTCCGGCTCTCTACCGGCATGTGGAAGGCAATGTCTTGGCCTCGCTGGACAGGGCAGTCAGCGGTAAGGTGCATATTACCGCTGACTCATGGTCCAGCAGGCATGGACAGGGACGTTACCTATCTTTCACGGCGCATTGGGTGACTCTGCTGGCAGCTGGGAAGGATGCAGGACAAGTTGCAGTAGTGTTTTAAGTTGTTCCGCCACCACGCCTCCAAAATGCTACTACTGGTGATTCTGACACACCTCTCTCCTCCACCCCCTCCTCTTCTTCTTCCTCCATGGCCTCTTCCTGTGCTGATTTGTCCTCGGAACCAGCGGAGCTCCGTAGGCGTTCAAGGGGCTACGCAAGTACGCAGGCAATGCTTGAGCTGGTGTGCTTGTGGGACAGGAGCACACCGGGGCAGAGATTCTGTCAGCTCTGCAGGGGCAGGCTCAGAGGTGGTTGATGCCACGCCAGCTTAAGCCAGGAAAGGTGGTTTGCGACAATGGCACCAACCTCCTCTCCGCCCTCTGACAGGGACAACTGACCCATGTGCCCTGTTTTGCTCACGTCCTTAACTTGGTGGTGCAGCGGTTCTTGGGCAGGTACCCAGGCTTACAGGAGGTCCTGAAGCAGGCCAGGAAACTCTGTGGGCATTTCCGCCGGTCATATAATGCCAGTGCTTGGCTGGCTGACTTGCAAAAGGAATACAACCTGCCCAAGAACCGCCTAATCTGTGACATGCCCTCCAGGTGGAACTCTATGTTGGCCATGCTTCAGCGGCTGCACACGCAGCAGAGGGCCATCAATGAGTATCTGTTGCAATATGGCACCAGGACAGGACAGGGTCAGGGGAGCTTGGATTTTTTTCCCCACACCAGTGGGCCATGATCAGGGATGCATGCACTATCCTGGCACCATTTGAGGAGGCCACGAGGATGGTGAGCAGTGACAATGCATGCATCAGTGACACTGTCCCTCTTGTCCACCTGTTGGAGCACACGCTGCGTGGAATAATAGACAGGGCAATTGAGGCAGAACAGAAGGAGGAAGAGGAGGACTTCCTTACCTCTCAAGGCCCCCTTTATCCAGACAGTGTTCCTGCTGGCCCGCCTATCACACAGGAAGAGGACAAGGAGGAGGAGGATTGTGTCAGCATGGAGGTGCAGCCTAGCACTCAGCATCAGCAGCAGTCTTCAAGGGATCAATTACAGTCCCAAAACACCCATGGACTTGTACGTGGCTGGGAGGAGGTGGCTGCGGATCATGTCGTCCTGAGTGACCCAGAGGACTCTGGACCGAATGCCTCAGCAAACCTACGCTGCATGGCCTCCCTGATCCTGCAAAGCCTGCGGAAGGATCCTCGTATTCGTGCTATCAACGAGAGGGATCATTACTGGCTGGCAACCCTTCTTGATCCACGTTACAAGGGTAAGGTTGCAGACCTTATCTTGCCATTGCAGAGGGAGCAGAGGATGAAGCATCTTCGGGAGGCCTTGCAGAAAGGTCTGTGCAACGCGTTCACAGAGACTGGGAGGTTACAAATTCCTGGTCCTGGACAATGTGTTGCTGAGGCTTCGGTCAGTCAAAGAAGGAGCGGTGGAGAAGGTGGCCGTCTGACCGATGCGTTCAGACAATTTTTTAGTCCGCAGCCCCAAGGTATGATCGGTTCCAGCAACCATCGCCAGCGTCTGGTTTACATGGTGCAGGAATACCTAGGGGCAAGATCAGACTTGGACACCTTTCCCACCGAAAATCCTCTGGGTTACTGGGTCTTGAGGATGGATCACTGGCCAGAGCTTGCACATTATGCAATTGAGCTACTGGCCTGTCCTGCATCCAGCGGTCTTTCGGAATGCACATTCAGTGCTGCTGGAGGCTTTGTAACCGTTCACAGGGTGCGCCTGTCCACCGACTCGGTCGATCGCGTGACCTTCATAAAAATGAATCAGTCTTGGATCACCACCAGCTACCAAGCACCTGATGCTGATGTAACAGGATAAGTTTCTTTGAAATGTCAGATCCCTTCAAGACTGCCTATGCTGATGCAGAGTGACGATCCTCTTCCTCCTCAATAATCATGCTGATAGCATGTAAGAACATTTTTGTTTCTGGGCACCACCACCAGTGGCTAAGACCCAATTTTTCAGCCCCTGTTTAACAGGGGCGTGTAATTACAATTTTAAATG
Source organism: Rana muscosa (assembly GCA_029206835.1). NCBI lineage: Eukaryota > Metazoa > Chordata > Amphibia > Anura > Ranidae > Rana > Rana muscosa. Next base: position 296,891,479 of record CM055117.1, read on the forward strand.
CAATACTTTGCAGCAGGGCTCATTCCTGCGCTCCAACTAGAGTATCTGTGAGGGGTTGCAGTGTTGTGGCACCAGCACCAGTGCTTAAGGCCCAATTTTTCTGTCCCTGTTTAACAGGGGCGTGTAATTAAATTTTTTGATGCAATACTTTGAAGCAGGGCTAATTTCTGCGCTCCAACTAGAGTATCTGTGAGGGGTTGCAGTGTTGTGGCACCAGTGCCTAAGGCACAATTTTATGCCCCTGTTCAACAGGGGCATGTAATTACAATTCTTGATCTAATAATTCACAGCAGGGCCCATTCCTGCGCCCACCAAGAGTAACTGTGAGGGCTTACTGTGTTGTGGCACCAGCTTCACCACCAAAGGCCCAATTTTTCCTACCACTGTTCAACAATGGCATGTAATTACAATTCTTGATATAATAGTTCACAGCAGGGCATTCCAGCGCCCACCAAGAGTAACTGTGAGGGCTTACAGTGTTATGGCAACACTAACACCTAAGGGCCAAATTTCTGCAGAGTATATACGGCAGGCCCCTACTTTCAAACATCCAACTTACAAATGACTCCTACTTGCAAACGGAAGGAGACAACAGGAAGTGAGAGGAAATCTACCCCTAGGAAGGGAAATTCTCTCCTGTAAGAGTTAATGGGAAAAACGTGTCTCCTCTCCACTGATGCTTTATCACCAATCCTTGTTTAAAAAAAAAAAAAAAATTTCAAAAAACATTTGTCATTGGGACGGAAAGTGAGGTGAAATGTTCTGACAGCAAAACAAATGTTACAGGGGTGATAACCCTTTCCTATGTTTTCCAAAAAGCTTAAAAATAGATTTTTTGGCTGGAGCTACACTTTAAAAATGTACCTGTTCCAAATTACAAACAGATTCTACTTAAGAACAAACCTACAGTCCCGGTCTTGTTTGCACTGCCTGTATACTGCTGTTCAGAGTATATAGGGCCTGGGGGCCCCACGCTTTTTATTTTTTAAATTTGGGTGCGCGGTTCCACTTAATATCCATACAAGACCCAAAGGGGCTGGTAATGGGCTGGGGGGGGGGGGTACCAATGGCATTTTTCTCAATGATTTTCATCCATATTGCCAGGACCAGACATTACATTAAAGCCGCAAGCAATTTTAACCACTTAACAACCACCTGCCGACAAATAACGTCGACAAGGTGGTTGCTTAACTCTGGGAGGAGGACCCGGCGGATCATGAATCGCGGTAAATCGCCGCTGATAGCGGCCGTTTACCACGTGATCGCTCCGTCAAATGACGGAGCAATCACTTGTAAACAGACCGGCGTCATTTGATGACGCCGGTTCCTCCCTCCCGTCTCTGTACCGATCGGTACAGTGTGAGAGGGGAGGGGGAGGGAGCGGATGGCAGCAGCAGCACTGTGGGCTGGATCTGTGACAATTGCAGTCACAGATCCAGCCATCCATCCATCCCTGCTCAGCCATCCCTGTGCTATACCCTGCCAATACTCCCTGCCAATACTCTGCAAAATACCCTGCCAATACTCTGCAAAATACCCTGCCAATACCCTGGTGCAATACTCTGCAATACCCTGGTGCAATACTCGGCAATACCCTGGTGCAATACTCGGCAATACCCTGGTGCAATACTCTGCAATACCCTGCGCAATACTCTGCAATACCCTGCAAAATACTCTGCAATACCCTGCAAAATACTCTGCAATACCCTGCGCAATACTCTGCAATACCCTGCGCAATACCCTGCAAAATACTCTGCAATACCCTGCGCAATACCCTGCAAAATACTCTGCAATACCCTGGTGCAATACTCTGGTGCAATACTCTGCAATACTCTGGTGCAATACTCTGCAATACACTGGTGCAATACTCTGCAATACTCTGGTGCAATACTCTGCAATACCCTGCGCAATACTCTGCAATACCCTGCGCAATACTCTGCAATACCCTGCGCAATATTCTGCAAAATACTCTGCAATACCCTGCACAATACTCTGCAATACCCTCCACAATACTCTGCAATACCCTCCACAATACTCTGCAATACCCTCCACAATACTCTGCAATACCCTCCACAATACTCTGCAATACCCTCCACAATACCCTGTGCAATACCCTCCACAATACCCTGTGCAATACCCTCCACAATACCCTGTGCAATACCCTCCACAATACCCTGTGCAATACCCGTGCAATACCCTGCCATACACCGCAATACCCTGCCATAGTCCGCAATACTCCGCAATGCCCTGCAATACTCCGCAATGCCCAGCAATACTCCGCAATGCCCGGCAATACTCCGCAATGCCCGGCAATACTCTGCAATAACCACTTCCCGCCCTCCGGCCGTCATATGACGTCCTTGACTTTGTGCGGGGATATCTGAATGATGGGAGCAGCTACAGGCATCATTCAGATATTAGCTTTTTCAGCCGGCGATTCGCTACACCATAAGAACAATCATAGTGGCTGTTCCGCCGCTTGATCATTCTTACGGGAGGCGAGAGGGGATGTCCCCCCCCCCCGCCGCCCTCCAGTGCTTCTACCGACTCACCGCTACGATCAAAGCCAGGATTGTTGTTTTTTTTTTTGTTTTTTTTTCAGGCTTCCCAGCCTAGAGGTGAGATGTGGGGTCTTATTGACACACCCCCCCCCCCATATCTCACTGTAAAGAGGACCTGTCATGCCATATTCCTATTACAAGGGATGTTTACGTTCCTTGTAATAGGTATAAAAGTTTTTTTTTTTTTAAAGCGCCCCTGTCCCCGTGAGCTCGCATACAGAAGCGAACGCATACGTAAGTCCCGCCCACATATGAAAACGGTTTTCAAACCACACATGTGAGGTATCTCTGCGAACGTTAGAGCGAGAGCAATCATTTTGGCCCTAGACCTCCTCTGTAACTCAAAACATGTAACCAGTAAAAATATTTAAAGCGTCGCCTATGGGGATTTTTTAAGTAGCGAAGTTTGGCGCCATTCCACGAGTGTGTGCAATTTTTAAGGGCGACATGTTAGGTATCTATTTACTCGGCGTAACTTCATCTTTCACATTATGCAAAAACATTGGGCTAACTTTACTGTTTTTTTTTTTTTTAAGCACAAAACATTTTTTTTCCGTAAAAAACGCGTTAAAAAAATTGCTGCGCAAATATCGTGCGAGATAAAAAGTTGCAACAACCACCATTATATTCTCTAAGGTCTTTGCTAAAAAACATATATAATGTTTTGGGGTTCTATGTAATTTTCTAGCAAACAAATGATGATTTTTACATGTAGGAGAGAAATGTCAGAATTGGCCTGGGTGCTCCAGAACGCCTGAAGGTGCTCCCTGCATGTCAGGCCTCTGTATGTGGCCACGCTGTGTAAAAGTCTCACACATGTGGTATCGCCATACTCGGGAGTAATAGCAGAATGTGTTTTGGGGTGTAATTTGTGGAATGCATATGCTGTGTGTGAGAAATAACCTGCTAATATGACAATTTTGTGGAAAAAAAAAAGAGAAAAAAAAAATCTTGATTTTGCAAAGAATTGTGGGAAAAAATGACAACTTCAAAAAACTCACAATGCCTCTTTCTGAATACCTTGGAATGTCTTCTTTCCAAAAAGGGGTCATTTGGGGGGTATTTGTACTTTTCTGGCATGTTAGGGTCTCAAGAATTGAGATAGGCCGTCAGTACTTCAGGTGTGATCAATTTTCAGATATTGGCACCATAGCTTGTGGACTCTATAACTTTCACAAAGACCAAATAATATACACCAATTTGTACTTATTTTTACCAAAGATATGTAGCAGTATAAATTTTGGCCAAAATTTATGAAGAAAAAATAGTAATTTGCAAAATTTTATAACAGAAACGAAAAAAAAATCATTTTTTTACAAAATTTTCAGTCTTTTTTCTCTTATAGCGCAAAAAATAAAAAACCCAACAGTGATTAAATACCACCAAAAGAAAGCTCTATTTGTGTGGAAAAAAAGGACAAAAATTTCATATGGGTACAGTGTTGTATGACTGAGTAATTGTCATTCAAAATGTGAGAGCACCGAAAGCTGAAAATTGGTCTGGTTATTAAGGGGGTTTAAGTGCCCAGTGGTCAAGTGGTTAAATTACTTTTTTTCCTTATGTCATTTTGTGCAGGGACAGTTCTAAACACAGGAAACACGTGCCACTTCACAGGCATAGACACCCCCCAAGTACGATATTTAAAGGAATATTCCACTTGTTTTTTTTTTCACTTTAAGCATCATTAAAATCACTGCTCCCGAAAAAACTGCAGTTTTTAAAACTTTTTTTTCCCTTGATACATGTCCCCTGGGGCAGGACCCAGGTCCTCAAACCCTTTTTAGGACAATAACTTACATATTAGCACTTTTGATTTCGAACGTTCGAGACTTTAATAGGGTTCTAAAGTTTGCACAAACTTTCGGTCCGTTCGCAGGTTCTGGTGCAAACCAAACCGGGGGGTTTTGGCTCTTCCCTAATGTCAAACTAATGCAATTGACACAAGCCTAAAGCCCATCACTTGCTAAACCTTCCAATACCCCTGAAGTCTGCCTTTTTGGATTATATAGAATAATTATACAAGAAACATTATTCATGGCTAGTAAATCCATAGCCCTTAGATGGATATATCCAGATCCCCCTACTACAGTACTTGTTACAAGGTCTGTTCCTAATGGTGCTGCTGGTCTATAACTACTACTATATGAATAGCACCTTCTACTGGCTGAATAAGAGAAGCAGGGTTTCATGCAGTATGATATGGCATAGACCTGCCCTCAATAAATTGCTAAAGAGAAGAAGTTACTCATGTATAAATGATTTATTAATAATGTATAATATTAAAACGGTTGTCATTTATTACATATGTATGAAAAAATAAAGGCAAAAAAAAAAAAAAGAAGCCTATACCCCTTTAAGAGAGTTTAAATGGGCATATGCCAAATTCTATATTTGTATGGACAAGCTATGAATTTAAGCTGGGGTGATATATTTAGAAATGTTTAGTAAAGGGCTCACACTGATGTGTGCTTAGGTGTAACATTTCAGATGTTATTAATAGCGAGAACAGTGACCTTTTGTTTAAATGAATACATACAGTATCTCAGAACACTTGATTGTCTGTGACCAGATATGTTATTTAACTTTTTTTTATGCAGACTAAAACAATGGTATATTACGTACATAGACGGTCGATTTTATTAGGAAAAAAAAAAAAAGTTGGATCTAGTAATTTCCTTTTGACTTTATCCCAGCTAAAAAAAATAAAAATAAAATAACCACTTGCCTACTGGGCACTTTCACCCCCTTCCTGCTCAAGCCATTTTTCAGCTTTCAGTGCTGTCACACTTTGAATGACAATTGCGCAGTCATGCAACACTGTACCCAAATGAAATTTGTATAATTTTTTTCCCACAAATAGAGCTTTTGCTGGTATTTGATCACCTCTACGGTTTTTATTTCTTGCGCTATAAACAAAAGAAGAGGGACAAGTTTGAAAAAAACACAATATTTTTTACTTTTTGCTATAACAAATATCCATTTTTTTTTGTTAAAATTTTTTTTTCTCAGTTTAGGCCGATACGTATTCTTCTACATATTTTTAGTAAAAAAAATCGCAATAAGTGTATATTGATTGGTTTGCGCAAAAGTTATAGCATCTACAAAATAGGGAATAGATTTATAGCATTTTTATTAATTATTTTTGTTTTTACTAGTAATAGCGGCGATCTGCGATTTTTATCGTGACTGCGATATTGCGGCAGACACTTTTGACACATTTTTGGGACCATTCACATTTATACAGCGATCAGAGCTAAAAAAAATGCATTGATTACTGTATAAATGTGACTGACAGGGAAGGGGTTAACACTAAGGGGTTAAATGTGTTGCCTGGGAGTGATTCTTACTGTGGGGGGAGGGGACTGACTGGGGGAGGTGACCGATGGTTGTTCCTATGTACAAGAGACACACCATTGGTCTCCTCTCCCTGACAGGACGTGGATCTCTGTGTTTACACACAGAGATCCACGGTCCTGCTCAGTTACTGGGCAATTGCGGGTGCCCGGCGGCCATCGGGCACGCGCATCGGGTCCCCAGCGACGCGGCGCACGCCCCCTTAGTGGCTTCTGAAGGCGCAACGTCATATGACGTCCGATCAGAACAATAGGGTCTTCCGCCCGCCGTCATTTGACGGTGGGCGGTGGACAAGCAGTTAACCACTTAACGACCGCCCACTGTAAATATACGTCGGCAGAATGGCACCGACAGGCAGAATCACGTATATCTACGTGACTGCCTTTGTATAGTTGGGGGGTCCCATCGGACCCCCCTTCTTTACAGTGAGCGGCCGTTATTCGTTTGGGAGCGATCAGGGATGAGGGGACAGCCGTTCGTTTCCGGCCACCCCCTCTCGATCGCTCCCGGCGAATGAGAGAGCTTCCCTGCCTGTGTAATGTTTACACAGGCAGAGGAAGTGATGTCATCTCTCCTGCGGCGCTCACATATACCGAGCGCCGTACAGGAGAAGATCCAGGTTAGTGCACAAAACACTACACTGACACCAGGACACATAGGCACATAAATCGCCCCCCCAGGCCCCCCCAGACACCCCAGATCACCCCCCAGATCACCCCCCAGCCCCCAGTCACAGTGTCACTGATTGCAGTGACCATCTATTTACTGATCACTGCAATCAGTGACATTTGTGACTGTAAAAGTGTCACTAAAGTTAGTTTTAGGTCCAGTGTAGCCCCCTAACCCCCCCTAATAAAGGTTTAACCCCCTGATCGCCCCCCAGATAACCCTTTCACCCCCTAGCACCGCCGTCGCTAAGCGATCATTTTTCTGATCGCTGTCTTAGCGTCGGTGATGCTGATCGGTAGCCAGTTATTTTTTTTAGGTTCGCCGCAGGTTTTTATAGCGTCGGGTACCCCCATATATTACCTAATAAAGATTTAACCCCCTTGATCGCCCCCCAGATAACCCTTTCACCCCCTATCACCACTGTCGCTAAGCGATCATTTTTCTGATCGCTGTCTTAGCGTCGGTGATGCCAATCGGTAGCCAGTTATTTTTTTTAGGTTCGCCGCAGGTTTTTATAGCGTTAGGTACCCCCATATATTACCTAATAAAGGTTTAACCCCCTTGATCGCCCCCCAGGTAACCCTTTCACCCCCTATCACCACTGTCGCTAAGCGATCGTTTTTCTGATCGCTGTCTTAGCGTTGGTGATGCCGATCGGTAGCCAGTAATTTTTTTTAGGTTCGCCGCAGGTTTTTATAGCGTCGGGTACCCCCATATGTTATCTAATAAAGGTTTAACCCCCTTGATCGCCCCCAGGTAACCCTTTCACCCCCTATCACCACTGTCGCTAAGCGATAGTTTTTCTGATCGATGTCTTAGTGTCGGTGATGCCGATCGGTAGCCAGTAATTTTTTTTAGGTTCGCCGCAGGTTTTTATAGCGTCAGGTACCCCCATATATTATCTAATAAAGGTTTAACCCCCTTGATCGCCCCCAAGGTAACCCTTTCACCCCCTATCACCACTGTCGCTAAGCGATCGTTTTTCTGATCGCTGTCTTAGTGTTGGTGATGCCGATCGGTAACCAATAATTTTTTTTAGCTTCGTCGCAGGTTTTTATAGCGTCAGGTACCCCCATATATTATCTAATAAAGGTTTAACCCCCTTGATCGCCCCCCAGGTAACCCTTTCACCCCCTATCACCACTGTCGCTAAGCGATCGTTTTTCTGATCGCTGTCTTAGGGTCGGTGATGTCAATAGGTAGCCAGTAAAATTTTTTTAGGTTCGCCGTCAGGTTTTTATATAGTGTCAGGTACCCCCATATATTACCTAATAAAGGTTTTAACCCCCTAATTGCCCCTAGTTAACCCTTTCACCAGTGATCACCATATAAGTGTTACGGGTGACGCTGGTTAGTTTGCTTTTTATAGTGTCAGGGCACCCGCCGTATATAACCCAATAAAGGTTTAACCCCCTGATTGCCCGGCGGGTGATATCAATTAGGTTTTAGCGTCAGAGAGGGTCTGCATCACACCCCAGGCAGCGTCAGGTTAGTGCCAGTAACGCTAACACCCACGCGTGAAGCATACACCCCCCTTAGTGGTATAGTATCTGAACAGATCAATATCTGATCTGATCAGATCTATACTAGCGTCCCCAGCAGTTTAGGGTTCCCAAAAACGCAGTGTTAGCGGGATCAGCCCAGATACCTGCTAGCACCTGCGTTTTGCCCCTCCGTCCAGCCCAGGCCACCCAAGTGCAGTATCGATCGATCACTGTCACTTGCAAAACACAACACACATAACTGCAGCGTTCGCAGAGACAGGCCTGATCTCTGCGACTCCAGTGCTGTAGGAGGTGATTTCACCACCGCAGTTAAAAAAAAAAGCATATATGCCGAAGCATTGGGGCAGCAGGGGCGGAGGAGCGGAGGAGCGATTTTGCTCCTAATGCCACGTACATACGGTCGAAATTCTGACGGAGGCTTGCCCGTGGAAAAGTCTGACCATGTGTACGCGGCATAACTTTTGCGGGAAGATGCCCCCATGCTTCGGCATATATAAATGGTGCATGTATGCCCATCATTAGAAGTGGGTGGATGAAGGGCGGTATTCTAATGGTGGGCATACCCACCGATCAATCTTTTTTTTTCGTTCAGCCAACAGGCTGCATGAAAAAAAAGATTACAATACATGTCCAACAAGGACCAGCAACGTACTGGTATGTTGCTGGACTTTGAATGTTTATACCAGAATGATGCCTGCGGGTTTAGGTATTATCTTGGTATCATTCTTTTCAGCCAGCGGCCGGCTTTCATGTAAAAGCAATCCTAGTGGCTAATTAGCCTCTGGACTGCTTTTACAAGCAGTGGGAGGGAATGTCCCCCCCCGGATATAAAAAGCGCCATTGGGAAATAGGGAAAGCATTTTATCACACCGATCTTGGTGTGGTCAGATGCTTTGAGGGCAGAGGAAAGATCTAAGGTCCAATAGACCCCAGTTTTTTCAAAAAAAGAGTACCTGTCACTACCTATTGCTATCATAGGGGATATTTAAATTCCCTGAGATAACAATAAAAATGATAAAAAAAAAAAAAAAAATGGAAGCAACAGTTTAAAAATAAAATAAAAAAGCAAAATTAATAATAAAAAAAAAAAAAAAAAGCACCCCTGTCCTGCCCTGCTCTTACCCAATGGCGAACGAAAGCGTCGGTCTGGCGTCATATGTAAACAGCAATTGCACCATGCATGTGAGGTATCACCGCAAAGGTCAGATCGAGGGCAGTAATTTTAGCAGTAGACCTCCTCTGTAAATCTAACGGCGTAACCTGTAAAGGCTTTTAAAGGCTTTTAAAAATGTATGTAGTTTGTCGCCAATGCGCGTTTGTGCGAAATTTTAAAGCTTGTCGTGTTTGGTATCTATGTACTCGGCCTAAGATCATCTTTTTTATTTCATCAAACATTTGGGCAATATAGTGTGTTTTAGTGCATTAAAATAAAAAAAGTGTATTTTTTCCCCAAAAAATGCGTTTGAAAAATCGCTGCGCAAATACTGTGTAGAAAAAAAAATGCAACACCCACCATTTTAATCTGTAGGGCCTTTGCTTTAAAAATATATATAATGTTTGGGGGTTCAACATAATTTTCTTGCAAAAAAAAAAATATGTTTTCATGTAAACAAAAAGTGTCAAAAAGGGCTTTGTCTTCAAGTGGTTAGAAGAGTGGATGTAAGCTTCCTAATGTTGTGTATAAAATGCCAGAACAGTTCAAAACCCCCCCAAATTACCCCATTTTGGAAAGTAGACACCCCAAGCTATATACTGAGAGGCATGTCGAGTCCATGGAATATTTTATATGTTGACACAAGTTGCGGAAAATTTTTTTTTTTTTTTTTTTTCCACAAAGTTGTCACTAAATGATATATTGCTCAAACATGTCATGGGCATATGTGGAATTACACCCCAAAATACATTCTGTTGCTTCTCCTGAGTACGGGGATACCACATGTGTGAGACTTTTTGGGAGCCTAGCCGCGTACGGGACCCCAAAACCAAGCACCGCCTTCAGGCTTTCTAAGGGTGTAAATTTTTGATTTCACTTCTCACTGCCTATCACAGTTTCGGAGGCCATGGAATGCCCAGATGGCACAAAACCCCCCCAAATGACCCCATTTTGGAAAGTAGACACCCCAAGCTATTTGCTGAAAGGTATGGTGAGTATTTTGCAGATCTCGCTTTTTGTCACAAAGTTTTGAAAATTGAAAAAAAATAAAATAAAATTTCTTTCTTCATTTTCAAAAACAAATGAGAGCTGTAAAATACTCGCCATCCCTCTCAGCAAATAGCTTGGGGTGTCTACTTTCCAAAATGGGGTCATTTGGGGGGGTTTTGTGCTATTTTGGCATTTTATGGCCTTCGAAACTGTGATAGGTAGTGAGGAGTGAAATCAAAAATTTGTGCCTAGAAATCCTGAAGGCGGTGCTTGGTTTTCGGGGTCCCGTACGCGGCTAGGCTCCCAAAAAGTCCCACACATGTGGTATCCCCGTACTCAGGAGAAGCAGCAAAATGTATTTTGGGGTGTAATTCCATATATAACCATGGCATGTGTGAGCAATATATCATTTAGTGACAACTTTTTGTATTTTTTTTTATTTTTATTTTTTTGTCATTATTCAATCACTTGGGACAAAAAAAAATATTCAATGGGCTTAACAGGCCTCTCAGCAATTTCCTTGGGGTGTCTACTTTCTAAAATGGGGTCATTTGGGGGGGTTTTGTGCTATTTTGGCATTTTATGGCCTTCGAAACTGTGATAGGTAGTGAGGAGTGAAATCAAAAATTTGCGCCCTTAGAAATCCTGAAGGCGGTGCTTGGTTTTCGGGGGCCCGTACGCGGCTAGGCTCCCAAAAAGTCCCACACATGTGGTATCCCCGTACTCAGGAGAAGCAACAGAATGTATTTTGGGGTGTAATTCCACATATAACCATGGCATATGTGAGCAATATATCATTTAGTGACAACTTTTTGTAATTTTTATTTTTTTTTGTCATTATTCAATCACTTGAGACAAAAAAAAAATATTCAATGGGCTCAACATGCCTCTCAGCAATTTCCTTGGGGTGTCTACTTTCCAAAACTGGGTCATTTGGGGGGGTTTTGTACTGCCCTGCCATTTTAGCACCTCAAGAAATGAGATAGGCAGTCATAAATTAAAAGCTGTGTAAATTCCAGAAAATGTACCCTAGTTTGTAGACGCTATAACTTTTGCGCAAACCAATAAATATACGCTTATTGACATTTTTTTTACTAAAGACATGTGGCTGAATACATTTTGGCCTAAATGTATGACTAAAATTGAGTTTATTCGATTTTTCTTATAACAAAAAGTAGAAAATATTATTTTTTTCAAAATTTTCGGTCTTTTTATATCGCAAAAATAAAAATCGCAGAGGCAATCAAATACCATTAAAAGAAAGCTCTATTTGTGGGAAGAAAAGGACGCAAATTTCGTTTCGGTACAACATTCCATGTCTGCACAATTTACAGTTAAAGCAGCGCAGTGCAAAATTCTGAAAACAGCTCTGGTCCTTTAGCTACAAAATGGTCCGGGGCTTAAGTGGTTAAAGACTATATTTTATAGCATGTGTGTTATCAATAAGGCAAAAATACAGGTTTTTGTACTTAAAATTAATGTATTTATATTTTGGTCTGGTAACCACTTGTATCTTCACACTTCACACTGTATGAACTCCTAAAAAGCTGTCTTCAAACTGATTTGTGCTGATTACTTGCATTACACCACTTGAGTAACTTCAGACAAGGCAAGGACAAAGTTTCACAAACTTTACTGAAAATTTGCAACATACAGAACAAAGTGTACAGTGTCTCCCAGGATACCTACGTAGGATAGAGTCTATTATAGCAGAGTTCCAGATCTGGTGTCTTCGAGCGATTTGTTGGTCCCAGTGGTCCCATACTCTGCAGAAGGTTATTTATCCACTGGAGCTCCAGCTTCCGCAGTAGGCTGTATGGACAGACCCTGGTGACTGAAAATGCCTCGTATTATGTGCACCCTCTCGCACCCTGAATCTGACCCCTGTCCCATTATTATGTAGGGCTACCCCCAGTTAAGAGAGCCACTGGTTTTCAGTTAGTTTGGGCCCTGTATACAGCACCGCCAACCCCCGGCAATCTACTCAACCCTCTATGGCACAGTTAGTCTAGGGAATGTTTCCTTCATATAATTCTATACCTGGTTATACACAATCTCACAGCAGGATAGGCAGTTAATATGCAATGATAAACACTGAGTCAGGATTGATAAACTATATCTGATTTACTTAGATATAAAGGTATAGGTTAAACATAACACATAGCATACATGCAGAGCCCTGCAGCAATAAACCTACTAACAGTGATCACACGCCACGTGCAGCTATCTTCTCTATGCGCAATGTGGCGCAACAACAAAGTTTTAAACCCATGGTCAGGCCTGACTCAGATAAAGCTCAGTCTCTGTGAAAACAACTCTTTGCATGCAGATGAACGGTGGTGCACATTCAGGAACAGTATTTGTAATCCATAAACGGTTAATAAAAGAGAAACACTTCACCGGAGACTACACAACTCAGTTCAGCCACCAGTCTCCGTTGGGATAATAACTACAGCACGATGGGCCAAGGCAGTCACTAGGCCTAATCAAAGTACAAGCTAAATAAGTGAGCAGATGCTCGCTCAACCCTCCGGACGCGATCCCAGTCCGGGACTTCCACCACTGTGTTTCCACACACAGTGCCTGCAACGATCAGGTCTCTGGTCCAACTGATGTCAGCAACTCAAAGAAGTAAGGTGTCACCCATGCCCAGCAGTGCGGTGGAAGGCTCTTTGGAAGGTATGCAAGGCCCAGGCCTCGGGCCTTGCACTACAACAGATCCGCACAGGGAGTCCCCTTGATTGCAGCGCGGTGTCCAAAGAGGCCGAGCTTAGCCTCGCCCTTTCCTTTTATAGCCCCACCCATGAGTCTCTGCGGTGGCCAAATGCACCCTGGGTGCCAAGCGGGGTTCTGGGTAACGTAGTCCATAGGGCCTTAAAGGAGACCCCGTTACACACTCCCCCCACTTAAACTCTTTGGTCCCCAAAGATAACTATTAACAAACACTACGCACAACATTTGATAAAGCAGTGTATGATGTCGGCAGAGGAAGTTCCCACCAAAAACGAGAGGGTGGACTTCCTTGCCCACAGGTCACACTGTCATAAGCGACCTGCCTAACTGTGCCAGAGAGTGAGTTGGGGTTGCCCTCCACTAAATGAACAGTGGAGAGATCAGGGTTTTCCACACTCCTCCTGGCAGTGACCACAGTGTCTTCTGAGCTCTCCCCCATTGTGGGTAAGTCAATCTTCGGGGAAGCCTTAATGGTCCTTCTCATCCTTTGTTCTCTTGGAATGTCTGGATCAGATACTGCAGGTTCCTCTCTTGGAACAGACTTGGGGGTTTCTACTGGTTCTGGAGCACTTGACTCAGGAGCAGGGAGATACATGGAGTCTCTTTGATTCTCCTCTGAGAGTGAGTCACAGGCATCTTCCCAAGAATCTGGTAAGGGACTGGACGGGATGAACTCAGTAGCTTCTGCATTCAGTGTACTGTCTATGGTGTCTTCAGTAGGTGGAAGATGTATAGCAGAAGTTTCTAGGGCCTGGGAAGGCTATAGCCATTCAAGTTCCTCTCCCTCTTCATCACTTAGTTCAGAGACATCTGTTTCCTCAGCTCGAGGGGTTTGGGAGCGAGTGTTTGGCTTGGGAGTATCCAAGATGGAAGTTGGCTCAGGGGAATCCCTCGCAGGGTGTATCCGAACTGCTTCGGCACGTGGGAGTAAGTGATTCCGATGCCAAGTCTTTAATGGACCCACCTTTCCTTCCGGCTTTATCTTGTAGACAGGTAGGCCCGGCAGCTTCTTGCAAATAACATAGGGTTCAGGCCTCCACCGATCTGCAAGCTTGTGTTTTCCAGGGATCCCCAGATTCCGGAGCAGTACTCTGTCCCCAGGTTGTAGATCTTGAATCCGGACTTTCAGGTCAAAGTTTTTCTTGTTGCGGGCTCCCCTTTGATCTGAGGCTGCTTGGGCCTGCTCATAGGCCAACTTTAAACTGTGTCTAAGCCTGTCTACATAACCTTTGTGGGAAGTGACTGAGGAATGGTCTATAGAGTTGCCAAAGGCCAGGTCTACGGGTAGTCTTGCTTCTCTCCCGAACATGAGTCGATAGGGTGAGTACCCTGTTGCATCACTTGTGGTACTGTTATAAGCATGCACGATTGCTGCTATGTGTTTGCTCCAGTGCTTCTTCTTCTCACTACTTAAAGTCCCCAGCATGTTGAGCAAGGTTTGGTTGAACCTCTCCGGCTGAGCATCCCCCTGTGGATGATAGGGAGTGGTTCGGGTCTTCTTGATCCCCAAAGAATCCAGGAGCTTCCGGATCAGCCGACATTCAAAGTCCCTTCCTTGATCCGAGTGGAGCCGCTGTGGTAGCCCATAATGTACGAAGTATTTCTCCATGAGTACTTTGGCTACAGTAGAAGCCTTCTGGTCTTTAGTTGGAAAGGCCTGGGCATACCGGGTGAAATGGTCGGTTATCACCAGAACATTTCCTAGTCCACTCACGTCGGGTTCGAGGCAGAGAAAATCAATGCATACCAAATCCAGTGGGCCTTGACTTTGTAGATGGCCCATTGGGGCAGCTTGGTGGGGTAAAGTCTTCCTCTGGATGCAGCGTGTGCATGAGTGGCAGTATTCCTTGACTTCGGCCCTCATGCAGGGCCAATAGAACCGGCTCCTAACTAGTTGAAAGGTCCTCTCCGCTCCAAAGTGCCCGTGGTTGTCATGCAGGGCAACCAGGACGGTCTCTCGATGTTTCTCGGGTAGAAACAGTTGCCATTTGTCTTCTAGGTCTTCAGAGGTGCCCCTTCGGTAGACATCCGCTGATGCACCTGCAGCCTGTTCCACTCCTTCCCCAACAAGCGAGCTTCCTTTGAAGAGTGACGCAAGTGTCTATCTGGATCCTGACTCTCCAGGGCCTCCAGGACCAATTTCCCCATAGGGTCTTCCAATTGGTCACATCTCAACTCCTTCTTGGACAGTTTTGGCAAGTTGTCTTCCTCTAGCTGGGTTACCCCACAGTATTGCTTGGGGACCCCTACCACGGTGACCCCTATTTTTTCCGCTCTTGCACCACCACTGGCCTGGAGTTCAGCCCCCTGACAGAGGGCCCGCACCCCGTTGGGTTCCACTTGAGTCCAGTCTTCCATACTGCTGGTAGGGGCATGAGACCTTCTTGACAGGGCGTCTGCATCTCGATTCCCAGCCCCAGACCTGTATTTTAGACTGAAATTGAAAGCAGACAGTGCCGCCAGCCATCTATGTCATGTGGCATCCAGCTTTGCTGTGGTGAAAAGATAAGTAAGAGGGTTATTGTCAGTTTTCACTGTGAATTCAGCCCCATACAGATAGTCTTTGAGTTTGTCAACTACAGCCCACTTGAGGGCTAGAAACTCCAACTTATGAGTGGGGTAGTTCTTCTCAGAGGGGTCAGACTCCTGCTCACATAAGCAACAGGCCTCAGTTGCCCTTTATGCTCCTGATAGAGCACTCCTCCCAGACCATCATGACTGGCATCTACGTGGAGTTCATAAGGCTTCTTCGGGTCTGCGTAGGCCAGGACAGGGGCAGTGGTTAGGCTTTTCTTCAACATCTGGAAGGCCTTTTTTGAAAAATTACCTGTCACCTATATTTCATAGGCACCACATCCCTTAATGTAAGAACAACAAAAAGATTTGGAAATATTGGGACTTTTAAGGTGCATAAACCACACAATTATATATCAAAAAAATATAGTTTTAATTATAAAGAGTAGAAATATATATAAAATATAAAACCATCATATGAAATACAGTTTCAGATAGGCATAAAGACAAATTTCTCTACATGTTTCGCTGTATAGTTTGGCTTCTTCAGGAGTTTTTGTCACGCAAATACTGAAACGGAAAAAAGGGGGAATATAAACACATGATATTTGAAACACTATTTCAATAAGGATAAGGAACAAAAATATACACAAAATTTGTTTAGATGACTGGAAAAACGATATCACAATACAAAGGCTCATATATCAGCAACAATAAAGAAGAAAATGAAAAAAGGGGAAAAAATAGATGTAAAAAATGAAAAAAGATAAGGAATATCAAAATTAATTAAAAATTAATTAAAATATTACCTGTAAATTAATGATGGAAAAGCCTAAAAAAGGACTTTTAATTAATAAGCCAACCTCAGGAGGAGCACCTTAGAACAGGGGGTTATACGGTGTATCATAGAGGGGGGAATATTGGCAAAGAAAAACCAAAGGGGGGATGCTGGCAGAGAGGCAGAGGGCCATCTGGGGAGGCAAAAAGGGAAATCAATTAAAAGGGAAACAAGAAAAATTAACAACAGATATATTGGAATATATTAGATATATATTCACAAAAAAATCCACAATCTTATACCTGGAAGCAGCTTTAATGAAAATCAGGCATCAAATTAGAGACAAAGATGTCTCCAAATTCCATGTGCTGTGTCCACTCTAGAAAGAAAAGACACATGGTGGAAAAAACTTTCAAAAGAATATTAGAGTCTGCAAAAACAGGAAAAGCCCCATAAATCAGAGTCAAGAGGTCAATACCTGGTCAATTGAGATGAAAAAATGAGATGCGTACACAATAGAGAGGCATAGCAAACCATTGAGGCATCAAAAGAAACCAATTGATTGGTTTCTTTTGATGCCTCAACGGTTTGCTATGCCTTGACTCTGATTTATGGGGCTTTTCCTGTTTTTGCAGACTCTAATATTCTTTTGAAAGTTTTTTCCACCATGTGTCTTTTCTTTCTAGAGTGGACACAGCACATGGAATTTGGAGACATCTTTGTCTCCAATTTGATGCCTGATTATCATTAAAGCTGCTTCCAGGTATAAGATTGTGGATTTTTTTGTGAATATATATCTAATATATTCCAATATATCTGTTGTCAATTTTTCTTGTTTCCCTTTTAATTGATTTCCCTTTTTGCCTCCCCAGGTGGCCCTCTGCCTCTCTGCCAGCATCCCCCCTTTGGTTTTTCTTTGCCAATATTCCCCCCTCTATGATACACCGTATAACCCCCTGTTCTAAGGTGCTCCTCCTGAGGTTGGCTTATTAATTAAAAGTCCCTTTTTAGGCTTTTCCATCATTAATTTACAGGTAATGATTTCATTCATTTTTAATTAATTTTGATATTCCTTATCTTTTTTCATTTTTTACATCTATTTTTTCCCCTTTTTTCATTTTTCTTCTTTATTGTTGCTGATATATGAGCCTTTGTATTGTGATATAGTTTTTCCAGTCATCTAAACAAATTTTGTGTATATTTTTGTTCCTTATCCTTATTGAAATAGTGTTTCAAATATCATGTGTTTATATTCCCCCTTTTTTCCATTTCAGTATTTGCGTGACAAAAACTCCTGAAGAAGCCAAACTATACGGCGAAACATGTAGAGAAATTTGTCTTTATGCCAATCTGAAACTGTATTTCATATGATGGTTTTATATTTTATATATATTTCTACTCTTTATAATTAAAACTATATTTTTTTGATATATAATTGTGTGGTTTATGCACCTTAAAAGTCCCAATATTTCCAAATCTTTTTGTTGATCTGGAAGGCCTCTTCACACTTCTTGTTCCACTGATCTTTTACTGACTCCCCCGGCTTCCTGGGCCCCGAGTCATCCTCTTCCCCTTCTGTCTTGAGCAGTTCATTCAGAGGTCTGGCAATCCGGGCAAACCCTTCCATAAACCTGCTGTAATAGAAGCAGAACCCCAAGAAAGATCTGAGTTCTGTCACAGTGGTGGGCCGTGGCCAGGAGGTGACTGCCTCGAACTTCTCGGGGTCTGTGGCTACCCCTTCTTCGGACACTATGTGTCCCAGATAGTTAACTGATGACTGATAGAACTGGCATTTTTCGGGTGAAAGTTTGAGTCCCTCCTCACTGAGTCTTTTCAAAACTTTCTCCAGTCTCTCTTCATGTACCTCCAGAGTTCTCCTAAAGACAATGATGTCATCTAAGTATACAAGGACTTCGATGAGGTTCATGTCTCCTACAGTCTTTTCCATGAGGCGTTGAAAGGTGGCTGGGGCTCCAGACAGACCTTGTGGCATCCGGTCAAATTCAAAGAACCCCACAGGAGTTATAAAAGCTGTCTTCCGGATGCATAGGGATCTGGTAGTATCCGCTCTTTAGATCCATGACACTGAACCACCTGGCTCCAGACAAGCTCCGTAAGGCATCCTCTATCCTCGGAGTTGTATACTGGTCGGGTATGGTTCTCCTGTTGAGGGTCCTGTAATCGATACACAGCCTCAATGACCTATTCTTCTTCCTGACCACCACTATCGGAGAGGCGTAGGGGCTTCTAGACTCCCGGATAACACCGGTTTGCTTGAGCTCGGTGAGCTGCTCCCTCAGATCTTTGAGGTCTGCTAATGGGACTCGCTTGACCCTCTCCCTGAAGGGCTTGTCCTCCTGGAGGCGGATTTGGTGGGTGGCACTCTTCACGCACCCCACATCAAACTCATCTTGAGAGAAGATCCTTCTCCACCTGGTCAACTGGGCCTTGGCTCTCTCTTTCCAAGCCCTTGGCAGGTTTGGGTTTTCCATGCAGAGCTTCTCCCAAACTGTCTTTTCTCCCATTGTCTTTTCCACATCTGACAAGACAACTGGGGCAGCAGGACTCACCTGGCCCAGCAATATATATCCCGGTATAGTAGGGTCACTTGCGCCCCAGTGTCCAATATGGCTCTTGTGTAGACTCCCTCCACTTGGATAGGCACTATGGGGGAGGGGCCTACCAGCTTCTCTGGATATTGCTTCGAAGGGGTCTGTGACAGGGGTCACTTTGGGCACAGGGTGAGCAAGAAAATAATGGACATTAAGAATATGTCTTGGATTGCTTTAAAATGGGACAGTGATATTTTTCCACAATATTCTCCAGGATATCTGTAAAAAACTATTTATTGTTTGATTATGAACTCAACAGGTTAACTGAAAAGTGACTCCTTCATGATGTTGGGACACATACTGTTAGATGCTAATGTCACCACCTCCAGCCCCCTGCCTGTGTGATGTAAATGAATCTAGGATGGCTTCTGAGGATCTTTCATTGTGATAATTGGCCCTGTATTGTGTAAAGAATTCCTTTGATAATGGGTACTGTAGTTTAGGAGACAGTAAGGCTAGCCTAAAGGTCATGTGTTTGAGTCATCAGCTGTAGTTAATTAGCTCATGTAAATTAGGTCTGGTCAAAGGTGTATTGTGAGAAGAAAATGAGGAGAATGTAAGAACCTCCTCTCTGTGTGTATAAAACTTGGAGTTTGTCATTAAAGATTGTCAGACCAGTTGGAAACCTAAACAGAGTGGTCGTCTCGTCTGTGGAGGGAGAAGTATTTGTATGGGGTCTTATTCGGCTGGTTGGAGTGTCTGGTGGCTGTCGTGTGGTTGGAAAGGGAATATCCTAACGGCGTTAACCCCTTTCATACTGGGGGTGCCATTACAGGGTCTCTTTCCTTTGACCCTTGCACTTTCCCTTTGGACTCTCTTTCTTTCATTTCTCTTTGGACTTTAGTCTCTCTTGGGCTCGGTATGCATTGATTGCCCTTCTCTTAATGGGTGTACATACCCGCTGAGGAACATTATTCTCTTTTTTTGGTGTGCATTCCCGCTGGGGAACACTGCGCTTCTTCTGGGGGGTTTTATCCTCTCTTTTTCTGTACTTCTCATTCAGTTTGGAGCTCACTGTGGAAGATGGGCACCCGGTTGACTCCATCACCGGGGCCCTCTGAAGTTTTCCGCCGGCTTGCGATTATTCAGCTTCTTTTTCTTGGGACTGGAACACACTTTTGCGACATGACCAACTCCTCCGCAGTTGAAACAAATCGTGTCCCCCCAATCTTGTAGGGAAGCGGGCGCTGAGGCATTTGGGAACAGTTCCTTCTTTGGTCCTTCCCTTTCTGGTACCCCTGAATCCTTTGCCATCAAAGAGGTCAGTATCTCCAACACCTGGGACATCTGTGACTTCAGGGTATCCACCTCTGAGTCTCTTTCGGGGGTTATGGCCGACCTGACCATCACTGCCGGAGGGTTGGTTCATTCGACTGGTTGGCTCCTCCTCTTGTCTTCCAACATAGCCTCTTCTTCTCTGACCACTCGGATTAAATCGGGGTATTCCAGGCTCTTCCCGTCCTGTCGGGTGCGTAGCACTAATGCGATGGGATCCAGAGGCTGAGCTCCCCTCAACACCTGCTGGACACCGGCCTCATCCACTCTCCTTGGGTCGATCCCTTTTTTAGTATAATCTTGTGCAGGATCTTATCCAGTCGTCTCATGAACTCTGACAGTTTCTCTCCCGTCTTTTAGTAGCAGTGCTCAGGCTGGTAAGTGAGCTCAGTTACTTTTTCTGTTCCCCTGAACACATTCTGCAGAATGTCTAGATAATCCTGTGCGTCACAGTCTTTCTTGCTCAGCTTAAGGTTGCGTATGGCCTCCAGAGCAGGCCCCTTCAAACTCTCAGTGATTCTCTGTTTTTCCGGTGTTCTGGGACTTCCCATTCCTCTAGGGCCTGAGTAGCGCCGTCTAGCCACTCCTCAAATCCCTCTTCTCCCGAAGGTACAGGTTTCCTTCCAGAAAATATCCTGTGTTTTCTGTATCCCGACATCGGGTAATCTGTAGGATCCTTCTTACACTGGGCTACAATCTCCCCTAGGACAGCGCACAGTTCTGCGCTGAGGGTGGCCGGTGGTGATCCGGGACTCTCTGTACCCTTCTGCTTTCCTGCTTTAGGGGATGGCGGTGGAGATATTTGTGGAGGTGATGGTTTTGGTGTTTGGAACCATTCTCCCTTGAGTGGCAACGCATGTATCAAGTTATAGGTCTGATCGTCCATTGTTTGTATGTTTGGACTTTTGAAATGCTCTGGTATTTCGTTCTTCCATTCTACTAATGCGTGGGTAAGCGAGGAATTTGATCTTACATCCGTCACCCATGCTTTCTGACATGGCGATAGTGTCATTATTAACTGCTTTATCCCTCCTTCTTGCCAGATCCCCGGGAGTTCAATAACTACTGCCGCGGCTGAATTGGCGCCAGCCATTGCGCACCACTGTCCTACTTCCAGCGGGTCCATTCCGGTACTTTTTTGGTGTGTTACTTGCTGTATAAGGATCCCGGACGAGCCCCCATGTGTAGCGCTACCCCCAGTTAAGAGAGCCACTGGTTTTCAGTTAGTTCGGGCCCTGTATACAGCACCGCCAACCCCCGGCAATCTACTCAACCCTCTATGGCCCAGTTAGTCTAGGGAATGTTTCCTTCATATAATTCTATACCTGGTTATACACAATTTCACAGCAGGATAGGCAGTTAATATGCAATGATAAACACTGAGTCAGGATTGATAAACTATATCTGATTTACTTAGGTATAAAGGTATAGGTTAAACATAACACATAGCATACATGCAGAGCCCTGCAGCAATAAACCTACTAACAGTTAGGGATGAGCTTCGAGTTCGAGTCAAACTCATGTTCGACTCGAACATTGCCTGTTCGCCCGTTCGCCGAACAGCGAACAAATTAGGGTGTTCGCGGCAAATTTCGAAAAGCCTATGGGAGAAATCTAAAGTGCTAATTATAAAGGCTTATATGCAAGTTATTGTCATAAAAAGTGTTTGGGGACCCGGGTCCTGCCACAGGGGACATGTATCAATGCAAAAAAAAGTTTTAAAAACTGCAGTTTTTTTGGGAGCAGTGATTTTAATAATGCTCAAAGTGAAACAATAAAAGTGAAATATTCCTTTAAATTTTGTACCTGGGGTGTGTGTATAATATGCATGTAAAGTGGCACTTGTTTCCCGTGCTTAGAACTGTCCCTGCACAAAGTGTCATTTCTGAAGGAAAAAGGTCATTTAAAACTCACTCGCGGCTATTAATGAATTGTCGGCTCCCGGCAATACATAGAAAAGTCATTGATAAAAAAATAAATTAAAAAGAGCGTTGGGGTCCCCCCAAATTCAATTACCAGGCCCTTCAGGTCTGGTATAGATATTAAGGGGAACCCCGCATCTGTTCCGCATCTGGTCCGCTTATCCTTACACCTAGTCATTGGCTGAGCGGACCTGATGGGGAACTTTAGAAGGGGCGGGTCTATTCATGTATTCATGTATTCAGTGAAGGAAGTTCCCCATCAGGTCCGCTCAGGCCAATGATGTAAGCGGGGTCTGACATACGAGGGGGCGGACCTGATGGGGAACTTCCCCTTACTGTGTAATACATGAATAGACCCGCCCCTTCTCATGTTCCGCATCTGGTCTGCTTAGCCTTACACCTATTCATTGGCTGAGCGGACCTGATGGGGAACTTTAGAAGGGGAGGGTCTATACATTTAATAGACTGCGGAGGAAGTTCCCTATCAGGTCCGCTCAGGCTCAGCCAATGACGGACAGCGCTGGACATCGGATCGCCGCGGGACACTGGATTTCATCGCTGGAATGTTTTTTTTTTTTGTTTTTTTTTTAATAAAGGACTTTTCCAAGGTGTTTGTGTGTTTTTTTTTTACATTTTTTTACACTTTTTTCGTGAAATGGTAGGGGTACCATACACATAGGGGAGGGGCCGGGATCTGGGGGTCCCCTTTGTTAAAGGGGTCTTCCAGATTCCGATAAGCCCCCTGCCCACAGACCCCCACAACCACCGGGCAAGGGTTGTGGGGATGAGACCCTTGTCCCCAAGTTGAGGGCATGTGGCCTGGTACGGTTCAGGAGGGGGGGGCGCTCTCTCGTCCCCCCCTCTTTTCCTATGGCCTGCCAGGTTGCGTGCTCGGATAAGGGTCTGGTATGGATTTTTGGGGGGACTCCACGCCATTTTTAAAAAAATTTGGGGTGGAGTTCCTCTTAAAATCTATGCCAGATCTGAAGGGCCTGGTATGGATATTTGGGGGGAACCGCACGCATTTTTTTCTTGAAATTTGCGGCAGGGTTCCCCTTAATATCTATACCAGACCTGAAGGGCCTGGTAATTGAATTTGGGGGGACCCCCACGCTTTTTTTTTTTTTTTATCAATTACTTTTCTATGTATTGCGGGAGCCGACAATTCATTAATAGCCGCGAGTGAGTTTTAAATGACTTTTTTTCCTTCAGAAATGACATTTTGTGCAGGGACAGTTCTAAGCACGGGAAACATGCGCTACTTTACCTGCATATCATACACACACCCCAGGTACAAAATTTAAAGGAAAATTTCACTTTTATTTTTTCATTTTAAGCATTATTAAAATCACTGCTCCCGTAAAAACGTCAATTTTTAAAACTTTTTTTTGCATTGATACATGTCCCCTGGGGCAGAACCCGGGTCCCCAAACACTTTTTAGGACAATAACTTGCATATAAGCCTTTATAATTAGCACTTTAGATTTCGAACGTTCGAGTCCATTGTATTTAATAGGGTTCTAAAGTTCACGTGAACATTCTGTCTGTTCGCAGGTTCTGGTGCGAACCGAACCGGGGGGTGTTCGGCTCATCCCTGCTAACAGTGATAGTGCAGAGTGATCACACGCCACGTGCAGCTATCTTCTCTATGCGCAATGTGGCGCAACAACAACGTTTTAAACCCCTGGTCAGGCCTGACTCAGATAAAGCTCAGTCTCTGTGAAAACAACTCTTCGCATGCAGATGAACGGTGGTGCACATTCAGGAACAGTATATGTAATCCATAAACGGTTAATAAAAGAGGAACACTTCACCGGAGACTACACAACTCAGTTCAGCCACCAGTCTCCGGTGGGATAATAACTACAGCACGATGGGCCAAGAAAGTCACTAGGCCTAATCAAAGTACAAGCTGACTAAGTGAGCAGATGCTCGCTCACCCCTCCGGACGCGATCCCAGTCCGGGACTTCCACCACTGTGTTTCCACACACAGTGCCTGCAACGATCAGGTCTCTGGTCCAACTGATGTCAGCAACTCAAAGAAGTCAGGTGTCACCCAGGCTCAGCAGTGGGGTGGAAGGCTCTTTTGAAGGTATGCAAGGCCCAGGCCTCGGGCCTTGCACTGCAACAGATCCGCACAGGGAGTCCCCTTGCTTGCAGCGCGGTGTCCAAAGAGGCCGAGCTTAGCCTCGCCCTTTCCTTTTATAGCCCCACCCATGAGTCTCTGCAGTGGCCAAATGCACCCTGGGTGCCAAGCGGGGTTCTGGGTAACGTAGTCCATAGGGCCTTAAAGGAGACCCCGCTACAATTATATAGAACAGGACCAGTGGGTTGGACCCAAGAAAGCCCACCAAAAAAGAAACATATTAACACTAACCCTCCTAGCTTAGAACTTAACTTGCTTACATGTGTACCACCTCCTCCAGCTGCCATGTTAGCTTAACCACTTAACAACCACCTGCCGACAAATAACGTCGACAAGGTGGTTGCTTAACTCTGGGAGGACGTTATATAACGTCCTCCCAGAATCGCGCTCCCGCGCGCCCCCTGGGGCGCGCACACGGGAAACTCCGTGACCGCCGGGTCCAGAGGACCCGGCGGATCACGAATCGCGGTAAATCGCCGCCAATAGCGGCCGTTTACCACGTGATCGCTCCGTCAAATGACGGAGCAATCACTTGTAAACAGACCGGCGTCATTTGATGACGCCGGTTCCTCCCTCCCCTCTCTGTACCGATCGGTACAGTGTCAGAGGAGAGGGGAGGGAGCGGATGGCAGCAGCAGCTCTGTGGGCTGGATCTGTGACAATTGCAGTCACAGATCCAGCCATCCATCCATCCCTGCTCAGCCATCCCTGGTGCAATACCCTGCCAATACTCTGCAATACACCCTGCCAATACTCTGCAAAATACTCTGCAATACCCTGTTGCAATACTCTGCAATACCCTGGCGCAATACTCTGCAATACCCTGCACAATACTCTGCAATACCCTGCGCAATACTCTGCAATACCCTGCAAAATACTCTGCAATACCCTGCGCAATACTCTGCAATACCCTGCAAAATACTCTGCAATACCCTGCGCAATACCCTGCGCAATACCCTGCAAAATACTCTGCAATACTCTGCAATACCCTGCGCAATACTCTGCAATACCCTGCGCAATACTCTGCAATACCCTGCGCAATACCCTGCACAATACTCTGCAATACCCTGCGCAATACTCTGCAATACCCTGCGCAATACTCTGCAATACCCTGCACAATACTCTGCAATACCCTGCACAATACTCTGCAATACCCTGCACAATACTCTGCACAATACTCTGCAATACCCTGCAATACCCTGTGCAATACCCCGTGCAATACCCTGCCATACTCCGCAATACCCTGCCATAGTCCGCAATACTCCGCAATGCCCTGCAATGCCCGGCAATACTCCGCAATGCCCACTTCCCGCCCGCCGGCCGTCATATGACGTCCTTGACTTTGTGCGGAGATATCTGAATAATGGGTGCAGCTACAGGCATCATTCAGATATCAGCTTTTTCAGCCGGCGATTCCCTACACCATAAGAACAATCATAGCGGCTCTTCCGCTGCTTGATCATTCTTACGGGAGGCGAGAGGGGATGTCCCCCCTCCCGCTGCCCTCCGGTGCTTCTACCGACTCACCGCTACGATCAAAGCCAGGATTGTTGTTTTTTTTTTGTTTTGTTTTCAGGCTTCCCAGCCTAGAGGTGAGATGTGGGGTCTTATTGACCTCATATCTCATTGTAAAGAGGACCTGTCATGCCATATTCCTATTACAAGGGATGTTTACGTTCCTTGTAATAGGTATAAAAGTGATCAAAAAAAATTTTGGGGCGGAAAAACATGTCAAACTAAAATAAATAAAGTAAAATGAACAATAAAAAAATATATATTTTTTTTAAAGCGCCCCTGTCCCCGTGAGCTCGCATACAGAAGCGAACGCATCCGTAAGTCCCGCCCACATATGAAAACGGTTTTCAAACCACACATGTGAGGTATCTCTGCGAACGTTAGAGCGAGAGCAATCATTTTGGCCCTAGACCTCCTCTGTAACTAAAATCATGTAACCAGTAAAAATATTTAAAGCGTCGCCTATGGGGATTTTTTTAAGTAGCAAAGTTTGGCGCCATTCCACGAGTGTGTGCAATTTTTAAGGGTGACATGTTAGGTATCTACTTACTCGGCGTAACTTCATCTTTCACATTATGCAAAAACATTGGGCTAACTTTACTTTTTTTTTTTTTTTTAAGCACAAAACTTTTTTTTTCCGTAAAAAACGCGTTAAAAAAATTGCTGCGCAAATATCGTGCGAGATAAAAAGTTGCAACAACCACCATTATATTCTCTAAGGTCTTTGCTAAAAAAACATATATAATGTTTTGGGGTTCTATGTCATTTTCTAGCAAATAAATGATGATTTTTACATGTAGGAGAGAAATGTCAGAATTGGCCTGGGTGCTCCAGAACGCCTGAAGGTGCTCCTTGCATGTTGGGCCTCTCTATGTGGCCACTCTGTGTAAAAGTCTCACACATGTGGTATCGCCATACTCGGGAGGAATAGCAGAATGTGTTTTGGGGTGTAACTTGTGGAATGCATATGCTGTGTGTGAGAAATAACCTGCTAATATGACAATTTTGTGAAAAAAAAAAAGAGAAAAAAAAATCTTGATATTGCAAAGAATTGTGGGAAAAAATGACAACTTCAAAAAACTCACAATGCCTCTTTCTGAATACCTTGGAATGTCTTCTTTCCAAAAAGGGGTCATTTGGGGGGTATTTGTACTTTTCTGGCATGTTAGGGTCTCAAGAAATGAGATCGGCCGTCAGTACTTCAGGTGTGATCAATTTTCAGATATTGGCACCATAGCTTGTGGACTCTATAACTTTCACAAAGACCTAATAATATCCACCAATTTGTACTTATTTTTACCAAAGATATGTAGCAGTATAAATTTTGGCCAAAATTTATGAAGAAAAAATAGTAATTTGCAAAATTTTATAACAGAAACGAAAAAAAAAACATTTTTTTACAAAATTTTCAGTCTTTTTTCTCTTATAGCGCAAAAAATAAAAAACCCAACAGTGATTAAATACCACCAAAAGAAAGCTCTATTTGTGTGAAAAAAAGGACAAAAAATTCATATGGGTACAGTGTTGTATGACTGAGTAATTGTCATTCAAAATGTGAGAGCACCGAAAGCTGAAAATTGGTCTGGTTATTAAGGGGGTTTAAGTGCCCAGTGGTCAAGTGGTTAAGGAGGTGGTCGGGGGGCAGTAAAAATACAGATTAACTGCCTGTCTTACCTCCCTTGGCCACAGGTGTAAAGTTTTTTTTCCCTCTATTGAATATAGTAGGGATTGGTTATACAGGATAGTGTCAAAAGGTAATGATTGTTGGCTGAATTTGGAGATTTTAAATATACCGTATTGGGCTCCCTTGGGTGATCAGACTCAGGCTTCTCCAATGCTAAGCAAAAGCATATAGCATTTATAAGAATAGTTATAGTTTACTTTTAGGAGTAATGTTTGCTGTAGGAGTGCTTTCTTGATCCAATGCCTCTGGGGGTGAGGGTTCCTGTTCTGCAATATCCACCTCCTCCTCAGAAACTATAGCTGGCACAATAGAAAAGTCAAAGACTGGAGGGGCATAGTTGCGAGCCCTATTGTCCATGGCTTGATAAGGACAGAAATTCTGCCCATGAAATCCGACAACATTGTGGCAAAGAATTGTTCCTTGAAAAGGAAGGAGGAGGCTGGCATGATTGACAGGCCAGCTGAATGCCCTGAAGAAGGCACTAAGTCAGAATAGGGACAGCCAATAGAGGAGAGGGTACTCAGGCTCTAAACTGCTGAACTAACGCTCTCCAGGGATCTAAAGTCTGAGCCTAAACAAATGAGACATCTGATCCCTGGGCTTGTGAACCTCCATGCCTAATCAAAAGCTGACCCTGAGGTGGTACTCACAATCCTTCTCAGTAGTAGGCGGGTGGTTGCTGCAAGCACCTGTAAGCTGGAAACCCAGGAGTAAGGGGGATCACCACTGACACTGTACCCAAGGAGAGCAGGAGATGTGCACTGGTCAGCCTCTAAAGTCCAAAGAGGAAGGAAAGGGCTACAAATGCTGAAACTGCCTCTGAAATGAGGCAACACAGATGCAGTGAACACCACAGGTCGTGCTGTTCCACAAGGGAACAGCAGTGGGAAATTTTCCAAGAGGAAATACAAGTAGGGACACCCTGGGAAGAATATTTAGAGGGCTTCCTCCTTGTAATCACCAATCTGTTGCAGGAATAAGGGGGATTTACCCTATTTGGGGTCTTGATAAACTCAGATTTGTGCCAGGCATAGCATGGCTTTGGACCTGTAGAGCAGTGGTAATCAACCCTGTCCTCAGGGCCCACTAACAGGCCAGGTTTGCAAGATAACTAAAATACATCACAGGTGATATCGTTTGCTGCTCAGTGATTGCAGTATTCTAGTCTGCATCTCCCCAAGGTAATACATAAAACCTGGCCTGTTAGTGACCCTTGAGGACAGGGTTGATGACCACTGCTGTAGAGCACATTGTAGCTAACTCATTGCATTGCTCTATGTGTGAGAGGGAATGCCTACATTAGCATCCAGTGCAGAAACAGCATTACAGGCTGGCATCTTCCATGTGGCAGGGTCGAGTGCAGTCCCCCAAGTTGCCCTCAAGTAGTCAACAGATCCATTAGTCACAGAAAAGCTGTAATGACTATGGAGCAGCCAACATTACATTAAAGAATCACCGTGGAAAGAAATCAAGTAAAAGAAAAACACATACAGACAGCAGGGTCTGATTTCCATTAGTAGTCTGTATCCTTATTAGAATAATTTCTTTCACAATAAAGACTCCTTCAAAAATCCTTGCAACATTTTCACACTGTGATACCAGACTAGATCCTTCAGACGACAGTCCCTCAGTCAACTCCCTGCAGCTTCCAGCAAAGCAGGCCTCCAGGTAGCCCATATGAGGCCTCAACTCATCGTAGGCACATGGCAGGAGGTCCTAAGGGTGCAAGCAGCCCCCCTTAAGCTGTGATCTCCTTCCAAGTGTAGCGGGTATTTAAATTCTGTAGGACTCTGGTGGTGTGAGGTTCCTTGGGGCCCCTGGGTGGTGCTGTTGCCTTGGGCCGGAGTTGAACTCACACCGCAAACTGTGCCTTTTTGTCCTCCCCTGGAGCTGGTACAGCGGGGCGGGGAACCCACTGTGATGCAAAGGGAGAGGTCATAAAAGGGGCGGAGGCCCTGATTTTGGGGAGAGAGTCGGAGGACGTGGCTGCACCCAGGCACCTTTAGCTTGGGTGCTGGCGTTCCGGTGTTCCAGGCCTAGGCGCACTTGGCCTAGCTTGAGCGGAGATGGAGTCTATCTCAGGCACCTTTAGCCTGGGGTGAGGTACTATGGTGGATGCCTGGGGCTCAGTACCTTCGACTGAGTTCCGCGAGGGTGGAGGAATCCGAGGGGGCCCTAATGCCTTGGGTGCCCGTCTCTGAGCTCGTGAGGACTGGTGCACAGTAACTTCTCCGAAGAGTCCGGTGCAGCATCGCTGGTGACGGAGAGGCCTCCACTTCTCCCTTGGACGGATTTCTTCCTCTGACAGGGGCAAAGTGAGGGAAGGTAAATTCACGTTCTATATTACCTAGTCAGTGGCAGTGACTATTCAGCACTGGTGACAGCACAGTGGGCAGCAGCAAGAAGGGAAAGGATTGTGCCTCGATCTGTCCCCCCATTATTCAAAAGGAGAAAGACTGTTTTATTGCTTGGCAAGAAGAATAAAACTGAGTTGTACCTACTCACTGTGTGGAACTTGGGTTACTAAGCAAAGGAGCCAGGGATGAAGGACTGGACTTGGCTCTAGGACACCTACACAAAAGCCCAATCTCTGGCCTTCACCTCCTAGTTACGGAGGACATGGGCCGTGGTGTGTATCATCTCTCTCTCCCAGGTACCCCTAGACAACAGCCATATAACCAATGAAGCAAGGGAGAGGGGTGAGGCGGCTACACGTGGGGGCATCGTATCCGGGATATGTGTATGGTGTCTGAATTTGAACTTTGCTGCCCGGAGGAGTTCCGAGTAGGTCGGCCATATTGGCCAACGCGCCACGAGGCAACCCACAACTGCGTAGTTCGTGGGCGGGGCAAGGGAAAAGCCCACGAACAAGTGCAGAACGTGGGAGGAGTCCGCCCACGTGGACGTACGCACGTGGAGATTCCGGCGCGGGTGGGTCAGTGCGCAATGGAGCAGCAAAGAGAGAGGATGGCTTCAAGTGCTCCGTGGATTTCCGTTCCTTCATTCGCGGATATGTCTTCTCTGTCTTCTATGTCTTCTCTGCTCCGATCATGGATACGGGGATAAGACTAAGGCCCCGGGGGCGATTGGCTCTCTTTACCTGTAGAGACATGGAAGCCCTCGGTGTGATCTGTCCCGGCTGTTCGGGACTGGTGGTCCAGCTGAAGCCGTTTGGGCGCTGTGAGGTCTGCAAAGAATTCCTCTTCGAGGTGGAACCATCCACAGAAAAGCCTCGGGCTTTCCACCTCAACTACCTCACAGGGACTGCCACTCCGGAGGGAGAGATCGATGCTGGTGCGTTCCCCGTGCGCACTGATCCGGGCGAAGGGACTGCCCAAACAGAGGTAAAAAGAGAAAAATCAGAGGATGCTGCCTTGGTCACCAGCAGCTCCCTTCTCCGGCCACCGAAGAGAAAAGTCGGCCTGGTGATGGCCTCGTGTGGTCGTGGAATAGCTTCGCCCCACTGCTTGCCTGGCCTGGATGGCTCCGGTAGGAAAAGTCCTGGACATCCCTGTTCTTCAAAAGGCCCAGGTGAGCCAGGGGTTGGGACTGTCTGTGTGGTTGAAAGTGGCGGTAGTCCACAGTCGGTAGAGGCCGTCAAGGGGGATAGTTCCGTGACTGGGAATTATCTGCCCCCGGAGTGCTACGACACCTCTAACCTGGATTCATTGTCTGACAATGGCGATGATGGGGAGATAGACAAAATCTTCCACCAGAAGGGATGGGACAGAATGAAGTTACCCTCGGCCCGTGTTACAAGGGACCCACCTATGTCTACTTGGGATAGTACACCCCGGGTGGAGGCCTCGGCGCCGAGGGAAGGAGCCGGTCCCCTGTCTGAAGTTCCCTTTCTTGATTCAACATCCATTTCACCTGTTCCTGTTGCGGGAGTGCAACGTCAATCACTGCGGGCTGCTAGGCCCAGGTCTACTGAGGTGGTGAATGCACCTCGTCATCCAGAAGCGATTGTTCCCCCCGGAGAAGGAGACCGAGCTACTATGCCACCTTTGTCAAGGTTGCAACGTCTTTTTGGCCAGAAGGTTACTCAGGAATATGGGTGGGAATACCCGTATCTGCCTCGGGAACTGCTCTATGAGGTGGAGGTCTTTCGGCAAAGATGGTATGATGCCTTTGTGTGGGACAAACTGAAAGTACAGCAAGCACGGCGGTACCTTTCCTGTTCACCAACGGTCACCAAGAAGTTTCAGGACTGTAAAGCTAAGTGGATGCTGGGAAGACACATTCATGCGGACAGGGTGGTGATCTGTCGCAAAGAAGGAAAGAGTGTTGAGTACCATGTGGAGGCTTTTGATTATCATCTGAAGCCTATATCATTGCCTCATCCAAGGTTTTATCTGTAAGAGAAGAAGAGAGAAAAAGACTCTCGGTTGCTTACTTTTCTATTCCTGGTTGAACTTTCCAGAGTGCCTTTTCCAGAACACAGAGAGTGTGCCCTAGTTTTTTTTTGTATTTGGGCAATTCTACTCTTTGGAGATATGGGAGCTGTTTTTGTTTGTTCTCCCTTTCTTCTTCTGACACTCACAAGAAATCAGTGACTTTGGGTTTTAGATAGTGCAGGGTCAGGCCTCGTACACACGACCGATTTTCTCGGCAAGAACCAGCAAGAAACTTGCTGGCAGAGAGGTCTTGCCGAGTAAATCGGTCGTGTGTACGCTGCTAGCGGGTTTCTCGTCGAGAAAACCGACAAGAAACCTTGACGAGAAAATAGAGAACCTGCTCTCTATTTTCTCGTCGAGATTCTCCTCGGCATGTTTCTCGACGAGAAAAGTGAGTGTGTGTACACTTACCTGTCCGCCCGGAAGCCCGCGCATGTTCGAAATTAATTCGACGCATGCGCGGTAGCTTCCTAGGCATACGTAGGGTATACCAAGATGGCGGCGACGGCATCGAATGTGACGAGCGCATGCTCGACGTAGTCGATGACGTCACCGCGTACACTCCTTTCAAAGAACCGCGGGTTCTTTGAAACGAGCGTGTGTACACTCGGCCGGGACAAGTTTCTTGTCCAAGAATCTCGTCGAAAAAAACGACATGTTTTTTTCAACGAGAATCTCGGCCACGTGTACGAGGCCTTACAGAGAAAAAATGTTCAAGCGGAAAGTTCATCTGGAAGTAATGAGTGTCTTGACCGCGGCACTGTCACCAGGTGGCAGTGTTGCGCAACGATTGTTTGTTTTGTTTTTTTGAGATTATGCAGCACTTATTGGAGTGAATGGGTTTCTCCTAGGATAGACTCATTCATTTCAAGCAAACACACATGTTGGTAAGATGTATGTTTCTTTTCTTTCCCTCTGCAGGAGATTCGTCTGTCAAGACTACTGAGAATGGGTGGTCCTTAGATAGTCAGAGGGAGGGAGGAATGTAAATGTGTGAGATATTTAAAGTGTTTTATTGGAAAGTTTTATGGTTACATGGTTTTAGGTTTTTCCTTTTCCCATTCAGGTCGTGGCACAATTCAGGGTTAAATTTGTGTAGTTTGGTTTCTGGGCTGAACTTATGACACCACCCTTCGTGGGGTATGAGTTTGTACCAGACACTGGGGACCAGTGTCAAATCACCAGGGGGAGAGTGTAGCGGTTATTTGAATTATGTAGGACTCTGGTGGTGTGAGGTTCCTTGGGGCCCCTGGGTGGCGCTGTTGCCTTGGGCCGGAGTTGAACTCACACCGCAAACTGTGCCTTTTTGTCCTCCCCTGGAGCTGGTACAGCGGGGCGGGGAACCCGCTGTGATGCAAAGGGAGAGGTCATAAAAGGGGCGGAGGCCCTGATTTTGGGGAGAGAGTCGGAGGACGTGGACGCACCCAGGCACCTTTAGCTTGGGTGCTAGCATTCCAGTGTTCCAGGCCTAGGCGCCCTTGGCCTAGTTGGAGCAGTGATAGAGTCCATCTCAGGCACCTTTAGCCTGGGGTGAGGTACTATGGTGGATGCCTGGGGCTCAGTACCTTCGACTGAGTTCCGCGAGGGTGGAGGAATCCGAGGGGGCCCTAATGCCTTGGGTGCCCGTCTCTGAGTTCGTGAGGACTGGTGCACAGTAACTTCTCCGAAGAGTCCGGTGCAGCATCGCTGGTGACGGAGAGGCCTCCACTTCTCCCTTGGACGGATTTCTTCCTCTGACAGGGGCAAAGTGAGGGAAGGTAAATTCACGTTCTATATTACTTAGTCAGTGGCAGTGACTATTCAGCACTGGTGACAGCACAGTGGGCAGCAGCAAGAAGGGAAAGGATTGTGCCTCGATCTGTCCCCCCATTATTCAAAAGGAGAAAGACTGTTTTATTGCTTGGCAAGAAGAATAAAACTGAGTTGTACCTACTCACTGTGTGGAACTTGGATTACTAAGCAAAGGAGCCAGGGATGAAGGACTGGACTTGGCTCTAGGACACCTACACAAAACCCCTATCTCTGGCCTTCACCTCCTAGTTACGGAGGACATGGGCCGTGGTGTGTATCATCTCTCTCTCCCAGGTACCCCTAGACAACAGCCATATAACCAATGAAGCAAGGGAGAGGGGTGAGGCGGCTACACGTGGGGGCATCGTATCCGGGATATGTGTATGGTGTCTGAATTTGAACTTTGCTGCCCGGAGGAGTTCCGAGTAGGTCGGCCATATTGGCCAACGCGCCACGAGGCAACCCACAACTGCGTAGTTCATGGGCGGGGCAAGGGAAAAGCCCACGAACAAGTGCAGAACGTGGGAGGAGTCCGGCCACGTGGACGTACGCACGTGGAGATTCCGGCGCGGGTGGGTCAGTGCGCAATGGAGCAGCAAAGAGAGAGGATGGCTTCAAGTGCTCCGTGGATTTCCGTTCCTTCATTCGCGGATATGTCTTCTCTGTCTTCTATGTCTTCTCTGCTCCGATCATGGATACGGGGATAAGACTAAGGCCCCGGGGGCGATTGGCTCTCTTTACCTGTAGAGACATGGAAGCCCTCGGTGTGATCTGTCCCGGCTGTTCGGGACTGGTGGTCCAGCTGAAGCCGTTTGGGCGCTGTGAGGTCTGCAAAGAATTCCTCTTCGAGGTGGAACCATCCACAGAAAAGCCTCGGGCTTTCCACCTCAACTACCTCACAGGGACTGCCACTCCGGAGGGAGAGATCGATGCTGGTGCGTTCCCCGTGCGCACTGATCCGGGCGAAGGGACTGCCCAAACAGAGGTAAAAAGAGAAAAATCCAAGGATGCTGCCTCGGTCACCAGCAGCTCCCTTCTCCGGCCACCGAAGAGAAAAGTCGGCCTGGTGATGGCCTCGTGTGGTCGTGGAATAGCTTCGCCCCACTGCTTGCCTGGCCTGGATGGCTCCGGTAGGAAAAGTCCTGGACATCCCTGTTCTTCAAAAGGCCCAGGTGAGCCAGGGGTTGGGACTGTCTGTGTGGTTGAAAGTGGCGGTAGTCCACAGTCGGTAGAGGCCGTCAAGGGGGATAGTTCCGTGACTGGGAATTATCTGCCCCCGGAGTGCTACGACACCTCTGACCTGGATTCATTGTCTGACAATGGCGATGATGGGGAGATAGACAAAATCTTCCACCAGAAGGGATGGGACAGAATGAAGTTACCCTCGGCCCGTGTTACAAGGGACCCACCTATGTCTACTTGGGATAGTACACCCCGGGTGGAGGCCTCGGCGCCGAGGGAAGGAGCCGGTCCCCTGTCTGAAGTTCCCTTTCTTGATTCAACATCCATTTCACCTGTTCCTGTTGCGGGAGTGCAACGTCAATCACTGCGGGCTGCTAGGCCCAGGTCTACTGAGGTGGTGAATGCACCTCGTCATCCAGAAGCGATTGTTCCCCCCGGAGAAGGAGACCGAGCTACTATGCCACCTTTGTCAAGGTTGCAACGTCTTTTTGGCCAGAAGGTTACTCAGGAATATGGGTGGGAATACCCGTATCTGCCTCGGGAACTGCTCTATGAGGTGGAGGTCTTTCGGCAAAGATGGTATGATGCCTTTGTGTGGGACAAACTGAAAGTACAGCAAGCACGGCGGTACCTTTCCTGTTCACCAACGTTCACCAAGAAGTTTCAGGACTGTAAAGCTAAGTGGATGCTGGGAAGACACATTCATGCGGACAGGGTGGTGATCTGTCGCAAAGAAGGAAAGAGTGTTGAGTACCATGTGGAGGCTTTTGATTATCGTCTGAAGCCTATATCATTGCCTCATCCAAGGTTTTATCTGTAAGAGAAGAAGAGAGAAAAAGACTCTCGGTTGCTTTCTTTTCTATTCCTGGTTGAACTTTCCAGAGTGCCTTTTCCAGAACACAGAGAGTGTGCCCTAGTTTGTTTTTGTATTTGGGCAATTCTACTCTTTGGAGATATGGGAGCTGTTTTTGTTTGTTCTCCCTTTCTTCTTCTGACACTCACAAGAAATCAGTGACTTTGGGTTTTAGATAGTGCAGGGTCACAGAGAAAAAATGTTCAAGCGGAAAGTTCATCTGGAAGTAATGAGTGTCTTGACCGCGGCACTGTCACCAGGTGGCAGTGTTGCGCAACGATTGTTTGTTTTGTTTTTTTGAGATTATGCAGCACTTATTGGAGTGAATGGGTTTCTTCTAGGATAGACTCATTCATTTCAAGCAAACACACATGTTGGTAGGATGTATGTTTCTTTTCTTTCCCTCTGCAGGAGATTCGTCTGTCAAGACTACTGAGAATGGGTGGTCCTTAGATAGTCAGAGGGAGGGAGGAATGTAAATGTGTGAGATATTTAAACTGTTTTATTGGAAAGTTTTATGGTTACATGGTTTTAGGTTTTTCCTTTTCCCATTCAGGTCGTGGCACAATTCAGGGTTAAATTTGTGTAGTTTGATTTCTGGGCTGAACTTATGACACCACCCTTCGTGGGGTATGAGTTTGTACCAGACACTGGGGACCAGTGTCAAATCACCAGGGGGAGAGTGTAGCGGTTATTTGAATTATGTAGGACTCTGGTGGTGTGAGGTTCCTTGGGGCCCCTGGGTGGCGCTGTTGCCTTGGGCCGGAGTTGAACTCACACCGCAAACTGTGCCTTTTTGTCCTCCCCTGGAGCTGGTACAGCGGGGCGGGGAACCCGCTGTGATGCAAAGGGAGAGGTCATAAAAGGGGTGGAGGCCCTGATTTTGGGGAGAGAGTCGGAGGACGTGGCCGCACCCAGGCACCTTTAGCTTGGGTTCTAGCGTTCCGGTGTTCCAGGCCTAGGCGCCCTTGGCCTAGCTGGAGCAGTGATAGAGTCCATCTCAGGCACCTTTAGCCTGGGGTGAGGTACTATGGCGGATGCCTGGGGCTCAGTACCTTCGACTGAGTTCCGCAAGGGTGGAGGAATCCGAGGGGGCCCTAATGCCTTGGGTGCCCGTCTCTGAGTTCGTGAGGACTGGTGCGCAGTAACTTCTTCGAAGAGTCCGGCGCAGCATCGCTGGTGACGGAGAGGCCTCCACTTCTCCCTTGGATGGATTTCTTCCTCTGACAGGGGCAAAGTGAGCGAAGGTAAATTCACGTTCTATATTACCTAGTAAGTGGCAGTGACTATTCACCACTGGTGACAGCACAGTGGGCAGCAGCAAGAAGGGAAAGGATTGTGCCTCGATCTGTCCCCCCATTATTCAAAAGGAGAAAGACTGTTTTATTGCTTGGCAAGAAGAATAAAACTGAGTTGTACCTACTCACTGTGTGGACTGGACTTGGCTCTAGGACACCTACACAAAAGCCCAATCTCTGGTCTTCACCTCCTAGTTACGGAGGACATGGGCCGTGGTGTGTATCATCTCACTCTCCCAGGTACCCCTAGACAACAGCCATATAACCAATGAAGCAAGGGAGAGGGGTGAGGCCGCTACCAAGGAAAAAGTGATTGCTGCTCTCTGTCTCAGAGTATTTATATAGGCTCTCAGCTACCATCTGGGTGGCCTTCCCCAGACATTGGGCAGGGCTGTATGAATATTTAGCTGCCAATTAGACTCTTCCTGTCCACTATTTTCCAGAGTTATCTGGGCTAATCAGGGTTATATGGGGGATGTCCCAGCAGCTTTTTTGCCTATCTACAATCACCTAAAGATAGCTGCATATAACTCAGATTTAAGGAAGCATGTGTCCTGTAATGTACTATCAGGAAATGTTCTTTGTGAAAGAAGTGATTCTAGTAAGGATATAGATTAATGGAAATAAGACCCTGCTGTCATTATGTGATGGTAAATCGATTTTGTATATGCCAAGGGAGATATTAAAAAGAGGTTAACTCAACAAAGAGATGTGGTGAAGATAGAACCATGGAATACAGCTATAAATAAAGAAATATTAAAAATATTGAATTCCATAGGGAGATCTGAAGAGAACAGATACCTCTGCTTCCTCCTTCCCTGCCTCTGAAAACATGTGAATGATAGATAGGGATGAGCTTCGTGTTCGAGTCGAACATACGTTCGACTCGAACATCGGCTGTTCGATCGATCGACGAAGATCGAACGATTTGGGCCGTTCGCGCCAAATTCGAGTGACGCGAACGGCCCACAATGCACTACGCCATCGCAGTGTCATCCAGGCGCTGTGATTGGCCAAGCATGCACTGTGACCCCGCATGCTTGGCCAATCACAGCGCCGGCAGCGAGGAGAGCAATGATTGGCCACAGGCAGGATGCCTGTGGCCAATTATTGCTGAGGGTGTTTAGTACACGCCCCACACTATAAAAGGCCGCCAGCACGGCGGCCTAGTGTAGTGTGTTCCGGAGCAGGGAAAGACAAGCATAGGCAGGGACAGTGACATTTATTTCTTTCTTGCTTAACCTGGATTCCTTTAGTTTAGGGAAAGAGAAGGATAGGTAGGGAGAGTGTCAGTGTGTTTTACTGTGCGAGTCCTTGTTTCTAGGGACAAAGAAGGAAAGTGAGGGGATTTCTCCTTGTGCTATAGTGTGCTTTAAAAAAACATTTTTTCTAGGGACAGAAAACTGTAGGTAGGGAGAGTGTCAGTTTCTTTCACTGTGCCAGTCCTTGTTTCTAGGGACAAAGAAGGAAAGTGAGGGGATTTCTCCTTGTGCTATAGTGTGCTTTAAAAAAACATTTTTTCTAGGGACAGAAAACTGTAGGTAGGGAGAGTGTCAGTTTCTTTCACTGTGCCAGTCCTTGTTTCTAGGGACAAAGAAGGAAAGTGAGGGGAATTCTCCTTGTGCTATAGTGTGCTTTAAAAAAACATTTTTTCTAGGGACAGAAAACTGTGGGTAGGGAGAGTGTCAGTTTCTTTCACTGTGCCAGTCCTTGTTTCTAGGGACAAAGAAGGAAAGTGAGGGGATTTCTCCTTGTGCTATAGTGTGCTTTAAAAAAACATTTTTTCTAGGGACAGAAAACTGTAGGTAGGGAGAGTGTCAGTTTCTTTCACTGTGCCAGTCCTTGTTTCTAGGGACAAAGAAGGAAAGTGAGGGGAATTCTCCTTGTGCTATAGTGTGCTTTAAAAAAACATTTTTTCTAGGGTCAGAAAACTGTAGGTAGGGAGAGTGTCAGTTTCTTTCACTGTGCCAGTCCTTGTTTCTAGGGACAAAGAAGGAAAGTGAGGGGATTTCTCCTTGTGCTATAGTGTGCTTTAAAAAAACATTTTTTCTAGGGACAGAAAACTGTAGGTAGGGAGAGTGTCAGTTTCTTTCACTGTGCCAGTCCTTGTTTCTAGGGACAAAGAAGGAAAGTGAGGGGATTTCTCCTTGTGCTATAGTGTGCTTTAAAAAAAACATTTTTTCTAGGGACAGAAAACTGTAGGTAGGGAGAGTGTCAGTTTCTTTCACTGTGCCAGTCCTTGTTTCTAGGGACAAAGAAGGAAAGTGAGGGGATTTCTCCTTGTGCTATAGTGTGCTTTAAAAAAACATTTTTTCTAGGGACAGAAAACTGTAGGTAGGGAGAGTGTCAGTTTCTTTCACTGTGCCAGTCCTTGTTTCTAGGGACAAAGAAGGAAAGTGAGGGGATTTCTCCTTGTGCTATAGTGTGCTTTAAAAAAACATTTTTTCTAGGGACAGAAAACTGTAGGTAGGGAGAGTGTCAGTTTCTTTCACTGTGCCAGTCCTTGTTTCTAGGGACAAAGAAGGAAAGTGAGGGGATTTCTCCTTGTGCTATAGTGTGCTTTAAAAAAACATTTTTTCTAGGGACAGAAAACTGTAGGTAGGGAGAGTGTCAGTTTCTTTCACTGTGCCAGTCCTTGTTTCTAGGGACAAAGAAGGAAAGTGAGGGGATTTCTCCTTGTGCTATAGTGTGCTTTAAAAAAACATTTTTTCTAGGGACAGAAAACTGTAGGTAGGGAGAGTGTCAGTTTCTTTCACTGTGCCAGTCCTTGTTTCTAGGGACAAAGAAGGAAAGTGAGGGGAATTCTCCTTGTGCTATAGTGTGCTTTAAAAAAACATTTTTTCTAGGGACAGAAAACTGTAGGTAGGGAGAGTGTCAGTTTCTTTCACTGTGCCAGTCCTTGTTTCTAGGGACAAAGAAGGGAAGTGAGGGGATTTCTCCTTGTGCTATAGTGTGCTTTAAAAAAACATTTTTTCTAGGGACAGAAAACTGTAGGTAGGGAGAGTGTCAGTTTCTTTCACTGTGCCAGTCCTTGTTTCTAGGGACAAAGAAGGAAAGTGAGGGGAATTCTCCTTGTGCTATAGTGTGCTTTAAAAAAACATTTTTTCTAGGGACAGAAAACTGTAGGTAGGGAGAGTGTCAGTTTCTTTCACTGTGCCAGTCCTTGTTTCTAGGGACAAAGAAGGAAAGTGAGGGGATTTCTCCTTGTGCTATAGTGTGCTTTAAAAAAACATTTTTTCTAGGGACAGAAAACTGTAGGTAGGGAGAGTGTCAGTTTCTTTCACTGTGCCAGTCCTTGTTTCTAGGGACAAAGAAGGAAAGTGAGGGGATTTCTCCTTGTGCTATAGTGTGCTTTAAAAAAACATTTTTTCTAGGGACAGAAAACTGTAGGTAGGGAGAGTGTCAGTTTCTTTCACTGTGCCAGTCCTTGTTTCTAGGGACAAAGAAGGAAAGTGAGGGGATTTCTCCTTGTGCTATAGTGTGCTTTAAAAAAACATTTTTTCTAGGGAGAGAAAACTGTAGGTAGGGAGAGTGTCAGTTTCTTTCACTGTGCCAGTCCTTGTTTCTAGGGACAAAGAAGGAAAGTGAGGGGATTTCTCCTTGTGCTATAGTGTGCTTTAAAAAAACATTTTTTCTAGGGACAGAAAACTGTAGGTAGGGAGAGTGTCAGTTTCTTTCACTGTGCCAGTCCTTGTTTCTAGGGACAAAGAAGGAAAGTGAGGGGATTTCTCCTTGTGCTATAGTGTGCTTTAAAAAAACATTTTTTCTAGGGACAGAAAACTGTAGGTAGGGAGAGTGTCAGTTTCTTTCACTGTGCCAGTCCTTGTTTCTAGGGACAAAGAAGGAAAGTGAGGGGATTTCTCCTTGTGCTATA
The DNA here is from genome assembly GCA_029206835.1 of Rana muscosa. NCBI lineage: Eukaryota > Metazoa > Chordata > Amphibia > Anura > Ranidae > Rana > Rana muscosa. The sequence continues at coordinate 296,932,286 of CM055117.1, forward strand.
GTGTGCTTTAAAAAAACATTTTTTCTAGGGACAGAAAACTGTAGGTAGGGAGAGTGTCAGTTTCTTTCACTGTGCCAGTCCTTGTTTCTAGGGACAAAGAAGGAAAGTGAGGGGAATTCTCCTTGTGCTATAGTGTGCTTTAAAAAAACATTTTTTCTAGGGACAGAAAACTGTAGGTAGGGAGAGTGTCAGTTTCTTTCACTGTGCCAGTCCTTGTTTCTAGGGACAAAGAAGGAAAGTGAGGGGAATTCTCCTTGTGCTATAGTGTGCTTTAAAAAAACATTTTTTATAGGGACAGAAAACTGTAGGTAGGGAGAGTGTCAGTTTCTTTCACTGTGCCAGTCCTTGTTTCTAAAGACAAAGAAGGAAAGTGAGGGGATTTCTCCTTGTGCTATAGTGTGCTTTAAAAAAAAAAAAAATTCTAGGGACAGAAAACTGTAGGTAGGGAGAGTGTCAGTTTCTTTCACTGTGCCAGTCCTTGTTTCTAGGGACAAAGAAGGAAAGTGAGGGGATTTCTCCTTGTGCTATAGTGTGCTTTAAAAAAACATTTTTTCTAGGGACAGAAAACTGTAGGTAGGGAGAGTGTCAGTTTCTTTCACTGTGCCAGTCCTTGTTTCTAGGGACAAAGAAGGAAAGTGAGGGGATTTCTCCTTGTGCTATAGTGTGCTTTAAAAAAACATTTTTTCTAGGGACAGAAAACTGTAGGTAGGGAGAGTGTCAGTTTCTTTCACTGTGCCAGTCCTTGTTTCTAGGGACAAAGAAGGAAAGTGAGGGGATTTCTCGTTGTGCTATAGTGTGCTTTAAAAAAAAAAAATTCTAGGGACAGAAAACTGTAGGTAGGGAGAGTGTCAGTTTCTTTCACTGTGCCAGTCCTTGTTTCTAGGGACAAAGAAGGAAAGTGAGGGGATTTCTCCTTGTGCTATAGTGTGCTTTAAAAAAACATTTTTTCTAGGGACAGAAAACTGTAGGTAGGGAGAGTGTCAGTTTCTTTCACTGTGCCAGTCCTTGTTTCTAGGGACAAAGAAGGAAAGTGAGGGGATTTCTCCTTGTGCTATAGTGTGCTTTAAAAAAACATTTTTTCTAGGGACAGAAAACTGTAGGTAGGGAGAGTGTCAGTTTCTTTCACTGTGCCAGTCCTTGTTTCTAGGGACAAAGAAGGAAAGTGAGGGGAATTCTCCTTGTGCTATAGTGTGCTTTAAAAAAACATTTTTTCTAGGGACAGAAAACTGTAGGTAGGGAGAGTGTCAGTTTCTTTCACTGTGCCAGTCCTTGTTTCTAGGGACAAAGAAGGAAAGTGAGGGGATTTCTCCTTGTGCTATAGTGTGCTTTAAAAAAACATTTTTTTCTAGGGACAGAAAACTGTAGGTAGGGAGAGTGTCAGTTTCTTTCACTGTGCCAGTCCTTGTTTCTAGGGACAAAGAAGGAAAGTGAGGGGATTTCTCCTTGTGCTATAGTGTGCTTTAAAAAAACATTTTTTCTAGGGACAGAAAACTGTAGGTAGGGAGAGTGTCAGTTTCTTTCACTGTGCCAGTCCTTGTTTCTAGGGACAAAGAAGGAAAGTGAGGGGATTTCTCCTTGTGCTATAGTGTGCTTTAAAAAAACATTTTTTCTAGGGACAGAAAACTGTAGGTAGGGAGAGTGTCAGTTTCTTTCACTGTGCCAGTCCTTGTTTCTAGGGACAAAGAAGGAAAGTGAGGGGAATTCTCCTTGTGCTATAGTGTGCTTTAAAAAAACATTTTTTCTAGGGACAGAAAACTGTAGGTAGGGAGAGTGTCAGTTTCTTTCACTGTGCCAGTCCTTGTTTTTAGGGACAAAGAAGGAAAGTGAGGGGAATTCTCCTTGTGCTATAGTGTGCTTTAAAAAAACATTTTTTCTAGGGACAGAAAACTGTAGGTAGGGAGTGTGTCAGTTTCTTTCACTGTGCCAGTCCTTGTTTCTAGGGACAAAGAAGGAAAGTGAGGGGATTTCTCCTTGTGCTATAGTGTGCTTTAAAAAAACATTTTTTCTAGGGACAGAAAACTGTAGGTAGGGAGAGTGTCAGTTTCTTTCACTGTGCCAGTCCTTGTTTCTAGGGACAAAGAAGGAAAGTGAGGGGATTTCTCCTTGTGCTATAGTGTGCTTTAAAAAAACATTTTTTCTAGGGACAGAAAACTGTAGGTAGGGAGAGTTTCAGTTTCTTTCACTGTGCCAGTCCTTGTTTCTAGGGACAAAGAAGGAAAGTGAGGGGATTTCTCCTTGTGCTATAGTGTGCTTTAAAAAAACATTTTTTCTAGGGACAGAAAACTGTAGGTAGGGAGAGTTTCAGTTTCTTTCACTGTGCCAGTCCTTGTTTCTAGGGACAAAGAAGGAAAGTGAGGGGAATTCTCCTTGTGCTATAGTGTGCTTTAAAAAAACATTTTTTCTAGGGACAGAAAACTGTAGGTAGGGAGAGTGTCAGTTTCTTTCACTGTGCCAGTCCTTGTTTCTAGGGACAAAGAAGGAAAGTGAGGGGAATTCTCCTTGTGCTATAGTGTGCCAAAGCATTCCTCATCAACCATCTTTGAAATCCTTGTTTTTTGGACAGTCAGGGAAATTGTCGTTGTGCTATTCTGTGCAAAAGCAATAATCCTCAACCATATTTAGAAATCCTTAAGTAAAGGGACAGAGAAGGACACCTGAAGGTAGCCCTTATTGCTTTTTTCCCATCTCCCTGCAGGCCATCTATTAGAATGTCTGGAAGGCAAACAAGGAGAGGCAGACAGTCAGGAGGCAATAAAAGAGGGCAAGCAGGCTCTGTGTCTGGGGGCAACAGTGCTGGTCGTGGACGCGGTGCATTGTCATCAGCACATGGCCATGGGACACGCTTGTCCTTCTTTTCGGCAGCTGGACATGTTGAGCCACATCATGCCGAAGACTTGGTAGAGTGGATGACCAAGCCCTCCTCCTCCTCCTCATCCTCTCTCACCCAGGCTCAGGGTACTGGCAAAGCAGCTGCCAAAGCGTCCTCTTCCCTGGTATCAATGTCAGACTCATCATCAGTCACTCCTTCCCTAGACCCACCATGTCCTCCTCCTGAGGAGTCCCCCGAACTGTTTGAGCACAGTGTTGGGTACATGCTCCAGGAGGATGCCCAGCGTTTCGAAGGGTCTGATGATGAAACCCAGCTACAGGAAGGCAGTAGCGTGAGAGCAGACAGAGGGGATGCTCAAGAAGGACACCAATCTGGCAGTCATGTTCCAGCAGCTGCAGCATACTGCCAGATTGGCTCCAGTGATGAGGAGGGAGGGGATGATGAGGTCACTGACTCCACGTGGGTGCCTAATAGGAGAGAGGAGGAGGAGGAGGATGAGGAGGAGGCACATCTCCAACGAGGCAGGATGCCCTTTGGTGGCCAGCGTAAGGGCAGTACACCGACGGAATCACACCGCAGAGCTCCGCCTGTGCAGGGCGCTGCCTCTGCCCGTCATTCAAAAAGTTCCTTGGTGTGGGCCTTTTTTGAGGCTAGTGCATCAGATCGCACAGCTGCTGTTTGCAACATATGTCTCAAGCGTATATCGCGTGGCCAAAACATCAGCCGCTTGGGTACCACATGCCTGACCAGACATATGTTGACCTGCCATGCAGCTCGTTGGCAAGCCTACCTCAAAGACCCACACCAAAGAACAAAGCGGACCTCTCCTTGCACCGCATCAGCTGGGATCTCCAACCCCACTATAACTTCAGTCCTCTCTGAAACATGCACTGAGAGGAATGAACGTGTAGAATTAGGTGTGTCACAGCCAAGTACTTGCGGCCACTCTGCTAGCAGTACACCGACGTCCGATTCTAGCAGGCAAATTTCCCTGCCCCAGCTGCTGGACCGTCGAAAGAAGTTCACTCCCAGCCATCCACATGCCCAGCGGTTGAATGCTAGCTTGGCTAAATTGCTAGCGCTTCAACTGCTGCCTTTTCAGTTGGTAGACTCGGCCCCCTTCCGTGAGTTTGTGCAATGTGCGGTTCCTCAGTGGCAGGTTCCCAAACGCCACTTTTTCTCACGGAAGGCTATTCCGGCTCTCTACCGGCATGTGGAAGGCAATGTCTTGGCCTCGCTGGACAGGGCGGTCAGCGGTAAGGTGCATATTACCGCTGACTCATGGTCCAGCAGGCATGAACAGGGACGTTACCTTTCTTTCACGGCCCATTGGGTCACTCTTTTGGCAGCTGGGAAGGATGCAGGACAAGGTGCAGTAGTGTTGGAGGTTGTTCCACCGCCACGCCTCCAAAATGCTACTACTGGTTGTGACACACCTCTCTCCTCCACCCCCTCCTCTTCTTCTTCCTCCATGGCCTCTTCCTGTGGTTTGTCCTATGAACCAGCGGTGCTCCGTAGCCGTTCACGGGGCTACGCAAGTACGCAGGCAAAAAGATGCCATGTTGTGCTTGCGCTGGTGTGTTTGGGGGACAGAAGCCACACTGGGGCAGAGGTCCTGTCTGCTCTGCAGGGCCAGGCCGAGAGGTGGTTGACGCCACGCCAGCTTAAGCCAGGAATGGTGGTTTGCGACAATGGCACCAACCTCCTCTCCGCCCTCCGACAGGGACAACTGACCCATGTGCCCTGTGTGGCTCACGTCCTTAACCTGGTGGTGCAGCGGTTCTTGGGCAGGTACCCGGGCTTACAGGATGTCCTGAGGCAGGCCAGGAAAGTCTGTGTGCATTTCCGCAGATCTTATAATGCCAGTGCTCGCCTGGCTGAGCTGCAAAAGGAGTTGAACCTGCCCAAGAACCGCCTTATATGTGACATGCCCACCAGGTGGAACTCAACGTTGGCCATGCTGCAGCGGCTGCACACGCAGCAGAGGGCCATCAATGAGTACCTGTGCGACTACGGAACCAGGACAGGGTCAGGGGAGCTTGGTTTTTTTTCTCCACGCCAGTGGGGCATGATCAGGGATGCATGCACTGTCCTGGCACCATTTGAGGAGGCCACGAGGATGGTGAGCAGTGACAGTGCATGCATCGGTGACACTGTACCTCTTGTCCACCTGTTGGAGCACACGCTGCGTGGAATAATGGACAGGGCACTTGAGGCAGAACAGAGGCAGGAAGAGAAGGACTTCCTTGCCTCTCAAGGCCCCCTTTACCCAGACAGTGTTCCTTCTGTCCCACCCATCGCACAGGAAGAGGAAGAGGAGGAGGAGGAGGAGGAGGAGGAGGATTGTGTCAGCATGGAGGTGGAGGCTGGCACTCAGCATCATCAGCAGCAGTCTTTTAGGGATGATTTACAGTCCCAAGAAACCAGTGGACTTGTACGTGGCTGGGAGGAGGTGGCTGCGGATCATGTCGTCCTTAGTGACCCAGAGGACTCCGGAGCGAATGCCTCAGCAAACCTACGCTGCATGGCCTCCCTGATCCTGCAAAGTCTGCGGAAGGATCCTCGTATTCTTCGGATCAAGGAGAGGGACCATTACTGGCTGGCCACTCTCCTTGATCCACGGTACAAGGGTAAGGTTGCGGACCTTATGTTACCTTCGCAGAGGGAGCAGAGGATGAGACAACTCCGGGAGGCCTTGCAGAAAGGTCTGTGCAACGCGTTACAAACTCCTGGTCCTGGACAACGAGTTGCTGAGGCTTCGGCCAGTCAAAGAAGGAGCGGTGGGGAAGGTGGCCGTCTGACCGATGCGTTCAGACAATTCTTTAGTCCGCAGCCCCAAAGTATGATCGGTTCCAGCAACCATCGCCAGCGTCTGATAAACATGGTGCAGGAATATATAGGGGCAAGGTCAGACTTGGACACCTTCCCCACCGAAAATCCTCTGGCTTACTGGGTCTTGAGGATGGATCACTGGCCAGAGCTTGCACAGTATGCAATTGAGCTACTGGCCTGTCCTGCATCCAGCGTTCTTTCGGAACGCACATTCAGTGCTGCTGGAGGATTTGTCACGGATCACAGGGTGCGCCTGTCCACCGACTCGGTTGATCGACTGACTTTCATCAAGATGAACCAGTCTTGGATCACCACCAGCTACCACACACCTGATGCTGATATAACAGACTAATTGATTTTAACATGTCACATCCCTTCAAGACTGATGCTGATGCTGAGTGCCTGTGCTGTTATGTTGACTGGCTATCCTCCTCCTCCGAGTCCTCAATGATACGATTGATGATGATAGCTTGGAAGATCATTTTTGTTTATGGGTGCCGCCACCAGTGGCTAAGGCCCAATTTTTCAGCCCCTGTTTTACAGGGGCGTGTAATTACAATTTTTTTAGCAATAATTTGCCATAGGGCTCATTGCTGTGCTCCAAGTACAGTATCTGTGAGGGGTTGGAGTGTTGTGGCACCAGTGCCTAAGGCCCAATTTTTCAGCCCCTGTTTAACAGGGGCGTGTCATTACAATTTTTGAAGCAATACTTTGCAACAGGGCTCATTGCTGTGCTCCAAGTAACGTATCTGTGAGGGGTTGTAGTGTTGTGCCACCAGTGCCTAAGGCCCAATTTTTCAGCCCCTGTTCAAAAGGGGCATGTAATTACAATTCTTGATCTAATAATTCACAGCAGGGCCCATTCCTGCACCCACCAAGAGTAACTCTGAGGGCTTACAGTGTTGTGGCAACACCACCACCACCACCACCACCACGAAAGGCCCAATTTTTCAGCCCCTGTTCAACAGGGGCATGCAATTACAATTCTTGATCTAATAATTCACAGCAGGGCCCATTGCTGCACCCACCAAGAGTAACTGTCAGGGCTTACAGTGTTGTGGCACCAGCACCACCATCAAAGGCCCAATTTTTACTACCACTGTTCAACAATTATATGTAATTAAAATTCCTGATATAATAGTTGACAGCAGGGCGTTCCAGCACCAACCAAGAGTAACTGTGAGTGCTTACAGTGTTGTGCCAACACCAACAACTAAGGGGCCTATTTCTGCAGAGTATATACGGCAGGTCCCTACTTTCAAACATCCAACTTACAAACGACTCCTACTTGCAAACGCAAGAAGACAACAGGAAGTGAGAGGAAATCTACCCCTAGGAAGGAAAATTCTCTCCTGTAAGAATAAATATGGGAGAAAGGTGTCTCCTCTGTACTGATGCTTTATCAGCAATCCTTGTTTCAAGAAAAACACCACATTTCAAAAACAGTTGACATTGGGACGGAAAGTGAGGTGAAATGTTCTGAACAGGGGCACAGACAGCAAAACAAATGTTACAGGGGTGATAACCCTTACCTATGTTTTCCAAAAAGTTTAAAAATAGATTTTTGGGCTGGAGCTACACTTCAACAATGTACCTGTTCAAAATTACAAACAGATTCTACATAAGAACAAACCTACAGTCCCTGTCTTGTATGCACCGCCTGTATACGGCTGTTCAGAGTATATAGGGCCTTTTTATTTTATGTGCGGGGTTCCCCTTAATATCCATACAAGACCCAAAGGGGCTGGTAATGGGCTGGGGTAGGGGGGGGGGTCATGGGGTAGCTATGCCATTTTTCTTAAAGATTTTCATCCATATTACCGGGACCAGACATTACATTAAAGCCGCAAGCAGTTTTAAATGGCTTTTTTTTCCTTTAGAAGTGTCATTTTGTGCAGGGACAGTTCTAAACACGGGAAACACGTGGCACTTCACAGGCATACTTTAGACACCCCCCAGGTACGATATTTAAAGGAATATTTGACTTTTTTTTTTCACTTTATGCATCATTAAAATTACTGCTCCCGAAAAACGACCGTTTTTAAAACTTCTTTTTGCATTGATACATGTCCCCTGGTGCAGAACCCGGGTTCCCAAACCCTTTTTAGGACAATAACATGCATAATAGTTGTTATAATTAGCACTTTAGAATTCGAACGTTCGCATCCATTGTATTTAATAGGGTTCTAATGTTCGTACGAACTTTCGGTCCGTTCGCGGGTTCTGGTGCGAACCGAACCCGGGGGTGTTCGGCTCATCACTAATGATAGAGGATGTTCAAACAGGTTCCTTCACAATTTTATGCAAGCCCAGAGGTTGTTTTTCCTAAACTACTATAGTAATTTTTATTCACAATAAGTAAAAAATGGAGCATAGGTCAGTTTGCCTTTGGGCTGGGCCTCATACCAGTGTGTTGGTGTGTTGTATTTCTGTTTTTATGTGTTAATAAAGCAATTAAATTCCATTTGTGTTATTCCATTTGCTTGCATTGCACTAAAATGTATACGACAATTTGACTTTGCTATGCTTTTCTCCACTCAGATGAACAGAATCTATTAAATGCTTTAAGGGTCCATGGACACTGGCTTATAAACTGCTGCTTCTACAGGAGTTTTGCGTTTTTCCTGTAGAAGCAGCTCAATGTTATCCTCTGTCCATGCACATTGGGACGGACATTCAGAGGCATATTTTAAGCTCAGCATTTAGGCTTCATATACAAAAGACGTTTGAAAACCTCTTCTGAACATTGGAACTTGACAGCTAGTAACAGACGTTTAAAAATATCAATTTTGCCTATTTTACATGCCACGTTTATGCACATTTAGGGGCGTCTATGAGCGTTTGCGTTTAGAAGCGTTTTTACAGATAACCTCAGTAGACCCTCTCAAATGCCCACAATGCAGGGAAAAACATCTCTTGCTTCTAACCTCAACTGCTTTTAAACTGCTATAAACGCCTGAGTGTACATATATGCATAAGATAACATTGAGGAGAGTTCAGTGGCTGCTGAAAAAAATGCTCCTAAACGTCCGTTTAACAGCTGCAGTGTACATGAGGCCCTAGAGTCAAGCCTCGTACACACGGCCGGTTTTCTCGGCAAGAAAACTGCTGGGAGAGCTTTTTGCAGAGAAAACCGGCCTTGTGTATGGTTTCTCGTCGGGAAAACTGCAGTGAATCTCGACGAGAAAAATAGAGAACCTGCTCTCTATTTTCTCGTCGAGATTCTCGTCGGCCAGTTTCCCGACGAGAAAACCGTGCGTGTGTATGCTTACCTGTCTCCAGGTAAACCCACGCATGCTCGATGAGACTTTGACGCATGCACGGTAGCTTACAAGGGTAGTGTAGGGTGAAGCAAGATGCCGGCGACGGCATTGAATGTGACGAGCGCATGCTCGTCGTAGTCGATGACGTTACCACGTTCTTGCCATTCAATGTGCCGTGTGTACACTCGGCGAGCAAGAAAAGCTTGCCAGGAATCCCGTCAGGAAAACCGAAAAAAAATTCCTGACGGGATTCCTGGCTGTGTGTACAGGGCTGCAGAGAAAAAACCCTTCTGGTTTGTGTTTTTGAAAGGAGTTTTCTGGCAGAAAAAAATGCTAAACGCTCCTAAAAGCTCCTAAACGCTTCTACAAAAACGCTCTATAAAAGCATTTTTTTTTTTGCCAAAACAACTGCCATTTTTTTAAGCCCAGTGCGCATGGACCCATAAGCTGAATGCAAGGCAAACAGTTTAATACACAGATAAAATACATACTCGAGTGATGCAGCACAGCAGGTCTGTGTGCTGCTTCCCCCTCTCCCATTCTCAGCTCTGCTCTATAGTGGACTACAAAAGGCTAATTCCAAGTCAAATTCATGTATTTATATTGCATTTTAAAAAAAAAAAAATAATGTATTGATGATTACAGAAATGCATTAATTTGTGTCTTGTATGCTGAATTGGCCTGGAGTTCAGCTTTTAAGGAAACTTTTGCTGGAAAAAAAATAGGATTTTTGTAATCACCGTAAAATCCTTTTCTATGAGTTCATGGACGGACACAGCTTCAGTCTTGACAAGTGGGTATTAGCCTTCATTTAGGGGTGACTAGGCAGAAAAAGTGTTAACAACTTCAGAGCTGAACAGCCCCACCCAGGGGGCGGTCCTACTGGCTATATCCCCTCAGCCTGCCCTAAGCAGATCAGTTAGTCAAAAAGCAGTACAAACTTAAAAACGAGGGGTGGGTGCTGTGTCCGTCCATGAACTCAGAGAAAAGGATTTTACAGTGAGTACAAAAATCCTATTTACTCTTTCGTTCATGGACGGACACAGCTTCAATCTTGACAAGTGGGACGTCCCAAAGCAGTGTTAAAAACGAGGGGTGGGAACAGCATTAAAACAACTTCACCCCAAAACAAAACAGAGCTCCTCAACGGAGGAGTTGCAACTCTAAACAGCCGCCTGCAATACCTTGCAGCCGAAAGAAGCATCCGAAGATGCACACACATCAACTTGTAAAGTCTAGTGAAAGTGTGAACGGACGACCAAGTCGCCACCTTACACATCTGGGAAACAGACACTTGATGCTCTCAGAGCTCGGACAGCGTCCAAGAAACACAACTTCGTCTCCTTAGGATTCGACGGATGAGGACACAAGGATGGCAGTACAATGTCTTCCTTGAGATGGAAAGTCGAAAAACGACCTTAGGAAGAAAAGAAGGCTGCGGACGCAGCACCACCTTATCCTTGTAGAAGATCAGAAAGGGAGGCTTGCATGAGAAGGCTGCCCGCTCAACAGCCACCAAAAGGATCACTTTCCTGAAAAAGTGTCAACAAGGGAACTCCCTAATCTTCTCAAATGGTGGTTTCTGAGGCACCTAGAGGCCATGCCGTTAAAGCCATTGACTATAAGTAGGATGGCATATGGGACCCTGCGACAAGCAGGTCCTCTTGTAACAGTAGACGCCAAAAGGACGTCTGCTACACAAGCCCAACAGAGGTAGTGGAGGGTGGACCGGAGGGGCCGCCTGCCGAACCCTCTGTACAAACGCTCTCACTAGAGAGTGAGTCACCAAGGGTCATTGAAAAAGGGCAGCCAGGGCAGATACCTGCCCCTTAATTGTACTTAAAGCAACATTTTTGGCCCGTTTCCTGCTGAAGAACAGCAGGACTCTGGAACCAAATAAGTACGCGGATGCCACCTCATTTCCTCACAAAAGGATATGTAGGTCTTCCAAGTGCGATGATAAATCTTCCTAGGGGATGATTTCTGAGCACTCCTCATGGTAGAGATCACTGAGTCTGACAGGCTCCAGTCTCTTAGCACCTGGCTCTCAAGCCATGCCGTTAAGCCAGTGACTGTAAAAACAGGATGGCGTATGGGACCTTGCGACAGCAGGTCCTTTCTTAGCGGCAGATGCCAAAAGACATCTGCTACCAGACGCACTAGATCGGCGTACCAAGGACACCAAGGCCAATTCAGAGCAATTGGGACCATTGGAACCCTCTCTGCCTCCAGTCTGTGAAGCAGATGAGGAAGGAGCTTCAGAGGAGGAAAGGCATAGATTAGCCGGTACTGGCTCCACTGTGCCGTCAACGCAGCTGTCGTGTTTGCCCATGGGTCTCTTGACCTGGCCACAACCTCAATCCTTCCGATTGAGTTGAGAATCCAGGAGATATACGACTGGCGTGCCGCCCCTCTGGCAAAGGAGCTAAAACACCTCCGGGCGTAGAGACCATTCTCCTTGGTCCAGCATCTGGCAACTCGGGTAGTCTGCCTGCCAGTTTCTCACACCCGGAATGTATACGGCCGACAGGCCTGGTATGTTCCTTTCTGCCCCCCCCCTTAGGAGGTGAGCGACCTCCGATGCTGCAGCAGAGCTGCTTGTTCCTCCTTGATGATTGACATACGCCACCACTGTTGTGTTTGTCCGACTGGATTGGATTCCTCCGGAGTCCAGCGACCCAGGTTGACTGAGCTCCCCAGACTCCTGTCCAACTGGGAAGACAGGCGTCTGCCGTGACCACCATCCAGTAAAAAGGAAGGAACGACTTTCTGGACAGAAGTGCCGGTGATGTCGGCCACCAACTAGGGAGGTCCTGACTAGGTGGCTCACTCGGGTTTTGACAATCCAGGGATGAAGGGCACTTGACCCTCTGGACAGAATTACCTTCTGTAACACTTGCGTGTGAAATAGTGCATATGGTACCGTCTCGAAGGAGACTACCATGAGGCCCAGGACTCGCCTGAAAAAGTGGTGTGACAACCATCTTTGGGATGTCAACTGCCGCACCGCAGCCCGAAGGGTCTACAACTTTCCTATAGGGAGGAAAAAAACTTTCGCCAGAATCAACCCTAGATACACTAGGCGTTGAGACGGTACCGATACTGACTTCTGAGTGTTCAACACCCAACCAAGGATCGGAGGGTCTGACAGGTTATAGACACGCTCATCTCTAATTTTGAGTTTGAAGTGGCCCTCAAAAGAAGATCGTCCAAGTTGCCCATGATAGCGATGCCACGCTGTCTTAGTAGGGCCAGAATCGGGGCAAGCACCTTGGTGAACACCCTTAGTGCCGATGCCAGGCCAAATGGGAGAGTCACTATTGGTAGTGGTCTTCCCCGGCCGCCAAACCGCAGACATCTCTGATGCCTGGTGCATATGGGAACATGAAAGCATGTGTCCTTGATGACCAAGGATGCCGGAAATCCCCCGGATGGAGGGCCGCGACAACAGAGCGTCTTCAGTACTACAAACAGATTAGAGAAGAACCCCTAAATCCGTTCCTGTACTGAGACAGGAAGGGCCACCCTGCGTATCAGCAGGTCTTGAACCGCCCCATATAGGACTTCCCGACGAGTCGGTTGAAGCTGGCGGTTTAGAGGGAAAAAAATCTGTTCGGTAGGCAAGCAAGGTTGGGCTTGCGAAACCAGGGACGCTTCTGTCCCTCAGCAGGCACTTAATCGGCCTTGGGCCGTTTACTTGTCGAACTAGGCGGACGAAAGAACTGCTTGTGCGGGGTGAAGGAGAGCCCTAGCCTATGGCGTGGCTCCTTACCCCTTTTTGGATTACCTCCTATGGCATCCTTAATGATGTCATCCAGAGAGGCTCCAAAAAGACTGTCACCCTTAAGGGCAGGTCCAATAAGGCCTTCTTGGAAGTTTTTTGGTCCGTAGACCAGCACTTAGCCAAACCAGGTGGCGTAACACCACCGCATAAACCGAGGCTTTGGACAGCAAGGGGATAGTATCCATGTCTGACTCGCAGACAAACTTAAGGCCCTGTACCAACTGGTCGGCCAAAGCTACCTTGTCCGGAGGAGCTTCCCATGTCTTTAATCCCTGGAGTAGCATCTTTGCCCACTCAGTAGGTGTCTGACACCAAAGCCCCAGCCATTGCAGGATGCACCACTGAGCCCACTATAGGTAGCGAGCGATTGCCTCAGCCTTCTTGTCCGCAGGGTCCTTGAAGACAGGAGCCCCTTCCACTGGATTCGAGGTTACTTGGTTAAGTCTGGACACAGGGGGGTCCCCTATCGGGGGAGAGGTCCATATTTTCAGGAAACTCTCCTAAAAGGGTTACTGGCCACCCGTGGAGCGACGGGCATGTCATGGAAAACCCAGCGCGTACCTAGGGTCGGCACATGCTCGATGGCCGAAACTGGGGAGACTACAAGGATCTGGGATCCAGCCTGTCACCCAGTCGGCAGTTGATCGAAGATCGCAGGAACAAAAAACGTAGAAACTTAGAAAACGTAGAAAAAAAACCCTGGACCAATGGGCCCGAAGGGAGCCATGTCCTTCTCCTATACTAGGCAGAAAAAAATTTATCTGCTTAGTGCAGGCTGAGGGGATATAGCCAGTAGGACCGCCCCCTGGGTGGGGCTGTTCAGCTCTGAAGTTGTTAACACTTTTTCTGCCTAGTCACTCCTAAATGAAGGCTAATACCCACTTGTCAAGATTGAAGCTGTGTCCGTCCATGATGAAAGAGTAACAGAGGCTGCCTTTTCTGCCTTCTTATTCTGCTAATTCTAGTTGCTTGACTTTCATGTTTATCTCCTGACTAGGGATGAGCTTCGTGTTCGAGTCGAACATACGTTCGACTCGAACATCGGCTGTTCGATCGTTCGACGAAGATCGAACGATTTGGGCCGTTCGCGCCAAATTCGAGTGACGCGAACGGCCCACAATGCACTACGCCATCGCAGTGTCATCCAGGCGCTGTGATTGGCCAAGCATGCACTGTGACCCCGCATGCTTGGCCAATCACAGCGCCGGCAGCGAGGAGAGCAATGATTGGCCACAGGCAGGATGCCTGTGGCCAATTATTGCTGAGGGTGTTTAGTACACGCCCCACACTATAAAAGGCCGCCAGCACGGCGGCCTAGTGTAGTGTGTTCCGGAGCAGGGAAAGAGAAGCATAGGCAGGGACAGTGACATTTTTTTCTTGCTTAACCTGGATTCCTTTAGTTTAGGGAAAGAGAAGGATAGGTAGGGAGAGTGTCAGTGTGTTTTACTGTGCTAATCCTTGTTTGTAGGGACAGGGAAGGACAGTGAGGGAAATTCTCATTGTGCTATACTGTGCTAAAGCATTCATCATCAACCATCTTTAAAAAAACATTTTTTATAGGGACAGAAAACTATAGGTAGGGAGAGTGTCAGTGTGTTTTACTGTGCTAATCCTTGTTTGTAGGGACAGGGAAGGACAGTGAGGGAAATTCTCATTGTGCTATACTGTGCTAAAGCATTCATCATCAACCATCTTTAAAAAAACATTTTTTATAGGGACAGAAAACTATAGGTAGGGAGAGTGTCAGTGTGTTTTACTGTGCTAATCCTTGTTTGTAGGGACAGGGAAGGACAGTGAGGGAAATTCTCATTGTGCTATACTGTGCTAAAGCATTCATCATCAACCATCTTTAAAAAAACATTTTTTATAGGGACAGAAAACTATAGGTAGGGAGAGTGTCAGTGTGTTTTACTGTGCTAATCCTTGTTTGTAGGGACAGGGAAGGACAGTGAGGGAAATTCTCATTGTGCTATACTGTGCTAAAGCATTCATCATCAACCATCTTTAAAAAAACATTTTTTATAGGGACAGAAAACTATAGGTAGGGAGAGTGTCAGTGTGTTTTACTGTGCTAATCCTTGTTTGTAGGGACAGGGAAGGACAGTGAGGGAAATTCTCATTGTGCTATACTGTGCTAAAGCATTCATCATCAACCATCTTTAAAAAAACATTTTTTATAGGGACAGAAAACTATAGGTAGGGAGAGTGTCAGTGTGTTTTACTGTGCTAATCCTTGTTTGTAGGGACAGGGAAGGACAGTGAGGGAAATTCTCATTGTGCTATACTGTGCTAAAGCATTCATCATCAACCATCTTTAAAAAAAACTTTTTTATAGGGACAGAAAACTATAGGTAGGGAGAGTGTCAGTGTGTTTTACTGTGCTAATCCTTGTTTGTAGGGACAGGGAAGGACAGTGAGGGAAATTCTCATTGTGCTATACTGTGCTAAAGCATTCATCATCAACCATCTTTAAAAAAACATTTTTTATAGGGACAGAAAACTATAGGTAGGGAGAGTGTCAGTGTGTTTTACTGTGCTAATCCTTGTTTGTAGGGACAGGGAAGGACAGTGAGGGAAATTCTCATTGTGCTATACTGTGCTAAAGCATTCATCATCAACCATCTTTAAAAAAACGTTTTTTATAGGGACAGAAAACTATAGGTAGGGAGAGTGTCAGTGTGTTTTACTGTGCTAATCCTTGTTTGTAGGGACAGGGAAGGACAGTGAGGGAAATTCTCATTGTGCTATACTGTGCTAAAGCATTCATCATCAACCATCTTTAAAAAAACATTTTTTATAGGGACAGAAAACTATAGGTAGGGAGAGTGTCAGTGTGTTTTACTGTGCTAATCCTTGTTTGTAGGGACAGGGAAGGACAGTGAGGGAAATTCTCATTGTGCTATACTGTGCTAAAGCATTCATCATCAACCATCTTTAAAAAAACATTTTTTATAGGGACAGAAAACTATAGGTAGGGAGAGTGTCAGTGTGTTTTACTGTGCTAATCCTTGTTTGTAGGGACAGGGAAGGACAGTGAGGGAAATTCTCATTGTGCTATACTGTGCTAAAGCATTCATCATCAACCATCTTTAAAAAAACATTTTTTATAGGGACAGAAAACTATAGGTAGGGAGAGTGTCAGTGTGTTTTACTGTGCTAATCCTTGTTTGTAGGGACAGGGAAGGACAGTGAGGGAAATTCTCATTGTGCTATACTGTGCTAAAGCATTCATCATCAACCATCTGTCAGGGAAATTCCCCGTCTGTTGTCACCAATCTGCGCTCAGTGCGCATGCGCGGCAAAACGGCGCATCGGCGCATGCGCGTACGTGGCGGGACGGCGCTTCGGCGTGCTCGGGTGTGCGCTCCGGCGCAACGACGAATGCGCGTGCGCAATAGCTCGCCAATGGGACTACAGGCGGGCCTATTTAAACAGACGCAGTAACACTATCTGGTTGCTGGTTTGTCAGCTTTACTGTGTTTCTTGTGCCTGAAAGAAGTTAAAGTTCTCCTGCTGTGACCCGGACCGGATTTGACTACGCTTCTGCTTCTCCTGAACCTGACCCCTTGGCTTGCTAAACGGACTTCTACCTCTCTCCTTGTGCTTGACCCTCGGCCTGTGACCGGGATCTGCTGCCTGTCTCCAGCCCTCTACCTTCTGCCTGTACCCTGGACTTCTTGCCTAACCTGACTATACTGGTGCTTCCTGCTAAACTCCTAAACGGACTTGTGCCTTGCTACTGGTTGCTGTTTGACCCTGTCTACCCTTGGTGTTTGACTCCTGGCCTGTTCTTCAGACTCATCCCTGCTAGATTCTTCAGCGAGACACCTCTACCTGCTGGTGGCCAGTGCTCCCTTGTGCCGTCCTCTCCCTGTCTCACCTCCAGGGGGCGGAGTGCGCTTGGGTGCAAGGGTGAACCACTCTCGGCATCTCGGCCTCGGTAAGTACGTAGCCTGATAGTACAAACCAGCCAGATGTCTGAGGCCGACAGAGTGCGTTCCCCTTTTGACACCCTCTGCCAGCAGGTCTCCACCCTAACGGACACTGTCCAAAGACTCCAAGAGGGATATACCCAGATTGATGGCCGTCTTCAACAGCTCACCGGTCTCCTAGGGCCGGGCCCCACAGCTGCCACCTCTGCCAACACCGCCACCAACTGCCAAGTACCTACGAGTTCTACAGTAGTGATGGCCACCCCTGAACCCAGGGTCCCTATTCCGGAACGTTTTTCGGGTATCCGCAAAAAGTACCGGGCCTTTAAAAACGCCTGCTCCCTCTACCTTGCCCTCCAACCAAGGACCTTCTCTTCGGAAGCAGTTAAGGTGGGGTTTATCATCTCCCTCTTAACGGATGACCCTCAAGCCTGGGCCCATGGCCTGATGGAGCAACAAAGCCCCATATTGGACTCAGTAGAGAAATTTTTTGAACATATGGCTCAATTATACGATGATCCCCAGCGATCAGCCACGGCCGAGTCCGTCCTCCATAACCTAACTCAGGGGAGAAGGCCGGTGGAAGACTATACGTCGGAATTTAGGAAATGGTCCGCCGACACCAAATGGAATGAGGCGGCCCTCAGATACCAATACCGCCAGGGACTATCTGAGACTCTCAAGGACGAGCTGGCCAGGATCGAAACCCCCACTACCTTGGAGAACCTGATCCAATCCGCCATACAACTCGATAGGCGTCTGCGTGAACGACGGGCGGAGCAATTTCAATCTCCTCGTCCCAACTGGCCTCCATCCAGGACGGTACCTCACTACCCACCAACCTCTGCGCCTGCAGTCACACCTCTTCCTGAGCCAGAACCCATGCAGCTCGGGTTGGTTCGGGCTCCCCTGACTCCTGAGGAAAAACAGCGAAGGCGCCAGGCCAATCTGTGCCTATATTGCGGGGGTGCCGGCCACTTCCTCCTCAACTGCCCCGTAAGACCTAGTAAGTCTATCTCTAAAGACACTTTAAACTATCAACTCTTTGACAACCCTCAGTCTTATGTCATTCTCTTTGTGTCTCTACAGCTGCCGGAAGGGGCAATCCGCCTCCCGGCAATTATTGATTCTGGAGCCTGCAGCTGCTTCCTGGACTCTGCCTTAGCCTCAAGATTCCATGTCCCCACTCAACCTAAGGACCACTGCCTTCAGATCCACCTGGCGGATGGGTCCTTGCCCCGTTCAGGGCTGATCACGCAGGAAACCAAACCTATCCTTGCCATCTCTGACTCGGGTCATCAAGAACTTCTCCGGTTAGACCTCATACCTTCCCCGATGTTCCCCATCATCCTGGGTCTTCCCTGGCTACAGGCACACGAGCCCCTCATAAATTGGGTGAAGAAAGAGGTTAGCTTCACCTCCTCCTATTGTTCCCAGAACTGTCTTGCCTCTGCCTCTACGGTCTGCGCTTCCATGATTGCCAAGCCGGACAACCTACAGCATGTTCCTTCCATCTATCTAGAATTCCGGGACGTGTTCGATAAGCAGCAAGCCGACCATCTACCACCTCATCGGCCCTATGATTGCCCTATCGATCTCTTGCCGGGCTCCAAAATTCCGTTCGGACGTATCTTTCCATTGTCCGAAACCGAGTTGAAAGCCCTCAAGGCTTATATTGATGAAAACCTCCAGAAGAGATTCATTCGCCCTTCCTCCTCTCCAGCCGGTGCAGGAATCTTCTTTGTGGAAAAGAAAGATGGGTCCTTAAGACCCTGTATCGATTACCGGGACCTAAACAAGATAACCATTAAGAACAGGTACCCACTACCCCTTATTCCGGAGCTATTTCAGCGCTTCCGATCTGCTCGGGTCTTTTCCAAACTGGATCTACGGGGGGCCTACAATCTTATCAGAATCAGGGCCGGAGACGAGTGGAAAACCGCCTTCAGATCTCGTTTCGGACACTTTGAGTATTCGGTCATGCCGTTCGGTCTTTGTAATGCTCCAGCCACCTTCCAACACCTAGTCAACGACATTTTCAGACAGCACCTTGATGACTTCTTAGTAGTGTACCTGGACGATATCCTCATCTTTTCCACCAACATCGAACTCCACCGGGCTCATGTCATGAAGGTCCTCACCATCCTTCGGAAGCACCAACTCTACCTCAAAGCTGAGAAATGCGAGTTCGAAAAGACCACCGTACAGTTCCTCGGCTTTATCATTTCCATCGATGGGGTCGCAATGGACCCGCAGAAGGTGAAGGCCATTCAGGACTGGCCAGCCCCAACCGACAAGAAGGGGGTACAGCGTTTTATAGGCTTCGCCAACTTCTATAGGAGATTCATTGTGGGCTTTTCCTCCATTGTGGCCCCAATAACCCAACTTACCCGGCAAAATAACCGTTTTCACTGGTCTCCAGAAGCTCAGGAGGCCTTCTCTCGCCTCAAGGACGTCTTCACTTCAGCACCAGTACTTCAGCACCCGGATCCTCTACTGCCGTTCACCCTGGAAGTGGACGCCTCTGAGACAGCCATCGGAGCCATCCTCTCTCAAAGACGAGGCCCCAAGGCTCTCCTGTATCCAGTAGCCTTTGCCTCTAAAAGTTGACTCCCCCGGAGCGAAACTATGATGTAGGGGACCGGGAATTACTGGCCATAAAATTTGCACTGGAGGAATGGCGATACCTTCTGGAGGGGGCAGTGCACCCCATCATGATCTTCACAGATCATAAAAATCTAGAGTACTTAAGAACAGCTCAACGTCTACGCCCCAGGCAGGCCCGTTGGGCCCTTTTCTTCACCCGGTTCAACTTTCACATTTCCTATAGACCCGGCTCCAAGAATGGGAAGGCGGATGCGCTATCCAGGATGTTTCCGGAAACCCCTCAGTCGGCCCAACCGGGCACCATTCTGTCAGCTCAGAACTTTCTGTTGATTCCCCGGGCCGATCTACTCACCTCTATTAAAATCGCTTCCGGGCTCTGCTCTGATCCGGTTACTACCTCCCTGGAGAAGCGGGACGGCCTATTCTGGTCCCAGGACAAGATTTTCGTCCCTCTGGAAACAAGACCGCTGGTCTTGAGGACCTTCCACGATCTCAAACTGGCAGGTCACTTCGGAGCACGTAAATCGTCGGAACTTGTCTCCCGCTCCTTCTGGTGGCCAGGCTGGAGGCAAGATTGTAAGTCTTATGTCGCTTCCTGCACTCAGTGTCAGCGTAACAAGGGGCCAAACACCAAGAGTTGGGGCCTGCTCGAACCCTTACCCATTCCTGAGCGCCCTTGGGCGGACGTGTCCATGGACTTTATCGTGGACCTGCCTTCCTCCGGAGGGTTTACCACGATTCTGGTCGTTGTGGACCGCCTCTCAAAAATGGCTCACTTTTTACCGATGATTGGGACACCTTCAGCCATGGATACCGCTCAAATCTTTTTTAAGGAGATAACCAGGCTTCATGGAATACCAAAGAGTATCACCTCCGACAGAGGGGTCCAGTTCACTTCAAAATTCTGGAAGGAACTCTGCAAGTCACTAGAAGTCAAAACCTGCCTCTCGTCAGCGTACCACCCCCAAAGCAATGGCCAGATGGAAAGAACCAATCAGACCCTGGAGCAATACCTCCGTTGTTTCTGCTCTGCTTCCCAGGATGACTGGGCATCTCTACTTCCTTACGCAGAGTTTGCCTATAACAATTCAATGCATTCTGCTACCAATCAAACCCCCTTTTGGGCCAATTACGGTTTTCATCCCTCCTTTCTCCCTGAAAACATCACCGAGAGCCCTGTTCCCGCGGTCCAGGACCGAGTGGCTTCTGTCCAGGCGAATTTCCAAAGACTCCAGGAGATGATGCGGAATGCCCAAGGATCCTACAAGAAATTTTATGACCGGGGAAGGAAGGAAAACCCGGCGTTCAGAGTCGGGGAAAAAGTTTGGCTTTCCGCCGCCAACCTCAGATTGCCTATTCCCTCTCGAAAGCTCGGCCCTAGATTTATCGGGCCCTTCAAGATCAAACGAGCTATTAATCCTGTGGCTTTTGAACTAGCATTACCTGATTCCTATAGGATTCACCCAGTGTTCCACTCATCTTTATTAAAACCCGTCATTCCCAACGCCTTTCCTGGAAGAGATGAACCTCCTCCACCACCAGTTGAAGTAGATGGGGAAAAAGAATTTGAGATGGAATCCATCCTGAGCTGTAGGAAAAAAGGCAGACAGTTACAATACTTGGTTAAATGGAAGGGGTACCCCCCGGAGGACAACTCCTGGGAACCATCCAGGAACTTGCATGCTCCTCGCCTAATACGAGCCTTTCACCAAGAACATCCGGAATTAATGGCCAGTCTGGGCGTCCGGAGTCCGCCCCTCGGGGGGGGCACTGTCAGGGAAATTCCCCGTCTGTTGTCACCAATCTGCGCTCAGTGCGCATGCGCGGCAAAACGGCGCATCAGCGCATGCGCGTGCGTGGCGGGACGGCGCTTCGGCGTGCTCGGGTGCGCGCTCCGGCGCAACGATGAATGCGCGTGCGCAATAGCTCGCCAATGGGACTACAGGCGGGCCTATTTAAACAGACGCAGTAACACTATCTGGTTGCTGGTTTGTCAGCTTTACTGTGTTTCTTGTGCCTGAAAGAAGTTAAAGTTCTCCTGCTGTGACCCGGACCGGATTTGACTACGCTTCTGCTTCTCCTGAACCTGACCCCTTGGCTTGCTAAACGGACTTCTACCTCTCTCCTTGTGCTTGACCCTCGGCCTGTGACCCGGATCTGCTGCCTGTCTCCAGCCCTCTACCTTCTGCCTGTACCCTGGACTTCTTGCCTAACCTGACTATACTGGTGCTTCCTGCTAAACTCCTAAACGGACCTGTGCCTTGCTACTGGTTGCTGTTTGACCCTGTCTACCCTTGGTGTTTGACTCCTGGCCTGTTCTTCAGACTCATCCCTGCTAGATTCTTCAGCGAGACACCTCTACCTGCTGGTGGCCAGTGCTCCCTCGTGCCGTCCTCTCCCTGTCTCACCTCCAGGGGGCGGAGTGCGCTTGGGTGCAAGGGTGAACCACTCTCGGCATCTCGGCCATCGGTAAGTACGTAGCCTGATACCATCTTTAAAAAAACATTTTTTATAGGGACAGAAAACTATAGGTAGGGAGAGTGTCAGTGTGTTTTACTGTGCTAATCCTTGTTTGTAGGGACAGGGAAGGACAGTGAGGGAAATTCTCATTGTGCTATACTGTGCTAAAGCATTCATCATCAACCATCTTTAAAAAAACATTTTTTATAGGGACAGAAAACTATAGGTAGGGAGAGTGTCAGTGTGTTTTACTGTGCTAATCCTTGTTTGTAGGGACAGGGAAGGACAGTGAGGGAAA
Organism: Rana muscosa; assembly: GCA_029206835.1. Lineage (NCBI taxonomy): Eukaryota > Metazoa > Chordata > Amphibia > Anura > Ranidae > Rana > Rana muscosa. Next base: position 296,954,292 of record CM055117.1, read on the forward strand.
TTCTCATTGTGCTATACTGTGCTAAAGCATTCATCATCAACCATCTTTAAAAAAACATTTTTTATAGGGACAGAAAACTATAGGTAGGGAGAGTGTCAGTGTGTTTTACTGTGCTAATCCTTGTTTGTAGGGACAGGGAAGCACAGTGAGGGAAATTCTCATTGTGCTATACTGTGTGTGAGGGGGTTAGCTCGGCAGCGGGTGTGTGTGACCCCCGGGATGGGCTCCCCACACAAAAACAGGCCCAGCAAACGGAGGTTGTGGTTTTCAAAATCAAAAAAAAGGTGCGGTTTATTTTCTATTTACAGTGACAAAACACAGCAAAGCCAAAAGAAACATATAAACAAAATAAATCCTGGTCAACTTGACCTCTGACTAAACATACAGGTTTCCTAACTAACAACTGGGATCAGCCTAGTGCTGTCCTAGTCCCTAAGTCCCTGGTTTTAAATGTCCAAGCAAATAGCCACACAGGCTTTGTCTCACCGCACAGGGGTTCACTCTCCCTAGACAGTCCACACAGGTCTGGGTCCAGGCATGAGCTAACACCTAATGAATCTGGGAGTTTTTATAGAGGCCTTAAACGAACTGACAGGCTTCAGCTGGCCTCATCAACTCCCTGCCTGCACGACGCCCAGCCCTCTCCCTAGAGGTATGAGTCATCCATGAGCCCACTAGCCTTAGCTGGGCTTATACAACTCTCCACCTAGTTGTATAAGTCGGCGTAAAGCCTGAATCTGGGCGAAATATATCTACCCCCCTGGATGCAACCAGGTGACTTTACCTTCCTGCTGTCACATACCCCCCCCTCTTGTTTTAACCTCGGGGTTGGAACACCAGCAATCAGGCATTCATGTACTCGAGACAAAGCATCCACATTCCCCATTTGAACGCCAGGGCGATGCTTTACTGTGAAGTTGAATTCCTGGAGGGCCAGGAACCACCTATTCACTCTTCTATTTGTTTCCTTGTTTTGAGCCATCCACTTTAACGGAGCGTGATCCGTAACCATGTCAAAGTGCCTACCTAGCAGGTAGTACCGAAGGGAATCTAGAGCCCACTTCACCGCTAAACACTCCTTTTCAACGGTGGCGTAATTTACCTCATGGGACTTCAACTTCCTGCTGAGGTAAATGACTGGGTGCTCTTCCCCGTTCCAGACCTGGGACAATACTGCTCCTAACCCCACATCTGACGCATCACTTTGTACGACAAAGTCTTTAGAGAAGTCGGGTGAGTACAACACTGGCTGGCTACATAAGGCTTGTTTCAAGAATTGGAATGCTGCCTCAGCCTCGGGGGTCCATTTAATCATGACCGACCCTTTCCCCTTCGTTAGGGTGGTTAGGGGCACAGCCTTAGAAGCAAAGTGGGGAATGAATCGCCGATAATACCCAGCGATTCCCAGAAAGGCTCGTACCTGCTTCTTGCTGTTGGGACGTGGCCAACTCTGGATGGCCTCGACTTTGTTGAGTTGGGGTTTTATTACTCCCCTCCCAATGGTGTACCCAAGATATTTGGCCTCCTCCTGCCCAATGGTACACTTCTTGGGGTTAGCCGTAAACCCCGCTTCCCGAACAGAGTCCAGGACTGCTTGCACTTTTGGCAGATGTGAGGCCCAATCTGTGCTATGGACAATTACGTCATCCAGGTAAGCCGCAGCATACTTCCGATGGGGCCTCAGCATCTGGTCCATTTTCCGCTGGAATGTGGCCGGCGCATTCTGTAACCCGAACGGCATTCTTTTATATTGGAACGCCCCGTCTGGGGTTACAAATGCGGTTTTCTCTTTGGCCAATTTGGCCAGGGGGATTTGCCAATACCCTTTTGTGAGGTCAAGAGTCGTCATGTATCGGGCTGTTCCCAGCCGGTCGATCAACTCATCTATACGTGGCATGGGGTAGGTGTCAAATTTTGTAACTTTGTTCAACTGACGAAAATCGTTACAAAATCGCCAGCTCCCATCCGGTTTAGGCACCAACACAATGGGACTAGACCAATCACTTTGGGACTCCTCTATCACCCCTAAGTTCAGCATTTTCTGTACTTCCTCCCGTATTGCCTCCTGTCGGGCCTCTGGGATCCGATAGGGTTTTAACTTCACCCTTTCACCGGGCGGGGTAATGATGTCATGCTCTACCCCAAATGTTTGTCCCGGCAGCTCAGAGAATACCTCCTTGTTGCGAAGCACAAACTCCTTAACCTCCTGTTGTTGGGGTTGTGACAAGGTGGCTGCTATTCCAACCTCAGGAATCACGCAACCAGTTTGAGCTGGTGACCAAGTGTCTGCGACTAGGGACTCTCTATCCCTCCAGGCTTTCAACAGATTAACGTGATAGATCTGTTCGGGCTTTCGCCTTCCTGGTTGTCTGACCTTGTAATTCACTTCGCTCACTTTTTCCATTATCTCGTAGGGGCCTTGCCATTTGGCAAGGAATTTACTTTCAACCGTAGGGACAAGTACCAGTATCCTATCCCCCGGGGAAAAGGTACGGGTCTTGGCTCCACGGTTGTACACTCTCTGCTGTGCTAACTGCGCTTGGGCCAAATGTTCCTTCACGATGGGCATTACCTGTGCAATTCGGTCTTGCATCAGGGCGACATGCTCAATCACACTCCTGTGGGGAGAACTCTCACTTTCCCAAGTTTCCTTGGCAATATCCAACAGCCCTCTTGGGTGTCTCCCATACAGTAACTCAAAGGGGGAGAATCCCGTAGAGGATTGGGGCACCTCCCTAATAGCAAACATCAGATAAGGAAGTAGACAGTCCCAATCCTTTCCATCTCTATCCACCACTTTCTTCAACATTTGTTTTAGGGTTTTGTTGAATCTTTCAACCAGCCCATCGGTTTGGGGGTGATACACAGATGTACGTAATTGCGTCACTTTGAACAATTTACACAGCTCCTTCATAACCCGGGACATAAAGGGTGTACCTTGGTCCGTAAGCAGTTCTTTACAAATACCCACCCGGCTAAACACAAGAGATAGCTCTTTGGCTATGGTTTTGGCCGAGGTATTTCGGAGAGGGATCGCTTCTGGATAACGGGTGGCATAGTCCATTATAACTAATATGTACTGGTGCCCCCTAGCGGACTTGATTATAGGACCTACCAAATCCATGGCGATCCTCTCAAACGGGACCTCAATGATGGGTAGAGGGACCAGCGGGCTACGGAAATGTGGCATCGGGGCCGACCTCTGACACACAGGGCAGGAGGAACAATAATTTTCTATGTCCTTCATCACCCCCGGCCAATAGAATCTCTGTAATACCCTCTCTCGGGTTTTCTCTGTCCCCAGATGACCTCCAAGAATGTGCCCATGGGCCAACTCCAACACCAACTTCCTGTAAGGTTTGGGCACCACAAGCTGCTCAACGGTTTCTTCTGCCCTTTTTGCCACCCGATACAGTAGGTCCTTCTCTACGCTGAAGTATGGGTAAGTGCAGGTATTATCTGGGTTCACTAACTCGCCATCTATTTTCACTACGTTTTCGCGTGCCTTTATTAGGGCGGGGTCTTTCAACTGTTCTGTGGCAAAGTTTTCCCTGTGAACCTCAAGATCAGAAAACTCCACAGACGGTAGGTTTTCGTCTGAGGAGGTGGGCTCCTCTCCAGTTTCTTGAGTCTCCCCTGCCAATACTGATAAGGGAAATTCCGGAGAGTCCTCACCACTCTCAGGGGAGTTCTGGCTATCACATTCCTGGTACATAGGGGCACCAGTGGGGGGCTCAGGATCATCCCACAGTTCCCAGAACTTCGGAAAATCCCTTCCCACAATGGCGTCATACGGTAACTGAGATACTAAGCCCACTGGATGAGAGAGGGTACCTTTGGGGGTCTCGAAACACACTGTAGTCACTGGATACTCTCGGGTGTCCCCATGCACACAAATAACAGCTACCTTGCTATTCCCAGAGACCTCTGTTTTAACTAACTCAGCCTTTATCAGGGTCACAAGGCTACCTGAATCCAGCAATACCACAACATTTCTACCATTAACACACATTTTGCATAAATGTTTCTCAATTCCTCGAATGGCAGTGCATGCGACTGTCGCACACAGCGACTGACGTCTGCCCGTCAGAAAGTCACACTGCATGGGTTCCTCCACAACCGGGCAATTGGCTGCAATATGTCCCGCTTGCCGGCAGCGGTAGCAAACGATCCTTCTTGCCGCCTCTTGAGCCGCTGATTTCCCAGGCTGTTCTCGCCAAACTTGGGGTAGAGCTCCCACCCTCTCACTCTCTCCACCCTTACCCCTTGGAATCCTCTTATCCGCCCCTGGGGATGGTCTGGTCTTAGGGTGGAAAGTCCGAGTGTCTCTGGAAGAGGCCGTCAGGTTCTCTGTAGCCAAGTATTTCTCCACACGATCCACAAGACCATCGGCCGTCTCTGGGTCTCCATGGCTTACCCACTTTTGGATGGCAGTAGGAAGAGCTCTCAAAAACCGATCCATTACAACACGTTCCACAATCTTTGGTGCGGACAAAGTCTCTGGCTGTAGCCACTTTCTGCTCAGGTGAATGAGATCATACATTTGAGACCTGGGGGGTTTTCCAAGCTGGAAAGTCCAGTTATGCACACGCTGAGCCCGGACAGCCTGGGTGACACCCAGCCTTGCCAATATCTCAGCTTTTAGCATCACATAGTCTTTTGCTTGGTCAGGCTCTAGGTCATAGTAAGCCTTCTGCGATTCACCAGTTAACAGAGGAGCCACCAGTCCAGCCCACTGCTCCTCAGGCCACTTTTCTCTTTCAGCAGTCCTTTCAAATGTGGTCAAAAATACCTCTGGATCATCCTCTCCAGTCATTTTTGTCAATAAACGACTCACCCCAAAGGACGCGGTATTAGTGGGACGGCTTTCCTCACTGGTCTGCGGACGTTGCTGCATTACTGCTTCCATTTGTTGTAGTCTCTGCTCTTGCTTCTGTAACAGGTCTATGAAGCGGGCCTCAGATTGCTGCTGGGCTTGTTGCTGAGCTTCCAGACTCTGTTGGTGAGCTTGCTGCTGGGCTGCAAGGCTCTGTTGATGAGCTTGCTGCTGGGCTGCGAAGTTCTGTTGTTGAGCTGCAAGGCTCTTTTGCAAACCTGCATTTGTCTGCTGTTGATTGGCATTTGCTAGAGCCAGCTGCTTCAGTATCTCCTCCATGCTGGCTTAAAAAAAACTGCCACTGGTTCTCCACCAACTGTGAGGGGGTTAGCTCGGCAGCGGGTGTGTGTGACCCCCGGGATGGGCTCCCCACACAAAAACAGGCCCAGCAAACGGAGGTTGTGGTTTTCAAAATCAAAAAAAAGGTGCGGTTTATTTTCTATTTACAGTGACAAAACACAGCAAAGCCAAAAGAAACATATAAACAAAATAAATCCTGGTCAACTTGACCTCTGACTAAACATACAGGTTTCCTAACTAACAACTGGGATCAGCCTAGTGCTGTCCTAGTCCCTAAGTCCCTGGTTTTAAATGTCCAAGCAAATAGCCACACAGGCTTTGTCTCACCGCACAGGGGTTCACTCTCCCTAGACAGTCCACACAGGTCTGGGTCCAGGCATGAGCTAACACCTAATGAATCTGGGAGTTTTTATAGAGGCCTTAAACGAACTGACAGGCTTCAGCTGGCCTCATCAACTCCCTGCCTGCACGACGCCCAGCCCTCTCCCTAGAGGTATGAGTCATCCATGAGCCCACTAGCCTTAGCTGGGCTTATACAACTCTCCACCTAGTTGTATAAGTCGGCGTAAAGCCTGAATCTGGGCGAAATATATCTACCCCCCTGGATGCAACCAGGTGACTTTACCTTCCTGCTGTCACATGTGCTAAAGCATTCATCATCAACCATCTTTAAAAAAACATTTTTTATAGGGACAGAAAACTATAGGTAGGGAGAGTGTCAGTGTGTTTTACTGTGCTAATCCTTGTTTGTAGGGACAGGGAAGGACAGTGAGGGAAATTCTCATTCTGCTATACTGTGCTAAAGCATTCATCATCAACCATCTTTAAAAAAACATTTTTTATAGGGACAGAAAACTATAGGTAGGGAGAGTGTCAGTGTGTTTTACTGTGCTAATCCTTGTTTGTAGGGACAGGGAAGGACAGTGAGGGAAATTCTCATTGTGCTATACTGTGCTAAAGCATTCATCATCAACCATCTTTAAAAAAACATTTTTTATAGGGACAGAAAACTATAGGTAGGGAGAGTGTCAGTGTGTTTTACTGTGCTAATCCTTGTTTGTAGTGACAGGGAAGGACAGTGAGGGAAATTCTCATTGTGCTATACTGTGCTAAAGCATTCATCATCAACCATCTTTAAAAAAACATTTTTTATAGGGACAGAAAACTATAGGTAGGGAGAGTGTCAGTGTGTTTTACTGTGCTAATCCTTGTTTGTAGGGACAGGGAAGGACAGTGAGGGAAATTCTCATTGTGCTATACTGTGCTAAAGCATTCATCATCAACCATCTTTAAAAAAACATTTTTTATAGGGACAGAAAACTATAGGTAGGGAGAGTGTCAGTGTGTTTTACTGTGCTAATCCTTGTTTGTAGGGACAGGGAAGGACAGTGAGGGAAATTCTCATTGTGCTATACTGTGCTAAAGCATTCATCATCAACCATCTTTAAAAAAACGTTTTTTATAGGGACAGAAAACTATAGGTAGGGAGAGTGTCAGTGTGTTTTACTGTGCTAATCCTTGTTTGTAGGGACAGGGAAGGACAGTGAGGGAAATTCTCATTGTGCTATACTGTGCTAAAGCATTCATCATCAACCATCTTTAAAAAAAAAAATTTTATAGGGACAGAAAACTATAGGTAGGGAGAGTGTCAGTGTGTTTTACTGTGCTAATCCTTGTTTGTAGGGACAGGGAAGGACAGTGAGGGAAATTCTCATTGTGCTATACTGTGCTAAAGCATTCATCATCAACCATCTTTAAAAAAACATTTTTTATAGGGACAGAAAACTATAGGTAGGGAGAGTGTCAGTGTGTTTTACTGTGCTAATCCTTGTTTGTAGGGACAGGGAAGGACAGTGAGGGAAATTCTCATTGTGCTATACTGTGCTAAAGCATTCATCATCAACCATCTTTAAAAAAACCTTTTTTATAGGGACAGAAAACTATAGGTAGGGAGAGTGTCAGTGTGTTTTACTGTGCTAATCCTTGTTTGTAGGGACAGGGAAGGACAGTGAGGGAAATTCTCATTGTGCTATACTGTGCTAAAGCATTCATCATCAACCATCTTTAAAAAAACATTTTTTATAGGGACAGAAAACTATAGGTAGGGAGAGTGTCAGTGTGTTTTACTGTGCTAATCCTTGTTTGTAGGGACAGGGAAGGACAGTGAGGGAAATTCTCATTGTGCTATACTGTGCTAAAGCATTCATCATCAACCATCTTTAAAAAAACATTTTTTATAGGGACAGAAAACTATAGGTAGGGAGAGTGCCAGTGTGTTTTACTGTGCTAATCCTTGTTTGTAGGGACAGGGAAGGACAGTGAGGGAAATTCTCATTGTGCTATACTGTGCTAAAGCATTCATCATCAACCATCTTTAAAAAAACATTTTTTATAGGGACAGAAAACTATAGGTAGGGAGAGTGTCAGTGTGTTTTACTGTGCTAATCCTTGTTTGTAGGGACAGGGAAGGACAGTGAGGGAAATTCTCACTGTGCTATACTGTGCTAAAACATTCATCATCAACCATCTTTAAAAAAACATTTTTTATAGGGACAGAAAACTATAGGTAGGGAGAGTGTCAGTGTGTTTTACTGTGCTAATCCTTGTTTGTAGGGACAGGGAAGGACAGTGAGGGAAATTCTCATTGTGCTATACTGTGCTAAAGCATTCATCATCAACCATCTTTAAAAAAACATTTTTTATAGGGACAGAAAACTATAGGTAGGGAGAGTGTCAGTGTGTTTTACTGTGCTAATCCTTGTTTGTAGGGACAGGGAAGGACAGTGAGGGAAATTATCATTGTGCTATACTGTGCTAAAGCATTCATCATCAACCATCTTTAAAAAAACATTTTTTATAGGGACAGAAAACTATAGGTAGGGAGAGTGTCAGTGTGTTTTACTGTGCTAATCCTTGTTTGTAGGGACAGGGAAGGACAGTGAGGGAAATTCTCATTGTGCTATACTGTGCTAAAGCATTCATCATCAACCATCTTTAAAAAAACATTTTTTATAGGGACAGAAAACTATAGGTAGGGAGAGTGTCAGTGTGTTTTACTGTGCTAATCCTTGTTTGTAGGGACAGGGAAGGACAGTGAGGGAAATTCTCATTGTGCTATACTGTGCTAAAGCATTCATCATCAACCATCTTTAAAAAAACATTTTTTATAGGGACAGAAAACTATAGGTAGGGAGAGTGTCAGTGTGTTTTACTGTGCTAATCCTTGTTTGTAGGGACAGGGAAGGACAGTGAGGGAAATTCTCATTGTGCTATACTGTGCTAAAGCATTCATCATCAACCATCTTTAAAAAAACATTTTTTATAGGGACAGAAAACTATAGCTAGGGAGAGTGTCAGTGTGTTTTACTGTGCTAATCCTTGTTTGTAGGGACAGGGAAGGACAGTGAGGGAAATTCTCATTGTGCTATACTGTGCTAAAGCATTCCTCATCAACCATCTTTGAAATCCTTGTTTTTTGGACAGTCAGGGAAATTGTCATTGTGCTATTCTGTGCGAAAGCAATCATCCTCAACCATATTTAGAAATCCTTAAGTAAAGGGACAGAGAAGGACACCTGAAGGTAGCCCTTATTGCTTTTTTCCCATCTCCCTGCAGGCCATCCATTAGAATGTCTGGAAGGCAAACAAGGAGAGGCAGACAGTCAGGAGGCAATAAAAGAGGGCAAGCAGGCTCTGTGTCTGGGGGCAACAGTGCTGGTCGTGGACGCGGTGCATTGTCATCAGCACATGGCCATGGGACACGCTTGTCCTTCTTTTCGGCAGCTGGACATGTTGAGCCACATCATGCCGAAGACTTGGTAGAGTGGATGACCAAGCCCTCCTCCTCCTCCTCATCCTCTCTCACCCAGGCTCAGGGTACTGGCAAAGCAGCTGCCAAAGCGTCCTCTTCCCTGGTATCAATGTCAGACTCATCATCAGTCACTCCTTCCCTAGAACCACCATGTCCTCCTCCTGAGGAGTCCCCCGAACTGTTTGAGCACAGTGTTGGGTACATGCTCCAGGAGGATGCCCAGCGTTTCGAAGGGTCTGATGATGAAACCCAGCTAGAGGAAGGCAGTAGTGTGAGAGCAGACAGAGGGGATGCTCAAGAAGGACACCAATCTGGCAGTCATGTTCCAGCAGCTGCAGCATACTGCCAGATTGGCTCCAGTGATGAGGAGGGAGGGGATGATGAGGTCACTGACTCCACGTGGGTGCCTAATAGGAGAGAGGAGGAGGAGGAGGATGAGGAGGAGGCACATCTCCAACGAGGCAGGATGCCCTTTGGTGGCCAGCGTAAGGGCAGTACACCGACGAAATCACACCGCAGAGCTCCGCCTGTGCAGGGCGCTGCCTCTGCCCGTCATTCAAAAAGGTCTTTGGTGTGGGCCTTTTTTGAGGCTAGTGCATCAGATCGCACAGCTGCTGTTTGCAACATATGTCTCAAGCGTATATCGCGTGGCCAAAACATCAGCCGCTTGGGTACCACATGCCTGACCAGACATATGTTGACCTGCCATGCAGCTCGTTGGCAAGCCTACCTCAAAGACCCACACCAAAGAACAAAGCGGACCTCTCCTTGCACCGCATCAGCTGGGATCTCCAACCCCACTATAACTTCAGTCCTCTCTGAAACATGCACTGAGAGGAATGAAGGTGTAGAATTAGGTGTGTCACAGCCAAGTACTTGCGGCCACTCTGCTAGCAGTACACCGACGTCCGATTCTAGCAGGCAAATTTCCCTGCCCCAGCTGCTGGACCGTCGAAAGAAGTTCACTCCCAGCCATCCACATGCCCAGCGGTTGAATGCTAGCTTGGCTAAATTGCTAGCGCTTCAACTGCTGCCTTTTCAGTTGGTAGACTCGGCCCCCTTCCGTGAGTTTGTGCAATGTGCGGTTCCTCAGTGGCAGGTTCCCAAACGCCACTTTTTCTCACGGAAAGCTATTCCGGCTCTCTACCGGCATGTGGAAGGCAATGTCTTGGCCTCGCTGGACAGGGCGGTCAGCGGTAAGGTGCATATTACCGCTGACTCATGGTCCAGCAGGCATGGACAGGGACGTTACCTTTCTTCCACGGCCCATTGGGTCACTCTTTTGGCAGCTGGGAAGGATGCAGGACAAGGTGCAGTAGTGTTGGAGGTTGTTCCACCGCCACGCCTCCAAAATGCTACTACTGGTTGTGACACACCTCTCTCCTCCACCCCCTCCTCTTCTTCTTCCTCCATGGCCTCTTCCTGTGCTTTGTCCTCTGAACCAGCGGTGCTCCGTAGCCGTTCAAGGGGCTACGCAAGTACGCAGGCAAAAAGATGCCATGCCGTGCTTGCGCTGGTGTGTTTGGGGGACAGAAGCCACACTGGGGCAGAGGTCCTGTCTGCTCTGCAGGGCCAGGCCGAGAGGTGGTTGACGCCACGCCAGCTTAAGCCAGGAATGGTGGTTTGCGACAATGGCACCAACCTCCTCTCCGCCCTCCGACAGGGACAACTGACCCATGTGCCCTGTGTGGCTCACGTCCTTAACCTGGTGGTGCAGCGGTTCTTGGGCAGGTACCCGGGCTTACAGGATGTCCTGAGGCAGGCCAGGAAAGTCTGTGTGCATTTCCGCAGATCTTATAATGCCAGTGCTCGCCTGGCTGAGCTGCAAAAGGAGTTGAACCTGCCCAAGAACCGCCTTATATGTGACATGCCCACCAGGTGGAACTCAACGTTGGCCATGCTGCAGCGGCTGCACACGCAGCAGAGGGCCATCAATGAGTACCTGTGCGACTACGGCACCAGGACAGGGTCAGGGGAGCTTGGTTTTTTTTCTCCACGCCAGTGGGGCATGATCAGGGATGCATGCACTGTCCTGGCACCATTTGAGGAGGCCACGAGGATGGTGAGCAGTGACAGTGCATGCATCAGTGACACTGTACCTCTTGTCCACCTGTTGGAGCACACGCTGCGTGGAATAATGGACAGGGCACTTGAGGCAGAACAGAGGCAGGAAGAGGAGGACTTCCTTGCCTCTCAAGGCCCCCTTTACCCAGACAGTGTTCCTTCTGTCCCACCCATCGCACAGGAAGAGGAGGAGGAGGAGGATTGTGTCAGCATGGAGGTGGAGGCTGGCACTCAGCATCATCAGCAGCAGTCTTTTAGGGATGATTTACAGTCCCAAGAAACCAGTGGACTTGTACGTGGCTGGGAGGAGGTGGCTGCGGATCATGTCGTCCTTAGTGGCCCAGAGGACTCCGGACCGAATGCCTCAGCTAACCTACGCTGCATGGCCTCCCTGATCCTGCAAAGTCTGCGGAAGGATCCTCGTATTCTTCGGATCAAGGAGAGGGACCATTACTGGCTGGCCACTCTCCTTGATCCACGGTACAAGGGTAAGGTTGCGGACCTTATGTTACCGTCGCAGAGGGAGCAGAGGATGAGACAACTCCAGGAGGCCTTGCAGAAAGGTCTGTGCAACGCGTTCCCAGAGACTGGGAGGTTACAAACTCCTGGTCCTGGACAACGAGTTGCTGAGGCTTCGGCCAGTCAAAGAAGGAGCGGTGGGGAAGGTGGCCGTCTGACCGATGCGTTCAGACAATTCTTTAGTCCGCAGCCCCAAAGTATGATCGGTTCCAGCAACCATCGCCAGCGTCTGATAAACATGGTGCAGGAATATCTAGGGGCAAGGTCAGACTTGGACACCTTCCCCACCGAAAATCCTCTGGCTTACTGGGTCTTGAGGATGGATCACTGGCCAGAGCTTGCACAGTATGCAATTGAGCTACTGGCCTGTCCTGCATCCAGCGTTCTTTCGGAACGCACATTCAGTGCTGCTGCAGGATTTGTCACGGATCACAGGGTGTGCCTGTCCACCGACTCGGTTGATCGACTGACTTTCATCAAGATGAACCAGTCTTGGATCACCACCAGCTACCACACACCTGATGCTGATATAACAGACTAATTGATTTTAACATGTCACATCCCTTCAAGACTGATGCTGAGTGCCTGTGCTGTTATGTTGACTGGCTATCCTCCTCCTCCGAGTCCTCAATGATACGATTGATGATGATAGCTTGGAAGATCATTTTTGTTTATGGGTGCCGCCACCAGTGGCTAAGGCCCAATTTTTCAGCCCCTGTTTAACAGGGGCGTGTAATTACAATTTTTGAAGCAATACTTTGCAACAGGGCTCATTGCTGTGCTCCAAGTACAGTATCTGTGAGGGGTTGGAGTGTTGTGCCACCAGTGCCTAAGGCCCAATTTTTCAGCCCCTGTTTAACAGGGGCGTGTCATTACAATTTTTGAAGCAATACTTTGCAACAGGGCTCATTGCTGTGCGCCAAGTACAGTATCTGTGAGGGGTTGCAGTGTTGTGCCACCAGTGCCTAAGGCCCAATTTTTCAGCCCCTGTTCAACAGGGGCATGTAATTACAATTCTTGATCTAATAATTCACAGCAGGGCCCATTGCTGCACCCACCAAGAGTAACTCTGAGGGCTTACAGTGTTGTGGCAACGCCACCACCACCACCACCACGAAAGGCCCAATTTTTCAGCCCCTGTTCAAAAGGGGCATGTAATTACAATTCTTGATCTAATAATTCACAGCAGGGCCCATTCCTGCACCCACCAAGAGTAACTCTGAGGGCTTACAGTGTTGTGGCAACACCACCACCACCACCACGAAAGGCCCAATTTTTCAGCCCCTGTTCAACAGGGGCATGCAATTACAATTCTTGATCTAATAATTCACAGCAGGGCCCATTGCTGCACCCACCAAGAGTAACTGTCAGGGCTTACAGTGTTGTGGCACCAGCACCACCATCAAAGGCCCAATTTTTACTACCACTGTTCAACAATTATATGTAATTACAATTCCTGATATAATAGTTGACAGCAGGGCGTTCCAGCACCAACCAAGAGTAACTGTGAGTGCTTACAGTGTTGTGCCAACACCAACACCTAAGGGGCCAATTTCTGCAGAGTATATACGGCAGGTCCCTACTTTCAAACATCCAACTTACAAACGACTCCTACTTGCAAACGCAAGAAGACAACAGGAAGTGAGAGGAAATCTACCCCTAGGAAGGAAAATTCTCTCCTGTAAGAATTATTATGGGAGAAAGGTGTCTCCTCTGTACTGATGCTTTATCACCAATCCTTGTTTCAAGAAAAACACCACATTTCAAAAACAGTTGTCATTGGGACGGAAAGTGAGGTGAAATGTTCTGAACAGGGGCACAGACAGCAAAACAAATGTTACAGGGGTGATAACCCTTACCTATGTTTTCCAAAAAGTTTAAAAATAGATTTTTGGGCTGGAGCTACACTTAAACAATGTACCTGTTCAAAATTACAAACACATTCTACATAAGAACAAACCTACAGTCCCTGTCTTGTATGCACCGCCTGTACTCGGCTGTTCAGAGTATATAGGGCCTTTTTTATTTTGTGTGCGGTGTTTCCCTTAATATCCATACAAGACCCAAAGGGGCTGGTAATGGGCTGGGGTAGGGGGGGGGTCATGGGGTAGCTATGCCATTTTTCTTAAAGATTTTCATCCATATTACCGGGACCAGACATTACATTAAAGCCGCAAGCAGTTTTAAATGGCTTTTTTTTCCTTTAGAAGTGTCATTTTGTGCAGGGACAGTTCTAAACACGGGAAACACGTGGCACTTCACAGGCATACTTTAGACACCCCCCAGGTACGATATTTAAAGGAATATTTGACTTTTTTTTTCACTTTATGCATCATTAAAATGACTGCTCCCGAAAAACGACCGTTTTTAAAACTTCTTTTTGCATTGATACATGTCCCCTGGTGCAGAACCCGGGTTCCCAAACCCTTTTTAGGACAATAACATGCATAATAGTCGTTATAATTAGCACTTTAGAATTCGAACGTTCGCATCCATTGTATTTAATAGGGTTCTAATGTTCGTACGAACTTTCGGTCCGTTCGCGGGTTCTGGTGCGAACCGAACCCAGGGGTGTTCGGCTCATCACTACTCCTGACTTTAAACTTTTGAGTCACTAACCATGAAAATGATATGGGTACTGATTTTACAAATTTGCACATGTACATGCTTTTCACATTACTGAAAAGAAAAGAAACTTATGAGTGATATTCTACTGGGAGTGCTGTGCAAAGTACGGCCAATGCCTGGGGTGAGGAGTTATGTGATTTACTGGTGCAAACTTGGTTGGCTCTGGAGTGGGAAGTGATAGAGGAAAAGGAGTCCCCTGCCTGGCAGTGAGAGACAACCCCTTGTATAACATACACCAGGTGGCTCTGTATTTCATTGTCCTCGGGTGGTTGGTGGACTTCTGGAGCTTCTATCTGAAACACAAGTAAAACATAGGCTTATGTGAGAGTGTTCCAGCCAGGTGTGAGTTAATAGTGCAGTGGCCAGGAGGATGTAGAGGGTTTGGTTGCAGCTTGAACATGACGACATCACGCACTATTGCCAGTGGGAGACAGAATTTTTTTTGCTAAACCGTCAGCCTGCTACTGCCTCGGTGTGAGGCTGCGATTTCACACTGTTTATCATCAAGTGTGATTGTAATATATTACTATTGCATCTTTTTTGTTAAATAAAGGGTTTGAGTTTTTAACGTACTTTCACCATGGGAATATATATTTTTTTCTTTGGCGTATATCTTCACAAGTGGAGGTGTGATGCCTGTCCCTGCACTGGGAGCCATTGGACGAATATATAACCAAAGCCTGTTTGACCATTTATAACTTAGGCTGCATTCACACCTGAGCGTTTTGTAGCCTGAAGCCTGAAGCTACAAAACGCTAGAGGGGAAAAAATCCATTATTCTCTATGGAGATGGTTCACATCTCCACTCCATGTCGCCTGAAGCCGAACGCCTGAAGCTCAAACAAGTTCCGGACCCTTTTTTGTCGCGCGAATCGGGCAGATTTGGGCGTTCGTATCCCCATAGAAAGTAATGGAAACGCTCGATTCAAGCGACTAGCGCGACAACAAGCGTTTCTACGGGCGTCTTATCGCTGCATCTGCTCACGTGAAAAGATTGTACATGAAGGAAATTACATAAAACATAACAGGAAGTTCCCAGATCACCATTTTAACAGACATACAGACCAGCAATATGGATGGTGAAGAAGATGAGACTGTATGCCTGCTGAATCAGGAGACCTTTATTAGAATGGTCAAGGAGCACCCCTGTCTCTATGATACAAGAGATCCTACTTATAAACTCAGAGCGAGCAAGAGGAGGGCATGGAACGAGATTGCCATGAAAGTGTTCTCAGACTGGGCAGACCTAACTGGCCATGTTAAGGATGGTAAAGGTAAGTTAAACCCATGCTAACATTATTACATTATTATGCTTAACCACTTCACACCCGGGGCCAATTATGACATTTCTCTCCTACATGTAAAATCCATTATTTCTTGGCTAGAAAATGACATAGAACCCCCAAACATTATATATGTTTTTTTATAAAAGACCCTAGAGAATACAATGGGGGTTGTTGCAACTTTTTATCTCGCACGGTATTTTCGCAGCAATTATTTGAACATGTTTATTTTCAGAAAAAATACAGTTTCATGCTTTAAAAAAAAAAAAAAAAGTAAACTTAGCCCAATTTTGTTGCATAATGTCAAAGATGAAGATACGGTGAGTAAATAGATACCCAACATGTGAAAAAGTCCTGCAAGCCGCATCTTTGGAGCGCTGTAGGAGCGGCGTATTTACCGCTCCTAAAGCGCCCCTTCCCATTGAAAACAATGGGGCAGTGCTCCAAACCCGCCTGCAAAGAGCCTCTGCAGCGGCGATTTGCGTGCCTTTCGAACCCTTTTTTGGCCGCTTAGCGGGGCAGTTTTAACCCCCGCTAGCGGCCGAAAAAGGGTTAAAACCGGCGGTTGCCCCATTGATTTTAATTTAATACACCGCTCCTTCACCGCTCCAAAGATGCTGCTAGCGGGACTTTTACCGTCCTGCTAGCGCACCGTTTCAGTGTAAAAGCCGAGTGAAAGGAGTCGCTTTTGTCAGGCGCTATACAGGCGCCTGAAAAACGCCTCAGGGGCCTATGCATAGGAGTATGAGTATAGTATAGTCAGCATGTCACAAATACATGATGGCACACTCTGACCCCTAGTGTCAATTGTATGGATACTGCACACAAAGATAAATATATATTTAAAAAAAAACATTGGACTTCTTCACAATGATCAATTTTATTAAGTATTCGCAGAGCATAGTATACGGTTTTATTATTATAACAAAGAAATAAAGACTTAAATTTATTGAATTGCCTCATCCTGCCATGGGACCTGTCCTGCTGGAGACATGAAGTAGGACGCAAATTGATCCCTGACATGTGTCCTTTGTCTGCTTCCACGAACACCGGTCCAATGGGCTCTTTCCATACTGTCAAAATTACATGGCTCCTCAAAATCATATCTATCCCGCTGCCTCACAAAATTATGCAATGCACATGCAGCCTTTACAGCAGAGACTGCATTTTTCATATTGAGAACAATCGGAGTGTGCAGTACCCGCCATTTATTTGACAATATGCCAAATGCACATTCTACCACACGACGTGCTCGTGTTAGACGGTAATTGAACACACTACTCTGTTCATTTAGATTGTGGCCTGAGTAAGGCCGTAGTAGATGCTCACTCAGAGCAAAGGCCTCATCTCCAACAAACACACTGGGTAGGGGAGGGCCATTTGTGCCCGGGAGTGGCCTGCTTGCCGGAAGATCAAGACAATCTGTACGTAGGAGGTCTCCAAATGAGGAATTGTTAAAAATAGCAGAGTCAGCGCTGCTACCATACGAACCAATGTCAATGTACCGGAAGCAATAATTGGCATCCGCAACCGCCATCAAAACAAAGGAAAAATATTTTTTATAGTTAAAATATTGGCTTCCGCTTCCCATGGGCTTAACGATCCTGATATGTTTCCCATCGATCGCTCCGACACAATTAGGGAAATTGCAGCGTTGCAGGAAAACCTCCGATATCTTGGACCACTCTTCTGATGTAGGTTTTTTAAACACCATATCCTTCAAAATCTCCCAAATTGCACAGCAGGTGTCACGGACTATATAACTGGCTGTTGATTTCCCTACACGAAAGCTATAGTGCAGACTCGATATAGATTGTCCTGTTGCTAGGTACCTACAAAGAAATAAATATATATATTTTAATTTGTGTTTTGACAGTTAAAATGCTAAAATTAAAGTGGAAAAGTATACGGGATGCCTACACTCGACATCTACGACTGACCAGGGAATGTAGGAGTGGATCTGTGTCATGTGCTCCGAGAGAGTACATGTATGCAAAAGAACTGGAGTTCCTTCGGCCATTGCTGGCTTTGGGGTGGTAAGTTATCATCTGTACTAATGTCATTAATCAAAATCTAAAGAGAAAGTTCTAATAATTAATTTCTATTTTCAGTACTGAAAACAGCTGGGAGGACAGTTCCCAAAACAATGCTTTGGACACACAAACAAGCCAAGAATCAGGTGGTGATCAAGAAGGACAAGATCTGGAGAGCCAATCGTCTACTCCAACACGCTCTACATCAGCAACACCTCTGGGAGACGATGAGTCCACACCACCTATTGCTGTACGTGTACCAGCTAGAGGAACACGAAGGAGGGCTCCGGACCCCGATTTTAACCGAATGCTGGACATTTTGTCCAGTATGTCGGACAGGATGACCATTAATAGGTCCCATGTTCAGGTGTCTGCTAGATGTCTGGAAGGTCTGATGGAGAAGGTACCATTAGAGCTCCAGGCAGACATGTTGTCAGGTACCATCCGCTACATTGCGACCTTTATCCCGCAAACAACCACATATAGGTCCTCAGAACCTCTGCCATCATATGGTCCTTTTGCAAATCCCCCCCCCGCCCCCATCTGCCAGCACCACATTCTTTACCCCTTCCTCAGTTTTCAGCACCACCTCCTAATTACCCTCCTCTGCCTACACCGCCACCAACTAATTACTATCCTCTGCCAACACCACCACCACCTTCTAATTGGCAGCATAATGATTATCCATCTACCTCCACCTGGTCACAATATGGCCATGCAATGGATGCGGTCAATGCACCTAACGAGGGAGTCAACTCCCCCCAAACCTTTCAACACCTGTGAATTTTTTTTTGGTTTTATGAGCTACGGTATCTCTATTTCTTTGTTATGGTTGAGCTGTAAATTTTCCTAATTAAAAAAACAAGAGAAAGTAATCGTTCGTTCATATTTTATATTAACAAATAAAGTTTTTGTTTAACATTAAAATTGTGTGATTGTATGTTTATTTTTCCCTCAATTCTTTACAAAAGTATGATTTTTATTATAATAATCATTGTAATATGTTATTTTTCACAAAGGAAATGTGTATACCACAAATAACCCCACAAAATACATACATTGCACTGATGACACGTGACACTGACAGGTGGTACTGATACGTGGCACTGGGGACAGGTGGCACTAATGATGACACGTGACACTGACAGGTGGTACTGATACGTGGCACTGGGGACAGGTGGCACTAATGATGACACGTGACACTGACAGGTGGTACTGATACGTGGCACTGGGGACAGGTGGCACTAATGATGACACGTGACACTGACAGGTGGTACTGATACGTGGCACTGGGGGCAGGTGGTACTGATACGTGGCACTGGGGACAAAAGGAAAAAAGAAGAATTTACCTCAGTGTGATGATAAGTCGTTCCACTGGGGGTATACTGTTCCGGAAATAAGTGTCCATTCTTTGCAAGCGGCTACTGAGTAAACCCAGTAACTCATCAAAGCTGTGAGCAACAATAAGAAATATGGTGTTTATTAGTGGACATTAGTGGACATTATAAGACAGGAACAATGTCAAACATGAATCCAAATTACTTTGACTAACCTTTTTATGGACATCCTTGTGTAGTCCAAGAATTTATCATCATGCTCATGTAGATCACTATACATGACCCAAAATTGCCCTCTCTGTTCTCGTTCGGCAATTACTGGGTGGATCCAATATCTGCGTGCCCTCTTCTTTCTCCTCTCTCTTTCCTGTAGAAAGTATGAGGTAACAGTGGCTGCTGCCAGAAAACACGCCATCTCATTGTCACTCATCTTTGTGCAGAAGATAGTACAAAGATGCAGCAGAAAGCACAATGATGAACCGGTAGTACAGTATTCACCCAGGAAGCAGATGAACAAAATCTAAAAACATAGCAACAAATGATGACAGTGATAATCATTTTTCCTATTGGCTATCAAAAAAAACGCCGAAGTTGAAAAACGCCTTTATTTGCCTTTGCAAATGTGCAAAAACGACCGTATTCGCGCGACAAAACGCAGATAAAACGCCCATAAAAACGTTGGTAAAAATGCTCGAAGCGCTACGCTCAGGTGTGAATGCAGCCTTATGGTCAATCTCATCTGGTAAGAGGCCTCTGCTAAAGGTGGTATATGGTGGTGGCATTCCTTTCAAGTTTGAGTGTATGCATCATCTGCCTATGGATGGATGTGGCTTTTTACTTGTTATCACAACTCATGAAGTGATTGTATCTGCACATTTATTTTTGATCATGGCCACAAGAGAGAATATGGACTGTTATAGACTCACATCACATGTTTGACTTAATATTGTTTGTTATTTTTGTCATTAGTTTAGCGCTGCTGTTTTTTTTTTTGCTTTAGTATGTGAGTTTGGGCTGATTATAGATGTGACGTCCTGAGACCCTGTTTGTAAATGCGGAGTCCAGCTTTGCATTTAAACCATGTGGAAAGTAGCTGGACTCCCCTTACAAGTGTTCTTTTACAATGGGTGCAATAAAAAGTGTAATAAAATTGCACACCCTTTTACATATATGTTGAAAATGAACATACCATAAGTAGTCTACAGCGTTTACTAAGTAAGTGCACAAAGTTTGGTCCAAACACATATTCAGACTGAACTTTGGCTGTTTGGTGTTTTTCTGAATGCTGCACTGTTTGTCAAGAGCCAGATGTAATATATAGTAGCATTAATTTTACTGCTGCTGTCTATACAGCTTTAAGTCAATATGAATGACATGGTATTGATAAGAGCTATTTTCCATGTCAAAATATTTTATTGATTGGATCAACAAGTAAATACAAGCAGTTGTAATAAATAATACAACAGTAAACAAATCATGTTTAACATAAATGGTAGAATTTTAAGGTCCACTAAGTAGCTACTGTTAGGTAGGTTATTTGACTATTACAGAAAAGAAAAGTAAATTAGTTAATATAACTAAGAATAATTAACTACGATTGAAATAATGCTACCATATAGAGTATTAGCTTGGACCAGAGCTGTTAAAATTTGTTAAATAGAATAATACTTCATTACTGTTCAGTAAAAGAATAAAAAATAGAGCCGAAGAGAAAAAAATATATATATAAAAGAAAAGAACACACAGAAAAAGGGATACACAAGAAAAGGAAGAATAGAATAGTGAGGAGAATAGAGAAAAAAGTGCAGGAGTCCACTGGATTAGCTCAGATCATATGGCTTCCTGTCTGAGGGTGTAAAAAGCATTATAATATTCACAACAGAAAGTAGGGTAGCACCAAGGCTCTGAAAGTTTGGGGTTGGGATTGCAAATCACTTTTATCTGAGTAGGGTTGTCAGCTACTATGGCATGAGAATTGTGTTATCACAGAGTGGTGATAAGTGGTATTTGATCCAAGGATTCCAGGTTTTTTCGAAAGCTGGAATTTGATCTCTTTCTATTGCTAGCATTTTGGCATGAGACATGAAAACGTTTAGTCTGGATTCAGTCTCGGGTACCTCTAGGTCGGGGGGATAAGAGCTATTTTATCTAAGGGAAGTTCCAAAAACATGGCCCGTTGGGGGTACTTGAGGACTGAGGTTGAGAACCACTGATGTAAACAAAGCAGTGGGGATTAGATCTGACATCATTGTCCAAATATGGCCACATGGTCATAATTTGGGCAATGAGAGTTGTTGTCAGGGCTGGGCTCAACCCTTCCTTCTCTGTGCTGGCAGCTCAGCTGTTAGCTAATTGCCAGCTTCCATCTCTCCACAGTGATCCACCTGTTGATGATCCGCTCGTCAGCTCTGCCTACTTAAGGACTTCCAGTTCATTTGCTCTTCGCCTTCGTCTGTGTTAACATCACAAGAGACTTTCTCCTGCGTTCCAGTTGAAGACCCGCTTGACTGACGTCCTCTCTGGCTACAGATCCTGCTTGCTGTACTTCTACCTTTATCGCTGGCTCTGGGACTTTGGCTTGGCTGACTACCCGATCTGGTTACTGAACTCTGGCTATGTTTTGACTATGCTTACTCTGTTTACCTTTTTATTATTATTATTAAACAAGTGTGATTTGACTGTACTTCTGTCTCGGTCTGATTCATGGTTTCTAACAGTAGGCGAAGGCCATGAATTCAGAAGATGCAGCCAATCCACTTGTTAATAAAAAAAAAATCCCGATTGGATGACCTGGATCACCGCATGGATCAGTTTGCTATGGCGATACAGACGCTCCTGAGTCGCACGGCTCGTTTAGAGTCTCCCACTGTGGCCGCTTTCGTAGTCTCTGTGCAGGCACCCGCCTCGAGTATTACCTCTATAAGAGGTATGTCTGGTTCCGCCACGCTTCACACAGCGATTTGGGGGCAAAACAATCTAATGCAGAGGTTTTTCTCAACCAGTTTGAGATATATTTTGAGATGCTGCCCCAGGCATTTCCCACGAACAGAAGCAAAGTAGATTTTGTGATATCTTTGCTTTCTGAGAGAGCCCTGGCCTGGGCAAACCCTCTAAGGGAACGCAAAAACCCGTGGTCCTGACTTACCCAGAATTTGTGGCTTCCTTCAAAAAGGGTATTTGACGTTCCCGCACGCTCCGCTTTTGCTGCCAAGAGCCTCATGTCCTACAAACAGAGTACGAGAACTGTTGGCGATTACGCCATTGAATTTCGTACTCTGGCAGCAGAGGTTGCTTGGAATAATGAGGCCCTCGTGGCTGCTTTTTCTCATGGTCTCTTGGATAACATAAAGGATGAGATAGCAGCCCGAGATATACCCACTGAGCTGGAGAAGTTGATCACATTTGCCAACCTCATTGACTCACAATGCTTACAAAAGCCTCCTGTACGTTTGTCTCCGAGCTTTGCAGTCCCACCTATGCCTCCCTCACCTCCCATTCCTCCTGGTACCGAGTCAGTCTGTGAAGATGAACCCATGCACTTGGGCTTCACGCGTCTCTCTGCGGATGAGAGAGCCCTTAGGAGGAGGGAGAGATTGTGCCTTTATTGTGGCCAGGCCGGTCACTTTTTGAAGTCTTGTCCTACCCGTCCAGGGAACGCCCGAACCTTGAGGTCCTGTCACGGACAGACCTTAGGTGGCGTTGTTTCGTCTCCAGTTGCCCAGAAGGATAAGCCCCTGGTTTCGGTTACCCTGTCTTGGGCTGAGTCGTTCATCAAGATACAGGCTCTGAACGACTCTGGGCTGCAGGCCTGTTCATTGATGCTGCCTTTGTGTCTAAGCACTCGATTCCGCTGCAGCTGCGTGACACTCCACTTGCCATTGAGGCTCTTGACGGGAGACCTCTACAGCCTGCCCATGTGACTCATGAGACTGTTCCATTGTCCATGGCCGTAGGGGCTCTTCACCATGAGATAATCCAATTCCAAGTTATTTCCTCACCTAAGTTTCCGTTGGTTATTGGTTATTCTTGGTTACAGAGGCACAACCCGTTTTTTGATTGGCTCCGTGCTGAGGTTCTGTCCTGGTCGCCACAGTGCAGTGAGTGATGCTTCCAGAAGGTAGCCAAGGTCCTGTGCACCTCTTCACTCTCCTCCCTGCCGGAGGAGTACCGCGATTTTAGCAATGTCTTTGACAAAGGTCAAGCCGGTACGTTGCCTCCACACCGGTCGTATGATTGTGCAATTGACCTTCAACCTGGTGCCCTACCCCCTCGTGGCCGGGTTTACCCTTTATCGGTCTTGGAGAATAAGGCCATGGAGGAGAATGTTGCAGACGCACTTTCTCAAGGTTTCATCTGCAAATCCTCATCTCCTGCTGGTGCTGGTTTCTTTTTTGTGAAAAAGAAGAGTGGTGAACTGAGACCTTGTATCGATTATAGGGGTCTCAATCGTTTCACCATTAAGAATGCCTATCCGATCCCGTTGATTACGGAGTAATTTGACCGCCTCAAGGGAGCAACGGTCTTCACAAAGCTTGATTTGAGAGGGGCATACAGTCTCGTCAGGATTAAGTAGGGCGACGAGTGGAAAACTGCGTTTAATACCAGAACAGGTCATTATGAGTATCTCGTAATGCGTTTTGGCCTCTGTAATGCTCCGGCAGTTTTCCAGAAGTTTATTAACGATGTCCTCCGAGACTTGTTGCAGTTATGTGTGGTGGTTTATCTCGACGATATCCTCATATTTTCCAAGTCCCTGGAGAGCCACCACACAGATGTCTGTCGGGTGCTTCAGAAACTAAGAGCGAACAATCTCTATTGTAAACTGGAGAAGTGCAAATTCCATTGTGAACAGGTTAAATTCCTGGGTTGTCATTTCCACTGCTGGTTTTTCGATGGACCCAGAGAAACTTTCTGCAGTGCTACAGTGGCCTCGACCGGTGGGTTTACGTCCTCTGCAGCACCTTCTTGGCTTTGCCAACTATTATCGGAAGTTTATTCGTAATTTCTCGTCTCTGGTCAAGCCCCTGACTGATATGACCAGAAAGGACGGTTGTCACCATTACGCCCGCCTACGGTGACACGTTCCGTGACTGGGGTATATGAGGAACTAAGGGAATAAGGGGGAACTTCTACTGAGCATGTAAGACTGGCTGTAGTAATTTCACAGCCCGCATGACCTTTGGCCACCACTAGATGGAGACTCCACTCCAATCCAGCTAGCTGACCACACACAGGCAGATACGAATCTTACATACAATCTGGTGCACTCTAAGGGTTGGGGAGCAGTCTAGCAATTACTACACACTTCTAGGGTTCCTCCAGCTATCCTGCAAGCTTGAACCCCGGTGTTAATCACTCTTCCCACTGTCCCCACTCCCACACACCGGACACACAATAAACGATAGCCTGCCACCACCCAACAGTTTGTCCGCAGACTGGTCTGCTGAGCCACCACACACACAGATCTCCGTCTGGCAGCTTACAATCTGCATGCAATCTGCCAACACACAGTGCAATTGCATAAAGATTGGCACATAACTAGACTGAGCACTTAGGCACTAAAATACAACAACCTCTCCAGAGATACGAGTCCTAGCTTAGTACACAGAAGTCACTTATTAATTTTATCATTTAATATCCCGAAAGTGGGCAGCGCATACAAAGAAAAAGAGTTACCAAAAAAATACAAAAAATACAGAAAGACACACAATTGGCAATTTGCTATGAAAATAAAAAGGGATAAAAACAGAAATAAAACTTTACCGAAGTCTATCCGTTAGTAGAAGTATACTAGAACATGTGGGAATAGGGATGAGCTCGATGTTCGTCTGTTCGCCGAATTGCGAACATTATGGGCCGTTCGCGCCAAATTCGTGTGACGTGAACGGCCCACAATGCACTGCGCCATCACACTGCATTTCCGGCGCTGTGATTGGCCAAGCATGCACTGTGACCCCGCATGCTTGGCCAATCACAGCGCCGGCAGCGAGGAGAGGCATAATTGGCCATAGGCAGGATGCCTGTGGCCAATCATAGCTCAGGGGGGGTTTAGTACATGCCCCACACTATAAAAGGCCGCCAGCGTGGCGGCCTCGTGCAGTGTGTTCCGGCGTGCAGGGAAAGAGATACATAGGCAGGGACAGTGTGTTATATGTTCTATTCGTTTCTCAGGCATCTGCAGGAGTTAGTGGGTGTTGTGTGCCTCCAGCACAGTATACACCTGGATCTACACGTTATTGCTGTTCTCTTAGCTAGATAGGCAGGCAGGGACAGAGATACATAGGCAGGGACAGTGTGTTCTATGTTCTATTCTTTTCTCAGGCATCTGCAGAAGTTAGTGGGTGCTGTGTGCCCCCAGCACAGTATATACCTGTATATATCCGTCATTGTTGTTCTCTAAGCTAGATAGGCAGGCAGGGAAAGAGATACATAGGCAGGGACAGTGTTTTCTATGTTCTATTCTTTTCTCAGGCATCTGCAGGAGTTAGTGGGTGTTGTGTGCCCCCAGCACAGTATACCCCTGTATATAGCCGTCATTGCTGTTCTCTAATACAGGCATCTGCAGGAGTTAGTGGCACAGTGTACACCTGTATATACCTGTCATTGCTGTTCTATAATACAGGCATCTGCAGGAGTTAGTGGCACAGTATACACCTGTATATACCCGTCATTGCTGTTCTCTAATACAGGCATCTGCAGGAGTTAGTGGCACAGTATACACCTGTATATACCCGTCATTGCTGTTCTCTAATACAGGCATCTGCAGGAGTTAGTGGCACAGTGTACACCTGTATATACCCGTCATTGCTGTTCTCTAATACAGGCATCTGCAGGAGTTAGTGGCACAGTATACACCTGTATATACCCGTCATTGCTGTTCTCTAATACAGGCATCTGCAGGAGTTAGTGGCACAGTATACACCTGTATATACCCGTCATTGCTGTTCTCTAATAAAGGCATCTGCTGGAGTTAGTGGGTGTTGTGTGCCTCCAGCACAATATACACTACCCAATTGCTGGTTTTCCCATCTCCCTGCAGGCCATTACTATGTCTGGAAGGCCAACAAAGAGAGGCAGACAGTCACGAGCCAATAAAAGAGGGCAAGCAGGCTCTGTGTCTGGGGGCAACAGTGCTGGTCGTGGACGCGGTGCATTGTCATCAGCACGTGGCCATGGGACACGCTTGTCCTTATTTTCAGCAGCTGGACGTGTTGAGCCGCATCATGCCGAAGACTTGGTAGAGTGGATGACCAAGCCCTCCTCATCCTCCTCATCCTCTCTCACCCAGGCTCAGGGTACTGGCAAAGCAGCTGCCAAAGCGTCCTCTTCCCTTGAATCAATGTCATCATCAGTCACTCCTTCCCTAGACCCACCATGTCCTCCTGAGGAGTCCCCCGAACTGTTTGAGCACAGTATTGGGTACATGCTCCAGGAGGATGCCCAGCGTTTCGAAGGGTCTGATGATGATACCCAGCTAGAGGAAGTCAGTAGCGTGAGCACAGAGAGAGGGGATGCTCAAGAAGGACAGCAATCTGGCAGTCATGTTCCAGCAGCTGCAGCATACTGCCAGATTGGCTCCAGTGATGAGGAGGGAGGAGATGATGAGGTCACTGACTCCACATGGGTGCCTGATAGGAGAGAGGAGGAGGAGGAGGAGGATGAGGAGGAAGCACATCTCCAACAAGGCAGGATGCCCTCCGGGGGCCAGCGTAAGGGCAGCACACCGACTGAATCACACCGCAGAGCTACGCCTGTGCAGGACGCTGCCTCTGCCCGTTATTCCAAAAATTCTTTGGTGTGGGCCTTTTTTGAGTCGAGTGCATCAGATCGCACCGCTGCTATTTGCAACATATGTCTCAAGCGTATCTCGCGTGGCCAAAACATCAGCCGCTTGGGCACCACTTGCTTGACCAGACATATGTTGACCTGTCATGCAGCTCGTTGGCAAGCGTACCTTAAAGACCCACACCAAAGAACAAAGCGGACCTCTCCTTGCTCCTCATCAGCTGGGATCTCCAACCCCACTATACCTTCAGTCCTCTCTGAAACCTGCACTGAGAGGAATGAAGGTGTAGAATTAGGTGTGTCACAGCCAAGTACTTGCGGCCACTCTGCTAGCAGTACACCGACGTCCGATTGTAGCAGGCAAATTTCCCTGCCCCAGCTGCTGGACTGTCGAAAGAAATTCACTCCCAGCCATCCACATGCCCAGCGGTTGAATGCTAGCTTGGCTAAATTGCTAGCAATTCAACTGCTGCCTTTTCAGTTTGTAGACTTGGCCCCCTTCCGTGAGCTTATGCAATGTGCGGTTCCTCAGTGGCAGGTTCCCAAACGCCACTTTTTCTCACGGAAGGCGATTCCGGCTCTCTACCGGTATGTGGAAGGCAATGTCCATGCCTAGCTGGACAGGGCGGTCAGCGGTAAGGTGCATATTACCGCTGACTCATGGTCCAGCAGGCATGAACAGGGACGTTACCTTTCTTTCACGGCCCATTGGGTCACTCTTTTGGCAGCTGGGAAGGATGCAGGACAAGGTGCAGTAGTGTTGGAGGTTGTTCCGCCGCCACGCCTACAAAATGCTACTACTGGTTGTGACACACCTCTCTCCTCCACCCCCTCCTCTTTTTCTTCCTCCATGGCCTCTTCCTGTGCTTTGTCTCCGGAACCAGTGGTGCTCCGTAGGCGTTCAAGGGGCTACGCAAGTACGCAGGCAAAAAGATGCCATGCCGTGCTTGCGCTGGTGTGTTTGGGGGACAGGAGCCACACTGGGGCAGAGGTTCTGTCTGCTCTGCAGGGGCAGGCCGAGAGGTGGTTGACGCCACGCCAGCTTAAGCCAGGAATGGTGATTTGCGACAATGGCACCAACCTCCTCTCCGCCCTCCGACAGGGACAACTGACCCATGTGCCCTGTGTGGCTCACGTCCTTAACCTGGTGGTGCAGCGGTTCTTGGGCAGGTACCCGGGCTTACAGGATGTCCTGAGGCAGGCCAGGAAAGTCTGTGTGCATTTCCGAAGATCATATAATGCCAGTGCTCGGCTGGCTGAGCTGCAAAAGGAGTTGAACCTGCCCAAGAACCGCCTTATATGTGACATGCCCACCAGGTGGAACTCAACATTGGCCATGCTGCAGCGGCTGCACACGCAGCAGAGGGCCATCAATGAGTACCTGTGCAACTACGGCACCAGGACAGGGTCAGGGGAGCTTGGGTTTTTTCACCACGCCAGTGGGGCATGATCAGGGATGCATGCACTGTCCTGGCACCATTTGAGGAGGCCACGAGGATGGTGAGCAGTGACAGTGCATGCATCAGTGACACTGTACCTCTTGTCCACCTGTTGGAGCATACGCTGCGTGGAATAATGGACAAGGCACTTGGAGGCAGAACAGAGGCAGGAAGAGGAGGACTTCCTTGCCTCTCAAGGCCCCCTTTACCCAGACAGTGTTCCTTGTGTCCCACCCATCACACAGGAAGAGGACGAGGAGGAGGAGGATTGTGTCAGCATGGAGGTGGAGCATGGCACTCAGCATCAACAGCAGCAGTCTTTTAGGGATGATTTACAGTCCCAACAAACCCGTGGACTTGTACGTGGCTGGGAGGAGGTGGCTGCGGATCATGTCGTCCTTAGTGACCCAGAGGACTCCGGACCGAATGCCTCAGCTAACCTACGCTGCATGGCCTCCCTGATCCTGCAAAGTCTGCGGAAGAATCCTCGTATTCTTCGGATCAAGGAGAGGGACCATTACTGGCTGGCCACTCTCCTTGATCCACGGTACAAGGGTAAGGTTGCGGACCTTATCTTGCCATCGCAGAGGGAGCAGAGGATGAGACAACTCCGGGAGGCCTTGCAGAAAGGTCTGTGCAACGCGTTCCCAGAGACTGGGAGGTTACAAACTCCTGGTCCTGGACAACGAGTTGCTGAGGCTTCAGTCAGTAGCAGAAGGAGCGGTGGAGAAGGTGGCCGTCTGACCGATGCGTTCAGACAATTTTTTAGTCCGCAGCCCCAAGGTATGATCGGTTCCAGCAACCATCGCCAGCGTCTGATATACATGGTGCAGGAATACCTAGGGGCAAGGTCAGACTTGGACACCTTTCCCACCGAAAATCCTCTGGCTTACTGGGTCTTGAGGATGGATCACTGGCCAGAGCTTGCACATTATGCAATTGAGCTACTGGCCTATCCTGCATCCAGCGTTCTTTCGGAACGCACATTCAGTGCTGATGGAGGCTTTGTCACGGATCACAGGGTGCGCCTGTCCACCGACTCGGTTGATCGACTGACCTTCATAAAGATGAACCAGTCTTGGATCACCACCAGCTACCAAGCACCTGAAGCTGATAGAACAGAATCATTTATTTTCAAATGTCACATCCCTTCAAGACTGATGCTGATGCTGAGTGACTGTCCTGTTATGTTGACTGACTATCCTCCTCCTCCTCAATGATCCGATTCTTGATGATAGCTTGGAAGAACTTTTTTGTTTCTGGGTGCCGCCACCAGTGGCTAAGGCCCAATTTTTCAGCCCCTGTTTAACAGGGGCATGTAATTACAATTTTTGATGCAATGCTTTGCAGCAGGGCTCATTCCTGCACTCCAACTAGAGTATCTGGGAGAGGTTGCAGTGTCGTGGCACCAGCACCAGTGCCTAAGGCCCAATTTTTCAGCCCCTGTTTAACAGGGGCGTGTAATTACAATTTTTGATGCAATACTTTGCAACAGGGCTCATTGCTGTGATCCAAGTACAGTATCTGTGAGGGGTTTCAGTGTTGTGGCACCAGTGCCTAAGGCCCAATTTTTCTGCCCCTGTTCAACAGGGGCATGTAATTACAATTCTTGATCTAATAATTCACAGTAGGGCCCATTCCTGCACCCACCAAGAGTAACTGTGAGGGCTGACAGAGTTATAGCACCAGCACCACTACCAAAGGCCCAAGTTTTCCTACCACTGTTCAAAAATGACATGTAATTACAATTCCTGATATAATAGTTCACAGCAGGGCGTTCCAGTGCCCAACAAGAGTAACTGTGAGGGCTTACAGTGTTGTGGCAACACCGACACTTAAGGGGCAAATTTCTGCAGAGTATATACAGCAGGCCCCTACTTTCAAACATCCAGCTTACAAACGACTCCTACTTGCAAACGGAAGGAGACAACAGGAAGTGAGAGGAAATCTACCCTTAGGAAGGGAAATTCTCTCCTGTAAGAGTTAATATGGGAAAAAGGTGTCTCCTCTCTACTGATGCTTTATCACCAATCCTTGTTTCAATAAAAACCCCACTTTTCCAAAAACATTTGTCATTGGGACGGAAAGTGAGGTGAAATGTTTTGAGCAGGTGCACAGACAGCAAAACAAATGTTACAGGGGTGATAACCCTTCCCTATGTTTTCCAAAAAGCTTAAAAATATTTTTTTTCCTGGAGCTACACTTAAACAGTGTACCTGTTCAAAATTACAAACAGATTATACCTTAGAACAAACCTACAGTTCCTGTCTTGTTTGCACCGCCTGTATACTGCTGTTCAGAGTATATAGGGCCTTTTTTTATATTGGGTGTGGGGTTCCCCTTAATATCCATACAAGACCCAAAGGGGCTGGTAATGGGCTGGGGTGGGGGTGATGGGGTAGCCATGCCATTTTTCTCAAAGATTTTCATCCATATTGCCAGGACAAGACATAAGCCGCAAGCATAAATGGCTTTTTTTCCTTTAGAAATGTCATTTTGTGCAGGGACAGTTCTAAACACGGGAAACACGTGGCACTTCACAGGCATACTTTAGACACCCCCCTGGTACGATATTTAAAGGAATATTTCACTTTTTTTTTTCACTTTATGCATCATTAAAATGACTGCTCCCAAAAAAACGGCCCCCTGGGGCAGAACCCGGGTCCCCAAACCCTTTTTAGGACAATGACTTGCATATTAGCCGTTATAATTAGCACTTTTGATTTCGAACGTTCGCATCCATTGTATTTAATAGGGTTCTAAAGTTCGCGCGAACTTTGGGTCCGTTCGCAAGTTCTGGTGCGAACCGAACCGGGGGGTGTTCGGCTCATCCCTATGTGGGAACTCCCCAGTCTCGAACTGGCTTCGTGGAAGAACAATGTCCATATCTCAGGCTACCCAATTTATTGAAATATGGATGTGGGCTGGACTTTAGCCCTTGGCCAATCAACCCTGGGGGGTGTTCCTGTCTCAGCCCACAAGATGTTTTGTGTTCTGAAATTACCAGAGTCGAATTGGCCCAGAACGGCGCTGATTGCTGGGTCATGGATAGAATTTCCGATACCAGCGCATCAGTCCGATCACGACAGTACCAATCACGACAGTACCAATCACTGTCTGCCTGCCGCAGTCACGCGCCATATAACGGTTTTGTGTATTTTTTTAGGATTCTACATGTGTACAATCAAAAGGAATTATGTTCATCTCTCTGCCGCTAATATTTTAGCTTTTATGAGACATAAAATAGGTTCCGCAGATCTGATAATATAAATCAAAGCTTGCCTTGTGAATGCCCCCTGTGTGTTGGGACCTGGGCTTGAACCTGGGACCTCTGGTTTGTCTGGTGGTGACTCTACTTGTTTGCCTTGAACCTTGAACCCTTTGCTCCTCCCAGGAACTTCCTGATTTAAGCCATGTCCCTGCACTTCCTGGTTGCCAGAATAGTGTGTCTTCACCAGCCAATATCTTGCTCCTGTCTACTGCTGCCGACCGCATCTTTGCTACCACTCACTACCGACTTTTGGCTCGTCCCGAATACGCTTCTGCTGAATCCCAACCTGCAACTATCTGTTACTGACTTTTGGCTCGTCCCCGACTACGCTTCTGCTTGATCCCTACCTGTATTATCTGTTTCTGGACCCCGGCTTGCTCACCCCCTGGTGGGGCTAATCTGAGGACCGCGACCTGGCACTGACACGCAGCGAAGCCCATCTCCACCTTTAGGAGCCCTGGTGTATACCGGTCAGTGCTTAGACCCCACACCTCAGGTGAACCCGTGTCATCAGCCAGGGTGACCTGTGTGAATACCTGCTCTGCTGCTATAGCTACTGGCCTCTGAGCCTCACTCCAGACCGTGACAGAATATTCTGGCCCAAAACATGGAGGCCGTTGTAGCAGCTGCTGTAGCTCCTCTTAGGGTGCAAATCGCTGAGTTGCAGACATTTGGTGTTAACTACCAGGAAAAAATTTCTGAGTTACAGATTGAAGTGAAAGCACTACAAGAGGAAATCCTTGATCTGAATAAACAATTGCGGGATTTTGTGCCCGAGATACCGCTGCCGTAGATACTAATGCACGAATGCCCCACCACTGAAGTTTAATGGAGACCGCCGCCATTATAGAGGGTTCCTTAATCAATGTCGTATATACTTTCAGATGCAACCTGCTGCATTTACTTCGGACAGGAAAAAGGTGCTGTTTTCTATCAACCTCCTGACTGAGGAAGCTTTAGCCTGGGCCTCCCCTTATGTGGAGAAAGATGATGTCGTCCTGGATGATTTAGATTCTTTTGTGGCTGCGATGAACCAAGTTTTCGATGATCCTAACCGCTGTGCTACTGCTGAGGCAAAGTTGCACAATTTACGGCAGGGTAGACGCTCTGTTGCAGAGTACACAACTGAATTCCGACGTTGGATCTCAGATACTAATTGAAATCCAGCAGCACAAAAAAGTCAGTTCCGTCAAGGACTCTCAGAGCAAGTAAAAGATGAGCTTGCCAGAGTAGAAAGTCCTGACGACCTTGAGGCTTTTATTAAATTATGTATTCGAATTGATCAGAGACTTACTGAAAGGAGAAAGGAGAGACTGGGAATCCTAGGCAGTAATGGTGGCATGCGTTTTTCTACTACTCAGTATCCTCCTATGGGTCCAAGAGTTTTTCCTGATTCTGACACTCCTGAACCTATGCAGGTGGATGCTATTAAAAGATCTATTACCACTCAGGAGAAAGAAAGACGACGTTCAGAGAACTTGTGTCTTTATTGTGGAGACTCTGGACATTATGCAGTTAATTGTCCCAATAAATTTAAAAGAACAATTGCAGCAATGGATGTTACAGTATCTGAACAAATAAACTCAATTTCTCAGTCCATCTCTCCTTCAGGAGAAGCAAATAAAGTTAATTCTTTATCAACTCACTTTGTCATCCCAATAAGGCTTATTGTGGAAAGCAATGAAATATCTTGCGCTGCTATGCTGGACTCAGGGACCGGGGGAAACTTCATGGACATCGAATTTGCCCAAAGTAATAACCTTCAAATAAGAAATAAGCTTGCCCCTATTGATATGGAAACTGTGGATGGCTCACCTTTGTCTTCAGGTCCAGTTACCCACGAGACCATCCCGCTTAAACTCCCAATCCAGACTGACCATCAGGAGACTATCAGCTTTGAGCTGATCACATCACCCAAGTTCCCTATTATCCTGAGCATCCCTTGGTTCTCTATCCATAATCCCTCCATCAACTGGGAAACACGTTCTTTAAGCTTTACATCTGACCATTGCAAAAGACATTGCAAAGAATCTTATCAAATAAGCCCTCCACCAACCCAAGATTTACAAGCAGTTTTGGCAACTACCAAGCCATACGACAAGCTACCTCCACAATATCTTGAGTTTCGGGACGTTTGTGATAAAAAGAACGCAGATCAGCTGCCTCTTCATTGCTCTTATGATTGTCCCATTGAATTGCTTCCAGGGGCAGAAATACCATTTGGGCGCCTTTATTCTTTATCAGAACCTGAACTGAAGGTGCTCAGGGAGTGGATTAATGAGAATCTAGAGAAGGGTTTTATCAGACACTCAACCTCTTCTGCTGGGGCAGCCTTATTCTTCGTGGTGAAAAAGGACTCCACCCTGCGTCCGTGTATTGACTACAGAGATTTAAATAGGATCACAATTAAGAATCGCTATCCACTCCCACTGATTACAGAAATGCTTGAGAGACTCCGCTCCGCCAAGATCTTTACTAAATTAGATTTACGGGGGGCATACAACCTTGTCCGCATTCGTCCCGGAGATGAATGGAAAACTGCTTTCAGAACCAGATATGGACATTTTGAGTCTTTGGTCATGCCCTTTAGGCTCTGCAATGCTCCTGCAACTTTTCAACATTTTATTAATGATGTTTTTCGAGATTTGCTTGATCAGTTTGTAATAGCATATTTGGATGACATTCTCATTTTCTCTGATACTTTGGAAGAACACCGCAAGCATGTCTGTATTGTTTTCGAGAGACTAAGGCGGAATCAACTTTACATCAAACTAGAGAAATGCGAGTTTGAACAAACTCAGATCCAGTTCTTGGGATACATAATCTCTTCTGAAGGGGTAAGCATGGATCCTGATAAGATCAAAGCAGTGGTGGATTGGCCTGTCCCTAGGAATGTTAAGGAGATACAGTGATTTGTTGGATTTGCCAACTTTTACAGAAGATTTATAAGGAATTTCTCCAAGGTAATTGCTCCAATTACACAGCTGACAAGGAAAGGGATACCCTTTTTGTGGTCACCTGAGGCACAGACTGCCTTTAGTAAACTGAAAACACTCTTCACTTCTGCACCAATACTGGTACATCCAGATCCAGAACTACCTTTCATCCTAGAAGTTGATGCTTCTAATTCTGCTGTGGGAGCTATCCTTTCTCAGCGAATTGGAGAAAAAATGCAGCTTCATCCTTGCGCTTATTTCTCTCGAATGATGTCTCCAGCCGAGAAGAATTATGATATTGGAAACAAGGAACTGCTGGCAATTAAGGAAGCATTTTCTGAGTGGAGGCATCTGCTGGAAGGGGCTAAGCACCCTGTAACCGTTCTCACCGATCATAGAAATTTAGAATTTATTAGGTCTGCTAAAAGGTTGTCATCTAGACAAGCACGTTGGACCCTTTTCTTCTCCAGGTTCAATTTTGTTATCTCATACCGCCCTGGGTCAAGGAATGGTAAGGCTGATGCCCTATCATGGATGTTGCCTGGGCCTCTCCAGGAAAGCAACTCTGAATGTACAATCCTGTCTCCAAAGAACTTTCTAGGGGCCACGAGTTCAAAGACATTTCTTAATCTTCTCAAGGAGGGGTATGAGAATGACCCGCTTCTTAATAACCCTTCTAAAGACATAAACCTCAAGTACAATAATGGTTTTTGGACTCAAGCGCATTGCATCTATGTACCTGAATCAGTTCGGGTAGAAGCCCTCAGGTTGGTACACAACTCTAAACTTGCTGGTCATTTTGGGGTTTCTAAGACAGAAGAACTCTTATCACGTTCCTTTTGGTGGCCTGGGTACAAGAAAGATGTAAAGAGATATGTGGCTTCATGTCTAACCTGTGCTCGCAATAAGACACCCCGATCTTCTCCTCTGGGGTTACTTCTACCACTGCCTGTTCCATCTAGGCCATGGGGGTCAATTTCTATGGACTTTGTGGTCGACCTTCCTCTTTCAAAAGGGATGACAACCATTCTGGTAGTCGTTGACCGTCTCACTAAGAGGGCTCATTTTATTCCAGTTAAGGGGGTACCCTCCGCCGAACATACTGCTGAGGTAATGGTTAGAGAAGTTTTTAAACTTCATGGAATTCCTGATGATGTGGTGTCTGACAGAGGGGTACAGTTTACCTCAAAATTTTGGAGACGTTTTTGCTCAGCTTTGGGTGTAACAATTAATCTGTCCTCAGCTTTTCATCCACAGTCTAATAGTCAGACTGAGAGGACCAATCAAACTCTGGAGCAATACCTTCGATGTTTTGTGAGTTATCTCCAGGATGACTGGGTGGACTACCTTCCTACGGCAGAGTTTGCTTATAATAACTCTAAACATAGCTCCACTTCCCAAAGCCCATTTTTCCTAAACACCGGGTATCATCCAGTTTTTATTCCTGATCTCCCTATCTCAACTTCAATTCCTGCTGTTACCAACAGACTAACTTCATTACATGAGATCCAGGAGAGATTGACTGATACATTGAAGGAGGCACAGGAATATTACAGGAAGGCCGCTGACAGACACCGTCGGTCTATTCCCACCTTTCAGGTAGGTGACAAAGTTTGGTTATCTACCAAAAATTTAAAGGTTCAGGTTCCATGTGCTAAGTTGGGTCAAAAGTTTATGGGACCTTTTGAGATTTCTGCTCAAATCAACCCGGTCACTTTTCGCCTAAAACTTCCTGACAATACGAAGATTCACCCTGTTTTTCATATATCGCTACTCAAGCAGTTTCATGAAAATACTTTTTCTGGAAGAATTCATCCTCCTCCTCCACCTGTTGAGGTACAGGGTGAAGAAGAATATGTGGTGGGAAAAATTCTTGACTCCAGGATCTCTA
This sequence comes from Rana muscosa, assembly GCA_029206835.1. Taxonomy (NCBI): domain Eukaryota; kingdom Metazoa; phylum Chordata; class Amphibia; order Anura; family Ranidae; genus Rana; species Rana muscosa. The sequence goes on from CM055117.1 coordinate 296,990,464, forward strand.
GGAACAAATTGCAATATTTTGTTCAATGGGAAGGATATGGGCCAGAAGAAAATTCTTGGGAGCCTGAAAAGAATGTTCATGCCCCTAGATTAACAAGGGAATTCCACCAGAGGTTTCCTCAGAAACCTGGCCCTAAGACGTCCAGGGGACATCCTGGAAGGAGGGGAGTACTGTTACGACCTGGGCTTGAACCTGGGACCTCTGGTGTGTCTGGTGGTGACTCTACTTGCTGAGCCACCTGGAATGCTGGACAGCTCCTTGGATAGTTCATTAGACAATTCCTTGAATGATCTTTCTTGTCTTGAATCTTGTTTGCCTTGAACCTTGAACCCTTTGCTCCTCCCAGGAACTTCCTGATTTAAGCCATGTCCCTGCACTTCCTGGTTGCCAGAATATTGTGTCTTCACCAGCCAAATCTTGCTCCTGTCTACTGCTGCCGACCGCATCTTTGCTACCACTCACTACCGACTTTTGGCTCGTCCCGACTACGCTTCTGCTGAATCCCAACCTGCAACTATCTGTTACCGACTTTTGACTCGTCCCCGACTACGCTTCTGCTTGATCCCTACCTGTATTATCTGTTTCTGGACCCCGGCTTGCTCACCCCCTGGTGGGGCTAATCTGAGGACCGCAACCTGGCACTGACACGCAGCGAAGCCCATCTCCACCTTTAAGAGCCCTGTTGAATACCGGTCAGTGCTTAGACCCCGCACCTCAGGTGAACCCGTGTCATCAGCCAGGGTGACCTGTGTGAATACCTGCTCTGCTGCTATAGCTACTGGCCTCTGAGCCTGACTCCAGACCGTGACACTGTGGATTCTTGTAGCCACACTGCCTAGGACTCCCTTTGAAGGCTTCAGAAAGGTGGCAATCTATGTTTACTCATATGGGAACTTTTATTGGCATCTAGGTGTCAACTCTGGCCTAGAAACTGGTCCTGTCCTTTTCAAATGCTATGTGCATGACTGATATTGAATACTATATTTTTAATAAGCCAGAATTAAACTACATCTACAATTACACTACTTCTACAGGTCACGTCACATCTTGTTAAGGCAAAACTATCCTACTCTTACATATACGTTACAACAGTAACCCACAGAGTTGGTCTCCAGAATCCATTAAGGCTTTTGAGAGTCTTAAGACTACCTTTGTTTTTGCTCCTGTGTTGGCACATCCTGATCCCACGTTGCCTTTTATCCTTGAAGTCAATGCTTCTGAGACTGGAGTTGGCTCCCTTCTGTCTCAATGTCCTAGCTCTGACAGCGCCATGCATCCGTGTGGCTACTTTTCCAAGAAATTGTCACCTGCGGAGTGCAATTACGAGATTGGTGACAGAGAGCTTTTGGCAATCATTTTAGCCCTGAAAGAATGGAGACATCTCCTCGAAGGTACCACTGTGTCGGTTCTCATTCTTACTGACCATAAGAATCTCACATTCTTGTCTGAGGCTAAGCACCTCTCTCCCAGAAGGGCACAATGGGCTCTTTTCTTGTTGAGTTTCAATTACATTGTCTCATTCTTACCCGGTACTAAGAATGTAAGGGCTGATGCCTTGTCACGACAATTTTCCTCCACTTCTAAAATGGAGTCGGTTCCGGTTCCTGTGATTTCTCCTGATCGTATTCTGGCTACGGTTCGCACCAGTCTCCCTTCTCCTTTGGGTGACAGAATTCTGGCTGCTCAGGTCGATGCCCCTCCTGAGAATACTTGTGACCGCTGCTTTGTTCCCGAGAGTCTCCGTACTGCCGTGCTCCAGACTTACCATTCTCCCAAGGCTGCTGGCCACCCTGGGAGGAATCAACTCTTTTGGGCCATTTCCCAACAATTCTGCTGGCCTAGTCTACGTGATGATGTAGCCGCCTTCGTAGCTGCCTGTTTCGTGTGTGCTCAGAGTAAGACTCCACGACTCCTTCCAGTGGGCCTCCTACAATCCATACCCAATGGAGAGAGGCCCTGGACCCACCTGTCTATGGATTTCATTGTGGAGTTACCCAACACAGTTATCCTTATGGTGGTAGACCGATTCTCGAAAATGTCTCACTGTATTCAACTTAGGAAGTTGCCTACGTCTAAGGAGCTGGCTTCCATTTTTGCTCGGGAGATCTTTTGCTTACATGGCCTATCCAAGGTCATTGTCTCAGACAGGGGAAGTCAGTTTGTGTCCCGGTTCTGGCGAGCCTTTTGTGCACAGTTGGGAATTCAGCTTGCTTCCTCCTCTGCGTATCACCCACAGTCTAATGGGGCCCGCTGAATGAGCCAATCAGTCCTTAGAGCAATTCCTGCGTTGCTATATTTCTGACCATCACAACAACTGGTCAGACCTCTTACCATGGGTGGAGTTTGCTCACAATAGCGCTCTGAATTCGTTAGAGAAACATCTCCGTGGTCTTCGTTCCACTTGGGTACAAGTCCAGGAGGCTTTGCGACAGGCTAACAAGAGATACAGACTCCATGCTGACCGCAGACGCCTGCCTTCGCCTTCCTACCAGGTCGAGGACAGGGTCTGGCTGTCATCTCGCAACCTCCGACTTTGTGTTCCTTCTCTGAAGTTCGCACCTCGGTTTATTGGGCCTTTCTGTATCCTTCGCAGGATAAACTCAGTGGCTTACGTGTTGGACCTTCCTTCCAGTATGCGTATCTCTAATGTGTTTCATGTCTCTTTATTGAAACCTTTGGTCTGCAACCGTTTCACCACCTCAGTGCCACATCCTCACCCTATACAGATTGAGAACCATGAGGAGTATGAAGTACAGTCCATTGTTGACTCCCGTAGGTTCCGTGGGCGCATTCAGTACCTGGTGCATTGGAAGGGGTACGGTCCGGAGGAACGCTCTTGGGTCCCATCCTCGGACGTACATATCCCTGTCCTCCTCCGTGATTTCCATAGACGTTTGCCCCTCAAGCCCGGTGGTCCTCCGAGGGAGAGGGGTCATTGAGGAGGAACGCTCTTGGGTCCCATCCTCGGACATACATGCCCCTGTCCTCCTCCGTGATTTCCATAGACGTTTTCCCCTCAAGCCCGGTGGTCCTCCGAGGGAGAGGGATCATTGAGGAGGGGGTACTGTCAGGGCTGGGCTCAGCCCTTCCTTCTCTGTGCTGGCAGCTCAGCTGTTAGCTAATTTCCAGCTTCCATCTCTCCACAGTGATCCACCTGTTGATGATCTGCTCGTCAGCTCTGCCTACTTAAGGACTTCCAGTTCATTTGCTCTTCACCTTCGCCTGTGTTAACATCACAAGAGACTTTCTCCTGCGTTCGAGTTAAAGACCTGCTTGACTGACGTCCCCTCTGGCTACAGATCCTGCTTGCTGTACTACTACCTTTATCGCTGGCTCTTGGACTTTGGCTTGGCCAACTACCCGATCCGGTTACTGAACTCTGGCTATGTTTTGACTACGCTTACTCTGTTTACCTTTTTATTATTATTATTATTAAACAAGTGTGATTTAACTGTATTTCTGTCTCGGTCTAATTCATGGTTTCTGACAGTTGTCAGGATCAGTTGTGTTTATCGGTCAGTGAGATGTTTTCTTTTGGTGGGCTTTGGAGATCGTACATTGTGATTAACATGAATCTACATCGCTGGATGACATGATTGACAATGGGTGTACAGTGTGGGACTTTTCTGTGGGGTTTTAATTTTTAGTAAAGGACTTGTCAAAAACTGTGTCTTTATTTACAAGTTACACTTTTTTTCTGAATGAGTGGAGGTACTATGTGCCTTTACTCATTCACATGGGGGTCAGTAGGAGAGCCCTCTTATTGTTAATTGGGGTTTCCAGACTCCCATAATCGCTCTGCCCACAGGCCCCCACAATTGCTGGGCTAAGGTTGTGGCATAGGGGCCCATTTCTTCATCAACAAGGTGCTTTGTCAGGGGGTCTCCTCTGTCAAGGTACCTCCCTACGCTGATGGCATGTGGCCTTATTAAGTTTAGGGGGGGCCTATGCTCCTTCACCCCTTTCTTGTCCTGCCTGGCTGCATTGAGACTGGTTTGGATTTTTTTGGAAGGAATATCATGCTTTTTTTCCTATTTTTTTGTGGGAGTTTCCCTCTTAAAATTGTGTCTTTAGTTATACTTTACACTGTTTTTATGTAAATGAGGAGTGCTATGTATGGGATTTAAGGGGACCCCATACCTGTTTTTTTGGTATTTTGCATCCATACCAGATCCTTATCAAGAATAAGGGTATGCATTTTAGGGGAACCCCAAGCATTGTTTCTTTTCTTTATTTTATTTGTGTGTGGTGGCCCCTCACATGTTATTTAAAATAATTTTACATATTCAATTTTGCCCTTGAAAGCATTACTAAAATCACTGCTCCCTGGCCAAAGGAGGTTAGAAATCATTTTTTTGCTTGGGTTCTCCAGGGCAGTGCCCAGCCCCCCATGCCTCGTTTGACAATCCCTTGCCTAGTCTTAAAAATGGGCATTATTGTTTTTTAACATTCGGTTACTTTCACTAACTTCAATATGGTTTGGATTTGGCCCCAAAACTTTAGTAATATTAACCGAGCCCCCCATAAACTGAACCCAAAAATGTTTGGCTCATCCCTAGTGCTTACACTGGCCAATAATTTTTTTCATTACTGTAATTATAGGTTCCTGAAATATTTATTATACAGCATGAAAAAGGAAATATTCCTGATTTCCATCAGAGAGGACATTAGGTAAAAATCTACAATGGATTGAATTGGGAAAGGCAGTTAGCTGTGCAACAAAGATCTCACAGCTTCCAGCATGTAAGAGCATGACCAAACACTGTACTTTTTAAAGGCGCTCTAGGTGGAGTTCAAAGCCTCAAGCTCTCCTAACCAAAGAGGCTGACTTCATTCCAGCACCGTCTCCTAGCAGCCAGCAGTTGATGTTCTGTAGACATAGTCTGCTATATTCAAGCCTTGCATTAAGTATGAGCAAAAAGAGGCTGATTAAAGTTGGATCATTCTAAGGAATGCTGAACCTGCCATGTTCTGTCCTCACCTTGTTCAGTAAATGTTGTTAAGGCTGAGGATATAAACACTTGCAAAACATATTCAGCCACAAAATTAAACAAAACAGCTTTCAAGATTCACTTCTATGTATCATGTTTCTTTGGCACTGAGATGTGAATTTTCACCTTGCAAAGAGATTCTAATATTTCGGTGATATTTTTTTTTTTTATGTCTACAATGCCATTGGCATGTAAAGTAGAAAATTAGAACAAAGGTCTTGGTAGTTAAGAAATGTATTTCGTTTCCATTTGTAAAAATATACTACATGCTTTGAAAGAAAAATATGTGTCAGTTTAGTAAATTTCCACTCCTATTCTTTGTCCTTATATTTTTGCACATAAAATCAGTTCAAGGTGCTTCAAAGCCTGACATTAAGGATTCGGGTTGATTCAAAATGATGGTTAAAGTTCATCTTCCTTGCCCAGCATTGATTAAACCAGTTCCTGTGAGAGCAGGCCATCATAATTTTGGATTAAGCTCATAGTACAATACTGCAGAGAATTGCTGCTCTCTGCAGGATTGAGGTCTGTTCTCCGTCCCTACTGGATAAGAAGAGGAACAACCCTGGGACATCACATGGCCAGCTAGAAGACAGTCAGAAAATGTTATGTATGCTAGTAATTTGTCTAACATTATAGGTGTAGCGCCCCTTTACTTTTTAGGGGTGTTATGTGCCTAAACTTAGGGGTTGGTCTGAGCTGGTAGCCAGGCTCGGACCGCTTTGATTGCTAGGTATTTGCTTCTGCCTATGTGATGCTGCCTGGTGTATGGTTCCCTGTGGCCTGTAGGTGGCAATGCCATATCAGGTCAGGGTGGAGCCATGGGTGGCATTACTGCGCCTTAGGGTGTCCTCTCTCGGCAGCGGTACAGTGGGCGTGGTCGGCCTGCTGTGCATGCTGGGAGAGGGTACATAAGGGGCAGACGCCAATTTTAGTGAGGTGGTGGAGGAGTGGAGGCCGTGGAGTGGAGGAGCCGGAGGGGTGTGCCCCTTGGGGGTGTGATGACTGGCCGAGAAGTCTCGGGCACCTTTGGCCCGAGGCTGCAACGTTCCAGGTAGGCCCAGTACCTTTTAACTGGGTCTACAGTTCGCCCATTGGAGTCCCAGGGTGCCCAGGTGAGGGTACCCGCTCTGACCGAGAGGAAGCCAGGGGAGGATCGGTCTCACTGAGGAGATGAGTAATGGAAGATTGCTGTCTCTGGAGAGGCCTGGTGACCTGTCAGAGGGAAGTGGTAAAACATATACAAACAAATAGTGCAGCGCTAAAAATAGTAGTGAAGAAGCTGCCAGAGGGCAGCAGAAAACAGTATGAATGACTTCTTAAAAAATATTCTGAAAACCCACTGTATGCTAGTGAATAAACAAATGTATGAGTATAATCCGTGAAGAAATCAACTGAAATGAACAACCATAACAGTGAAACTGTCTTTCTGATGAATCATGAAAGTGTGGCCCTTGTGGACTACACACAACTAGAGTATGATAAATGCAAAATAAACAACAACACAAATGTGAAAAGTCCAAACAATATGTGCCAAATGGAATGGGTGTCTTCTCGTGGAGAGCGAAGATATCACTACCACAATATTGACTGATGAAGGGACCCCAATGTTGATAGTGGAACTCACAACACAAGATACAAATGGTGTGGTTGGGTATTCTTACCGCAAATGGTGGACCCACCTGTCATACGACAGTGGGTCAGTAAGGCTAAATGGTCTCAGTGACCGGGACCGATGAAGCAGGATGCCGTGGATACCTCAGGCCGTCTCGGGCAGGATGGTTCAATGCACGGATCACAAGATGGAATTCCTCCAACATACGAGCTCCAAGAAGGTCCAAGGAAGATGAAAGGATAAAAAGAAGGAGAACACTCCAATGGTGCAGGTCAATAAAACCAGGTAGGGATTTATTGAATAAAATTTGTCTTACAGAAATTAGACAAAAATATAAAAGTGATCACTAAACAGGATGATAAAAGCAATGTGGGGTGCAACATAGGCAATCCCGATGCGTTTCGACTACAAAGTCTTCCACAGGGGTCTTGCCGCTGGGGGGAATGGGGGGGTGGTTGTTTTCCAACTCCCCCCCCCCCCCCCCCCCCGCCAAAAAAAACCCAGCTGCCACTGAGAAGGAATGTCCATCTTTCAGCGCAAAAACTAAGGACAATTGTAAGCAAAAAGTACTAATTTATTCCTTAGGAATGTGCAATGAATTTTTCCACCAGATACTGCACGATGCAAATTACAAAAACACAGACACTTTGTCTAGATTTCTCTTTTAGTTTAATTTCATGGTCTTATACATCAGGAGGAAGACAGCTGATGATCAATTTATACACTGCTAGGGAAAAGTTAAAAGTTGCAAACAGAATCCTTTTTGTGATATATATACGGTATATATATATATATATTCCCAGAATGTAATTATTGTATATTTTTGCATATTTGGTGAATGTTAAACCTGTAAAACGTCTGGTGAATAATTAAGCCTGCATTCACATCTGAGCAGAGCATATTCCTGGTGATTTTGAAGTGTTTTTGTTGGGTCTTTTACAACGGTTTTTGCATGTGCATCAAGCTTTAGGCTGGATTCACACCTATGTATTTTTAGATCTTTTTTCATTTTGCAGATTTGCACTACAGAACGTGTTCCATAGGAAACCATGTTAAATGGACTGTAGTGCAAATCTGCAAAATGCAAAAAGCACTAAAAATTTATAGGTGTGAATCCAGCCTTAGGGCTCTTTCACACGGACGTTCCGTATGTCCGTTTTTCATCCATCCGTTTTCGGATGAAAAACGGACATACATGTATCCCTATGGGATAGCGGATGTCAGCGGATGAACATCTGACGACATCAGTCTCCGCTATGGTCCGTTTAGCATGACGGAGGAAAATCCTACTTTTCCATAAGTCTGCGGACCGGATGAAAACGTACAGACGGTCCGTTTTCATCCGATCCCCCCATAGAGGAAAGCGGCGATCCGACCGGTCCGTTTCTGCACAGTGTGCAGAGACGGACAAGTCATCCGCCGGCTCAGCGGGGATCAACGGAGCGATCTCCGCTGAGCAAGCGGATATTCACGGGGCGGATCATGACGGGATCCGCCCGTCTGAAAGAGCCCTAAGGTGTTGGTTTCCTGAACTAGGCAAGAGAAGGAGAGTAGTTCCTAGAATACTGCAATCACTGAGCAGCAAATGATATCACCTGTGATGTATTTCACTTATCTTGCAAACCTGGCCTGTTAGTGGGTCCTGAGTGTGAACAGACACAATTAGAAATAATGGGATTCTGCTTAGTCATGCACAAGCGTGAATGGGAGCTATAACATAGTAGCTATAGTGAGGGCTCCCCAGAATATAGTTAGGGTTAATTTTTGCATATATGTGAAGGTTTAAATTGAGCAGCTCCTTATAGTAGCTAAAGTGAGGTCATCAAATGCCCAGAGATCTCTATTCGGGTTAGTGTATTCCTACACAATTTAAGCACGTGGACCATTAAAGTGGTTTTAACCACTTCAATACCCGGTCTAATCTGGCACTTCTCTTCTTCATGTAAAAATCATAATTTTTTTGCTAGAAAATTAGTCAGAACCCCAAACATTATACATGGTTTTGTTTTAGCAGACACCCTAGGGAATAAAATGGTGGTCATTGGAACTTTTTTTCTCGCACGGTATTTGCGCAATCATTTTTCAAACGCCTTTTTTTGGGAAAAAATGGTTTCATTAATTAAAAAATAACAAAACAGTAAAGTTAGCCCAATTTTTTTGTATAATGTGAAAGATGATGTTACACTGAGTAAATAGATACCTAACATGTCACGCTTTAAAATTCTGCATACTTATGGAATGGCACCAAACTTCAGTACTTAAAAATCTCCATAGGCAACGCTTTAAATTTCTTTACAGGTTACTATTTTCGAGATACAGAGGAGGTCTAGTGCTAGAATTATTAGTCTCGCTCTAACGCACGTGGCGATACCTCACATGTGTGGTTTGAGCGGCGTTTACATATGTGGGCGGGACTTACATGCGTGTACGCTTCTGAGCACGAGCTACCGGGGACAGGGGCGTTTAAAAAAATGTTTTATTTTATTTTTATTTTACTTTTTTTTATTTTTTTTTACACTTTATTTTTTATTTTTTTTGGATCACTTGTAATAGGAATATATTGTGACAGGTCCTCTGAATCCTATCTTTATGGAGTTTTTGTGTGTTTAAAATTGTTTATTGGTGGTCTCTCTTTGTTGACCAGGGGCTGAGAAAAATGAAAGAGGGAACTTTTACTAACCAGTCAGGGATCTCAGCACCAGAATACCAAAGAAGAAACTTGCTCTAGAACATCACTAGAAATCAATTACATTTGTAATGTACATTTAGAATATTAAACTCTTTTAATTATTGTCCATTGAGGGACACAAGATTGCAGAATAGTCTGTGAGATGAGAATTATACTGCCACCTTGAAAAGGTTTTGGACACTGGCAAAACAATAATACCATTAAGCCAGTGTAACCAGCTATTTTATGCACCAATCTGCAGCAGTCGATCTTCACACATCTGTCCAGTCATCAGTCAGATATCTGCACCTTCATATAAGTGGACTTAAAGCAGTATTAAACCCTACCCCAAAAAATTTATTTTATTGCAGCTTACCAATCCTATTGCCGCATACACACGACCGTTTTTCACGACGTTAAAAATGCCATTTTTGTAATTGGGCATTAAAAACGATCGTGTGTAGTCTCCAGAGCATTTTTAATGACGTGAAAAATGGCCTAAAAAAAATGAGAACCTGCTCTATTTTTTCACCTCGTTTTTCACGTCGTTTTTTTTTAACGACGTGAAAAACGGTAGTGTGTATGCTTTTACGAGGGGAAAAAAATGCGCATGCTCAGAATCAAGTGTAGTGGGGTCTCTAAATTTAGGTGGGACACTCAGGTGTGTAAGTATGGGAATAGTGGACCATTTGTGTTCGTGGAGGATTGGATGGTGTAATAATCTCCTTGGCCTCTGGGTGGCGGGGTACCTGGAGGCTCAAGGTAGATTGGCCGTCACAGTGCTACCCTTTTTGTCCCTTTCCGGAGATAGTACGGCGAGGGCGGGGAACCTGCCGTGGTGTTGATGGGAGGAGATAAAAGGGGGAGACACCCTAACCATGAGGTCTTCAGGAGGATCTTCTTCACGCGCCCAGGCACCTTAGGCCTGGGTGCGGGCGGTTCCAGATTCCGGCCCAGGCGCCCTAGGCCTGACCGGAATGGAGTTGGAGTCCATCCCAGGCACCTTCAGCCTGGGGTGAGGTACTAATCTAGGAGGCCTGGGGTCCAGTGACTTCGACTGGATCCCGCGAGGGTGGAGAAGTCCGAGGGTCCCTGAGGTGGATGGGGCCCATGTCTGAGGTGAGGAGGCTGGGGAGGTTACCCATTCGGAGAGTCTGGAGCAGCATCAACCCAGTGACGGATGGGCCTCTGGTAACTCCCTTTGAGGGACATCTTCCCCTGACAGGGGCCGTAGCGCAGCGAAGATACTCCTATCTACGTTCTCTTGAGTCGCTGGTAGAGACTCTCAAGTTCTAAGTCCTTTCTAGCTAATGCTATAGTAACCGCTGGCAAGATCGCAGTGGTTTAGCTGATAACCAGGATAGTGCCTCGACCTGCTCATCCCCTGTATCAATATGTTATCAAGTCGCAACCAGTTGGCTACTGAAGCACTGTTTATTGTGAGAAATGCAATAAAACAAGAGTTGGACTGTGATCGGTATGTGGAACTCTGGTTAATGGGAGCAGAGGGAAGTGTTGACACAGCGGGACTTGATCCTAGACAAAAGCACATAGGCCCGAGGAAATATCTGGTACTGGCCTTCACCTCACCCACAGCTATGGGGAGGACATGGGCCGTAGCGCATCTCACCCTGCCATGTGACATACCCCTAGACAAAGGAAATGGGGTGAGGCCGCTACACAAGTATGAGACAGGAGCGCTCGTTCTGGTAAAACTATCGTTCGTAATGGAGATAGCACATTCGTCACGCTGTAACAGACTGAAAAGCACGAGGCTGAAAAGCGCGAATCGTCGCTCAACAAAGTTTACTAACATGAAGGGTGGCGCCATTCGAACGGAACCTCCCCTTTATAGTGCCGGCGTACGTGTTGTATGTCACTGCGCTTTGCTCGAGCGTTTTTTTTAATGAACGTGTGTATGCAAGACAGGCTTGAGAGGAAACAAGAAAAATCACGTCGATAAAAACGTCGTTTTTGAAAATGACATTAAAAACGATCGTGTGTACGCGGCATTAGATGTGGTGGCTGCATTTGTTTTATTTTTTTTAGCCTTTTTTCTACTTTATTTCACCTGGTTATCCAGCCAGTAACACGCTTCCTGTCTTAAGCCTCCTACACACGATCGGATTTTCCGACGGGAATTGTGTGTTGACAGACTGTTGGCTTAAAATCCGACCATTTGTACGCTCCATAGGACAATTGTTGTCAGATTTTCCGAGGACAAATGTTGGATGGCAGGCTTTAAAATTTTCCGTGGACAACAGTCTGTTGTCAGTTTTTCCAATCGTGTTTCACAAGCCTGTAAGACAAAAGTCCAAAGTACAAACACGCATGCTCGGAAGCAATGCTCACCAAACACAACATTAGCAGAAGGTGCCCAAAGGGTGGTGCTAAAGAGCTGAAAAAACACGTAATACGTCACTACGTTCGTGTTTGTTGGCCGACAATTGTGTGCCGTTTGTATGCAAGACAAGTTCCTGGCCAATGCCCTTTGGACAAAAGTCTGACGCTTTGTCTGCGTAAAATCCGATCGTGTGTATGAGGCTTTAGAGAGTCTGCATTCTGGATGAAGTAGTAAAGCAGACACCTTTGGACAGCAACATTGTCAGTCAGGGGAGAGGATAGTGCCAAATGTATATGGACTTGACTAGCAAATTGAAGGTGAACTCCAGCTAACACTTTACAAGCAGTTACAGCAAACTGTTTTGTTTTTTTCGGGATAAAGGTTTTACATAAATTAATAAAACCATGGCACTCCCATTTGTGTCTTCATTTCATGAGACATCCCTATGAGCTGATAAAAATGGGATTTTACTGAGTTTTGCTTCGGAATAACAACTGCACCCCACAGATGTGTATCATGTGGGCTCCTGTAAGTCTAGAGCCATGGCAATACCCTACTACCCTACTTCTCGAGAAAGTATTTTGGGCTGTAATATTTGGGATTTTTTTTTAGCTTTGGATTCTCTACTGCACCCCACTACTTAATATTTGGTGGGTAACACTAAGTCTAGAACTGTGGTACTACCGATGCTGTGACTTCCATGTCTGATGCCTCACTCGATGTAAAAGCCCTTTAGGCTGTAATATATTGTTTTCCCTTGACTTGCTTTGAATTCCCTCTTGTACTCCACCAATCTGAAGTTTGTGGGATATTCTAATATGTGCCCACCCTACTTTAGTCCACCATCTTAGTATTAATCAGACTTTTTTTTTTGCCTAGATTACGTCTATGGGCATCTGGATTTATTTGTGTTTTATCACAAGTTTACTTTTTCAGCTTCACAGCTCGGTACAGTCTAAAAAAATCACATACTGAATAACTTTGGGTGCACTAATACAATATAACTTATATCACAGTTTAAGAAATTGCACACTTTTAATATTTTACTGCCCCTTTGGGAGTGCTGAGTTACTTCAGAAAAAATAGAGCACAGCCGTTTTTCTTTTTTTTTTGGATGCAGTGTGATGTATGTGTTCCTCCTCTAGAGAAGTGTTGGCCTGCTTTGGCTTTTAAGGACGCCCCTGGAGGAGGGGTAAAACATGTCAACTGATGTAATTTGGCCGCCGCGCCGAGGGAAGGAGGAGGGAAGCCGCCAAGGAGGAAGCCACCGTAAAGCCTGAGACACAAAGGAGGAGACTCAGGAAGGAGCCAAAGCTGCCGGCGACCTAGATGGAGTAAGTGCGGGGCCGACCGACCGGGGGGTGGCTGTGTAAGTGCGGGGCCGACTGACCGACCCGGGGGGTGGCAGGGGGATGTCTTGTTTGCCACCCCCCCAAAATATACAGCAGTCACTGATAAACAGAATTATGCTATATGGGTTTCCTCTATTATCACTTATATACATGCATTATGAGATAAATCAACATTAGTATGGTACACTGCTGTGGGAAATAGGACACAGCCACTTAGGATGACTAAAAGTTCCAGCACAAGTAGGATTACTATTTGGCGCATATGACTCTTATAAAAAAGAGTCCATACTTTCTGCTGTGTGAGTGGGAGCACTGGGGGGGGGGGGGGGGGGCGGCGGAATAGTTGCACCATATTTAAAGGAATAGCACTTGGAACTGTTAGAAGACTGCACGGTCATTTGTCACATTTTAATGAATGAAGAATCACAAGGATATGGACTAATTTAATGAATTATATATATAATTTTTCTTATACAGTTGTGTTAAAAAAAAAAAAATTGACATACTTACCTGTAAAAATCAAAATGCAGACACGGCTATTTTTTGGAAAAGCCTAATATTCCTTTTTCTTCACTTTCTGTAAAGTAACAACAAATTTGAAACATTTTTTTTTCATGTTTTGATTTGGAATAGACTGTGCAGTGTTCCCAATACATTTGCGTGTATGAAAATAAAAGCTATTATAAGGATTTTGAGCTTTACTCACTTTTTTAAACACACTTCGGTTATTTCTTTATCGTACATCACAGGACACAGAGCAGGCTATAAACTTAACTATCTGGGTTATGCACCACCTATAGGTAAATGGACACTGGGAGATCAATCAAACAGGATGTCCTCCCCTACATAACCTCTCCTATACAGGAAGTACCTCAGTTTTGTAGCAAGCAATGAATTCCCCAAAAAGAGGGGAGGGAGTTCTGTGTCCCGTGATGTACTCAAAGAAATGGATTTTACAGGTAAGTATATAGAAAAAATCTAATTTTATTTATGTTACATCACATGACACAGAGCAGGCTATAAACGTAACTATCTAGGACAGGCATGTCCAAAGTCCGGCCCGCGTTCTGGTTTTGAACGGCCCGACAAGTTATTTAGACATATATCTTTTGTGGCCCCCGACGATTTCCCAGCGCCGGGGCCACAAAAGATGTATATGCCTTGGAACGGTACAGGGAGGAGGCGGGACGAGCACCGCCGCCGCCGTACACACACAGGAGAATTTCCTGTTTACGGGCGGCCTCTGTAATAGGAAGTCCCGTGCTGCCATTGGATGACTGTTCTGTCCATCAAAGGAGGCGGGACTTTCTATTAAAGAGGCCGCTGTGTAAACAGGAGATTCTCCTATAATTAATTTTTGGCGCTCGTGAGTGCATTCCTGGCAAATGGTGCTGCATTACTGGCAATGGCGCTGCATTCCTGGCAAATCGTGCTGCATTCTTGGCAATGATACTGCATTCTTGGCAATGGTGCTGCATTCCTGGCAATGATTATTCCATTTCTGGCAATGGTTATTCCATTCCTGGCAATGGTGGGTCCATTCCTGGCAATGGTGGGTCCATTCCTGGCAATGGCGCTGCATTCCTGGCAATGGCGGGTGCATTCCTGGCAATGGCGGGTGCATTCCTTGCAATGGCGGGTGCATTCCTGGCAATGGTGAGGCTACATTCATGGCAATGGTGGGTCTGCAGATGCGCACTTGTGAGGCTGCAGATGGGCACTGACCCTTATTTTGCTTCACATTTATTATTTAAATTTATATTTTTTTTCTTGAAACTTCGCTCTTAAAGTGAAGGCGTGTGCTATACGCCAATAAATACGGTATATCCAAATAATACGCCCAAGCTCATCTATTTACTCACACACAGCCACAAAGGCAAGATAATTCTTGTTGGGCAGTGTATTAGTGCTCGGAGGAACACACTAATGCTACGTTTCCACTGAGCGGAACGGTTCGGGTCGGTACGGTTTGGAACGGTTAGAATGGTCCGGTCTATTCTCGTGAGCGTTTCCACTGCAAGTCGGACCGCCAGGGGCCATACAGATTTTAGAAAAAATGCCTTGCGTGATGTCACACTAGTGCGACGAGAAACGTGACGCAGCGTCAGTCAGCGCCAGCTACACAACAAAAACAATAATGGAGGTTATCCAGCAGCTTGTGTTTTCTCTACTGGCCTTTTGGTTCTTTGTAGTCCAAATACATGCCGCACTGTATGAGAGAAGGTTGCGAGCGGCAATGAGAAACACCACATTCAAGAAAAGAAATTTGCTAGCTTGGATGTTTAGCCGGGAGGAGAAGTACACCTTTGTGCGGCAAAGACAAAGACGGCAGCGCTATAGGGTAAGCACAACTAACCGACTTAACTCAGACCTACCTGACATACACACTACCTACCTTAAATACACACACACACTGACCCACCTACCTGACATACACACACACTGACCCACCTACCTTACATACACATACACACACTGAGCCACCTACCTGACATGCACACACACTGACCCACCTACCTGACATGCACACACACACACACTGACCCACCTACCTGACATGCACACACACACACACACTGACCCACCTACCTGACATGCACACACACACACACTGACCCACCTACCTGACATGCACACACACACAATGACCCACCAGACACATATGTTATATATGTATTATTTATTTTTTTTGTGATATGTTACCATCTGTGTTGTTTTTTTTTTAGATGCTTCTGCTTTTGGCAAATCAGCGCCGCCGACCAGTCATTTGGGCTTTCCCCCGTGCCAATGAGTGGTGGGATGTGACCGTCCCGGGATTCACACACACACAGTGGGTGCAGAATTTTAGAATGTCTGAGGAAACCTTCTCATACCTTTGTACCAAGTGTGAGGGGGTTAGCTCGGCAGCGGGTGTGTGTGACCCCCGGGATGGGCTCCCCACACAAAACAGGCCCAGCAAACGGAGGTTGTGGTTTTCAAAATCAAAAAAGGTGCGGTTTATTTTCTATTTACAGTGACAAAACACAGCAAAGCAAAAGAAACATAACCAAAATAAATCCTGGTCAAGTTGACCTCTGACTAAACATACAGGTTTCCTAACTAACAACTGGGATCAGCCTAGTGCTGTCCTAGTCCCTAAGTCCCTGGTTTTAAATGTCCAAGCAAATAGCCACACAGGCTTTGTCTCACCGCACAGGGGTTCACTCTCCCTAGACAGTCCACACAGGTCTGGTTCCAGGCATGAGCTAACACCTAATGAATCTGGGAGTTCTTATAGAGGCCTAAATGAGCTGACAAGCTTCAGCTGGTCTCATCAACTCCCTGTCTGCACGACGCCCAGCCCTCTCCCTAGAGGTATGAGTCATCCATGAGCCCACTAGCCTTATACAACTCTCCACCTAGTTGTATAAGTCGGCGTAAAGCCTGAATCTGGGCGAAATATATCTACCCCCCTGGATGCAACCAGGTGACTTTACCTTCCTGCTGTCACATACCCCCCCCTCTTGTTTTAACCTCGGGGTTGGAACACCAGCAATCAGGCATTCATGTACTCGAGACAAAGCATCCACATTCCCCATTTGAACGCCAGGGCGATGCTTTACTGTGAAGTTGAATTCCTGGAGGGCCAGGAACCACCTATTCACTCTTCTATTTGTTTCCTTGTTTTGAGCCATCCACTTTAACGGAGCGTGATCCGTAACCATGTCAAAGTGCCTACCTAGCAGGTAGTACCGAAGGGAATCTAGAGCCCACTTCACCGCTAAACACTCCTTTTCAACGGTGGCGTAATTTACCTCATGGGACTTCAACTTCCTGCTGAGGTAAATGACTGGGTGCTCTTCCCCGTTCCAGACCTGGGACAATACTGCTCCTAACCCCACATCTGACGCATCACTTTGTACGACAAAGTCTTTAGAGAAGTCGGGTGAGTACAACACTGGCTGGCTACATAAGGCTTGTTTCAAGAATTGGAATGCTGCCTCAGCCTCGGGGGTCCATTTAATCATGACCGACCCTTTCCCCTTCGTCAGGTTGGTTAGGGGCACAGCCTTAGAAGCAAAGTGGGGAATGAATCGCCGATAATACCCAGCGATTCCCAGAAAGGCTCGTACCTGCTTCTTGCTGTTGGGACGTGGCCAACTCTGGATGGCCTCGACTTTGTTGAGTTGGGGTTTTATTACTCCCCTCCCAATGGTGTACCCAAGATATTTGGCCTCCTCCTGCCCAATGGTACACTTCTTGGGGTTAGCCGTAAACCCCGCTTCCCGAACAGAGTCCAGGACTGCTTGCACTTTTGGCAGATGTGAGGCCCAATCTGTGCTATGGACAATTACGTCATCCAGGTAAGCCGCAGCATACTTCCGATGGGGCCTCAGCATCTGGTCCATTTTCCGCTGGAATGTGGCCGGCGCATTCTGTAACCCGAACGGCATTCTTTTATATTGGAACGCCCCGTCTGGGGTTACAAATGCGGTTTTCTCTTTGGCCGACTTGGCCAGGGGGATTTGCCAATACCCTTTTGTGAGGTCAAGAGTCGTCATGTATCGGGCTGTTCCCAGCCGGTCGATCAACTCATCTATACGTGGCATGGGGTAGGTGTCAAATTTTGTAACTTTGTTCAACTGACGAAAATCGTTACAAAATCGCCAGCTCCCATCCGGTTTAGGCACCAACACGATGGGACTAGACCAATCACTTTGGGACTCCTCTATCACCCCTAAGTTCAGCATTTTCTGTACTTCCTCCCGTATTGCCTCCCGTCGAGCCTCTGGGATCCGATAGGGTTTTAACTTCACCCTTTCACCGGGCGGGGTAATGATGTCATGCTCTACCCCAGATGTTTGTCCCGGCAGCTCAGAGAATACCTCCTTGTTGCGAAGCACAAACTCCTTAACCTCCTGTTGTTGGGGTTGTGACAAGGTGGCTGCTATTCCAACCTCAGGAATCACGCAACCAGTTTGAGCTGGTGACCAAGTGTCTGCGACTAGGGACTCTCTATCCCTCCAGGCTTTCAACAGATTAACGTGATAGATCTGTTCGGGCTTTCGCCTTCCTGGTTGTCTGACCTTGTAATTCACTTCGCTCACTTTTTCCATTATCTCGTAGGGGCCTTGCCATTTGGCAAGGAATTTACTTTCAACCGTAGGGACAAGTACCAATATCCTATCCCCCGGGGAAAAGGTACGGGTCTTGGCTCCACGGTTGTACACTCTCTGCTGTGCCAACTGCGCTTGGGCCAAATGTTCCTTCACGATGGGCATTACCTGTGCAATTCGATCTTGCATCAGGGCGACATGCTCAATCACACTCCTGTGGGGAGAACTCTCACTTTCCCAAGTTTCCTTGGCAATATCCAACAGCCCTCTTGGGTGTCTCCCATACAGTAACTCAAAGGGGGAGAATCCCGTAGAGGATTGGGGCACCTCCCTAATAGCAAACATCAAATAAGGAAGTAAACAGTCCCAATCCTTTCCATCTCTATCCACCACTTTCTTCAACATTTGTTTTAGGGTTTTGTTGAATCTTTCAACCAGCCCATCGGTTTGGGGGTGATACACAGACGTACGCAATTGCGTCACTTTGAACAATTTACACAGCTCTTTCATAACCCGGGACATAAAGGGTGTACCTTGGTCCGTAAGCAGTTCTTTACAAATACCCACCCGGCTAAAAACAAGAGATAGCTCTTTGGCTATGGTTTTGGCCGAGGTATTTCGGAGAGCGATCGCTTCTGGATAACGGGTGGCATAGTCCATTATAACTAATATGTACTGGTGCCCCCTAGCGGACTTGATTATAGGACCTACCAAATCCATGGCGATCCTCTCAAACGGGACCTCAATGATGGGTAGAGGGACCAGCGGGCTACGGAAATGTGGCATCGGGGCCAACCTCTGACACACAGGGCAGGAGGAACAATAATTTTCTACGTCCTTCATCACCCCCGGCCAATAGAATCTCTGTAATACCCTCTCTCGGGTTTTCTCTGTCCCCAGATGACCTCCAAGAATGTGCCCATGGGCCAACTCCAACACCAACTTCCTGTAAGGTTTGGGCACCACAAGCTGCTCAACGGTTTCTTCTGCCCTTTTTGCCACCCGATACAGTAGGTCCTTCTCTACGCTGAAGTATGGGTAAGTGCAGGTATTATCTGGGTTCACTAACTCGCCATCTATTTTCACTACGTTTTCCCGTGCCTTTATTAGGGCGGGGTCTTTCAACTGTTCTGTGGCAAAGTTTTCCCTGTGAACCTCAAGATCAGAAAACTCCACAGACGGTAGGTTTTCGTCTGAGGAGGTGGGCTCCTCTCCAGTTTCTTGAGTCTCCCCTGCCAATACTGATAAGGGAAATTCCGGAGAGTCCTCACCACTCTCAGGGGAGTTCTGGCTATCACATTCCTGGTACATAGGGGCACCAGTGAGGGGCTCAGGATCATCCCACAGTTCCCAGAACTTCGGAAAATCCCTTCCCACAATGGCGTCATGCGGTAACTGAGATACTAAGCCCACTGGATGAGAGAGGGTTCCTTTGGGGGTCTCGAAACACACTGTAGTCACTGGATACTCTCGGGTGTCCCCATGCACACAAATAACAGCTACCTTGCTATTCCCAGAGACCTCTGTTTTAACTAACTCAGCCTTTATCAGGGTCACAAGGCTACCTGAATCCAGCAATACCACAACATTTCTACCATTAACACACATTTTGCATAAATGTTTCTCAGTTCCTCGAATGGCAGTGCATGCGACTGTCGCACACAGCGACTGACGTCTGCCCGTCAGAAAGTCACACTGCATGGGTTCCTCCACAACCGGGCAATTGGCTGCAATATGTCCCGCTTGCCGGCAGCGGTAGCAAACGATCCTTCTTGCCGCCTCTTGAGCCGCTGATTTCCCAGGCTGTTCTCGCCAAACTTGGGGTAGAGCTCCCACCCTCTCACTCTCTCCACCCTCACCCCTTGGAATCCTCTTATCCGCCCCTGGGGATGGTCTGGTCTTAGGGTGGAAAGTCCGAGTGTCTCTGGAAGAGGCCGTCAGGTTCTCTGTAGCCAAGTATTTCTCCACACGATCCACAAGACCATCGGCCATCTCTGGGTCTCCATGGCTTACCCACTTTTGGATGGCAGTAGGAAGAGCTCTCAAAAACCGATCCATTACAACACGTTCCACAATCTTTGGTGCGGACAAAGTCTCTGGCTGTAGCCACTTTCTGCTCAGGTGAATGAGATCATACATTTGAGACCTGGGGGGTTTTCCAAGCTGGAAAGTCCAGTTATGCACACGCTGAGCCCGGACAGCCTGGGTGACACCCAGCCTTGCCAATATTTCAGCTTTTAGCATCACATAGTCTTTTGCTTGGTTAGGCTCTAGGTCATAGTAAGCTTTCTGCGATTCACCAGTTAACAGAGGAGCCACCAGTCCAGCCCACTGCTCCTCAGGCCACTTTTCTCTTTCAGCGGTCCTTTCAAATGTGGTCAAAAATACCTCTGGATCATCCTCTCCAGTCATTTTTGTCAATAAACGACTCACCCCAAAGGACGCGGTATTAGTGGGACGGCTTTCCTCACTGGTCTGCGGACGTTGCTGCATTACTGCTTCCATCTGTTGTTGTAGTCTCTGCTCTTGCTTCTGCAACAGGTCTATGAAGCGGGCCTCAGATTGCTGCTGGGCTCGTTGCTGAGCCTCCAGACTCTGTTGCAAAGTTGCGTTTGTCTGCTGCTGGGCTGCAAGGCTCTGTTGATGAGCTTGCTGCTGGGCTGCGAAGTTCTGTTGTTGAGCTGCAAGGCTCTGTTGATGAGCTGCAAGGCTCTTTTGCAAACCTGCATTTGTCTGCTGTTGATTGGCATTTGCTAGAGCCAGCTGCTTCAGTATCTCCTCCATGCTGGCTTAAAAAAAAACTGCCACTGGTTCTCCACCAACTGTGAGGGGGTTAGCTCGGCAGCGGGTGTGTGTGACCCCCGGGATGGGCTCCCCACACAAAACAGGCCCAGCAAACGGAGGTTGTGGTTTTCAAAATCAAAAAAGGTGCGGTTTATTTTCTATTTACAGTGACAAAACACAGCAAAGCAAAAGAAACATAACCAAAATAAATCCTGGTCAAGTTGACCTCTGACTAAACATACAGGTTTCCTAACTAACAACTGGGATCAGCCTAGTGCTGTCCTAGTCCCTAAGTCCCTGGTTTTAAATGTCCAAGCAAATAGCCACACAGGCTTTGTCTCACCGCACAGGGGTTCACTCTCCCTAGACAGTCCACACAGGTCTGGTTCCAGGCATGAGCTAACACCTAATGAATCTGGGAGTTCTTATAGAGGCCTAAATGAGCTGACAAGCTTCAGCTGGTCTCATCAACTCCCTGTCTGCACGACGCCCAGCCCTCTCCCTAGAGGTATGAGTCATCCATGAGCCCACTAGCCTTATACAACTCTCCACCTAGTTGTATAAGTCGGCGTAAAGCCTGAATCTGGGCGAAATATATCTACCCCCCTGGATGCAACCAGGTGACTTTACCTTCCTGCTGTCACACAAGCTACGTCCAGCGATGGAGAAGCAAAGCACCAACTTCAGAGCCAGTTTGCCGGTGAGGAAAAGAGTTGCCATTGCACTGTGGAAGCTGGCTACCAACAGTGAATATAGAAGTATTGGTCATCTTTTCGGTGTCAGTAAATCTTCAGTGTGCCGGTGTGTGCAGGACTTCTGTAAGGCTGTCTGCACATTGCTAGCTCCTGAAATTGTGCATTTTCCGGACAGGGAAAAGCTTAAAGACATGGCTGAGTACTTTGAAAACAGGTGGGGCCTTCCACAGTGTGTTGGTGCTATTGATGGCTCACACATACCAATAATAGCACCACAAGAATACCACACTGACTATTTCAACCGGAAAGGCTGGCATTCCATCATCCTCCAGGGAGTAGTGGATGGCAAGGGACTATTCTGGAATGTGAATGTAGGAAAGCCTGGGAGTTTGCATGATGCTCGTGTTCTACGATTGTCCACATTTTGGGACTGGGTTGGCCAGGGAGGACTGTACCCTGTTTCCACTAAGAACATTTGTGGGGTCAATGTTGGGTATTATGTTCTTGGGGACTCTGCCTACCCTTTACAAAATTGGCTCCTGAAACCATTTCCTGACAATGGCCGCCTGACAACAGAACAGCAAACCTACAACAAAAAAACATCCAGGGCACGTGTCGTAGTGGAAAATGCTTTTGGAAGACTTAAGGGTAGATGGAGGTGTCTTATGAAGAGGAATGACAGTGACATTAAACTTGCCAAATCCATGGTGCTTACCTGCTGTGCTCTTCACAATCTTTGTGAAAGTCATGGAGAAGACTTTGACCAGGATTGGAATACATCTCCAGAAGAGCCAGTACCAGTAATAGCACCCCATGATATGGAAGAAGAGTGCAGTTGTCATGGATATGCATTAATGTCTGTCTGCCATCTTACCTTCCTCCTCATGTGTTCATCTAGAGACCAGACCTCCTTCACCTGGCTTCCTTTATAATCTCCTCCCAGCCTGACTCCACCCCAGGCCCTATCACTGAACACTATATTAACCTGTGCACTGCAAGCCTGCTTTGCTGATCAACGTGTTTGTTAGGCATTGTGTGTTTGGGTTCCTGCCTGCCGTGTGCTACGTCTGTCTCTCTGTTACGTTATTGGCTTGTCCCCGACCATCCCTGTCTGCTCGTGACCCTTGACCTTCGGCTCGTTCTTCGTTATCCTTGTCTGCTTGTGGCCCCTGACCTTCGGCTTGTTATTCGGTTCTCTCTATCGTATGCTGCTGCTTCCCCTTATCCTACGGGGCGTGAGCTAGGAAACTCCAGGGGCCGCGACCTGGTCCCAGCCTGCAGCGTAACATCCTCACCACTAGAGGCCCTGGAGAAGACCAGCTGGGTCTTAGACTCCGCGCCCTGGGGAATCTTGGCTCTCGCTTCCGTTGGGATCCCGGTTGTGCTCCTCTGGTCCCGCTTTCCACAACCACCCAGTTTCCTATCCACAGAAGCCAGCCATAGGGTTCACTACCTCGCGGTGCACTCCTGTCCCCCTACGGTGTGCATCTGTCACCTGGCCACAGGTGACCCTGACAGTTTGATCAGCCATGAACCCGGCTGACATCCCGCTTCCCGCGGATGATCCATTGCAGGGCATAGTTCGCAGACTTGAGACCCAGGAATCAAATCAGACCCAGGTGATGCGATTCCTCCAGGATCTGGCTTCTCGATTCGAGCAGCTTCAGGTCTCCTTGGGAACCCCGAATCCGCAACCCCAAGTACAACCAGCGGCTGTACCTATCGCACCAGTCGCAGCCTCACACTCACTAAGATTGCCAGCTCCGTTCCGTTTCTCTGGGGACTCCAAGGCCTGCAGGGGGTTTCTCAGCCAATGCACTATTCATTTTGAGCTTCAGCCTCAAAGCTTCCTATCTGACCGGGCTAAGGTAGCCTATATCATTTCCCTCCTCTCCGGTGAAGCTTTGGCCTGGGCTGCCCCCCTGTGGGAGAGGAAAGATCCGGTGGTTTCCAGTCTGTCCGAATTCTTGAAGCTCTTTCGTAATATCTTCGAAGAGCCGGCTCGGGCTTCTTCAGCGGCTAGTGCTGTCTTACGTCTTCGCCAAGAATCTAGTTCAGTGGGGCAATATGCTCTTCAGTTCCGTATCCACACAGCTGAATTGAGCTGGAATAATGAGGCCCTGGTCGCTACCTTTTTACATGGCCTCTCTGACCGAGTGAAAGACGAATTAGCGGGAAGAGCCATTCCCGTCGGTCTGGACGATGTAATTTCATTATGCAACCAGATCGACATTCGTTTTCAAGAGAGGTCCTTAGAAAAAAGACGCCAGCACTCTCTGGGTCCTAGCCAGTCTGAGCTCCCCTCCCTTCATTCCGTGGAGCATCCTCTACCTGCTGAAGAACCTATGCAGCTGGGCCGGACCAGACTAACCCCCGAAGAACGTGCTAGGCGCAGAACTCTGGGCTTGTGCCTCTATTGTGGGGGCAAGGGTCATTTTCGTGACTCCTGCTCGCTTCGTCCGGGAAACGCTCGGGTCTAATACATTTGGAAGGTGGAGTATTGGACCCAGAAACATCACCTTCTCGCCTGCTCTTGCCGGTGTCCCTTCATGTAGGCACTTCTCCTCAGTCAACCCTTGCATACCTGGATTCCGGGGCTGCCGGCAATTTCATGGATTGGAGAACTGCTTCTTCTATGAAGCTTACCCTTTCACCTCTCACTACCCCATTGGTAGTCTCGGCAATTGATGGCACTGTTCTCCCAGGGGGCCCTATTCGCTTCCAGACGCTACCCATTAGGATGTCGGTAGGGATTCTCCACCAGGAGTGGATATCCTTTCTTATTCTACCCAAGGCCTCTACCCCAGTTGTATTGGGCCTCCCTTGGCTACAGCTCCACTCTCCACATGTGGACTGGGTCTCTGGGCAGATCCTGGCCTGGGGTTCCTCATGTTTCTCGTCGTGTCTTCTCAAGGTGACCCCCAAGGAGAGTCTTCCGGTTGCTGCCACTTCTGTTTCTTCTGATCTTCCCGCCGCATACAGCGATTACCGGGATGTGTTCTGTAAAAAATCAGCTGAGGTGCTTCCTCCCCACAGGTCTTTTGACTGTGCTATTGATCTTGTCCCCGGAGCAACTCTACCCAGGGGTCGTACCTACCCTCTGTCCATCCCAGAGACCCAGGCCATGTCGGAGTATGTAGCAGAGAATCTGGAGAGAGGGTTCATCCGGAAATCCTCATCGCCTGCAGGGGCAGGGTTCTTTTTTGTTGCCAAAAAGGATGGTACCTTAAGACCCTGCATCGATTATCGGGGTTTAAATGCGGTTACTATTAAAAATCGATACCCCTTACCCTTAATATCTGAGCTATTCGATAGGTTGAAGGGTGCCTCCATTTTCACCAAGTTGGATCTCAGAGGCGCGTACAATCTCATTCGAATACGGGAGGGTGACGAATGGAAGACTGCATTTAACACTAGAGACGGGCATTACGAATATCTGGTGATGCCTTTTGGTCTGTGTAATGCTCCAGCCGTGTTTCAAAACGTTGTCAATGAAATCTTCAGAGATCTGCTGTACCAGTTTGTTGTCATCTATCTGGATGACATTCTGATCTTTTCTGAAAATCTGCTCGTCCACAGAAACCATGTCCGCACTGTACTTCAACGTCTTAGAGAGAACAATCTCTATGCCAAGCTGGAGAAATGTTCCTTTGAATGTTCTGAGGTCCTGTTTTTGGGGTGCTTTGTCTCATGTTCGGGGCTTCGTATGGACCCTGGGAAGGTCTTGGCTATCACCAACTGGCCTCTTCCTGCTAGCCTCAAGGCCACACAGCGCTTTCTTGGCTTCACTAATTATTATAGGCAGTTCATAAGGAATTACTCTTCCATTGCCGCGCCTATTATCGCTTTGACCAAGAAGGGTGTGAATGCCAGAGACTGGCCTCCCGAAGCTGTCTCTGCATTTCACAACCTGAAACAGGCCTTTGTTTCTGGCCCCCTCTTGAGGAGACCAAATCCTGGGAATGCATTTTTTATTGAAGTGGACGCTTCCTCAATGGGGGTGGGAGCTGTGCTTCTTCAAATCTTTGAGAAGAGACGCCAACCATGTGCGTTCTTCTCCAAAAAAATTTCTCAGGCAGAGAGGAATTATGCCATCGGTGATCGGGAACTTCTCGCAATTAAATTGGCGTTAGAGGAGTGGCGTCATCTCTTGGAGGGTTCCCCTCACTCCATAACGATCTTTACCGATCACAAGAATTTACAGTATCTACAGAATGCTAAACGTCTGAATCCTAGACAGGCCAGGTGGAGTCTCTTCTTTGCCCGTTTTAATTTCACGATTACCTACAAACCTGGTTCCTGCAACGGTCGGGCTGATGCGCTCTCTAGGTCATTTGACACTTTGGACGAGGAGTCCGCCCCTGAACCTGAGCCGATCATTCCCACCTCATGCATTGTTGCCCACTCTACCACCCTGAAGTCTAAAATTCCGCCTGGTAAGACCTTTGTCCCCACTGAGCTAAGAGCTAAGATCCTTCGTTGGGGACATGATTCCAAGGTGGCAGGGCATTCTGGATTCCTCCGATCCTTCCTACTCATCAGTCGTCACTACTGGTGGCCTAATCTCCGCTCAGACGTCAAAGACTACGTTAAAGCTTGTCATGTCTGTGCTCAGTCCAAATCCTCCACACAAGCTCCTGCTGGTCTCCTCATGCCCTTGCCTATTCCTAAGGAACCCTGGGCCCATATTGCCATGGATTTTATCACCGATCTCCCACTGTCTGAGAATAATACAGTCATTTGGGTGGTAATCGATCGATTCTCCAAGATGGCTCATTTTGTTCCTCTTCCTGGTCTTCCTTCTGCCCCTGCCTTGGTTCCCATTTTCATTCGAGAAATTCTCCGCCTACATGGGGTCCCTTCTCATATTGTTTCCGACAGGGGAGTCCAATTCACGTCTCGTTTTTGGAGAGCCTTTTGCAAATCCCTCAATATTGTCTTGGATTTTTCTTCTTCTTACCATCCCCAATCCAATGGACAGACTGAGAGGGTTAATCAGGAGTTAGAGGTCTTTCTTCGCACCTTTGTGTCTTCTCACCATGACGATTGGTCCTCTCTACTCCCGTGGGCAGAATTCTCCCATAACAATCATGTGAATACCAGTTCGCAGAAGACACCCTTTTTCACAGTTTATGGAAAACACCCTCAACTTCCTCTTCCTATGATCTGTTCTCCAGACATTCCAGCTTTGGCTTCGGTTCAGGAGTCTCTCAATTCCGTTTGGGGTCACGTTCATGATTCCCTCCGGGCAGCTGCTGAAAAATTCAAAGGCTTTGCCGACCGCCGCAGGCGTAAACCGCCTTCTCTTCAGCCAGGGGACAAAGTCTGGCTCTCTACCAGGAACATCAAGCTCCGAGTTCCTTCTCTGAAGTTTGCTCCACGATTCATCGGTCCATACACGGTGACTGCTAAACTGAATCCGGTTTGTTTCAAACTCCAGATTCCTAAGAGCCTTAAAATCACTAACTCCTTTCATGTTGCTCTTCTAAAGCCTTTAGTCCTCAATAAATTCTCTCGTCCTCTTCCTACCGTGGCGCCTGTCTCTGAGGATAATCAGGAGTACGAGATCAGTCAAATTCTGGACTCCCGACTCTGTAAAGGCGTTCTTCAGTACCTCGTTCATTGGAAAGGGTTTGGTCCTGAGGAGAGGTCTTGGATCACTGCATCTGAGGTCTTTGCACCTCGTCTGTTAAAGGAGTTTCATCTGAAGTTTCCCTCTAAACCTGGGCCCAGGCGGGGAAGGGGGAGGCCTCGTAAGAGGGAGGGTACTGTCATGGATATGCATTAATGTCTGTCTGCCATCTTACCTTCCTCCTCATGTGTTCATCTAGAGACCAGACCTCCTTCACCTGGCTTCCTTTATAATCTCCTCCCAGCCTGACTCCACCCCAGGCCCTATCACTGAACACTATATTAACCTGTGCACTGCAAGCCTGCTTTGCTGATCAACGTGTTTGTTAGGCATTGTGTGTTTGGGTTCCTGCCTGCCGTGTGCTACGTCTGTCTCTCTGTTACGTTATTGGCTTGTCCCCGACCATCCCTGTCTGCTCGTGACCCTTGACCTTCGGCTCGTTCTTCGTTATCCTTGTCTGCTTGTGGCCCCTGACCTTCGGCTTGTTATTCGGTTCTCTCTATCGTGTGCTGCTGCTTCCCCTTATCCTACGGGGCGTGAGCTAGGAAACTCCAGGGGCCGCGACCTGGTCCCAGCCTGCAGCGTAACATCCTCACCACTAGAGGCCCTGGAGAAGACCAGCTGGGTCTTAGACTCCGCGCCCTGGGGAATCTTGGCTCTCGCTTCCGTTGGGATCCCGGTTGTGCTCCTCTGGTCCCGCTTTCCACAACCACCCAGTTTCCTATCCACAGAAGCCAGCCATAGGGTTCACTACCTCGCGGTGCACTCCTGTCCCCCTACGGTGTGCATCTGTCACCTGGCCACAGGTGACCCTGACAGCAGTGAAATACGCCAGGCTCTGATGCTGCACCTCAATGTTTAAATTTTTGCCATGATTTATTAAAAATTTTAATACCTTTTTGCTATATTTTTAATAATGTTATATAATAAAAAATACATACTCAAAAAATTCGCTCATGGTTTTTATTTCACAAAAACCTCATCGTTCCATATATTCTGTTAAAGAAAACTTTGAAAAATATATCAATAAAGAATTTTTTTTAATAAAAAATGAATAAAAAAAATAATGGGTACAGGTCCTTTGCTACATGAAAGGAACTACGGTCTGGGTGGTGACCTGGGTTCACGACTGGCTGAAAGGACTTGAACAAGCTGACCTAGGACACCGAGGAAGGCCTGGTTGAAGGTAGACAGCTGCTCCATCTGCTGACGGGCGATTTCTGCCTCCTGGCGCATAGCTTCCTGTGCATCCTGACGCAGTGCCTGAAACCGCCTTTCAGATTCGTTCTCAATTCTTTCCAGCTGCCTTTCTTCTGCTGCCCTCATATCCTCCATGACTGTGCGCAGATCCAACTGCAAACGTCTCCTATGACCTATAATATACAAAATATCAAACTAGTGTTTTTGGTAACATCTGTCAAAACAATACTGTAACCCCCTTTCTCATCTGCCACACCAGACTGCATCACATTTATCTACTGCCCCACAACTGTAACCCCTGCACATCTGCCCTACTGCTCTTCTGCCCCACTGCTGAATCCCCTTCTCACCTCTTACACCTCTGTACCCCCTGCACATCTGCCCCACTGCTGAACCCCCTTTTCACCTCTTACACCTCTGTACCCCCTGCACATCTGCCCCACTGCTGAACCCCCTTCTCACCTCTTACACCTCTGTACCCCCTGCACATCTGCCCCACTGCTGAACCCCCTTCTCATCTCTTACACCACTGTACCCACTGCTCTTCTACCCCACTGATTAGTTATTTTAAGAAAATGCACACATTTCACTATTATCATCATGTCTTACCATTCTGCCGGGGTGCATTGGGCGTACTCTGTGGTTGGGTACTCTGTAGTAGGCTAATCTGTGGTTGGGTACTCTGTGGTTGGCTTGATGAGAAACTACTGGTGCTGCTGAAAGACGTTGAAGGTCCATCATCTGACAAGTTTGACGCATCATTGGAGAGTCCATCAGCTGTTTCTGAAAAAAACATTTGGTTATATATATTTTTTTTAAAGGTTAGCATAGCGAAATCCTATGGCATCAAAAAAAATTAAAACTTACCAAAGGGGTCTACCATGGATTCGAGAATTGCAGTTGCAGAGTCCAGACCACCCTCCCTGCCTTGGTTTGCTGGCCTATGTCCGTAAATGGCGTCCATGTCGTCGTACCACCTCCAAGTACTCCGACTGTTTCCACTACGGCTGTTGTCGTCCTTAATTTTTTTATATTGCCCTTTAAGCTTCTTAAGCTTTGCCCTGCACTGCCCCGATGTCCGTTCAAATCCCTCGGCTGCCATTCGTTGAGAAATATCTTTGTACACCTTTTCGTTTCTCACTGATCCATCAAGCTCACTCTGAATAACGCTATCACCAATAATCCTTAGGAAAGTAGATAGTTCCTCAGATGACCAGACCCTGCTATTTTTTGCAGGCATCCTTCTACTTTATATTGAGGGCGACAAGGTGCTTGTTTGGCGCTTTGCTTTGACGTCAGCATTGACGTTTTTCTGTCCACCAATCAGTGGAATGTATCGTGTGACGCCAGTAGCTCCGCCCTAACCGTACCGTTCCATTTTCTATGGCCCCACGTCTGAAGCAGGACCCTGAATGGTGCGGTACGGTTCGGTTTAATGGCACGCTTTCATAATGGAAACACCCAAAATAGCGTACCGTACCGAACCGTACCGAACCGATCCGCGCAGTGGAAACGAGGCATTAGACTGAATTTTAATGGTTCAAAGAATGTCAGGCAAAATGGTCGGCCCTCACGCATGTTCACTTCATCCATTCTGGCCCTCTTTGAAAAAAGTTTGGACACCCCTGATCTAGGATGTCCCAGAGCAATACCAATGAGGGGAGGGAGACGGCATACCAGAAACTGCCACCAAAGAAGGAACTACTCGTAGCCAATTGTAATACACTGAGTAATATACTGAGTCAGTATCTTCCACAGCTCTGACATCCACCTGGAAAAACACTGTGAATGTATGAACAAAAGGTCATGTAGCGGCCTTGCAAACCTAAGCCACTGATGGTGGGTAGCCCAAGATGCCCCCACACACCTTGTAGAGAGCACTCTCACCAGAAAGGGTGGGGACCTTGCCCTTTCAAACCATAGGCTTGAATGATTAACTAGTAGATTCAATGAAAAGTAGTTAACCTTGATGGTGCCAGCCCTTCATGGGCTCTTCTGGCAGCACAATCCAGGATTCCTTAAGTAAATCCTGAC